>CM061138.1:63565928-64165928 GCA_030789695.1 Scilla litardierei
CGGGAACTGGAGTTTGAAGAAAGGAACCATTGAAGGGGGGCGAAGCCAAGGCCGTTGGATTGGGGATCCCAAACATCTTGACCGTCAAGCCGTGATCTAATCTCAGCCGCTCAAAGATTTAAGTGAGGATTTGCAGCCGTTAAGCGATGGGCATCGGATAAGCTTAAATTGTGATAAGGCCGGTTCTTTCCTTCTTCCCCAGCTGTTAAGGGCCTACGCAAGTAGAAGAGGGGCTGAAAGATTCTAACAGATTGAGTGGAGAGTTTGTTAGAGGGAGAGAAAAAGTATTAAAGAGCATTTTGTAGTGCTAATTGGTTATGCTGAATATTGAGTAAAATCACATTGCTTTTGCTTTCTTCTTCGTTTTCATTTTCTTGCTTTCTTTATTTGATTTCTTCTCATTTGTTCTTCAATTTCTTTGAATTCTTTGATTCTTCTTGAAATTTCATCCCAATTGTTCCAATGGGGAGACCAAGGAGGCGTTCTGAAGAGGAGCAGCCCGAGGAGCAGCAAGGAGGAATTGGATCCTCACAGTACTAAATGTTGACACCACAATTATCAGTTAACATGAATTATATAGAGTAGAAATCATTCTTACTTCATCTGAATCCTTTGAAGCACATCAGAACTTGGCTCGATCCCCTGATAACATCAAAAATACCAACCATTAACTCCGCACACACAAAATTAGAGGGAAAAAAGGAGAAAATTAATAACATGATTGCAATTACAAAGCATTAAATCAAGATTAAACCTGGGACAAAAATGGAGGCTTGCAGTCCAATCTCTTCTTATTACAAATAAACACCACTTCCCCGTTACCATTAGCGGCGCAATTTAGAGCGTATTGGAACAGAAGAGAAGTCTTGCCGCTGTGAAAAATAAACATATATAGTAGAAGGGTGAGCTTGAGGTGGTGATTGTGTGAGAGTCGGTAATGGAAGCGGGGAGGTGAGTGGAACGCACGACGAATGCGGACCGGAGAGAAGGGTCAGGGGCTGATTGAGACCCGCCGGGCTGTCGACCTGCTTCGTGGCGAAGAATCTCTCCGCCATGTGGCGAACCGGAGGGTGCAGATCACACGTTCGACGAAATGCCCAACTAACATGCGAGCGTTAGAAACAGCATTGCATTGGGCAGAGGGAATTGCGGTATTACTCTCGGGCACAACTGATATTCAGTTTATTTACAAATTTAACACTCTGAATTACTCACCACTCACAACCGTTGGAAAATGACGAAAATATCACTAGCTGTGCACGGTGAGTAAAGTCCACGCTCGTCGATGGGCGGCGACGCCTCTGCCTCTGCCGATCCCCCCAGCCCCTACCCACTTCGACGCACCCTCCTCCGATCTCACCAGCTCCTCCGACAACCCTGCCCGGCCTTCTCCGTCGCCTCTCTCCATATACCCAGCCCCCTCCTCCTCTGCCCCCTTCGCACCCTCGGCCAAACTCCCCAGCTCTTCTGCCACACCCCCTCCGCCGACTGCACAGCCCATCCCCCTCCGCCGCCCCTCGCCTCCCGCCGCCCCGTGCGACGAACTCCCAACCCCCTCCTCCTCCTCCGACCCTCCTCCGACCTCCCTTGCCCCCTTCGCCGACCCCTCCTCCGACCTCCCCACCCTCGCCGACGAAATCCCCAACCCCCCCCCCCCCCCCTCCCCGTCCTCCGAACTCCCATGCCCCCTCCGCCGCCCCGTCCTCCGACATCCCCCGCCCTCATCGGCAATTCCAAACCCTAAAAACTCGTCTGTGGGGCCAGGCGTCTGCGTGGGCAGGGAAGATGTGACGAGTGTATAAGATGTTTAAATTTTGAATTGCAAATTTATAAATAGTGGTTGTGCGCGCTGAGCAAAACCGGTCGTGCGCGTAGCAATTCCCTTAAGCAAACAATACAATTCTCTTAGATAAAACCGGGGAAATGCTTTGCGCACCGACCGTTTTACTCCGCGAACAATCGCTACACTAATTTGAAAGTTCACGAAACTTCCATTTAAAACCCCAAAAATATCCTTGTGAACCTGCGAACAACAGGCAAAACTTTTGCATATTGTATGCGATGAGTAATTTTGGTGAGTGCACCGATTTTTACTCAATGCTGTCACTTTTACTCACCGCGCACAACCGGCCAAATTTTGCATGTTTTGCATGTTGAATAAAACTTGCTTCACCGACCGAAATTACTCACATAATATTTTTGACAAACTTGATTCAGTGACCAGTGGCGGAGCCAGGAATTCAGTGAAGGAGAGGCAAAGTATTTAATAAGGCGAGGTGCCCGCTAAAATTTTTTATGCCAATTAGTTGTTTCGTGACGAAGCCAATCTCGTCGAATTTGTTGTTCTACGCGAATTTGTTTTTATGTGATGTTATAATTTGTTTTTATGTGATGTTATAATTTGTTTTTATGTGAGGTTATAATTTGTTTTTGTTTTTTCCCTTAAAAGCCTAACTTGCATGCAGTGGCGGAGCCAGAAAACTTTGTTGGGGGGCGAAAACATAATAATAAAATATTTTGTTTTAATAAAAGAAGACAATTACAAAAATCAAAGTTTCATCATTAATATAAAAAATAAACTCACAACACATATCAACATGTTTTCATTTTTTAAACTCGCTTGATGATTACATCATTACCAATTGTATCGAATATGTCTATTTCTATGAATGTAATCAAGTTATCATTCATCCAGAGATCTACCACGCGATTTCGAAGTCGACTTTTGATGATATTCATTGCTGAAAATGCTCTCTCAACTATAGTAATATCAGAATTTTTTTTGCTCTCACAAAAAATAAAGATTATAAAAATACCAAACCCAAAAATAAACGTTAATGAATAACATGCAACACAAAATTAAACGTTAAATAATGTCCAACATGCGAAAAAATGGTTTCGCTCTTGTTTTCCTCCTCCCCTCTCGTAACAAGGCTAGCATTCGTTTGAAAAAAGCTTTAAAAAAAATTAAACGTTAAATAATAACCGACATGAAAAAAATGATAATTGTTATGAATATGCCCATTGGGCCAATTGGGTATCCAACACACTATTGAAAGCTATAAATACAAGGGTAGGGGGCTCTTAACCCTCTACATCGATTTCCTACTTTTCCCTTCTGTCACGCCCCGCTTCCCTAAAATGGAAGACGAGACATGAGGAGGTCCGCTCAGACGTGGAGCTGTGAAGCTGCAGTCTGATAAGCGTCTATAAAAATTTCAAATGTTTTGCAGGTTCTTTGCATCGCGAGAAACAACAACAATAATAACGCAGCAGATAAAGAAACATCCACTAGCTCAATAACATCCAACAATTTATCCAACATCCTAGACAGTCACAAAAGAATAAGTCTGAACAATAGGCCTAAAACATGGCCGAACAAAAGAAAGGAAAGTCTGGTGCTACGCACCAAAAACTAACTGCAACAACTAATAAGTAAGACAACTAAGAGACTCCAGGTGAGCCTAGGACTGGTCACCAGTGTCCTCGTACTCGGTCTCAGCAGGTGCCTCGAACTCAACGTCCACGAACTGCTCGTCCCCAGCTGGTAACTCTAACTCAGAACCTGACATGTGACACCCAAAGAGAAAAGGGCACATGTCAGCAAAAGTCTCCCAAAAGGAGCGGAGAGCTTTTGTGCAAGGATATAAATAACAAAAGACGACTAGCAGTTCTAAAATGGTGCAATAATTGAATGACAATTTAAGGATGCAACATTTAAAGATGACATGATGACATGCATTATGAGAACATTAATTCACAATCACGATCACTATCCTATCACATTGTGCACAGAGTTTTCCCCTTACAGCTGAAGGAGCGGATCAGGCATCCTTCTACGCTGCGTGGCAGCTTAACCCTACCCCTCCACGTGTATCGAGCCAGGGTTTCCCAAGTACATGAGCTCGCTTCTGGATCACGAGCCAGGAAGTGTTTTTGGCATAGGGTTGTGCCCGCAAAAGCAGGTGCCTAGCCTCAATCATTACAATAAGTGTAGCGTGTGCTACTCAATCACGACAATCATTAGATGCACGCAATAACATGACATTGAGCAGATAATTTGCATACCGTTAATTGAAATTAAACATGACATGATAGTATGAATGCAAGCATGGTAAAAAGTGGCGGATCTAGCTTCGTTGTCAAGCTAGATCTAAAAGTGTCGTCTAGGCAGCTATCATTTCACTGCCTAGTCTCTTTTACACTACTGTACAAAATGGCCTTGGACGTGGCCTAAAGAGAAAGCTGGCAAGTATCACTTGCCTGATTCCGAAGTTCTTGGTGTCGATGAGTCCGTACAGAAGGCGCAGACGTTTTCTGCGTCATACGGTTTCGATATCAGATTAAATGAAAAAGCTTATTAATCTACTATCTTATCTCCAATTATCAAAGGGGGGGTACTGTTAGGCATGAGTTTACTGATTTATGAATATGACTAACACTGTTACTAACTTACAATTAACAACTAATAGCTATAACCCTAACTAAGCTAACATGCATGTATAACAAACAGGGTATTAAGAGAAGTATAGTTTACCAAAAGATTATAACTACCATGTAACCATTATCTTTACCAATGTCAACACTTGCTGCATGTACTAATTTCTCTAGTAGTCCCTTTTTTTTTAACCTGCCATTAAATAACTAACATAAGCACTTAAATGACCAAGTATGTAAATACATAAGTCAGCAGGGTATAAGTGAATTTCATAGGCCGACACGAGGATTACCACAGTAATATCCAAACACGAATCTGAGTTTCTAAAAGTAATGTTACTGATAACCGTCATGTACTCAAAGCATAAAAGGATATGGGAAAACACTTAATACCTGTGGAAAAAGCCCCATACAATATTCCTCTAACCAAATTATTTAGAAAATCTGCAGTATATAGGTTTAGCCTATAAAATAGGTTAGAGTTCAGTTCTGTAATGTCCCCTGGTTCATTACTCTACCCTATAAACCGAACTAACATGTGAAGTATCAATATTGTCACTTGAAACATCCTATAATAAGGTCTCCATGCCACTGTTAATCACTTAACATAATAGAGATATTGCAACCTAAAAGAACAGCTTGATTTATAAAAAAACTCTAACGGAAGCAACCAAAGGTAAGATCATGTTAACATATAAAAATATACACAGTCAACTAAAAATCATTACTAATCATATATTTATATACCCAGCTAACTCCCAACAGTAAAAACTCACCCCAACAACTAAAAATAACAAGCTAACCTCGGATCTTCTTCTTCGTTTAGTGCAGGTGGGGGAGCGAGCGTGGTGGCGCCACCGCTGCGTGTTGCTGCGTGCGTAGGGCCGCGTGATGGGATTCTGATGGCTTCAACGACGGAGAGACGTCGTGGGGGGGGGCGGAGATGTCGCAGGAAGCGACTGGGGGTGGCGACGCAACGTCGGAGGGGGCCAGGTGTGCGTGGCGGCGCCGGGCGACGGTCAGCGCCTGGGGTTTTCGCGTGGAGGAGAAAAATGGCGGCCTGGGGAAATTTGCGTGGATAAAAATTGAGGGCGGCTGCGTTTTTGATTTCTGGGAGAAAGTGACCTAGATCTATTAAATAAGAGGGGGCTAAGGCTCACGTGAGTGAGGGTAGTCTAGGGCTCAGGGTCTAGGGTTAATTTAAAAAAATTAAGAAGTTGGAGGACTTTCATGTGGGAAGCGATCACGGGCATGTGGGGCGACGTGGGCGAAAGAGAAATCGTGGTGTGTTGAAATTGTCAAAGAACGTGTGCCTTGGGGATTGTTAAGAGTTTTTAGTGGGAAAAATTAGTAGGCTTGAAGTGGGTTTGTTAAGATTAATAGGATTAGGTCTAAGTTTGTTTTTTTTTTATTTATAAAACTTAAAAAATCTCTCTCTCCCACTCTCTGGATGTGTACGGCATGAGGAAAAATAAGTGGGTAGGCTTAATCAACAATAAAATAATTTTATATATATATAAAAATGAAAACTTATTGTACCCTACCCTGTTATAAACCTTATTAATTGTTGATTAACAAAAATACTTAGAGACTAATAATGGGTTATTAGCAGGTCGGGCAAACGACATCCTAAAATTACACGGAAAATATCGGGGCGCCCACGCCTCCGAGAGGATCGTGAATACGGGGCTCGTTCGCGAGTCTGAACTACGGAAATCCGTAATAAAAATCAAATACATAAAACGCATACAAATTCGGCTACGCGCTAAAAAATTCACGACCGGAAAGTGGTCGTTACATCCTACCCACCTTATGAATGATTCCGCCCTCGGAATCAACATCAATCACTACCCAGAAACAATTGCGGGAATCGCTCTCTCATATCATCCTCGCGCTCCCAGGTGGACTCCCCAGGGGACCCATGACGCCACTGCACTCTAACCAAGTCGACGGTCTTACTCCTCAGATGCTTCTGCCGTCGATCCAGAATCTCAACTGGCTGCTGATCATAAGTGAGATCCGGGCGAACCGTGATCTCCGAGAAATCCACAGCATGCGATGGATCACTGACGTATCGACGTAACTGAGATACGTGAAATACGTCGTGAACTCCCTCCAGTGATGGTGGCAACGCCAAGCGATAAGCCACCGCTCCAACTCTCTCCAGAACATCAAAAGGCCCAATGTACCTCGGACTCAGCTTGCCTCTCTTCCCAAATCGGATAACTCCGCGATTCGGAGAGATCTTCAGAAAGACGTGATCTCCAGGCTGAAACTCCAATGGTCGCCGTCTAGCATCTGCCCAATGCTTGAAACGGTCCTGAGCAACCCTCAGCTTCTCTCGGATGTTCCTCACAATATCCACTGCCTCCACGATCATCTCTGGTCCTAACAGCTCCATGTCTCCAATGTCATCCCAGCTCAGTGGCGATCGACATTTCTTCCCATATAGCGCGGCGAATGGCGCCATGCCAATACTCGCCTGGTAGCTGTTATTGTAGGCGAACTCCACATGATGAAGATGATCTTCCCAAGATCCCTTGAAGTCCAACATACACGCTCTCAGCATGTCCTCCAAAATCTGAATCGTCCTCTCAGATTGACCATCCGTCTGCGGGTGGTACGCGGTACTGAAACTCAGACTCGTACCCAAGCTCTTCTGCAGACTCTGCCAAAACTGAGATGTGAATCTCGTGTCTCTGTCCGACACGATACTCACGGGGACTCCGTGAAGTCGCACGATCTCCTGCACGATTCACGTTACATCACTATCTAAACTAGGAAAAGGAAATAAAAATGGAGAATAAAAGAATTTACCTCCATATATCTCCTCGCTAGCGTCTCAGTAGACTGTCCTACTCGGAAAGGAATAAAGTGCGCGGATTTGGTCAATCGGTCCACGATCACCCAAATCGCGTCATTCTGCTTCGGACTCCGAGGTAGTCCAGTCACGAAATCCATAGTAATGTGTTGCCACTTCCACTCCGGAATCGGAAGCGGTTGTAGCAACCCTGCTGTACGCTGATGCTCCGCCTTTACCTGCTGGCATACCAAACACTTGGCTACACTCCGAGCCACACTCCGCTTCATACCATGCCACCAATAGTTCAGACGAAGGTCCTTGTACATCTTGGTACCTCCAGGATGTACAGAGTACGGTGAACTGTGTGCCTCGACCAATAACTCCTCTCTAATATCTCCAGCTGGCACACACAACCTGGCTCCAAATCTCAACGAACCATCTCCATGAATCAAGAAGTCAGTCCGCAGACCGGCTTCTACCTGCTCCCGAATCTTCACCAACCTCGGATCTCCGGCCTGACCTGCCTTGATCCGGTCCACGATCGTCGACTGTATCTGCATACACATCAACGAAGAAGCCTCTCCAGGAAGAACGATCTCAATACCAGACTCGCAAAAATCCTGCTGCAACCTCCACTGCGAAGTCAACATCATCACCGCTGGAAGTCTGCTCAACGCATCCGGAACTACATTCACCTTGCCAGGGTGATACTGCAAATCGATCTCATAATCGGCCATGAGCTCCAACCATCGACGCTGTCGCATGTTGAGCTCCTTCTGCGTGAAGATATACTTCAAGCTTTTGTGGTCGGTGAAGATCTTCACCTTCTCACTGAGCAAGAAGTGCCTCCAAATCTTGAGCGCAAAAATGACTGCAGCCAACTCCAAGTCGTGCGTCGGGTAATTCTTCTCATGAGCTTTAAGCTGCCGAGAAGCATACGCGACCACATGCCCGTGCTGATGCAAAACACATCCGAGACCTTTGCCAGAAGCATCGCAAAAGATCTCAAATCCACCATTCCGATCAGGCACAGCAAGAACAGGGGCAGTCGTCAACCTCTCCTTCAGAATAGTAAAGGCCCCCTCACAAGAATCAGACCAAACAAATGGTATATCCTTCCTCGTCAGTCTGGTCATCGGCTCTGCAATGCGAGAGAAGTCCTTAATGAAGCGCCGATAATATCCTGCAAGCCCAAGAAAACTCCTGATCTCAGACGCTGACTGTGGAACCGGCCATTCTCTGATAGCCTTGATCTTCTCCGGATCCACGGATATGCCATCTCCCGAGACCACGTGCCCAAGAAAAGCCACTCTATCCAGCCAGAACTCGCACTTGGAATACTTTGCATACAAGCGATGCTTCCTCAAAATCTCCAGAACAGTCCTCAAGTGCTCAGCGTGCTCCTCCTCAGACTTTGAATAGATCAAGATGTCGTCAATAAAGATAACGACAAACTTATCCAAGAAATCATAAAATATCAGATTCATCAGGTTCATGAAAACTGCGGGTGCGTTGGTCACACCGAATGGCATAACCATGAACTCATAGTGTCCATACTTCGTTCTGAACGCTGTCTTCGGCACGTCTTCCTTCTTCACCTTCAGCTGGTGATACCCGCTCCTCAGATCCAATTTAGAGAAAACCCTCGATCCTCCAAGCTGATCAAAGATGTCGTCGATCCGCGGCAATGGATACTTGTTCTTGATGGTGACGGCATTCAACTCTCTGTAGTCCACGCACATCCGACGCGTACCATCCTTCTTCTTCACCAATAGAACAGGTGCTCCCCACGGAGACACACTCGGATTGATGTAACCCTTCTGTAGAAGTTCATCCAACTGTTTACGTAACTCCTCCAACTCTGCCGGAGCCATACGATAAGGTGCTTTCGATATAGGCTGCGCTCCCGGAATAAGATCAATCGAAAACTCAAGAGCTCGATCGGGCGGCAGTCCTGAAATCTCCTCGGGGAAGACATCATCGAAATCTCTCACCACAACTGGTCTAGTCACCTCCATCTGCATAGCTACAGGCTCCACCATTGGCCTGGCCCGAAATCTGACAGGCCCAAGCGAACTGCTCCCGCTGCTGAATTCGAAGACCGGATATCCAGGAATCTCAAAAACCACCTTCTTCCGTCGACAATCGATCGTAGCGAAGAAGCAGCTAAGCCAATCCATCCCAAGAACTGCATCATAGTTTGTGATGTCGTGGACGATAAAATCGGCGTAAAGCTCGAGTCCACAGACTACCACAGAACAAGATTGACATCCAAGGGACACCGAGATCACCCCATTCCCGGTAACGATATCCCATCTCTTGGAAAGAGGGGAAGTCGTAAGAGAGTGCTTGTCCACGAAACTCCGGGATAAGATGCACATGGATGCACCGGAGTCAAAAAGATCTCGGGCGGGACAAGCACAAACCAAAATGACACCTACCAAGCAAACTAGCAATCAAAACCTATTCTAGCAAACAATTTCTAATCTAACATGCAAGATCAATTAAAGAAAAGTAAAGACTAGTCTGAGGGTTACCTGCAATAACGCTATCCTCAGCCTCGACCTCTACCTCGGTCATCGTGAAAGCCTGCCTCCTAGGCTGAACAGCCTGCTGGAATGCCTGCTTCTGGGGAATGAGAGGCGCTCCACGTCCAGCGGCCATCGGTGCTTTCGGCGGGTTTCTAGCAAGCTGGCAATCCTTCACTGTATGCTTAGGGTCGCCACAAAGTAGGCACTGGCCCAGAAATCTCCTGCACTGGTCCTTCACATGGCCGGTCCTGCCGCAAAAATGGCACGTCTTCTGGACAGTCCCTCCTGGCTTCTTGAACTGCACGGACTGATTAGGCTTCATCACTGGCCTAACCACGGCTCTGGCCTGCTCCATAGGCCTCTTCCCAGCTCCAGAATACTGCCCTCTCTTCTGATTGGCAATCAGCTCCTGTCTCTTGGCAGCGGTCAGCAACTTCTGATAAGAATCTAAGTCCGAAGTGGACATCAGACTCTGCAGCTCCAATGATAGGCCCTGTAAGAATCTCTGAGCTCGATCTTCAGCGGTCTCCACCATCTTTGGCGCAAAGCGACTCAATCTCATGAACTCTTGGTGGTACTGATCCACCGTCAGATTTCCCTGCTTCAGATTAATAAACTGCTGCATCAGCTCTCCCCTCGCAGCCTTAGGGAAATATTCCTCATTGAATCTCGCCTTGAAAGTGGCCCAAGGAATAGGCCTCACCAGCATCTGCTCCTCAGTCTCCCACCAGCTACGAGCATTATCCTTCAGTTGCTTCTTCACCAAGTCAACCCATCCAGCCGGGTTAACCTTCGAGAGAAGCAGATTGTCCTCTGTATTCTTCATCCACTCGTCCGCAGCTAATGGTCCTTCCGACCCATTGAAATATGTCGGGCCCAGCTCCCGAAACTGCTTCGCTCCCGGCTCGAAGCGAGGGGCATTCTGTAGCATCCCCTGCTGAACCTGCATCATCTGATGCATCATCCCCATCATCTCAGCTGTAGTGGGCTCTCTATCAGCATCTGCAACACGTCCAGCTCTACCACCAGCTCCAGGTCCACTACCAGCTCCTCGAGTAACGCGTCTACCGGCCATCTAAAATATGAAAAGTTCAGATCAGACTTTATTATGACTCGAATGTTATAAATAATTAATTGGATGTTATTTATCATTCTTGTTGTTTCGATAATTCGCGGATGCAAAGTGGACCTGCATGGGCCACCAACAAAACCTGTCACGCCCCGCTTCCCTAAAATGGAAGACGAGACATGAGGAGGTCCGCTCAGACGTGGAGCTGTGAAGCTGCAGTCTGATAAGCGTCTATAAAAATTTCAAATGTTTTGCAGGTTCTTTGCATCGCGAGAAACAACAACAATAATAACGCAGCAGATAAAGAAACATCCACTAGCTCAATAACATCCAACAATTTATCCAACATCCTAGACAGTCACAAAAGAATAAGTCTGAACAATAGGCCTAAAACATGGCCGAACAAAAGAAAGGAAAGTCTGGTGCTACGCACCAAAAACTAACTGCAACAACTAATAAGTAAGACAACTAAGAGACTCCAGGTGAGCCTAGGACTGGTCACCAGTGTCCTCGTACTCGGTCTCAGCAGGTGCCTCGAACTCAACGTCCACAAACTGCTCGTCCCCAGCTGGTAACTCTAACTCAGAACCTGACATGTGACACCCAAAGAGAAAAGGGCACATGTCAGCAAAAGTCTCCCAAAAGGAGCGGAGAGCTTTTGTGCAAGGATATAAATAACAAAAGACGACTAGCAGTTCTAAAATGGTGCAATAATTGAATGACAATTTAAGGATGCAACATTTAAAGATGACATGATGACATGCATTATGAGAACATTAATTCACAATCACGATCACTATCCTATCACATTGTGCACAGAGTTTTCCCCTTACAGCTGAAGGAGCGGATCAGGCATCCTTCTACGCTGCGTGGCAGCTTAACCCTACCCCTCCACGTGTATCGAGCCAGGGTTTCCCAAGTACATGAGCTCGCTTCTGGATCACGAGCCAGGAAGTGTTTTTGGCATAGGGTTGTGCCCGCAAAAGCAGGTGCCTAGCCTCAATCATTACAATAAGTGTAGCGTGTGCTACTCAATCACGACAATCATTAGATGCACGCAATAACATGACATTGAGCAGATAATTTGCATACCGTTAATTGAAATTAAACATGACATGATAGTATGAATGCAAGCATGGTAAAAAGTGGCGGATCTAGCTTCGTTGTCAAGCTAGATCTAAAAGTGTCGTCTAGGCAGCTATCATTTCACTGCCTAGTCTCTTTTACACTACTGTACAAAATGGCCTTGGACGTGGCCTAAAGAGAAAGCTGGCAAGTATCACTTGCCTGATTCCGAAGTTCTTGGTGTCGATGAGTCCGTACAGAAGGCGCAGACGTTTTCTGCGTCATACGGTTTCGATATCAGATTAAATGAAAAAGCTTATTAATCTACTATCTTATCTCCAATTATCAAAGGGGGGGTACTGTTAGGCATGAGTTTACTGATTTATGAATATGACTAACACTGTTACTAACTTACAATTAACAACTAATAGCTATAACCCTAACTAAGCTAACATGCATGTATAACAAACAGGGTATTAAGAGAAGTATAGTTTACCAAAAGATTATAACTACCATGTAACCATTATCTTTACCAATGTCAACACTTGCTGCATGTACTAATTTCTCTAGTAGTCCCTTTTTTTTTAACCTACCATTAAATAACTAACATAAGCACTTAAATGACCAAGTATGTAAATACATAAGTCAGCAGGGTATAAGTGAATTTCATAGGCCGACACGAGGATTACCACAGTAATATCCAAACACGAATCTGAGTTTCTAAAAGTAATGTTACTGATAACCGTCATGTACTCAAAGCATAAAAGGATATGGGAAAACACTTAATACCTGTGGAAAAAGCCCCATACAATATTCCTCTAACCAAATTATTTAGAAAATCTGCAGTATATAGGTTTAGCCTATAAAATAGGTTAGAGTTCAGTTCTGTAATGTCCCCTGGTTCATTACTCTACCCTATAAACCGAACTAACATGTGAAGTATCAATATTGTCACTTGAAACATCCTATAATAAGGTCTCCATGCCACTGTTAATCACTTAACATAATAGAGATATTGCAACCTAAAAGAACAGCTTGATTTATAAAAAAACTCTAACGGAAGCAACCAAAGGTAAGATCATGTTAACATATAAAAATATACACAGTCAACTAAAAATCATTACTAATCATATATTTATATACCCAGCTAACTCCTAACAGTAAAAACTCACCCCAACAACTAAAAATAACAAGCTAACCTCGGATCTTCTTCTTCGTTTAGTGCAGGTGGGGGAGCGAGCGTGGTGGCGCCACCGCTGCGTGTTGCTGCGTGCGTAGGGCCGCGTGATGGGATTCTGATGGCTTCAACGACGGAGAGACGTCGTGGGGGGGGGCGGAGATGTCGCAGGAAGCGACTGGGGTGGCGACGCAACGTCGGAGGGGGCCAGGTGTGCGTGGCGGCGCCGGGCGACGGTCAGCGCCTGGGGTTTTCGCGTGGAGGAGAAAAATGGCGGCCTGGGGAAATTTGCGTGGATAAAAATTGAGGGCGGCTGCGTTTTTGATTTCTGGGAGAAAGTGACCTAGATCTATTAAATAAGAGGGGGCTAAGGCTCACGTGAGTGAGGGTAGTCTAGGGCTCAGGGTCTAGGGTTAATTTAAAAAAATTAAGAAGTTGGAGGACTTTCATGTGGGCAGCGATCACGGGCATGTGGGGCGACGTGGGCGAAAGAGAAATCGTGGTGTGTTGAAATTGTCAAAGAACGTGTGCCTTGGGGATTGTTAAGAGTTTTTAGTGGGAAAAATTAGTAGGCTTGAAGTGGGTTTGTTAAGATTAATAGGATTAGGTCTAAGTTTGTTTTTTTTTTATTTATAAAACTTAAAAAATCTCTCTCTCCCACTCTCTGGATGTGTACGGCATGAGGAAAAATAAGTGGGTAGGCTTAATCAACAATAAAATAATTTTATATATATATAAAAATGAAAACTTATTGTACCCTACCCTGTTATAAACCTTATTAATTGTTGATTAACAAAAATACTTAGAGACTAATAATGGGTTATTAGCATGTCGGGCAAACGACATCCTAAAATTACACGGAAAATATCGGGGCGGCCACGCCTCCGAGAGGATCGTGAATACGGGGCTCGTTCGCGAGTCTGAACTACGGAAATCCGTAATAAAAATCAAATACATAAAACGCATACAAATTCGGCTACGCGCTAAAAAATTCACGACCGGAAAGTGGTCGTTACACCTTCACAACACGTTATCAGCACGATCACGCTCGTTGGAGGAGACGGCGGCTCGCGGGGAAGGAGATCCATCAACATACAGAGAAGTATCAGACAGGATACATGTTTACTTATGGCGGCACAGCCATATCCTGGAGATCTGTGAAGCAGACCATGACGACCGTCTCATCCACCCACTCAGAGCTCCTAGCGATCTTCGAAGCAAGTAAGGAAAGTTTCTAGCTACGCTCTGTGATCCAGCACATCCTCACCTCCACCGGCCTGATGACCGACGTCCTTGCGCCTACTCCACTTCATGAAGACAATGCAGCATGTATAGCCCAGCTACAGGACGGCTACATAAAAGGCGACAAGACAAAGCATATCTCCCCCAAGTTCTTCTGGACGCACGACCTTCAGAAGCAGAAGCAGATTGAGGTACAGAAGATCCAATCATGTAATAACTTGGCAGATTTGCTTACCAAATCCATGCCTACTAGTATCTTTGAGAAACTTGTATATGAGATTGGGATGAGGAGAGTAAGTAAATGTAAACTGGGTCAAGATGAGAAGACTATGAACTTATAGATACATAGGAAACTAATGTATAGATTCATAGGAAATCTGCAAGCCTAAAGCTTGGTCAGATGAGGGGGAGTCAACCGCAGAGTTGTACTCTTTTCCCTTGGCTACAGGTTTTTTCCCAAAGGGTTTTCCGTAGTCAAGGTTTTGACGAGGCAACCTCGTTGACTCTGGATCCTGAAGTATCCACCCCTAGACACATCCCCAAAACAGGGGAAGTTATGGATTAACTGTTCTTTATTTAACAAGGCAGTTATCCTAACTCGGATCATGAAGAATCCGCCTCTTATTCAATGTTGGTTGGATAAGGGGAAGTGTTATGAATAGGCACATTGGGCCAATTGGGTATCCAACTCACTATTGAAAGCTATAAATACAAGGGTAGAGGGCTCTTAACCCTCTACACCGATTTCCCTACTTTTCCCTTCACAACAATAATAAATAATTAACAAATAAAAAATGAATAAAAATGACATCAATTGATATCAAACCCAGAAACTCTGGTGTCATACACCAACGCCCTATCCACTAGGACATAAAAAGAAGGTCACTAAACAATGCCAAATAATCAAAACAATAATAATAAATTACAAATAATAATAATGAAGAAAAAAATAGAGAATCTATATACTGTGCGGTTCAAAGCAGAACCCACATTTCAAATAATGAGTAAAATTAGCTGCAAGAAATGGGTGGGGTTCGAAACCAAGATCTCAGGTTCGACGAGTGGCGTCTTACCCACTGCGCACTCAAGGGCTAGTTTGAATGCTAAAATATTTTACTTTACTTCATTGACTTGGGGAAATTGCATACTACCCAAAATTTGAGAATGTCAGTGGGGGCAATTGCCTCCCTTGGCCCCCGCCGGGCTCCGCCACTGCTTGCATGGGATTCAAGTCAGCTACTCAATTAAAAGTATAATCAGCATATCCCCTAGGCATAGACTGATGAGTGATTATGAAAAAATTTATTGGTTTTCTTTCAGACAACTAACCCAATCGAATTTTGCACGCATGCAGTCCAGAGAAGATCCAGTAGAAATATATGAGCAGTGAACTGAGCAAATATATTACTGTTGCAATATGTTTCGAGACATAAATTACCCATGCAGCTTAATGGAATTTTACGGGGAAAAGGTAAATGGGAGGTAATCATAGTTGCAAGTAGGCATTGTAACATACATATGCTGAATTACATAAACATAACAGTTTGTATCATTTGCAGCAACCTGGCATTAGGAAGCCATAGTACGGTGAAGATGTGTGCTGTCAGATTTTATGAACATAAATTTTGGCCAATGCACTTTGCACTGTAGGAATGAGGTGTATGTACTATGTTTCTACCAAAAATAGTGACCATGTCACTTCATGAGGCCTAATCATCTCATCTTTCTTCCAAAATTAGCAAAATCTTACCCTGATTTTAACATGCAACTCATTTTTTGAGATGCATTTAGCACTTTGCCTAAATTTTATGGACACGTACAATAGGCAAGAATTTTACCATTTGTGTGCGGTGAGTAATTTTTGCAAGCAAAAAAAACTTTTCCTCAACACGCACAACAGTCAAAAAATGTTGCATGTTGTGCTCGTTGCGTAATTGTCGCCAGTGCAGCAAGTGTTACTCAGCGCGCATAACAGGAAAAAAATTTACATGTTGTGCGTGTTGAGTAAAAATTTTATGAACAACAGTTTTTTACTCAACGCGCATAACGAACAAAAATTTTGCATGTTCACGTTGAGTAAACATTGATGCACATCCAAATTTACTCTCCTCGTACATCAGACAACATTTTTGCCTATTGTGCACATTTAGTAAAAATTTCCTGCTCAAAAACCGTTCATGCCCTAAAAATTTCTTCGTGTTATACATTTATCGTGTTTTTTATTCCCAAATAAACTTGTTCTACATAAGTTTGTTACGATTCGGATCATCCTTCAGTCGATACGTATCTATTTTAACACTGTTTTCTGATTTTATTAATAGATTTTAGAGTGTTATTGCTTAAGGGTATTTTCGGTATTCCCAGTTATACGTATCTATTTCAACACACCAAAAATCAAGTAAATCTGATACTATTTGGTACTCAATCCACCATTTGCAACTTCAACGGTCTCAGTATTTTCAACAAAAAAATAGAACTCTTTACAACGGGTGGATCAAAGTGTCAAATGCCCATATGGTTCACCCATATTTAGGGTTTTGGTGATTTAGAATGTGTACATCAATCATATAAAAACTCTTCAAAAATTGGGAGAACATGAGCACACCTACATCATCACGATACACACACAGTGTATGTATTCATGTTTCTCATTTATTTTTAGATAACTAGACCTTTAATAATCTAATTTCAAAATGTCAGTTGGTCTAAACTCCAAAAAATATGAGCGCGATTATTTACATTACAATTTTTTGTAAATGTATTAAATTGTTATGCACGTTACATATTTTTAAAAATTGATAAAAACGACATTTTCTTTTAAAAATTCTCGTTTTACCCACCTCTTCCTCGACCTATCTCTTCCACCATCTCATTCGACTCCAATTCATCTTCCTCCTCATATGTATCAAGCTCCCGCAATTAAACCCAAAGAAATCTAAAAAAATAAATTAAATACAATAAGCTCCAAATTTATTTCTACTCCTTCGCCCTTCGGGGTTTATGTCGACAAAAGAAATCATGCAGTCAAAGGATCTTTTTCCACAAAAGGGTCCGGGGCGGGCTTAGAACAAATTTGCCTTAAAGAATATTATCCGTTGTTATCCATCTAATCATGAGATTAATTAATTAATTAACTAACCAGGATTATGTGGATTCGGTTGTCGTAATCATCTTATTCCGTGAGCGAGTTTGAGATCTAATCTATGAGATTCTTTGTAATAATATCATATCAACTACCGCATAAGATTATTACTCCATCATTGCTGGAATTGGAATGTTTGCTTTCTCCGGACGTTTAAAAAAATATTCCAACATTTGATGTTATCTAATTTCTCTTGTCCAATTTCTCTTGGTAACATCCCTATTTTATAGAATAGATGTTAAAGCCTTGCAGATACACATATATACATATGATAAAGGCTCAAGTTTATCAAACATATAAACCATACCAAGACATTTAGCTTCCACCTATAAGCTGTGATTTTATAAGGCTATTAGTTTACCAACATCGTAACCTAGCTGAATAAAGTATCAACATATCACAACCTAGATTTTTTAGCTATAAGTCGACCAACAAAATCAATTAGTCGACTAATAGATGCCAGAAACTCCGACGAGGTCAGTCTAGTCGACTACCAGATGCTATATAATAATGTTCATAAGTCGACTAATATGCTTCTCTAGTGTTTATTCTGTCCAGTAGAAAACCATTAGTCAACCAATATGGATTGTTAATCGACTAATAAAGTTAACTTTGGCTATATTTGACCTTCAAAAACTAGCTCTTAACTGGTCATTTGAAGAGATAGTTTTTTCATTTCCTTTCTTAGATTTTCTCATCTATAAATAGTGATTTATTCTCATATATTTAGATAAGAGAGCAGCAAAAAAAAATTTATATCTTTGGCCAAAATATCCTTAGATCCCTCATATCCGTTTAGAGCCAAAAAGAAGAAGGAAATACTTATTTCTATTCTCTAATTCTATGTCAAATAAAAATAGACATCCTTTTCCTTAGCCACATTTTAATTCACAAGTATATATATTCAAGGCTATATGAGTTTGTATCTTTTCTATCCATAAAGTGTTACCTCGGTTGTTTGAGGTGGTGTTACTATCAGTTTGAGAGGGTTCTAATCTCAGGGATTGGGGTCTACAATTGGCAAGCGTGTTTATCAAGTTATAAGATTTGCTCGTACGAATTTGCAAGAGGGGTTATTGGAAAAATCAAAAGCGGAGAGCCAGTGGACTGGAGTACGTCAAGGAGACCGGGCCATGATAAAATCTTTGGTGTTTGCGATTGTGCTTCTCTGGTGGGATTGATATTTCTTAGATTGCGTTACTTTTTATCCCTCCAGGTTGGTTTGTAGTTAGCTTAATGGTCAATGTGGTACTCAAAGAACCTTGTTTGGATCTTCCATACAGAATTTGATCTCACCTATGCTGGTGGATGTTTTAAATACCATTCTCGTAGTATCTGCGCTATAATTTTATTTGGTGATGCATTCATGATGATAAACTACTTATGCCCACCGCTGGGACTGCTCTCACTCCCTTATTGTTGCGTATGGTCATGGTTAGCTTGCACCTTCCCATTCTTCAGGACTCTACTCATTGGAGTAGCATTTCAAGTGTTATTATGTCTATGTTTTCTTCAGATATGTTTTTTGCATATTCGTCCCTTAAATCTTGCGTATTTTGATATCCGTCCCTCAAATCTTTATATTTGCCCTCAAGTCCCTCAAAAGTTAGTATTTAACATTAATTGTCACTCTCACTAACTATCTGTTAAAATCTTAACGGAAATGGGAATATTCCGTTAAATTAAGGGACTATTAAGGTTAACGTTCAAAATTTAAGGGACTATTAAGGTTAAATACTAACTTTTAAGGGACTTGAGGACAAATTAAGGTTAAATACTAACGGAATATTTCCATTTCCGTTAAGATTTTAACAGATATTTAGTGAGAGAGACTATTAAGGTTAAATGCTAACTTTTGAGGGACTTGAGGGCAAATATGAAGATTTGAGGGACAGATATCAAAATACGCAAGATTTAAGGGACAAATATGCTAAAAACCCCTTCAGATAATGTCAATGACAACGTAGTGAGCAGATGGGACTGGGACAATGAGTAGGCTTGATTCATGCTAAGTTCACACGTTCTACACAGCACAACCAACAGAAGCAACATAGAGTCGGGCCCAGGGGTGTAGTCGTGACCGCTGATCCTTGCTCGCTTAGAACCATGCGAAGAACAAACATACTTTTAAGCGAGAAAACATGTTAGAATGAGTTAGATTCTTCTTTGAAGAGATATCCTTTATACAGTTGGTGAAGTTGTCCTATGTGGAAGCTAAAATATGACTAGAACAAAGGTGTGCCCCTCCTAGAACACAGGTGTCCACCTCACACTCCACCTCACCCAGAAAACTTGCCCACAAGCCACTTATTTACATGTTTGCCACTCCCTCAAAAAAACGCCCCGAAACTATCTTATTTACATGTTTGTCATTCACCCCAAAAAACCAAAAAAAAACACCCACTTTTTACATGTTTGCACCCCAAGGTTTTTTGCATTTTAACCACCGGACTTTACACTTTTTGACTCCTGACGATACCGTCACTCACACCCACATTTCTTATACCTTTTTGGTTGCACACGTTCACCACATCCTCTTCGTGTGGGGGTTTTTTGCTCTATGCACTGGTTATTTTTAGTTCTTTATACAATTGATGAAGAGAGATAAGATATGACTTGGACAAAGGTGGGCTACTCATCCACATCATCCTCCGCATCTCACCTAAAACAAAAACTACACAAAAAAGAAACCAAAAACACACCCAAGTTCAAAACACACCCAAAAACAAACTTCCCCATTTTACCACCGACAATACCGACAAACACACCTACACATCTTACTACTTATCGTTTGCACACGTATATACATCACATTCTGTTCGTGTGGTTTTTTTGCACCGTGCACTATGCACGGGTTACTTATTGTCTATGTATAGAGTAGGCTTGAACGACATTTTAGTTCTTTCATACACTGAACCGGAGTCGGGTTGGCTCCTACGCGCTTTGGACCATTTGATCGGCCAACGCGACGTGGACCGTTCGATCAACACTTTTTGTGGGCCCCACCACTCATCTTTTTCTCTCCAAATAAAAAAAGAAAATAAGGATGGGTGGTGTGGCCCAGAAAAAATGTTGATCGAACGGCCACGTCGCGTTGGGCGATCAAATGGTCCAACGTGTGTATAGGAGCCAATCCGCCCCCACTGAACCTCTTTGTGTGGGCTAGGCCTTGACGCCACGTGTGCCGTCAGTAACCTGAGTCTTGATATCATGCACCAGCAGCACCCTTTAAGTAAAACAAAGATAATGTTTATTATTATTAAGTCAATATCTGGGGGAGCGTGTGTGGAAATGGACCAGTCGCTTCGGTCGGATGTCCGCCGGGGCCGGGCCTGTCAGTTGGGCCGAGGCCGCAAGTGGGCCCCGCTCCTGCCGGCTGGAAAGGTCGCAATTGTGGGCCCCGCCTCCGCGCGCCAGCCACACGTTTCCTGAAAAAAACCCTCGATCCACCCAAAAAGCTAACTGAGTCATTAATTACGGGGAGGGTGAAAGCAACCTTCGGGCGCTTTGTGTCGTTGCGGCGTGCCCGCGAGACTCCCCCGCTTGTTATCGTGATCCGTCCAACCCAGCTGAAAGTAGTTGTAGCTGTATTAATTACTTTTCCATAAATAGAGTAACGACCCGTTTCGAGTCGCGGGGAGGTCGTTTCTTAGTTGCAGTAATGTTACGTTATGCAATTAGATCAACCGACAATTAAAGTTTGTGTCAAAAATTTAGAGTATTAACATCAATATTAACAATGCCGGTGATCTGGACAAATAAAGCAACGAGTCGAATTGTTGACGAGTCTTGTGAGGCTGACACCGATTTGTCGGTTAAGAATTTGTATTACAAAATATAACGCACACCATTTGACCTTTTGCACGAGAAAACTATATGTCAATTTATAACATTTCAGGGGTTTTTTTAATATCCATAGCTAATCATTCATTTTTTATATTAGTTAATCGGATATTTGTATTTTTAAGATCATCCTTCAACCTTACCGTATGTTAAAGAGACCGTTTTTTTTGGATAAAGAGATTTAAAGGATTAATATTAAGATGGGAATTGATTTACGCACCCACCGGTTTACTACGCACACATGTCACTCATTTACACGTTTGACATTAATCCCTCGCACATACCACTTATTTACAAGTTTACCACTGAATTTACTCATGTGCACAGACCGATTACCAAATTTCCAAAAAAGCCTCTAGGGCTCAGTTGAGTCGAATACAAATTGCGTTGTCTAATTAGCTCGGCGACGGTCTGATCTCGCTGGCTCATATCCATCTCATTCGATCTCCCCAGCCCCCCCCCTTTAAACTGCGGACGAGGGGAACGACGGAGGGGGCGGGGCAAGGGTAATGGATGTCGCGTGGGGGGGGGGGGGGATGGAAAGGGTGGCTGAGGAGGTCAGAGGAAGAGGGGTTGGGGCAGTTGGGGGATGGGTGGGAAAGTGAGGGAGAGGGCTGGGGAGGTCGGAGGAGGAGTCTGGGGAGGAAGTGTGGGCAGCATGGGGGGTGCGACCGCCAACCTTTCCTCTTAGTCGTTGTCGGTGGGAGGCGACAGCGGAGTAAAACCGTGAATTTGTATGCAGGGTAAGAGATGAAAATATTTGGGTATGTGCACTGGACATACTTGTAAATAAATGGCATCTGCGCAGAGTGAAACGATGGATGCGCAAATCAATTCTCTATTAAATATGAATACTAATGCAGATTAAAAAATGCAAAAACTGTTGTAAACCATGGCGGCTACGGAACCCCGTAGCCCTGTATTTATAGTAATAGGGTTACATAATGGGTGGATACCCACTAACGGGTTGGGCCTCCAAATCCCGTTTATAACACTTCCCCTTATCCATTCATTGTTGTAAGCCGTGATGAACGCTTCAGGGTTCATAGAGCTTATCTGATCATGGGTCCATGGATACTTCTGGATCCCAAGTTTAAGAGTACTTGCCTCGTTAAAACCTTTGCCAAGGAAACCCCAGTGGGAAAAACCAATGGCTAGGGGAAAAGAGTACAAGTCTCTATAACTTCCCCTGATCGATGGATATCACTAGAGGTGGATACTTCTGGATCCTAAGTTAGGGATACCTGCCTCGTTAAAACCTTTAGCTATGGAAAACCCAGTGGGAAAAACCAATAACCAAGGAAAAAGAGTACAGTTTCCGTAACTTCCCCTGATTAGTGGAAGTATTTAGGGGGTGGATACTTCTGGATCCAGAGTCAATGAGTTTGCCTCGTTAAAACCTTTAGCTATGGAAAACCCAGTGGGAAAAACCAATAGCCAAGGGAAAAGAGTACAACACTACATTTGACTCCCCCTGATCTGTACAAGCTGCAGGCTTGCAGATCTCCTAGGCAACTATACATCAATCTCTTACAGTGTTCTGATACAAAGTACAAGGTATCGCTCACCTATACAAGACATCGCTCATCTATACAAGTATCGCTCATCTATGACATCTACTGAATCTGAGGGATCTCTTCTGAGGGGGAGTGGTCTGCAGACTCGGTAGGTAGCATCACGTCTCTGACCAGTCTTCACTGTGTCTGCGAGGTACTACAGGACCTGGCTGTGCGTACTTATGATTTGCTTCTTGGATTGATGAGCCTCTCGGGATGGTGGGATTGATGTTGCCTTGGAAGCATGCTTTGCTGGTCTCCAGGAGGTGGTCGCTTCTTTGTTGCAGTCATCGCGATGATCTGTAACCTGTATCTGCAAATACATTTAACATGTTGTATGATCCTTGACCCTTGGAGATAGCGCAGAAGCTACATATCTCTGGTCCAGTGGTGCGCTGCAGGCGCTGCACTGTATCTGATTAAAGTGTTTACTACCAGATAAAGGAGTGTACAAAAGACATTTGAGTAAGGCACTTCAGGACCTAGGATATCCTTCCCCTCTTCCAGCGAACGGAAGGGGTCTTAATGTGCATCCATACAACCAGTAGGTGTATTGGTGGATTGCAATTTTCCATGTTTCTTCATCGACTGGATGATAATTTCATCTTCTGGATGGTTATTCATCTTCGGGATGATGGTTTCATCTTCGGGATGATTATTCATCTTCGGGATGATGGTTTCATCTTCAGGATGATAATTCATCTTCAGGATGAAGGTTTCATCTTCAGGATGATAATTCATCTTCAGGATGATTATTCATCTTCGGGATGAAGGTTTCATCTTCAGGATGATAATTCATCTTCAGGATGATTGTTTCATCTTCGGGATGATAATTCATCTTCAGGATGAAGGTTTCATCTTCAGGATGATAATTCATCTTTAGGATGAAGGTTTCATCTTCAGGATGATAATTCATCTTCAGGATGATTGTTTATAAAGGTATGTTGTCACATCATCCATAGCAACATAGCCTAAAATTATCTTTGCTAATCGCATGGGTTTCGCAATCATGACCAGGGAGCCTGATGCATCAGTTTGATTAATTTTGTAAGTGAGTTAAACTCATCTTACATGGTTACTTCCTGGTTTCTGCGAAATAAACCTCTAAGGCTATAGCGTTTTGCTTATAGCATACGATTTTATTTATTTATACAATACTCGGTAGCCCACAGGTTTGATATCTTTTGATATCAGGACTTCAGGTCCAAACACTTCACATTTCATAAGTGAGTCCAGCTCAACTTATTATTGCCTCGTTCCACATAATTTGGCCAAATTTCTGCGTTTGCTTCAGGAAACGGAGATTGTGAACGATATCAATGGCAAAATGAAATGTGAGTAATTGTCGACAAGTGTGTTTTATCCAAATACCTCTCCGTGTACGTACATTATTCTATTTATTCCAGATTTATCTCTTCTGGAGGTTCTGGAAAGGGAGAGGATATGGAGATGAGCTCACTTTCCTGTGGTGGTATTGTTTTAGGGTCTCGTGGTATGTCCTCTCATCCATTGAGGATATCCACTTCTGCTACTGGTAGATTGCATCCATAAAGTTGGTATGTCAATCCTAGCTGGATTTTTAGTAGCAGGGATGTGTGAATTTGACAATATTTATATTGTCGGTAGCTATGTCTGATAACTGTTTAACAGTTTCATAAATGTGGATCTTCCGGATCTCATTACTATTCATGATAATCAGATCATAGGTATTAATGTTTTAAATGGTCCATAGTGGTGATATGGGGATGTAAACTCATCATGACTCCATCGATAAGATGTGCACTAAACGCTTCCCCCGTTAGGGGTTCTCGGAAACTGTTTATATGAGGTGATCAGGCTCATATAAATAGTTTCTAAGGAGGCGTTCTGATGGTTTGCATGTTCCCACATGGTCACCTACAACTGGATTTCTAGTGGATAAGTAATCCGTTTAAATCATTTTAATGATTTACATATAACCCATTTCTGGGTGTGAACACAAAGCTTCAGGGTGTTCAATTTTCTTCCAGTTGTTAAATTGATTTCCCAGTGTTATCCCAAAAATCCGCGATAAGCTCGACTTCAATGAAGTTGAGAAAAGAACTAGGGATATGAACCCGTCAAGGCTCCATCTATAAGATGTGCTCTAATGCCTCCCCCGTTTGGGGATCTCGGAACATATTCATCTAGGAGGGCTAGTCCCGATGAATAAGTTCCACTGCGGCATTTTTGAGGGTGGTATGAGGGTAAGTAAAAGCCCAACCAATATCCCAGTAATGTAATATGTCCGTTGTGATTAATAATAATCTGGACTGCGGTTGGATAACAAGGTTTTGATTATGACCATTTTAAGAGGATATATAGATGAGTACTCTAAGGTACATCATCAGCCATATGTAGGGAGTGTGTGAGTCCACTTTTATCCCTCAAATACTCTCAAGAGGCCTAAAGGTCTCATTCTTCTAATGATAGTATATCATCTTAAATTCGTTTGAGAAAGTGAGGAGAGTCAATGTCCACGTGAATGGAGATGATCTCGTAATCATTTTTCCCTTTTGAATGGGATAATGAGAGTTTCACCCTTTTTGAAGAATCTTCAGGTTCGTTTGGTTAATGATGTCTTGCATCATCAATCCAGGGTGATATCGATCCGAAGTTGGTCGATTCTGGACACTTCTGGTGTTCCAAATTAATTCCTCTGTTCGAATTTATGTGGGACTTTTGAACGTCCATTAAAATGCTCAAGTTAATTTTGTCCGGTAATAGGTGAACTCTGTTCAAATTGTGAAGGATTACATCTTCACAATGACTATTATGCGGATCATAGTTGGATAAAGCTTCAGGCTTTATTGGTTTCTTGAGTCATTAGGGATTTCATTTTGACGAAAATCCTTTGAAACTTTATAAGTTTCAGAGAGTACATGGCATCCTCGTTTTAGGAGTATTCAGGATGATAAATCATTTACAGTAAAATAAAATGCGTAAAAGGCACATATATACTGCAAGAGAATACTACTAATAATTATGTTAGAGCAACAAGTTTCGTAGTATGATGTGGGTTCTATAAAATATAAGTCCACAATTGTGCTCATTTTAGACTCATATTATGACAACAGATCAAATTTATTTTCAAAATTTATTTGTCCTCGGGGAGTAGCGAAATATACATACAGTCAATTTGACTTTCGTCGTTTAGACTAGATATGTATATATTTTTATATGGCATACTTTAATGCCCATTAATTTTGCAAAAAGCATTATGGGTCTTTTCAGAACTTCTGGTCTGATATTGGGTTGCCATTGCATACTCCATATCGAGATACATCATATCTTCCCTTTCTCATTTTTATTCAAGACTTCCCCTGTTTTCAGTCGTCCCTATTGTCGTTTATAAGGAAGAATGTTTATTGGTCTTACAAAGTAGACTTATACAAGGGAAATGAGTTAGTTTCTATATTTCCACTTTTCTAGTTTATGATAGACTTTTAAAAGTCTATTTGGAAACTCAAGTATGGTCTACAGGCCATTTTTATTGAGTTATTCAAGTATTGTGTGGATATAGAATCATACTCTAGGGGAAACAATTACGTGGGTACGAATTTTATAATTTCTCACTTATCTATTAAGCCACGACTTCGGGCGTACGCTTAAAAATAAGGTTAGATTCAAGAATCATACCTTGTAAAGTGAGATTACTCAAAGGAGTTTGGCGATGTTATGACAACTGCTGGTGTCAATATCGGTTTATACAGACCGTGGATCTGAGAGATCTATTTATCGCGAAATGCGTATTTCTAAAAGAAATCGCATAAATGTTTTTCGTATAAGCCATCGTACTTGTTAATATTTATTAGTGTGAAAGGGTGTTGACTTTTGATTTGATTTTGAACTTCAGGTTCATTTTGGTTTTGAACTCCAGGTTCATTTTTTCAACTAGGATATGATGGTAAAATTTATTGAAATCATTATTGGTTTGTTGTCATAAAATATTGTCATGTCATGAGCACATCATACATATAATATAAATCTAGTAAGCTAAAAAAAATTGTGCTCAATTAACCAAAGTTCGAATAAGTATGATGTATACACATGCTATTTATATACTGCAGGTATATAATAATTTTATCTCAGACATATATTTATGCTACATGCATTAAAAATACATCAAAAAGATTTTAGCATGCTAAATAAAATGTTTGTTACATAACATTAAATATGCGACGGGCATATAATTTTCTACGCATGCATTTATAGTGTTTAAGTGAAAATTCATGCTAGAGGCAACAAAAATATACATCACATCGTAGAAAAATGCGGCAGGCATTTAATATCATAGCAGACGATCAACACAGACAATTAATCATCACAGGCATTTTTATAATGGAAATGAAAATTTTTCGTTTAATAATTATTGGACCACTAGGCAACGTCATACACCGTTAGGTTAGTTGACTAACGGCAGAGCGGTCGCAGGATCTTCCTAATTATTAAACGTAAATAATCAGATATTCCGAATAAAATGCGATGAATAAAAATTGTGTAATTTAACAGATTTTGACGAAAAAGAAATCGTAATTAAATCTGAAAAAGATTTGAAAATCGAAAAAAAATTTCGGGGTCAAACCCTAGTTAGGGTTTTTGGTCGCGCGGATTGCCGCTTCAGGCGGCTAGGGTTTCCGGGCATGAGCGCGCACCGGGGGGGGCCGATACGAGCGGCTGCTGGGGGGTGGGGCCGCCGCTGCGGGCGGCGGGGCCCGCCGCTGCGGGCGGCGGGGCCCGCCGCTGCGGGCGGCGGGGCCCGCCGCTGCGGGCGGCGGGGCCCGCCGCTGCGGGCGGCGGGGCCCGCCGCTGCGGGCGGCGGGGTTGGGGCCCGCCGCTTCGGGTGGCGGGGCCCGCCGCTGCCGGCGGCGGGATCAGTCCGTCGCTGGCGCGGCGGGGACGGCCCGCCGCTGCCGGCGGCGGGGTCACCCGCCGCTGCCGGCGGCGGGGACGACCCGCCGCTGCCGGCGGCGGGGACGACCCGCCGCTGGAGCGGCGGGATCTGCCCGCCGTGGCCAGCGGCGGGGACTGCCCGCCGCTGCCGGCGGCGGGGACTGCCCGCCGCCGGAGCGGCGGGATCTGCCCGCCGCGGCCGGCGGCGGGGACTGCCCGCCGCCGGAGCGGCGGGATCTGCCCGCCGCGGCCGGCGGCGGGGACTGCCCGCCGCCGGAGCGGCGGGATCTGCCCGCCGTGGCCGGCGGCGGGGTCGCCCGCCGCTGCCGGCGGCGGGGATGACCCGCCGCCGGAGCGGCGGGATCTGCCCGCCGTGGCCAGCGGCGGGGTCGCCCGCCGCCGCCGGCGGCGGGGACGACCCGCCGCTGGAGCGGCGGGATTTGCCCGCCGTGGCCAGCGGCGGGGACGACCCGCCGCTGGAGCGGCGGGATCTGCCCGCCGCGGCCAGCGGCGGGGACTGCCCGCCGCGGCCAGCGGCGGGGACTGCCCGCCGCGGCCAGCGGCGGGGACTGCCCGCCGCGGCCAGCGGCGGGGTCACCCGCCGCTGGAGCGGCGGGATCTGCCCGCCGTGGCCAGCGGCGGGGTCGCCCGCCGCTGCCGGCGGCGGGGACGACCCGCCGCTGGAGCGGCGGGATCTGCCCGCCGCTTCCGGCGGCGGGGTCGCCCGCCGCTTCCGGCGGCGGGGTCGCTCGCCGCAGCGAGCGGCGGCGATAGCCGCTCGCCGCTTCGAGCGGCGGCGGCGGTGGCGCGGGATCTAGGGGGGTTCGCGTTCCGGCGAGAAAATCCCCTAGGGTTTCATGGTTTTTGGGGATAAAAATCTAATTTTTAGTGGAAAAAATCTATTTTTAATCTCCAACAAAACGTTTTTATTGTAAAAATTTGATTTTTCATCAATAAAAACCTTGATTTTTATTAAACAATCGATCCAAGAATTTTGGATCTAGACATATGCGCATATGAAATTTTAGATCTAGGGTTTTAGGGTTACCTCTAGATCCTACCCGCCGGATCTAGCGACGTTCGGTGAAGGAAGCCCGTTCGCGTCGCGTCCGTCCGTCGCGTCCGTCCGTCGCGTCCGTCCGTCGGCAGGGGTTCGGCTTAGCTTTGAGCGTGCTGATAACGTGTTGTAAACCATGGCGGCTACGGAACCACGTAGCCCTGTATTTATAGTAATAGGGTTACATAATGGGTGGATACCCACTAACGGGTTGGGCCTCCAAAGCCCGTTTATAACAAAAACATCTTTATATTGGGTGAGAAAAGCCTGAGTCATACATGTTAATGAATAAAATATAATATCTATTGGCAATTGCTATATGCACCTCAAAAACTGAGGTGCATGTTAAATTCAGTGCAAATATTTGCTAGATTTGGCAGAAGGAGAATTTGATTTGAGGCTATGAGATGACATGTTAACTTTTTTTGGCAAATTACTGTACATGCACCTCATTCACTGATGTGCATAGAGCATTTCTCTATCTATTATGCAAAATAAGGATGGTGATGTGACGTTTGTCCCCGTCACGAGTTGACGAGGGATAAGCGTCACATCTCGCAGTCCAATCTGTAGTCCAGTCAACAGCTCAGTCAGCTTTGAGGTTTTGGTCTTTATTTTGGGCTTTGGGTTTGTTTTTGGGTCTTTTTAACCCAGACGTTACCGACACAAACACACTTCTCTCCCCTTTTCGGTTCCGCTTGTGTACCGGATCCTTTTCGTCCGGGATTTTTTCACGTGCACTGTTTATTTCTAGTATAAAAATATATGGGAGGATTGAAAAGAAGGTTAAAAAATGAATAGGGATGAGAAAACAATTTCCCCCATGCCCAACACACAAAAAGCAGAGATAGAGATAGAGACAGAGACAGAAAGAGAGAGAGAGAGAGAGAGAGAGAGAGAGAGAGAGACAGAGGACGAAGAATGAAGTGCTAGGGTTTCAGCACTCTTATCGCGGATTCGATCACACAATTAGGGGTTTTCCCTCCTCCGACATCGCCTCCGAGCCTTAGGTCGACGTCGGATGATCTGACCGTTTCGCTGTTGGTGCAGCAATGGCGTCTTCTGAAGTCTCAGTGATCGCAAATTGTAGTAGCAACTACTCGCCAGTCTCCGGCTACCGCCACTCCGCCGGGAACGGTTAGTAACCTGGTTGAAGAAGAGGTGACCAGACTCGCTTTGTTTGGAAAATTTGGCTCACCCGGTTATTTTGGGTTGCTTTTTAGATGGGGAGGATAAGCTCTACAACGAGCTGTGGCATGCTTGCGCTGGACCTCTAGTGACAGTTCCGAGAGTGGGAGAACTCGTTTATTATTTCCCTCAAGGTCACATGGAGCAGGTAACAGTGTTTTTGGTCAGCTGGACTCTAATTTCCTACTTTATTCTAGAAATTTGGCAATATGGTGAAATCTAGTGTTTATTTTGATTGATTATTTTGAATAGCTGACTGAATTTCTTTCCCCCCATATTCTAAGCGTTGGAATCAGATATGTAGATCCAGTTATGCAAAATTGTCAAAGGTTTATGGCTAAAATTGTTAAATTTTATGGTTTCTAGTGCTTGAATTTAGAGGCCTTACTTCAAATCATGATCCGTCTACTTCTCAAATCCTGAAATCATGCAACATGGAACTTCGGTACTTCAATTTAATTCGCGAAGAACTCAATTTTCTCCACCCTCCCGTTTAGTTCTGTTTGAGCACAAATGAACAACTTTGAAATTCTAGCATTAGATTATCGAATTTCTCGCTAAAATATGAAAGTTGGGGTTTTCTTAGTACATGCATTCTTCTTTAAATTCTTGAATTTCTCATCATGTAGGTTAAAGTATTGTTTCCATATCCGTATAGCATTTGTCTGCAGAAAAAACTCTTGGATTAACCTGTCCCGTTCTTTGCTTTCCTTTCCATGCCGTTTATCGGTACTAATTGTCATTTTCTTTCTCCTTTATGCAGGTTGAGGCCTCCACAAATCAGGTGGCTGATCACCAAATGCCAGTTTATGATCTCCCATCCAAAATCCTTTGCCGTGTGATGAACGTCCATTTGAAGGTATATGTGCGCGCGCGCACGTTATTTATCTCTTGAGAGCATCAAGTGACTGTGAGATATTAGGGCTGTTCTAACGATAATCTGGGTTGTATAAAAGAATGTTTATCTGAACTACTTCTGTATAGGCTGAACCAGACACTGATGAAGTGTTTGCACAAGTGACTCTGCTCCCTGAGCCAAATGTAAGACATTTATTTGTGGAATTTAGGCTTTTTATTATAAATGTTGTAAGTTTCTGGTGCATTCAGTGACATTATGATCCAATGTCAGCAAGATCAGAACATTGTGGAGAAGGAGCATATGCCTCCTCCGCCACCAAGGCCTCATGTCCACTCCTTCTGCAAGACACTGACAGCTTCTGACACAAGTACACATGGTGGGTTCTCGGTGTTGAGACGCCATGCTGACGAGTGCCTTCCGCCATTGGTAGGGTTCTAGACAATTTTATTTTTATTTACATTAATCTAATCCTTGTTTTTTCTCTCCATTCCAAGTCTGCTAAGTGGGTGAACATGGATGTTAGAATAACTTCTTTGGTTTCGTTCTCTTTACCAGGACATGAGTAAAAATCCCCCAACACAAGAACTGATTGCAAAGGATTTGCATGGGGCCGAGTGGCGATTCCGTCACATTTTTCGCGGTAATCTACCTTATTAATATACCTATGCTGCTGAGATGTAAGAAACATCAATACCCTTGTTGTTATCTAGTCTAAAAGTTTATGATTTTGTTTTTTCTACAAACATTGTTTTGGTTGAATGTAAGAATTGTTGTTATTTTAAGAAGTCACTTGAAATCGTTGTTACATGTATTATGTGTTGGATCATTAATCCAACGCTAGGCTTAATTATGTATTACAAGCAGTCAAATAAAAGCAGTCAAATAAAGTTAAGCCCAATTAAAAATGATCTGTTAAGCTTTTGGATATTTGGGTTTTAATGTATCTAATAGGGTGCAGACCTTTAATGTGTAGAGACTAAATGTGCATTCGACGAGCTAAAATAGAAATTCCAATAATGACAACAAGACTTTGTCTATATAATATCTTTTTAGTGGCCATGGTCTCCATATCACACAAACAGAGGTTTTCTATTTTGATATTCCATCACCAGAAATAGAGCGTGGAGATTCGTGTTGATCTGCAAGGCCAAGCACAGCCAAGCACACAGATCTAAGGAATTAATCATCATGGATTCAGGTATACTTTTGCATATTTCCAATATATTTTCAATGGTTTAATATGAATATTTCCAATATTTTGGTGATGGGTTTCATCATAAATCTGATTTTCCCCAACAATTGGTATCCGAGCCTTTTCATATTGGATCATATGATTAATATCTTGGAATAATATTTGATATATTAAATTCGGAATTAATTTTTTGAAATTTTATAATTATTTTGGAATTTTTCGGTTAATTAAAAAAGGATTGGGAGGCGATAGTCGTTTGGCCGACGAACCGCAAAGGAGGCGTAGCAAAGGGGGTGACGACAGCAGCTGCAGCATATCACTAATTTTTTGAGAGCAAGCCGCCACCATTAAGCACAACCAAGATTTTATTTTTGTTTCTTTTTTTCTACACAGGTCCAATGGCCCGTAACAAGTATGTGCTACGGGCTTAACCCTGCATCAACTTAAGTTAAACAAAAAAAGGAGAAACTGGGTAGAGCGGCGATCATTAGGTCGCCCGCTCTTGGGCTTTACACGAGCTTCAGCCTGTGAATGGATAAATGCTACGTGCTTCGGCCGCAGCAAATTGCAGCTCAGGCTGCGAGCTTCGGCCCGCATCATAGTAGTTCACAGCCGCGGGCTTCAGCATTCAGAACCGCTTAAAAAGAGGGGAAAAGAAGAAGAAATACACACACATACCCCCTGTTAAGGATAAAATTTTTGGGGTGCAATTTTGGTTTAAATATTTGCTTGGTTAAATATATATTTTGAGATGAATTAATTGAAACAACATGCCACTAAAGTGACATCTCTTATGGAAATTAATTTTATTTTAAAATGTAAAAGGTTGTGTGCATGTATATTATATGAATATTCATTGGTCCAAATGAATATCAATATTTAACATAATTATATGTGTACTTCTGGTTAGAAACACGATAATTATTTGGTTTTACATATGAATAACAAATCGGCCTAAAGGAAGATTTATTGTTCGACGTGTTATTATTATCAGTGTTTGATTAGTACACCAAAATATCAATTACAAGTTAATATTTTATCCAAAGAATAAATATTAATAGTGTCCGGTATCTTGAGATTTGATTTGCATTTATTTGAATTTATTTTTGGGTTTTGACTTACATGAGCTTGTTTTATTAGTTGCCGCTTTTCAGTTATGCAAATATTACTATAAAATAAATTCAATTCTATGTTAAATGACTTAAATTTCAAATCATGGAAGGAGAAGCTCTTGAGAGTTCTTGGTGTTATGGATCTTGACCTTGCGTTAAGGACTGATTCTCCCACACCTCTTACAGAAAAGATAAGATGCATCTGATGATAAGAGTAAGATCGAAAAGTGGGAGAAATCAAATCGCATATGCACGATGACTATGAAGAATGCCATTCTAGAAGCATTCATCGGTACTATGTCCGAAAAAACCAATACAACTAAGAAGTTTTTTAAGGATATTGAAAAAGTGGGTTGTTAAGGTTAAAAAATTTGAAATTGGTACACTCTTGACAAGCCTAATTTCAATCAGGTAAAGAGTAAAGGCACCATCAGTGAGTACATTTTGGAGACGGTTTATCGTGTTTTCAGATGTGAAAGCACTTAAACTCGAACTCTCTGAGGACTTGATTGTGTGTTTGGTTTTGATATCAAAGTGAGATACAATTGTCAGAAAGAGACTTGGTCTCTAAATGAGCTTATCTCACATTGCGTACAGAAGAGGAAAGGTTTAAGCATGATAAGACATAAATTTCTCACATGTTCTCAAACTTAAAGAACAAGAAAATGAATAAGGCTAATGAAGCTACAGATATGACACCTCAAAAGAAACAAAAAACGAATGATTTGGAAGGTAATAGTTTTTCTTAATACAAAGAAGCACTATACCAACTATCACACATGGCGTGCGAAGAAAAGTATACTGCTTAATTTGGTTTTGGTTGGTCCTAAGGTTAATTTAACTTCGGCATCTATGACACATGATGGATAGATTGTGATGCAATCACTCACATCAATCTGTCTATGCATAGTTAACTAAGATGCCGAAAGCCAAATATGGTGAAAGATACATCTTTGTGGGCAATGACAAGACGGTTCAAGTTGAGGCAATATGGAAAATTAGATTATTGTTAAGGATTGGATTATATTTGAATCTTGATTAGACAGTTATTGCATCGCTTTTAGACAGAATTTGATTTCTATTTCAGCTTTGGACAAATTTATTGTTTATTTGAAAATGAAAAATTCGGCTAGTCATGATTCAAAATTGGTTAGATTTGCTTCTTTGTCAGGTTACGACAATCTTTATTTAATATATACAATTGCTTCATTTAAGGACATACTGGATTTTAATACATGAGGTATAAAGAGAATATTAACTAGTGAGAATTCAGCTGTGTTATGACACAAAAGATTAGGTCATATTTCTAGACAGAATAGATAGAGTCGTGTCAGACAAAATTCTCGATCACGTAAGTTTCACAAATTTTGATGTTTGTGTTGATTGCATAAAGGAAAAACAAATCTCAATAAAAGGATATTTGAAGCCAACATAATTTTGGACGTTTTAGAATTTATACATACAGATATTGTGGATTATTCCCTACGATTCCTTCATTTCCTACGGTTGCTCGGAATGATCAGCAATATTTTATAACGTTGATAGACGATTTTTTCTGATATGGCTACATAATCTTATTCATAAAAGTGAGTCACTAGATGTGTTCAAAAAATATAAGGCTAAAGTTGAACATCTAGCAAAAGGATCAAAATTATCAGATCTGACGTGGTTGTGAGTATTATGACAGGATGGTCTAGGTGAACAATGTCCGTCCAGAGCTGTTTGCTAAGTTCCTTGAGGAATGCTGTATCGTCCCACAGTACACCATGTCAAGCTCGTCCACTATGAATGGTTCTCGTCCACTATGGATGGTGTTGTTGAAAGACAAAACATGACACTTAAGGACATGATGAGGAGTATGATTAGTCATTCTGATATGATCTGTTAGGATTTTAATGGATAAAATTAGGATTTTTGTGGAAATGTGGGATTTTTAGTGGAAAGAAAGGATTTTAGGGTTTAATAGAGGAGATTTGAGTAAAAGGTGGAAGTTTTATTGATATAAACTGAAATAAAAGAAGATACAGAGATATAAGTTTTTTCGAGAGCAACTCCCTCTCCATTGGACACGTTTGAGAGGTGGACCGTCCTCACAAACTTCTATTCTAGACGAAGCCACAATCTCTAACAAAAGAGTTCTTCTCTCAAGATTCAACATACCCTTATCTAATCCCCATAACCCAGTATAAATACTAAATTGAAAATACTAAATTACAGAAATAACCCTAAAGCTGAAATTATAAAAAGACACCCTTAAAATTGAAAATTACGAAAATGCACCCAAGACTCCAAAAATTTCAGGTTTGTCCTTTTTCATAGAATGCGGTTTCATCTTTACTCTGTATCCAAGAACCATCTTGTCCTCAAGGTGGTGCATGAAAACCATGTGCATGCTACTTCAAGTAAAGATGCTCGTATCCTCCCGACTCTTCTCTCTTCACCTCATCGTCTCCCCCTGCTATCAACAGCTGGAGAGCACGGTTGTGACAACGATGCCCAGGGGGTGAACTTTTCATTATGGTTGAAACACAAACCCTTCGTCGCTTGTCTCTTATCTCAGCATTTGTCGTGAGCCTGTACTGGTTTCCCCGTCGTGATTTATCATTCTTCTCCTTACTGGGCTGGTCTCTCCCTGTCGGTGCCTTTTGTTCCATATTGGTTTCTGGCTGCGACGATTGAAGCCATTCCAAGCCCCTCTTGGACCTCCGCTCCTCTGCGAGATGATCCTCTACCATGTCAAGTTGTCTTCATCAGCCCCCTATGCTGATGAATGCGGAATTCTACGTGAATGTTCGGCTTGAGCCCCTTTATGAAGGTCCCTTTCAAAGTATCCTTCAGTATGTCACTGGCTCGTCCTGAGAGTACCTCAAACTTCTTTCTATATTTCTTGATGGATTCATCATGCCGGAGTGCCAACAACTGCTCCTATAGGTTTTCTCCCTAGTATCTTGAAACATGTCCACCAAACAGTCTTTGAGCTTCTCCCACAAGCATATAGGTTGCCTCCGCTCCTTCCACAGAAACCAAGAGAGCGCCTTTCCTTTGAAACTGATGCCGACTGTCTTCAGTTTCTGCCCTTCCGTCATGTGTGTTACCACAAAGAATCTCTTAGCTTGATAGATCCAATTATAAGGATCATCCCTCTTGAACATCGTCACCTTCATCTCTCACTTTGCCATCAACCCCAAGCATCTCCTGGTCCACTCGACCTCTTGCATGTCTATAGTAAGGGGGATGATAATAATTGTCGTGCCGTAGCTCTCTATGTTGCCCATAGCCCCTCAAAGGGCCGTTGCCTCTGTCACCATTGCCATTCCAGGCATCCTCCCAAGCATAGTAATCAATATTCTCCTCAAAGCCAGGGTCCTCGTCGTAACCACACTAAAACTCGTAGGCTGGAAGTACTCGGCGTCATCACATCTTTGCCGCGTACCGAAGCCCACGAAGGTCATGGAGCTTTTTCACGCCATCCTCATGTCCCTAAAGAAGCCCAAAATCGTCGTCGAAGTCTTGGCGGGCCACTCAGACGCCTGAATGTTCCATTGTTAGCTTGTCGGGCCGCTGTCACTGCCAGGGGGCCCTAGCGGCCCAGCAGTGGGGTTGCAGGGCCTTATCACGAGGCTACCGGGACCCTGGCAGCCCTGCAACAGGGTCACCAGGGCCTTGGCGTTCTGTAGGGGGCCACGAGGCTCCCGGCAAGCACGGCTAGGGTTTCCTCCCTTCATGGGATCTTCTTCTGCTTTCTCGAAGTAGTCGTCAACATCAGAAAGCAATCCTTTTACGTATTATTCAACTTTTTCCTTGCCCTTCTTTAAAGTTGCTGCCTTTTGCCCTAAATCCGAATTTCCGACCTCAACAAAGTTCTTCGTTGCCTTTGGATCCGAAGATTGTTGCGTTAGGGTTTACAGGAGATCACCATATTATGCTAGGGTTTGCATGAGAGTTTCAAACTTTTCTTCGTCATCACCTCTGACGCCTTAGATGCTTCTTCAATCGATGCCCTAATATCAAATCTGAGTTTTTCCATGGATTTCTTTAGATCCGCTACTTCAACATTGAGTCTTTCCTCCAAAAGTTCCGTCTTTTTCTTCGCCTCTGCCGTCGCCAAGGATCGTAGTGCTCTGATACTAAAGTGATAGGGGCTGCTAGGGTTTTATGGATAAAATTAGGTTTTTGATGGAAATGTGTGATTTTTAGTGAAAGAAATGACTTTTAGGGTTTAATAGAGGAGATTTGGGAAAAAGGTTTGGATTTTTATTGATATAAACTGAAATGAAAGAAGATACAAAGATAAAGGTGAGTTCTTTCAAGAGGACCGCTCTCTCCCTTGACCATGTTCGAAAGGTGGACCGCCCTCCCAGGCTTTTATTCGAGATGAAGCACAATCTCCAACAAAAAGGTTTCTTCTCTCAAGATTCAACATACATTTTTGTAATCCCTTAGCCCTATATAAATACTAAACCGAAAATACAAAATTACAGAATTAACCATAAAGCTGAAAATTACAAAAAGACCACACTTAAACCTGAAAATTACGAAAACACCCACAAGATTCCAAAAATTCCAGATGTGTCCTTTTTCATAGAATGCGGTCTCATCACATTCTACCTAATCGGAATCACTCTAGAAAGCACTTAAGACTTCAGCTTATATTCTTAACAGAATTCCAACTAATGCAACTACCAAAACCCCCCAAAACCCCGTACAAACTTTGGCCGGGCAAGAAGCCCAGTCTAAAGCACGTGCATGTTTGGGGATGTCCAGCTAAGGCAAGGCCTTATATGTGTAATGAAAAGAAACTGGACATAAGGACGGTGAGTTGATATTTCATTGGATACTCTGAAAGATTTAGGGGGTATAAGTTTTATGATCTCATAACTAAGTCAATTTTAAGTCGTGAAATGCTTTGTTCTTTGAGGATGTTGAGTTTGCGGGGGAATGTACAGGTAGACACTTTGTCTTTGAAGAGGAATATATTGATATTTTCGCAAGTGTTATTGGCATTACTTAAGTCTCATTCTCGACTTTGTCAAGACACAATAAATCAAGACAATGTCAAAGATCCTTCTATTAAGGAAATTGTTAAAGAAAAACAAACTTTAGCACATCAAGAACCTATGTCATTAAGGAAATCTATTAGAGAGATGAGAAGTGCAGTGCTAGATGACTACATTGTATTTCTTCAAAAACATAAGGTAGACATTGGGGTGATGAAAGATGATCCGATCAACTTATGTCAAGCCATAAAAAGTTCTAACTATTTAAAGTGGATTGATGTAATGAATGAGGAAATTAAGTTCATAAGGGACAATGACGTTTTGGATCTTTATCACATTGCCAGAAGGTGTGAAACCAATGGCCCATTGGTTGTAAACGTATATTTAAAACCAAAAGGAATTCAAAAGACAATGTGGATAGATATAAGGCTCGTATTATCGTAAAGGGCTTTACAGAATAGAAAGAATGCATTGATTATAAAGAGACGTTTTCTCCAGTTTAGTCAAAAGACTCTTTCAGGATTATAATGGCATTAGTGACGTTTTTTGATCACGAGTTAAATTAAATAGATGTGAAGACAATGTTCCTTAATGGGTACATAAATCAGATGATCTATATAAATTGTGTCGGGAGATCCAAAGAAAATGGTTGGTAAACTTAAAATCTATTTATGCACTCAAGCATGCATCTCGGCAATGATATTTCAAGTTTCATCAAGTGATTATCTCGTTTGGTTTTGAGATGAATTTGGTCGATGATTGTATTTGCCATAAGTTCCGTGGGAGCAAATATATTTTTCTAGTTTTATATGTCAAGGACATTTTGATTGCCAACAACGATATATATTGCATGAAATCAATAGATTTCGAGCGAAGAATTTTAAGATGAAAGATGTTGGTGATATAGCTTTTGTATTAGGGATTCAGATACATATTGATTGTTCTCGGGGTTATTCTTAGATTATCACAAAAGGCCTATACATCGAAAAGGTTATCAAAAGCTATGGCATGCAAAATTGCAAACCAGGTGATACCCCTGTGGCTAAGGGAGACAAATTTAATCTCAATCAGTGTCTTAAGAATGACTTTGAGAAGCAGAAAATGTAGAAGATTCTCTATGCCTCAGCAGTAGGATTCTAATGTATGCTTAAGTTTGGACGCGTTTGAACATTGCGTACGTTACATAGATGTTAGGCAGATATTTAAGCAATCCAAGAGTAGACCATTGGAAAGCAGCCAAACGGGTCTTGAGATATTTACAAAGAACAAAAGACTATATGCTCATGTATTGAAAGACGAAAATGCTCATGTATTGAAACACGAAAATGCTTGAGATCATTGGGTATACTGATTCCGATTTTGTTGGATGCTAAGATAGTATAAAATCTACATCAGGCTATGTTTATCTACTAGTTGGAGATGCCATTTCATGAAAGAGAGTTGATCAGTCTATTACAGCCTCTTCCATCATGACTATAAAATTCATAGCATGTTATGAGACGTCCAATCATGGAGTATGGCTGCGAAATTTTGTCATGTGGCTGCAATAAGTGGATGGTATTGAATGACCACTCAGTTACGTTTTGACAATAAGTCTGCAGTTTTATATTTCAACTACAGGAGCTCTGCAGTTTTATATTTCAACTACAGGAGCTCGACGAAGTCAATGCGTATATATACATTAAGTTATTGGGTGTTAATAAAAGAGTTCGGAGTGAATAGTTTTCTATTGAGCACATTGAAAAAAACTACATGATTGCGGATCCGCTTACTAAATGATTGCCACCTAAAGTGTTTCATGGGCACATCGCTCGTAAGGTTGTCATATTTATTAAGGATATTCAATTTTAGTGAGAGTTTGTATTTCTGGTGCTCATATGAGATAAGACATTTTCAGTTTTTTTAATTTATGGATATTTTGATGTTATTTTCTGTAGAAATAATTTTTTTGTTTATTTACACTCTTATTTCGAAATGGTTTGATCTCACTAAGATTTAAGGGATGACTTATTGGAAATAGACATGTTAAGATCACATGAAATTTTCATGCTACACACATCTACATCATGAACATGTCATTCAGTTGTATCAGCGTACGTAGCATACATGATCGTTGATGAGTCGAGTTACGAATAGTTGTAACGAAAGCCGATTTGATCCTAAGTTGGTGTGATTGATTGACTAGATTGGTTAAAAAGATTCATTTCGGTAATGGCAACAAAGTTGAGCTCATTCTGTTATATTTACAAAAGCATAATTATAAGATTTCACTTATAGCCCAAGTGGGAGATTGTTGGATCATTAATCCAATGTTGGGCTTATATATAAAATAATTATGTATTGCGGGCTGTCAAATAAAGTTAAGTCTAATTACAAGTGATTGGTTAAGCTTTTGAGTATTTTCGCTTTAATGCATCTAATAGGGTGTTAGCCTTTAATGTGCATGGACTTAATGAGTATTCTATTTTTATGATGGGCAAAAATAAAAATCCCAATGACAACATGATTGTTATTTATATATAATGATCATGGTCCACAGAACACACAAACGAATGTTTTCTATTCTGACATCTCGTGGAGAACACTAAAATGATTCTCTAAGGAGATTTGTATTGATCTGGAAGGCCAAACACACTGATCTAAAAAATTAATCATCATGGATTAATGTACGCTTCCACATATTTTCAATGGTTTAATATGACTAATGATTTAATATGAATATTTCCAGTATTTTGATGATGATTTTTGCCATAGAAATTCAGATTTATCCCCAAGAGTATGTATATGGTGCATTGTACCGAGAATGGGTTACCGACAGATAAAAATATTTCTTTGCATTTTTGTCAAGCTTTGTAGTTGGTATACTTCGAGTTGTGTGCTGTAGCTGCCCCATGTTATGGGAAAAGTTGATCCCAACGGCGAGATGCCATCTGGAAACTTTTATTATATGGCGTCATCCATTAGCTCTGGATCATGTGCCAATTGATGCTTGATGATCATCATCATCATCTTAGCCTTCATCCCAAAATATTTGTGGCCGGCTTCTGGACGCAATAGAAAGAGAGATGGAAAAAGAGAAAATACGCTCAATATGTCAGATAATAGTAGTGTTTTCTGAATCATTGTAGTGTGCATCGGCTTTGTGCAGTGCATTCTTCTGTTGCCCTATTGTAAAATTAGTTCCAGTATGCTCTTTACACATGTGAGTTCATTTGTTTTTTTAACTTTGCTGCAAGTCTTTCTCTTGCGCTCGTGTAAATGTCCCTGTATCAACGTACTGAAGTTGAACTTTCGTTCTTTGGCCATGAATATTTTAGGACAGCCAAGAAGGCATCTACTTCAAAGTGGTTGGAGTGTCTTTGTTAGTTCTAAGAGGCTTGTTGCCGGGGATGCTTTTATTTTTCTGAGGTATTGCACTGGTTCTCAATTCCTGATGAAGTTTCAATGGTTTTTTATACTGAACTGAGTGTACTACACAGGGGAGAAAATGGGGAACTGCGTGTTGGAGTGAGACGTGCGATGAGGCAACAGACAAATGTTCCATCTTCCGTCATTTCAAGCCATAGTATGCATCTAGGTGTCCTTGCAACTGCTTGGCATGCTGTTACAACAGGAACAATGTTCACAGTTTACTACAAACCAAGGTGTGGGTTTGATGCTCTTTAAGGCTTCATATTCAGGGATGTAGTTGATATATATAGTTTTATTTATTGACTAAATCCTAAGTGCTATCCATCTCACGATGTTGCAGAGCACTTGCATTCTTTTCTTCTTCTTCTTCTATCCTAATATATATTAATCTTCTTACTGATTTTTTACGTTTGAAAATTGGAAAATTGTCATAATCACAGACTCAACGCATTGGTTTTCTAGAATATTATCGCATGCAGCACATTGTAGCTTTAAAGACAATTGAAGGGCTGAAATGGACTTTGTAACGGCCCCAAGTTTCTGGTTGTAGACACATTGATATAAGTTAAATATCCAATTAATAATCTATATAATGTAAGATTGATTATATCTCAATAATGGAAATTATCTATTATTTGTAACACGGTTATCAGCACGGTTATCTATTATTTGACCTCTCCCCTCCCGATTTCTCCTGCAGAGGAAACAATAGGAGAAAAATCATTGTATAATGTACGTATTGGAGGAGATACTGGACAGATATAGCACAGTCGTCGACGATGATTTTGTTTTCTCTATTGCCATTCACGTCGCTGAATAGACGATGACGTCAACCCACTTTTCTATAGCCTAAATGCATAGATTGGCCAAAGTGGGACGAGTCAATAAGAGTAGAGCTGGACTCACTCTTGAAAAGCAAAGTTATTGGACCAGTAGTTCATACACCTGAATGTGTAAAACCTATGGAATATAAGTTGGGTTTTCATAAGAATAAGAAATGAAGGAAATGTGATCTTTTTCCTATTTCATACTAAACCTAAACGTCTCTTGAAAAGCAAAAAATGCAGCTCATGGACGTTGTGGCTGCATATCTATACGGCTATATAGATATAGAGTTCTATATGAAACTTCTAGAAGGGTATACTCTACCCCAGAGATGAAAGAGAGACGTATCAACGTCTCCTCTATAAACGCTTCAAAGATCATTATATGATCTTACGCAATCACGAAAAATGTGGTATAACAGATTTAGCGAATTCCTTGCTGAACAAGTATTCCCTAATAATGAAATCTACCCATGTATCTTTATTAAAAGAACATGGACATGATTTGTATTAGTTACCGTCTATGTGGACGACTTAAATCTAATAGGATCTCCTGCAGAGACCATTGATATATCTGATAGCCTTAAACATACCCTCGAGATGAAATACCTAGGCAAAACAAGGTATTGTCTCGGCTTACAGATTAAACACCTTCGTGGTGGAATCCTTTTATACCTATCATATTCTTCATACACCCGGAGTTTATGAAGAAAGATGTCCATTTGCAACCTATTAAAAATGGATGCTTATTTATGACGCCCTCCAGTCGCTGGAAGAGGGAGAGGACATCCTAGGTCCTGAAGAACCAAGCTCTAGCGTACTAGTTACAATCCTTTATCTGGCCAACTGCACGTGTCTCTAATAAAACGTCTGCAGTAAAGCTGTTAGCCAGATACAGTGCTGCCCTGGAGAGCACCACTGGAACAAGGATTAGCTGCTTCTGCGCAACTTTCAAGGGTCAAAGATCAGTATCCAAGGAATAAATATCACATATGCATGTTTACAGACCATCGCGATGACTACGCACAAATGGCCGGCCACCTCCTAAAGATCTACACATCTTTCTCCAAAAGTCTACATCTTCTGAGAAGCTCATCATCCAAAAAGCATATCTAGAATACGCTCATCCAGGTCCAGCAGTACCTTGCAGACACGGTGTAGACTGAGTAAAAGAATACATACGTGGAGTTATTTACCAAACTTCGAAGAGCGTATCACTCCTGAGCACCACTGTTTTTAGTAGCCGCTAGATATGAGTGAAACTTGTATAGATGAGTGATGATTGTATTTGCTTTCAGAACATGATGGATGTATAGACGAATAGGAAATGATTGTATAGATACATAGGAGATCTGCAAGCCTAAAGCTTGTACAGATCAGGGAGAGTTGATAGTAGAGTTGTACTCTTTTTCCCTTAGCTATAGGTTTTTCCATTGGGTTTTTCATAGCCAAAGGTTTTAATGAGGCAACCTCATTTTACTCTGGACCCTGAAGTGTCCACCTCTAATGAAAGCTAAAAGACCTACAAGCATAAGGCTTGTATGGATCAGGGGGAGTAACATGTGGGTTGCACTCTTTTTCCTTACGCTGTTGGTTTTTCCCACTGGGTTTTCCACAGTTAAGGTTTTAACGAGGCAACACAATTACTCTGGATCCAGAAGTATCTACCCCCTTAGCATTATACGCTAAGACCAAAGTAATGTATGGATAATGGGGAGTGTTATGAACAGAGGTATACACCCCTTTAACATTATACGGTAAGACCAAAGTAATGGATGGATAAGGAGGAGTGTTATGAATAAGGAAGGCCTTTGGCCTCCCCCTCATCTTTATCCCCCTCTACTCCCCATCAAGCTTACTAATGGGGACCTTTGGTATCCAATGTCCATTGGGATTCTACTATGATGAATAAATAGAGAACTATGGCTTTGTGCCATGATTACTCATTTTCTTGATTTCTAACATTATTATTATTATTTTGATTATATACTTTTGAGTAGATACTTTTGAGCGATATATATGTTATGGGACCAAGAATGGAAATGACTATTAAGATTTAATTTTTTTTTCTAGTTTTAATTATCAAAACTGTATCAGTCATTTCTTTCTTTTTTATGGCTCCTACAAACAGAAGTGCAAAAGTTGGCTCTTTCCCCAAGCTTGTAATTTATCTTTTACTATTTAATGCAAAGCCAATGTGGTCCTCAATTTGGCACTAATTTGGTTTCAATTGTAAGAATCCTTAAAAGTGTCCCACTTGAGCCCCCCGTTTTTCCTTTCTGTGTTAGTGGACGCATTAGCCCCCCCCCCCCCCCCCCCCCCCCCCCCCCCCCCCCCCCCCCCCCCCCCCCCCCCCCCCCCCCCCCCGGGGGGGGGGGGGGGGCCTTCACGATTTTGAAGATTTTATACGTTGTATGGATCATGTTCTTATGATCATATTTGTTCTTAATATTATGATTTTAGCGACAATTTCTTTATTTGAGTTTAGGCATGTTATTTCTCAATTCTGATTTTATTTCTATTTATTACATTTTAGCGCCTATATTTTTAAGAAAACCACTAGACACATTGGCCCCTTGATCCCTGCTAAAGCCCCAAAAGCTTAAGCGGTGCCTTGCAGGTTTGCTTCTCTTTCTGCTTTTCACAACTTTAATTTCAATTTGGTGTCACGACTGTTTGCTCTTTTACGTTTCTTAAAGTAAGTTGAATTTGATTAATGAGACTAATAACTAAACGGGGTTAAAAGTTCAGACCATTAACGAAAAAATTAGCCGTAATTAAAAATTCAAACTTGTAGTCATTTCCATTGCAATTACACATGTGCTATGTTTAGTGCTATATATTTCTATGGACAAGATTCACTTCTTAGTTGAAAAAGACTCGAGACAGTTTCTTGTCTGAAAATAGTGGAAGAATGTTGTGTGTATGTGATGATGATGATGATGATATTAATATTATTTGGGAAGGGATCAAATAAATAACCAGAGTCCAGAAGATAAGATTTTTTATCCTTTAGAACCTTAATTTTTGTTGGCATGTGATTTCCTTCTTATAAATTGACATGACATGCCAGGACAAGTCCTTCTGAATTTATTGTTCCTTACGATCAATATATGGAGTCCCTCAAAAACAACCACTCAATAGGCATGCGATTCAAGATGAGGTTTGAAGGTGAAGAGGCCCCAGAGCAGAGGTATACCATCATGACAAGATTCTTCTGCACCTAGGCCATTGATTAACGAAAAGATTTGGACAACCATCTTTTTTATTAAAAAAGAACAGAACAGAAATGGACACGTTTAGTTTCTGATTGGCTTTGCTTATGTACTTGTTAAGGTTCACTGGAACCATAGTGGGCATGGAAGATCTTGATTCTGGCAGGTGGCCTGGATCTAAATGGGGATGCCTGAAGGTACGAGCACACCTTTTTGCATTGTCCTTGTTATAGCTAAGCGTCATGATGTGGATCTTTCTCATTTTCTGGAATTAGGTGAGGTGGGATGAGGCCACTTCCATTCCACGTCCTGAAAGAGTTTCTCCATGGAAAATAGAGCCTGCCTTGGCTCCTCCAGTGAACCCTCTTCCAGTGCCTAGACCCAAAAGGCATCGGACAAATTTGATTCCATCTTCTCCGGATTTATCTGTTCTTACACGAGAAAGTAAATTCTGAACACGTGGAGTTCTTAGTTATCCTAATTGGTTCAAAGATCACATTGACTAAGATTTTTTAAATTTCGTGCTTTTTAGGCTCATTTAAAGTTACAGTTGACCCTTCCCAATCACATGGAATGGTAAAGGTCTTTCCAGGTCAAGATGTCAAGCTCTTGTGGAGTAACATTGCAGATGGTAACAAATTGGAGGTTGCTCCTAAGCCTGTTTTGTGGCCTCTGTCACGTAATGAAGAAAGAAATGATGCTTGTGCCCCAAATAACTTGGGTTCGGAGACCTGGATGCAGATGGGGAGACCTGAACCAATCTACACAGACATGCTCTCAGGGTTTCAAAAGTCCAGCGACTCACGATGGTTTACTCCACCATATTTTGAACACAATTCAGCTGGTAAAAAGTGCCTAGAGAATCAATTTCTACACCAGAAAGGTGAGCACAGCATGCTTTCGGATCACTGGCCTCTGACGTCTTCTAATCTTTCCTTCAAATTGGAATCCAACCTAAGAATGCCACCTCAATCTATTATATATAATGGAACGGGATGCCCTTCCTCGTTGCATGGTCTTACAGTCAAGCAGAATCATCCAAACTGGTACCGGCATTTGCCCTCAACTATTAGAATGGATAATTTGTCGCCTCCACATGTGTCGAGACCTCAGCCTGTAGTATCTGCAGCCAAGAACATGGCAACGACAGAAGGCAACACTTGGAAGATTTTTGGATTCAATATTAACAGCAATCCTCCAAAATCTGATCCGGTTACTGCACAATCAAATGACACCTATGAGCTGGAGTCGTGTAGTAAAACGAAAGAAACATTACATCAGTCTTCAGAAGTCCTACATGCTGGTCAATCCTTTGAGCCACCCAAAAGTATTAAGTCTATGGAGTCTGCTTCAGTAGGTAGTGAGCAGGAGAATGGGCTTCAGCCTAGCCCCGAAGCAGTTAAAGATGCTCTAAGCAAGCAACTGGGCACACCACCAAGGAACTGCAGAAAGGTTATTATCATCATCATTATTTATACTGTTCATTGATTGATATTTTCTTATGCATGCACCATGCACTGCAATTAAGAATTTGGTGGGACGAAGCTCTTGTAACATTGAGAGACTTGATGGAAGTAGATTGTCGTCTTTGTGTATCATGATTTTGAAAATGAAGGAAATACGGGGCTAGGAATTTTAGGGGCTTGATGAGGATTCATCCCGTTTGAATTCAAGATAGAATGCGATTAGATTTTATTTTAGATTTTATATTTGTGATAGAGTTTGAGTCTTTTAGTTATTTTGGAATTTTATCCAATATTACATTTTGGTTTTGAAAATCAAGTTGTAAGCCAATATATAGGTCATAAAACTTAGTTTATTTTTCTAAGAATAGAATTTGAAAAACCTTTTTGTTTGTCAAATTAAATTTAGAGTGAGCTTAATTGCCTAGACGAGATGTTTGAAAATTTTATGCGTGCGAGGCGTGAGTCAGTGAAAGTCATCTTTGAGGTACGAGGCCCAAAAAGTTATCAATTTCTTAACTTTCTTCTCCTTAAATTCCCATCATAACTTTTCTCCTTCCGTCTTACGTTACAGTTGGTATCAAAATTAAAACCTAGCTTCTTTTTCTTGTTTTCTTCATATTAAAAAATCCTATCTCTTTTTCTTCTAATTAAATTTTAGATAAATAATCAAAAAAGAGAGAAAATAAAAAAAGAGATATTAACAAAAAAAATCAAAAACAGGGTGAACATATTTTGATAGAGAATAATTAGAGAAAGGACATATTTTAATAGAGAAAAATTAGAGAAAAAAGTGCAGAAAAAACCATGTTCATCTTTTGATGTGATCCGGGTCTACACCAGGCGGAAGCGGCGCGCAGAGCAAGGCGCGGGTCAAGCCATGGGCTCGGTCCCTACTTGACCCGATGGGTGACTTATCTCTTTTGGCCTTATTACTTTAGTTGTGTGTTTAGTAATGAGTGGCTGATTAGTCTTTCATTATCTTTTGTGTTAGGAGGGGGTTAAAAGCCTACAAGCCGGCCCTAGTTTTGTTCGAAGATCGATCATTTGCTTAGAAATATTGTTAGGGTTCGTGGAGGATTAAACTTGTTCCATTAACACAAGTTAGGGAGAGATCCACTCCAGAAAAGGATCGATTTATCTTCTTATTTACAGAAATCTACTTCCACCTTTATCTTTCTTTTCTTCTCTTAAAATCTAAAATTGTTGTCTTTTGGAGTAAATTGTATCATTTTGGTATCAGAGCGTTCGATTCCATGACGAACACACGAGCAGCAAAAACTCTGGAGGAGTGACTCGATGCAGAGATCGCAGGGCTGAGGATGGAGATGACCGATTTGAAGGATGAGTTGAAACAGATCTGAACACATCCTTGGAAGCGAGCATGAAGCGGATCTCGGAGCAAGGATCCAAGGAGATGAAAGAAGGGTTCGCAGAGGTGGCAAAGATGTTCCAACAACAGTTTTTTTCAACGAGATCCGGATCCGAAAACATTGGGATCTTCAGATCTGAATTCTCAGACTGCCCAGAGTAACAACGAAGGCGGACGCACCCCTAGGGTTCGCAGGAGGGTTTCCCCCTTGGGGAGGCGGCGCAGGCGGACGGCCCCAACAGGGGGCCGCAGGAGGGTATCCGCCCCCGACGGGGGGCGGCGAGGTCAGGCGGCCCCACTCGGGGGCCGCACGAGGGGATCCGCCCCCGGCGCGGGGGGGGGGGGGGGGGGGGGGGGGCAAGTGGTGGCGGCACTAGCATGGGGCCGTTGGAGCTTTTTCACTCCCGGCAAGGGCAGGCGGCCACACTTGGGGGCCGCAGGAGCAGGCCCGCCCCCTTCGGGGGGCGGCGAGGACAGGCGGCCCCACCTGGGGGCCGCGGGAGGTTTTCCACCCCCTGGGGTGGCGTCGAGGGCTGGAGGCCTTACCGAGGGGCTGCGGGAGGAGATCCGCCTCTTTTGTGGGGCGGAGGAGGGCGACATTAAGGGGAATTTCGGCGTGAGCAGGCTGACGAGTGAGAAGATGTAGGAGATCTCGCCAACGAAAGGGCCAGTGGAGGAGATCGAGCGTACGAGAGGCATCGACCTGAAGCGCAGTGGAGGGTCGAGTAGCACCCTTATCAGAGATGCCAGGCAGTGAACAGGGAGGTGCCACCACGAGGTGACGCCAACCCAAAAACTAAGATGAGGAAGTTAATGCACACCTTTTGATGGGAAGGACCCTGATAGGTGGTTGTACCCGATAGAGATATTTCGACGTCACGGGCTTCACGGAGGCAGAGAGACTGAGGGCGGTAGCACTGAGTTTCGAAGGCGATGCCCTATTTTCGTACAGGTGGACCCAGAAGCAGAGGCTTATACGGACTTGGAGGGACCTGACCGAGTGCCTCATGGAGAGATTCCAGGACATCCATGGGGAGGGCTGTTTGAGCAATTATATGCCTCGAGGCAGGATGGGTCAGTGCGGGACTATATAGCGAGGTTTGAGACACTCTCGAGCCGAGTAGAGGGGTATCTTATGAATCGATGGAGGGAAACTTTTTAAAGGGGCTGAAACTGGTGGTGAGAGCTGAGCTGAGTGTCCAGGACCCTCACAGGTTGACTGCCATGATGTGAGTGACCCGGAGAGTGGAGGACAGATTGACTGAGGAGAGGAGGTCTATGGGAGCTTGGGGCGGATCGCTTCTGTACGCAGTTCAGCTACTACTGTAGCACCCAGGATCATTACGGGGGCCCCAACGACTAAGGCCAGGCCAGGAGGGTAAACTCGCCGTATGACAGAGGCAGAGATGAGGGAGCGAAGGGCTAAAATCCTTTGCTTCAAGTGTGACGGGAGGTTTACACCTGGGCACCGATGTGCTAGGGGGCTATGCAGCTGGAGGATGCAGCAGCGGAGGAAGAGGAGGTCGTGTTACTCGACGAAGGCGAGGACGAGACAGATCAGCCGTCACACTTAGATACCGTGGAGATTTATCTCAACTTCATGGTGAGATTCACTCCATATCACACCATAAAGTTGGCAGGACGGGTGGCCGCTCAGGAGGTTACAGTGCTTGTAGACAATGGGGCGACACACAACTTTATCGCGTAGAGGGTGGTGGAGCAGTAGGATCTTCAGCTTAGTGATACATCGACCTTTGGGGTGATCTTGGGCACAGGTCGGAGAGATGAGAGCAGGGGGTCTGTCGAGGATTGATACTGTCCGTGTAGGGGGCTCGGATAGTGGATGATTTTTTACCCTTGGAGTTGGAGAAAGTCGATGTGGTGTTGGGTATGCAGTGGTTACAGAAGCTGGGCTACACCAAGATCAACTAGAAGTTACTCAGGATGGAGTACCAGGAGGCGGGCAGGACAGTGGTGCTGTTAGGTGACCCTAGCATATGTTGTGCTATATCCCTCAGATCCATGGCACAGATAGTTCTTGAGGGAGGGGAGGGCTTCATGGTGCAGTACCAGGAGTTGGGAGCAGTAGCTAGGAGCAGAGAGTGCCAACAGAGGTGGAGGAGTTGGGCAGTTTTGAGCACATGTTCCAGATGACACATGGGTTGCCTCCCCTGAGGGATCGCACACATGCTATTGTTTTGCGCGAGGGAGCGTCATTAGTTAGTGGACATCGTACAGGTAACCACACATATATAAGGATGAGACCGAGAGGCTCATACGGGAGATGCTACATGCAGGGGTGATTCAGCCTAGTGTGAGCCCCTTTTCTAGCCCGGCACCACTGGTGAAGGACGACAGTTGGCGATTTTGTGTGGATTATCGTGCTATCATCAAGGAAACTGTGCCTAACAGATTTCTAATACCGGGAGGGTTTCATGGTGCAATACCAGGAGTTGGGAGCAGTAGCCGAGGAGCAGAGAGTGCCAACAGCGGTGGAGGTGTTGGGTAGTTTTGAGCACATGTTTCAGATGCCACAGGGGCTGCCTCCCCTGTGGGATCACACACACGCTATTGTTTTGCGTGAGGGAGCGTCACCAGTTAGTGTACGTTCGTATAGGTACCCACACATACAGAAGGATGAGATCGAGAGGCTCATACGGGAGATGCTACATGCAGGGGTGATTCATCCTAGTGTGAGCCCCTTTTCTAGCCCGGTATCACTGGTGAAGAAGAACGGCAGTTGGCGATTTTGTGTGGATTATCGCGCTCTCAACAAGGAAACTGTGCCGCACAGATTTCCAATACCTGTGATAGATGAGCTGTTAGATGAGCTACATGGGGCGGCAGTCTTTTCGAAGATTGACCTGAAGTCAAGATACCACCAAATCAGGATGAAGGCGGAGGACGTGTCGAAGTCAGCCTTCCGAACTTATGAGGGACACTACGAGTTCCTGGTCATGCCCTTTGGGCTGACGAATGCTCCCGCTACTTTTCAGGTGCTTATGAACAAGATCTTCAGGACATATTTGTGGAAGTTTGTGTTGGTCTTTTTCGATGACATCCAGGTGTATAGTTGGACAGTGGAGGAGCACTTGCGAGATTTGGAAACAGTCCTACATGAGCTGCAGGCCCACCAGTTGTATGCCAACAAGAAGAAGTGTACGTTTGCACAGCCGAAGGTGGAATATTTGGGATAAGTCGTCTCAGTAGAGGGAGTAGCAGCAGACAGGAGAAAGGTAGATGTGATGCTAGATTGGCTGCAGCCGAGGACAGTACGAGCACTGCGGGGGGTTTTGGGCCTGACTGGGTACTATCGTAGATTTGTATATGGATACATCACGATCATCTGGCCACGGATTGAGCAGCTAAAGAAGGACCGTTTTCAGTGGAATGCAGATGCTATGAAGGCGTTTGAGGCATTGAAGCGGGCGATGACCACTGTTACTGTACTGGCCTTACCGGATTTCGGCAAGGCCTTTGTGGTGGAGACCGATGCCTCGGGGTACGGCTTAGGGGCAATACTGATGCAGGAGCATAGACCGATAGCCTATTTCAGCCAGGTATTGTCAGCGCGAGCTAGGCCGAAGTCCGTGTGTGAGCATGAATTGATGGCAATTGTTTTACCAATCCAGAAGTGGCGGCCCTACCTCTTGGGACGATAGTTCGTAGTGCGCACGAATCAGCGATGCCTGAAGTACCTGTTGGAACAGAGGATGGTAGCAGAGGAGCACCAGAGGTGGATCTCTAAACTTGTGGACTACAAGTTTGAGATCCAGTACCGGCCAGGATTGGAGAATAAGACGGCGGATGGTCTTTCACGTGGGGGGAGGTCACGGGCATTGCAGCACTGTCGGTACATCTGTTGACTGATTGGAAATCATTGTAGAGGGAGATCGAGGCAGATGAGGAGCTGGCCCAGTTACGAGAGGAGCTCACCCAGGAAACCGCTGACCATCCCGGTTATTCGCTTGATGGGCGAGGTTACTATTTCAGGGGCGATTGATGATACCATGGACTTCGGTGCAGATACCCTTGATCTTTCAGGAGTTCCATGGGGAGCACAGTTGGGGGACACTCGGGTGTTCAACAGACGTATTTGCGAATGTCGAGGGAGCTGTTCTGGCGGGGCATGAAGAAAGATATCGCGAGATTAGTTGCCAGTTGTGACATATGCCAACGTCACAAGTAACTGGTCATGGCCCCAGCAGGGCTACTGCAGCCATTGGCTCTTCCAGATCAGGTGTGGAAGGGCATCAGCATGGACTTCATTGATGGGCTTCCGAAGTCTGAGGGATACACAGTGATTCTGGTGGTGGTTGACCGTCTGAGCAAGTACGTGCACTTTATTTCATTACGACATCCTTATACCGCAGTGACGGTGGCAGCAACGTTCATACGAGAGGTGGTTCACTTACATAGGTTTCCCACGTCGATAATGTCGGATCGGGACAGTTTTTATGAGCCAGTTCTGGAAGGAACTGTTCTGCTTGCAGGGGACCGCCTTGAGGAGTACGGCCTACCATCCCCAGACTGACAGCCAGACGGAGGTCGTCAACAGGAGTGTCAAGACGTATCTCCGCTGTTTTACTTCAGAGTGTCCGAGGAGTTGGCATAGGTGGCTCTCCTGGGCAGAGTATTGGTATAATACTTTCTATCATTCATCTGCTCAGACTACTCCATTCCGGATTTTATATGGGCGCGACCCTCCCTCTTTGGTCCACTACACCAAGGGAGCTACTCCAGTTTCGCAGTTGGAGCAATATTTAAGCGAGAGGGATGGCATCTTGGAGGAGTTGAAGAAGCACGTTACGAGGGCGCAACAGATTATGAAGGCAAAGGTTGATGGGCACCGCAAGGAGGTTTACTTTGAGGGTGAGGATCATGTTTACTTGAAGCTGAGGCCGTGCAGACAGAAGTTACTGGCCAGAAGGAGAAATGAGAAGCTTGCGTCTTGTTTTTATGGGCCTTATCAGATCTTAGCGCGGATAAGCCCAGTTGCTTACAAGTTGGCTCTACCTCCAGGATCGACATTGTACCTAGTGTTCCATGTATCACAGTTGAGGCGGGCTATAGGAGATCACGCGGCTACATCCACCCTACCACCTACTCTGACAGCAGATTTGGAAGTATTACTGGAACCTCAGGATGTTGTGGAGGTGCGGCGTGAGGGCGGCCAGGGTACCGATGTGCTAATATGATGGCGAGGACTGCCGGACCATGAAACGACTTGGGATGGATACGACACCATCCTTTCGCAGTTTCTTGATTTCAACCTTGAGGACAAGGTTCGTCTTATGGAGGGTGATGATGTGATCTGGGTCTACACCAGGCGAAAGCGGCGCGCAGAGCAAGGCACGGGTCAAGCCATGGGCTCGGTCCCTACTTGATCCGATGGGTGACTTATCTCTTTTGGCCTTATTACTTTAGTTGTGTATTTAGTAATGAGAGGGGCTGATTAGTCTTTCATTATCTTTTGTGTTAGGCGGGGGTTAAAAGCCTACGAGCCGGCCCTAGTTTTGTTTATCGAAGATCGATCATTTGCTTAGAAATATTGTTAGGGTTCGTAGGTGATTAAACTTGTTCCATTAACACAAGTTAGGGAAAGATCTACTCCAGAAAAGGATCGATCTATCTTCTTATTTCCAGAAATCTACTAACTATTCCACTTTTATATTTATTTTCTTCTCTTAAAATCTGAAATTGTTGTCTTTTGGAGTAAATCGTATCATCTTTCCACCGCCCCTTTTACAAACCTTAACCTAACCATAAGCCTTACCATCATCATCGTCCTTGTTGTCACCTTCCAACATTGTCGTCGCCAACTTCGCTACCCATCAACGCCACCACAGCTATCATAGGGCCTGAAGCCGTCGTTGCCGCGTTCGAGCACCACCGATGTCGATGAAAAGAGGTGGCGCCATCAATTCTGACGTCGGAAGGTTGCACCACACCCACCATACCTCAGTTGTCATCTACTGCGTCCAGCGTCAACAATCTTGACAATAAACTTTAACGAAATTGGTCGAAAAAGACGGCACCAATTTGCTATAGTAGCAATTTTGATAAAACTGTTTTCGTCGTTGAGCCATGCTGATGAGCCACGTCGATCGCCAGTCATCGATACTATTTATCGACTCAGTCAGGCTGACCGAGCCAAAGCCGAGCCGACGGCTGACCCGGAGTTGGCTTGAGCCGAGCCATGTTGACCAGTCAACGGCTAGCCCGAACATTGACCGAGCTGAGCTGCTGCAATAGTTCGACTTCTTTTTTTTGAAATTTTCATTGATTTTTCAGTATTTTAGTGTATTTTGGTGATTTTTTTGCTATTTTAAAGCTTTTTCACATGAAATTTTAGGTCTTGATCATCTGGATTGAATCTTTACAAGTTATACAAGCCGTACGTGATGCTACAAAGCTGACTCTACTTTGATGAAATCTTTAATTGTTAAATTCCGAAGAAAATATCTATTTAAGTTTATTCAGATTAGTTGATATTGCTGAGAGTTGCACCATTTTATAGTCTCGTTCTATATGTTGCATCATCTTTAGGATTGCATTTCTCGAGATACATTTGAACCTGAGAATTTTATTTTATTTATTTGCATAATTAATGCACACGTCTAGTTTATGTTTAGAATCTTACATCTACATCTGTAATACTGATTGACATCCAATGCTGTTACGTAGTGATAAAAGCTTAGGATCTGTTGCAGGGTAAAATCCGCCAACACTGAATTTATATTGAAATGGAAATCACGGTTACAATGGTTACAAGTTTTGGGGGGAGACGAGGTTAATCCCGATTGGAAGACGCTTTGTAGATGGAAAGCTCAAGGTCATCCGTCAATCGGAGTAGGTCGCCCGTCTAGTGGAGTAGTTCGCCGTGGGTCGCTTTGACTGCCGATAGCTGGGGCGAACTTCCTGCAAGAAGAGCAACTCGTCAGAAAGGCTCGGTTGGCTGTCAACCAAGAGTCTTTATGATGCTTAAGTCAGTTGATGGCTGTCAACCAAGAGTCTTTATGATGCTTAAGTCAGTTGATGACCGCTTGGAGAATGTCGGACACACAGGGCGATCTTAGAGGTAGATCAGCGCTTGCGTGGCGAACTTGTGTGGAAATCGCGAATATGTGGAGGATATTCGATATTGAATGTAAATAGATGTGTTAGGATTTCTTACAGATTAGCCAGCCCTCCTCGCTGGAGGAGAGGGGGTATTTATAGGCTGTTGGAGTCGGTTGCTTTAGCTGAGCTGGCGGCGTCAGGGCGTTAGGGGTTCGGTCGAGGTTGTCAGAGTCGAACGTGTCAGGTGCGCTTTTGTCAGGCTGTCAGAGCCGTTAATGTCAGGTGCGCTTTTGTTAGACTGTCTGGCGACGAAACGTCTAGGTGCGCTTTTGTCAGGCAGTCAGGCGGCGAAGCAGCCAGGTACGCTTTTGTCCAGGTACGCTTTTGTCAGACTTGTCTGTAGTGAAACTGGCAGTGATACTAGTGGCGGGTCGCCTTCCTCCTTGGGCGGATTGCTTCTGGGCGGAGAGGTAGACGAGCTGCCCCCTGGGGCGAGCTATCTTTGGGACGAGCTAGTGCGGATCGTGCGCGATCAGCCGGAGGGCTCTTCGGTTCGGTTGACAAGTTTGTCGCTATGCAAGTGCAGGCTGCTTTGAGCCCCCAGCGAGCTAGGTTTCATTGTGGAGATTCGGCTGGCCATAACTTGGTCTTCGATCATACGGGCCTAGATCGACTGGGCCGATCTTGAGGTCGTAACAATTGTCCCCGTCATTCGAGTTCGAAACGAGAAGTCCGGATCGGCTCGGATGACGCGCTTTGCTCTCTATTGGATGACAGATGTAGCATTAAATGCGAGATGACCGGTGAATCTCTAAAGTCATGATGATTCGGCAGCAGAGAGATATCAAGGCGCCCCACTATTTGGAGCACGACCCGTGCCGCGTACGGCTCTGGGGAGAAGCTGAGGCGACAGCCCCGCTTCAGATCTTGCCACGTGGCCTACCTTCAACGGTTGAGATTGGCCGACGCCCTCTATAAAACAAAGAGATGGGAAACGGTTGAGGGCTCCTGCTTTCAAATTTCAAAAAATCCTTTCGTTCTTCGTCTTCGAGCTCTCGCCGCCAATCGACGCTTCATCGGTGCTCCGGTGATCTTCTTAGGTACTTTCTTCGATCTCTATCAGATGACTTCCTCCGAATTTTCTTCTTCTAATAAACACGCAGAGAAGCACTTCGACGAGTTTGAGGATGTTAGCTCCGAAGGGATGGAGGAACAGTCGGCGGAGGTGGCGGAGTCTTGGCCGGAGGAGCGGGAAGCAGCCCCCGTCGTCCCTTCGACGTCGGCGGTCCCCCAAGAAAACCAAAAAGAAGGGCTCGGGGCCGACCATTGGCGTAGTTACAACGGCGGTTCCGGCGGAGATCCTGTCCATAGCGTCGAAGATAAAGCATATCAGCCGCGTCGAAATTCGTTCCAAGTATATCCGGCCACCCTATGAAGTTCGCCTTCCCACCTTTGATGAACGGGTCTGTTCGCCTAGGGACAACGAAGTCGGGGTCTATTTTCCGACCTTCGAGTTCGGACTTCGGTTTCCGCTTCACCCCGTCCCCCTGCACATGCTGAACTTTCTCGAGCTTTCGCTCTTCCAACTGATGCCGAACTCGATCAGTGCCATGGTCGGCTTCCTTGTTCTCTGCTTCGGCAGTGGCCTAAGTCCGACCCTGCTGCTGTTCCGACATTTCTTCGAAGTGAAGCGAAGAGGAGTGCATTATTATGTCAGCGAGAGTAAGGATCGGCATCTCGTCCTTGATTTGTCGAGTAAGGTGAAGGAGTGGAAGGAGAAGTTTGTTTTCATCTCGACGCCGACGAACTTGACTCTGCGGTCGAACTGGGGGAAGTTGAATCCCCAAGCGAACAAGGATGTGACTCTGCAGGGGTAGGATCCGGAGAACTCCAAAATCTTGATGGAGATCCCCCGCGAGCTCCAAAAACATGCAAAGCTGGTCAAGGACCACCAGATCGCCCTCTATATCTGGCCCGAAGGTACTGCGATCTAAGCGACCTTCATATTTTCTCACCCTGATCTCTTATCTTTTTACAGGTGCGACCATGAGTCTGTCGAGGGACGAACTGATGAGGATGGCCATGGAGAAGCCATCGACCGAGGGGCCGACGCTTAAGGAGTAGGCAGCCAATGTCAAAGGCAAGGCGGCGGAGTCTAAGGACTTGCCGAAGAAGGCCGGGCAGAAGCGGAGCCTGGAGGAGGCGTCCACTACGCGGGTTGAGGAGGAGCGGAGCAAGAGACCGAAGAAGAAGACGTCCATAGTAATCGCTCCCTCCCGTACGAGTGAGTCCGCGTCGACAGCTTAGCCGACCTCGATGCTGTCGAGGAACCGATGGCCGATCTGAGGGTCGCCATGCCCCAGGGCCCGTCGGCCCAGGTTAGAGCTACATTGGTCGAGCGTTGGCCCTTTGGATGCACCCTCTTGGGAGCAGGTGAAGCCGGGCTTGAGGACGTCGGGGCATCCAAGTTGCGAGGCATCGCTCGCCTGCTTCAAAGCGAAGAAGGCCGAGGTCATGGCGATTCCGAAGATCGAGCTTTCCTGGCCGCGCTACTTGGTGCACGTCAAGAAATTGTTGTTCGATGATGCCGGGGTTGCGGCCCGTCTGGCGGAGAACAGTCTGTTGTCCAGGGACCGGGAGTCTCTGTACAATGTTGGTGCCGGGTTCCTCTGCGGCACGACAATTTGGCACAACATGTAGGTTCATTGCTCTTCCCTACTCATATTGCCGGTCTGCATTCTTTCATGTGGGCTTATATATTCTGTTCCTTCTGTAGGCTGTGGCGGCGATGACGTCTTTGCAGCGCCACACTAACGTGGCCATGCTCAAGGCGACCATCGAGCGGAAGAAGGCGGAGCTTAAGGCGGCCACCAATGAGCTGCGGAAGACGGAAGCCAAACTCAAGGAGGTCGTCGAGCGGCTTCGGAACAGGGAGGAGAAGTTGGAAGAAGTCCGCGGGTTCTATGCGACCCAAAAGGTGGAGATGGAGACGCAATATAAATTCTCGGAGGAGCTGGCACGATAGCTTCAAGAGGCGGAAGCCCGAAGGGTCACTCTGAAGAGCGCCCATGCCGCGGAGGTGGAGGCAAAGGGGCAGGAGATCGCCGAGCTCACGCGTCAGGTGGCAGATCTGAAGAGATCGACCCTGAGGCCATAAAGGCGGATGCTGTCCGCAAATACCAGATGGACGAGCTCCTTCCCATCATGAAGGATGTGCGGGCAAAGAGTATGACAAAGGGACGACAGGCGGGCTTACAGGAGGGCCTTCAGGCGGGCCTCGAGAGAGCGTAGAAGAGGTTGAAGAGGCTGCATCCCGGGCTGGAGGTCGACTTCTCCGTGTTGGCGACCTCGGATGGCGAGGAGGAAGAGAAAGCCGGGGAAGCAGGAGGTCCGTCTGGCGGTGATCAGGCTGGTGGCGACGTAGGAGGCCAGGGGAGGTCGCAGCGACGGAACCAGCGGAGACCGAAGTCGAGGCACATGCAGAGGTGCCTGAGGAGGTCAGCGGCTGCGCGGAGGGCCTTCAGGCGGGTCTCGAGAGGGCGTAGAAGAGGTTGAAGAGGCTGCATCTTGGGCTGGAGGTCGACTTCTCCGTGTTGGTGACCTCGGATGGCGAGGAGAAAGAGGAAGCCGGTGGAGCAGGAGGTCCGTCTGGCGGCGATCAGGCTGGTGGCGACGTAGGTTGCCAGTGGGAGGTCGCAGTGACGGAACCAGTGGAGACCAAAGTTGAGGCACATGCGGAGGTGCCTGAGGAGGTCAGCGGCTGCGCGGAGGTGCCATAAGGCGGTTGGGGGGTTGCATATGTAAGGCCGACCTCGGGGCCATGCGTAGGACCCAGCATAGAAAGTTTAATGTAAATGTATTAACTTTAACTTTAATGAAATATTACCTTAGGCGGTTCGCCTTATTTATCTTTTGTGCTTGTGTTGCTGCTTATCGCCACCTTTTGTTTTAGTGTGTATGCCCCCCAACTTTCTGCTTGGAAGTGGCTAAGGCCCAGGGGAAGCGGAATGTTGTGGAGTCTTAGTGTGATTGAGTTGGCGAAGCCCTTTGTGGGGATAGATCGCTTCTAGGGTCTTTTGAGGGCGCTACACGTGGCCTGCCCTGGATCTTTGTATAGTGTGAAGCATCTCATTTCCTTCCCCAGTTTAGTTGGCGAAGTCCGGGCCGGTGCCCTTCTTCATAGCCCCTGTTCGGTTTGGTTAGCGAAGTTCGGTACGCTATGGTTAGTTGCATCGCGACCTGCCCCGGAAGTATTTGAGAGGGGGGATATTGAGCCTTCGCCTATCCCACAGCCTCTGTAATCGGACGTGTATTGGGCCGTCGCCTGCTGCGCATTAATCACTCCGGTTTGGATGGCGAACTGCCCCGGAGGTCTTCAAGAGTGCAGGTATAGATGGGTTGTAGCCTACCCCGCATTTATCACTCCGGTTTGTGTGGCGGGTTGCAATTTCAGTTCACATGATACATATGTACAAACGAAAACACACGAGTTTACTTGTAGTGAGTTAACCCGCTCCGGATGATTAAGGCAACCTTTATGGGGGCGCTTTCTATCTTGGAGGGGATCTGAAACTTTCATTCAAACAACACATTGTTTGTACAAATATAAAATTACAAATTTTATTGATAGTACTTGAGTAAGTGTTGGGCATTACACGGATGAGCTAGTTCCTCGCCCTCCATGTTCGCCAAATGTAGATTGTGAGTCTCACGACGTCCGCTATTCTGTAGGGGCCCTCCCATTTGACGGAGAGCTTTCCACGGCGGCCGACCTCGGATTTGAAGGTGGCGTCCCTGAGGATGAGGTCGCTGACTCTGAAGCTTCGCTTCTTCACCCGGGAATTATAATACCTCGCCATCCTTTGACTGTGCTTGATAAGACATGTTAGAGCACGATTCCTTACCTCATTGAGGAGTTCGGTGTTGAGGTCGAGGCCTTCTTCATTCGCTTGTTTGTCGAAGTACTGGAAGCAGAGAGAATGTTCGTCGACCTCCACCGGGACGACGGCTTCCACACCATAGGCTAGCATGAAGGGGATCTCGCCAGTTGAAGCTTTGTAGGTAGTGCGGTAAGACCAAAGAGTGCCGGGTAGCTCGTCAGGCCAAGATCTAGGAGCGTTGCCGGCCTTCTTCTTCAATTGTTCAAGGATGCACTTATTCGCTGCCTCGGCCATGTTATTGCACTGCTGGTGCGTTACAGAGGCGAAGTGGAGGTTGACACTCCAATCTGAGCAGAATTCTCTGAAGTCCGCGGAGTCGAACTTTGTCCTGTTGTCCGTCACAATGGAGCGGGGTATCCCGAAGCGGCATATGATAGACTTCCATACAAAGTTCTTCTTGTCTTTTAAGGTAATGTGCGCTAAGGGCTCCGCTTCTATCCACTTGGTGAAGTAATTGACGACGACAACTAGGAACTCCCTACCTCCGGTTACCATTGAGAACGGTCCGAGGATGTCGAGGCCCCACTTGGCAAATGGAACCGGGCTGAGAATTGGAATCAGGTCGGCGGGAGGAGCCTTTGTATGCTTGAAGAATTTCTGGCACTCATCGCACCGCTTGACGAAGTTGATTGCATCCTTCAGCTTAGTCGGCCAATAGTAGCCCTGCCGGACTGCCTTATGTGCCAGGGTGCGGCCACCATGATGATCCCCGCAGAATCCTTCATGTATTTCGCGGATGACCTTTTTAGCTCTTCTCGGCCCAAGACACTTTAAGTAGGGCAATACGTCGTTCTTCGCGCGATGCTTTTGGTAGAGTACATCACCGAATATTTTGAATGATAAAGCTCGTCTCCCGGTCTTCCGCGCCTCCAGCATATCCTCTGGTAGGGCTCCGGTCTTTCGGTAGGCGATCATCGGTCTCATCCAAGATGGCTCTTGGTTGACGCACATCAATTCATCCTCCTTAATGCTGGGCGTAAATAAGTTCTTGATGTAGATGACTTTTCCAATTTCTGCCGGAGAAGATGAAGCCAGCTTCGAGAGGGCGTCGACGCAGAGATTGTTCGACCTCGGTAGGTGTTGGACTGCCGCTCTCATGAATTTGAGGAGTTTGGCCCGGGCATACTTCAGGTGCCGCTTCATCAGTTCCTCCCTCGCCTCAAAGATTCCTTCAATTTGCTGGACGACCAGTCTTGAATCGCTGATCAACAGCACATTCGTCGCTTCAAGCGCCCAGCGAGCTTCAGGCCGTTGATGGTGGCCTCGTACTCCGCCAAGTTAGGTGCCGAGAAATTGAAGCGGGCGGCGTATTCCAATAGGCTCCCCTCCGGAGTCTCTATTATAATACCGGCTCCGCTCCCCGATGCTGTGGCTGATCCATCGACGTGGACGACCCCCTGCTCGCCATCGGACTCGGTGGAAGTAGAGGGAGGATTTTCGATGGCGAGCTGTTGGGGCTCCGGATCCAGGCAGCCGTTGGGCGAAGCTTTGCCATTATCTTTCATAGTGCACTCCGCCACAAAGTCTGCTAGTGCTTGCCCCTTGATCGCTGCCCTTGGCTTGTAGATGATGTTGAGCTCGCTGAGCTCGACACTCCAATTCAGCATTCGGCCTGATCTTAGCGAACCGCAGACTCAACATTGCTATCACAAGAATTGAAAAACCTTATGTTTCCATCCTCCTGAAGTTCTTTTCCAGCGGCGAATTTGTGTAGACGACGATAATGCGCCTGGAAGTAGGGTCGCAGCTTTCTTGCTGTCAGAACCAGTCAGTAAGTAATCTTCTCGATGGGGTCATAGCGGGTCTCCGCATCTCGGAGCACCCGACTGGCATAATAGACCGGCCTCTGGATGCCCCCGTCCTCTTTCACTAGGACCGAGCTAACATCTTCCTCAGTAGTGGTGAGGTAGATGCCGAGATGTTCTCCTTCGGGCTTTGTGAGCAGCTGCGTGCTTTGCAGGTAGGCCTTCAGCTTGTCGAAAGCTCTTGCGCATGAGTCGTCCCACTCCACCACCTTCATTACGCCCTTCCTCTCAGCGAGGGCTTTCCGAAGAATCTTGAAGAATGGGAGTGACCTCTCCGCAGACTTCGACAGGAATTTTTCCAGCACAGCGATCCGTCCATTCAGACTCTGCAGGTCCTGGATCGTCCTTGGCTCCATCATGTTGATGAGGGCGGCGATCTTGTTGTGGTTGGCCTCAATTCCTCGCTTGGTGATCATGAAGCCAAGGAACTTTCCCGACTCGACGCCGAATATGCACTCGGCGAGGTGATCTTTGGTCCTCTTCGATTTCACCAACATGTCGTCGATGTAGACCTCCAGATTCATGCCGACCTAGAGATGGAAGATTTTGTCGACCATTCGTTGGTAGGTCGCTCCGGCGTTTTTGAGTTCGAACGGCATTTTGGTGTAGCAAAATGTGCTCCGGTCCGTGATGAACGCCGTCTTCTCATCATGGATCGCCATCTGTATTTGGTTGTAGCCTGAAAAAGCATCCATAAAAGTTAGAAGTTCATACCCTGAGGCATTGTCCACCAGATGGTCGAACCTTGGCAGCGGGAAGCTATCCTTTGGGCAGACTTTGTTGAGGTCGGTGAAGTCCACACACATTCGTCATTTGCTGCTGGGCTTCTTCACCATCACCACATTGGCGAGCCAGTCTGGATAGCTTACCTTTCTAATGAATCCGGCTTCGAGAAGCCGCTTCACCTCTTCGTCCGCTGCCTGCATCTTCTCTCCCCCGGAGCTCCTCTTCTTCTGCCGCACAGGGTGAGCTTCATGGTCGACGTGCAGCTCATGGGCGATCACTGCCTTGTCGACTCCAGACATGTTTGAGGGCGACCACGCGAAGATGTCGACATTCGCCCTGAGGAGGTCGATCAGCCCCGCCCTCAGCTTCGTCGTTAACTTCGTGCCAATCGATACAGTTTTGTCTGCTTCCTCCATCAGGAGCACCTCTACGCCCTCCACCGAGGTTGGTCACTGATGATCAACGTCCTCACGACCGTCAAGGAGTTCGGTTGCCAGAGCTTGCTCGGACTGCTTATGTTTGGTGGAGCCGACGTAGCAGCTTCGCGAGAGCCTCTGGCTTCCTCACACTTGTCCAACCCCATACAGAGTTTGGAACTTTATTATCTGGTGCAGCAGCGAGGGGAGAGCTTCGACGGCGGTCATGTAAGGTCGCCCTATGATGCTGTTGTACGCCGAGGGGACGTCGACAACGACGAACTGCGTCATTCGCGTGACAATCCTCGGCCTCTCCCCCAGGGTGATGGGCAGATCGATCGTTCTGACAATGGGCACCGAATGGCCAGTGAAGCCGACAATCGGGCCCAAGCATGGTTTCAAGTCCGCCTCGCCCAGTCCCATCTTCTGGATCGTCGACAAAAACAGTATGTCGCACGAGCTATCGGTGTCGTCCAAGAGCCTGCTCACAATTGCCAGCCCGATGAGTGCTTCGATGACGATGGCGTCATCATGTGGCAGTTCGACCCCCTCCAGGTCGTTGTCGGAGAAGGAGATGGGGGTGGAGCCATCTTTCTTTGCTTTGCCCCTTCGCCAACGCTCGCCATCATGACCTGCCTCGCATAATTCTTCCTTTGCGACGCCGAGGTTTCGCCCGAGGCCGGCCCATCGCATATCACATCTATCCGCATGATCGAACTAGTGATAGGATGAGCGGCTTGTTCGACGTTCTGGGCATGGGCCTGTCGGACAGGTTTCGTTGGAGTTCGCCCTTCTCGCCTCTGGCATCCTTGATCGACGAACCGCTGAAGATGGCCACTCTGGATTAGCTGTTCTATGTCCTTTTTCAGAACAAAGCAGTCGTCAGTGTCGTGGCCGTGGTCGCGGTGGTATCGACAGTATTTCTGCGGATTGCGGAAGTTTGGCCTTGTCTTCGTCTCCAGGGCGGGTCTCTGAGAAGTCCGCCCGTCTTGGCCGCTGCCATCACTTCGGCCAACGGGGCATTGAGCCTTGTATAATGCGCCTTCTCTAGCGCTCTTTCAGGTATGTTCCTTGGGGCGTGGTTCCTTGGAGCGAGGAATCCCCTCAGAGGTCTGGGGCAATCCTGCTCTCGCGGGCCTCCCTGGTCGCGCCCTTGGGGGCGATCTTGATCTCGCCCTCGGGGGCGGTCATCTTGCCTCAGCCTAGGTAGAGACCTGGGTTCAGCTCTGGGTCGCTCAGTCGGGGTAACTACTTTCTTCGCTCCCAACGACTTCTCACTGAGCATGAACTTGTCCGCTATGGAGAAGAGAGCATCGAGGTCGATTGGCGGGTCGTGGAGCAGGGATTTGTGTAGACCGCGATTGGTGAGCCCCTTCTTGAAGGCTGCCATAGCGAGCTCGTCTTCGCAGCTCTTCACGGTAAGATGCTCTTCATTGAAGCGTCGCTGGAACCTTCGGAGGGTCTCCCCTTCCTCCTGGACTATCATAAACAGATAGTCAGTGGACTTCTTCCTTTTTCGACGTGCTCAAAATTGCATACGGAACTTGTGGGACAGATCGTCAAAGGAGTCAATCGATCTGTCCGGCAAGTCGTCGTACCATTCCACGACGGACTTCTTCAGAGTCGTCGGGAAGGCACAACAAAGGAGCTCGTCGTCCGCTCCTTGGATCTCCATCACCCCCCTATAGCGCTGCACGTGTTCGAGTGGATCTCCTGAGTCGTCGTACAATTTAAGCTGGGGTAGCTTGAACCTACGCGATATCGGGTTTGAGATCACCCTTCGGGTGAGCGGGTTGGCTTCTTCGGGATGTTGGAGAGGTGCCGGCGACATTCGTGCGACGTCCCGACCGCCTCGGAGCTCTTGCCTGTGGTTGGAACCCCCGCCGATCATTGCGCCTAGGAGAGAGGCGCTCAGCCTGAGGGGGGCTTCGGCATTGATGGGGGCGCCCTTCGCGCCTTGGGTTTGGCAACCTGCGGGAGCGGTTCTCCACAGCTTGATCTTGCGGGATGTGCTCTTGCACTATCTCGATCGATGCGTAGGAAATTTCCAAGCTCCCCCTTCTGGATCCTCTCACTCACAGCGGCAATGTAATGTCGCTGTCGGATAACTGTTTCTTCATCAAGCCGTCTTTGTATTGCAGCCTCCTCATCGAAACGTCTCTGCCTAGCGGTCGCCTCATCATCATCGAGACGCCTCTGCAGAGCGGCTAACTCATCTTCATCGAAGTGCCTCCTTCGAGTGGCCGCTTCTTCATCGAATTCGGGGAGGAGGTTCCGCCTCACGTTGAGAGGTCTGGAGGGGCCTAATGTTAGAGGCAACCTAGCAGATTTTGCCGCATCCATGTCCTTCATCACTTTGTCGAAGATATCAACGCTTTGATAAACGTCACGGGCTGTGGCCTCGATGGTAGCGTCTGGCCCCTCAAGGGACGCATCTCTCGGGGGGACCTCCTAGGAGAAGGGCCTCCTCGAGCATTGGTTATTTACCGCTACGATGAATGCGGTGACTTTGTGTGGGGTTTTCCATGGATGTAACCCTTATTTCCACAGACGGCGCCAAATGTTGTGGGATAAAATCCGCTTACACTGGATTTATATTGAAATGGGAATCACGGTTACAATGCTTACAAGTTTTGGGGGTAGACGAGGTTATCCAGATTGGAAGACGCTTTGTAGATGGAAATCTCAAGGTCGCCCGTCAATCGGAGTAGGTCGCTCGTCTAGTGGAGTAGTTCGCAGTGGGTCGCTTTGACCGCCGATAGCTTGGGCGAATTTCCTGCAAGAAGAGCAACTCGTCAGAAAGGCTCGGTTGGTTGTCAACCGAGAGCCTCTCCGATGCTTAAGTCAGTTGATGACAACTTGGAGAATGTCGGACACGCAGGGCGATCTTAGAGGCAGATCGGCGCTTGCATGGGGAACTTGTGTGGAAGACGCGAATATGTAGAGGATATTCGACCTTGAATGTAAGTAGGTGTGTTAGGACTTCTTACAGATTAGCTAGCCCTCCTCGCTGGAGGAGAGGGGGTATTTATAGGCTGTTGGAGCTGGCGGTGTCAGGGCGTCAGGGGTTCGGCCGAGGATGAAAGAGCCGAACGCGTCAGGTGCGCTTTTGTAAGGCTGTCAGAACCGTTAATGTCAGGTGCGCTTTTGTCAGGCTATCTGGCGACGAAACGGCTAGGTGCGCTTTTGTCAGGCTGTCAGGCGGCGAAGCAACCATGTGCGCTTTTGTCAGATTTGTCTGTAGTAAAATTGGCAGTGATACTAGTGACGGGTCGCCTTCCTCCTTGGGTGGATTGCTTCTGGGCGGAGAGCTAGGCGAGCTGCCCCTGGGGCGAGCTACCTTTGGGAAGAGCTGGTGCGGATCGTGCGCGATCAGCTGGAGGGCTCTTCTCTTCGGTTCGGTTGATAAGTTTGCCGCTCTGCAAGTGCGGGCTGCTCTGAGCCGCGGCGAGCTTCTCCAAGCCTCGACGAACTAGGTTTCATTGTGGAGATTCGGCGGGCCATGACTTGGGCTTCGATCATACGAGCCTAGATCGACTGAGCCGATCTTGAGGTCGTAACAGGATCAAATATGGATGATAATACAATTCAAAGGTTAGAAAATCAACTTTAAAAGATATACTTAGAACTTAAGATTGATATAAATCGAAAATGAGATTGCCTAGAAACCATAGAGAGCAAATTGATAAAAGAACAAAATTTTAAGTATGAAGCATAAAGTAACTTAGATGATGAACCTAAAATGATTAAAATGAAAACAATTGAAATAATATGAGATAAGACAAAATTTTGAGGATAACATTAGGTGAGATAATATCATACATTGGTTTATAATAGACGCTCTCAATTTCGATGGAACATAGAATTCTTAAATTTTCTCAGATTGGCTGGTAGAGATGGAACATTTGTTCAGATGATATCTGATATCAAACAAGTGAAAAGTTTCTAAGATCAAACTGATAGTGCCTGCTAAATTTTTCTCGATATCCATAAAGAGATGATGTTGAGTATTGGTGTTTCATACCAATGTTATTTTAATAATGATCACAACATTATATTGTTGCTAATGATTCTCTTGTTTTAGTCTCATAGTTAACATTTCAAGAATATCATTTTTGGAGTCAATGTTATTTTGATGATGATCACAACACTAAGCACTTGGTGCAAGTATGGACATCAAGAGGAGAAGGGCCAAAGCTTGGACTCAAGGGGTGCCAAAGCTGGGAGATAATGGGGAGCATCAAGGCTTCAAGATTGAAGCCATAGATTCTAAGCAAAACAATGTAACCCATGTAATATTTCATTTATTGCTTTCTCTTTTTGAGTCTAGGTTTAATGTAATCCCTTGATAGATGGTCTACTCATTCATGCATTTGCATTTAACCTTCTTAGTGAGCCTTAGGATTATCATAGAATCCAACCCAATAGGTTCATCTTACCCAAAGACTCAATTGGAGTCTCTGGCTATCTAACAGTCGCCTGGTTAAGGTTTTACAGTCGACTGTCGAGCCTTTCACAGTCGACTGTTTATACCGCTCAAGTCAACTTTTTAATTGACTCATACTTGAGCTTTTGGAACAGTCGACCGTCGGTCAATTTACAGTCGCTTGTCTTCCAACAGTCGCCTGTGAATTGTTTTATAGTCGACTGTACGCAACTTGCATTGTCTGGGCTTTATCCCAGTTTGCAAGTCAGTCGATTGGTGCAGTTTTTATAGTCGCCTGTCCATTTGACAGTCGCCTGTATACTGGCCATCAGTTGACTGTCTTCAAACAGTGCGTAAGTTCCATCTCTCTGTTTTATTCCATCCCATGTAGCAGTCGCCTGTTGAAGGATTTACATGCGCCTATCCTATTTACAGTCGACTGTATAGTCTTCATCAGTCGACTGTCATGCCTCAGATTATAGCCGTTGGGAATGATTTAGCCATTGGCCAGTCGACTGTCATTTGTTCATCAGTCGACTGTCGGTGACGTTTTCCCCAGAATATAGCCGTTGCAGCTTTTTGTTTTTGGCTGTTTCCTTGGCTTTTGAGAGTTTTTATAGGGTTCCTATATATATGAGAGAGATGGGTTCATTAAAACTTCTTGATGCTATTGCAAATCTTTAGAGATTGATTAAGCCACTCTCAAACTCTCTCATTTCCCTCTTAGAGCTCATTCTCTCCTTCATGCATTGAAGTCACGCTCAAGGGAAAATCATCCAAGTGCTTTCAAGCAAATCTCATCACTTGGAGATCCTCTTTCATGCCTTGCATTCATTAATAAGTAAGTTCATCTTAATGCATATGTAAGAATATTTGTTTTACTGTGTGTTTCTTTGATACCCTAATTTTCTTTGTGGGAATTAGATATTCTCTTTGTGGAAATAACTCTCTTTGTGGGAGTAACCCTCTTTGTGGGAGTTTGGTGTCCTAGTGTAAGGCTAACCCTAATTCTTTGAGTGAGTTAGTAATTCTCTGTGTGGGAGTTTGACCCTTGTGTAGGGTTGGTTTGGTTCTTGTGTAGGACAAAATCCTCTAGGTGAGGTATCTCTTTGTGGGATTGCATTCACTTCTCTTTATGGGAAATATAGTGAATATTGGTGGCTGGACGTATCCAAGTTCTGGAAAATCAGGGTAAAATCTTGTGTTTGCGTTTGATTTGATTGTGTTGATTAATTCCTCTTGCATTTATTATTCCGCATTTGCAAGTTAAATTTTAATTGCACAATTTATTGCCATTACACTATTCACATCCCTCTAGTGTGTTAGTATTGCAAGGGTAAGGCGATCCTTACAAATGAGAGGGCACATAAAACCTATACATACATGGAACGAAATGAAAATCAAACTCAAAGAGAAATATCTGCCTTACATCTATAGAGATTGTCTCCTAGAAATATTATACGGCGTGCATTAAGGAAGCATGACTATGAAAGAATACACGAGTAAATTCAATGACATATTTGTTAGGAGTAAGGTAAATTTTTTTGATATATCCATTTTGGAAATAATGTGCAACAAATGTTCAACCTAGCCTTAAATTTGGAATCCACAAGAGTCCGCCTAAATAATAACATGATTAAATTTGAAACTAATACTGCCAAAGAGACAAATGAAAAGGTTAAAGTTGGAGAACTCTTACAACAAAAAATTAAATGGATGCAATGTTTCAAATATCATGGTTTTTATCATTTTGCTAGTCAGGATCCTAATATGCGCTTACTTGTGGGAGATGTTAATAATGAGGATGGATTAATTGAAGAAGAATACATTTTGCTTGAAAAAACTATTGAAGAAGATAATAATCTAGATAAATCTAGCGTCACCTTACAAGTTCTACCATGCTTAAGAATGAGAAAGATTGACGAAAAACCAGTGTTTTTTAGTTACGTCAAAATTAAAGATATGGTTTTCAAATGATGATCGACAAAGTTGTACAAAATTAATCTTCAAATCATCTAGAGATAAAATGAGACTAAGAACTAAACCTCATACACAACCTTATAGTGTTACATGTGATGATTATCTAGTGCATATCCAGTTTTTAAGCTACTGTGTGATGTCGTACTTGTGGTTACTGCACGTATTCTACTAGGTAGGCCTTGACTGTGTTACGTATTCTACTAGAGCCAACACATATATTTATATTTGGAGGAAAAAAATATGTTGACCTCTTGTGGAGCCAAGAGCATAGTTGAAAATAAAAAAATATGTGTCGATCCTTAGTAAGCTACTAACTTAAAAATCTCATCATGTGAATCCGACCGTTAGATTTTTGATATAATCCTTAGTGCATTTCCCAAGCAGTTTGCATTGATTTGAGCGCTTTATATCTTAAACTTATAAAATTCTTACAATTAACAAGATATTCACAAGTTTGTTGGAGAATTAAATAGAAATTTGTATTAGAACCGTCGAGGATATTATGCATGCAACATATAGGTTTTCAACAAGCTCTATTGAGTGATAATCCCAATTCAACTAGGGCAAATATTTTACCGGAGCTTGAGGACAGTCATCCGGACAGTCATCAGTAGTCTTCATTAGTCATCCTTCATCTGTGCCACCATAAAGCCACCATAAAGCCGATCATGATTTTTATTCTGTTGTGGTATTCTTGTCACTATTCACCAAGTGTTGAAGTTCTCAATTCGGAAAGAATACGAGGATTCAACCAATTTGAATTAAACAGTATTTTGGAATTTATTTTAGATTATATTTGAGATAGAGTTTGATTCTTTTAGGTAAGTGAGTGTTATTTTGAAGTTTTAATCCCACATTTGATATAGTTTTTGAAAGTCAAGTTATAAACTTATTTTATTTTTCATAGAATAGAATTTGAGAAAATTGATGACAACGTCTTTGTTTGCCAAATTAATTTTTGCATATGAGTGCAAGAGTGAGATAGGTTACCTAAGCGAAAGGTTCGAAAAATCTCCGCGTGCGAGACATGTGAGTGGTCATCGTTAGATGGCTGGGATGCAATGCCTGAAAAATTGTCAAATCCCTAATTTTCTTCCCCAAACACCATCACAATTTTTCCCATTCCATCCCACGTCAGGGCTTCTCTCATGTATGTGATACAGAATGTTTCAATTTTATTTCTATTTTTATTTTTATTTTGTTTGGTGATGGATGTGCAGGCGATTTTTAGCCAGTGAAACAAAAAATTGGTCTAAAGATATTTCAAGTTTAGAGAATGGTATGCTGAGTGGTCAATGCATTTGGAGGACATAATCGTGCAGCCTTGAGCCAATTTTCTTATAGACATAACTAATTACATATTAATCACGTAATAATTGTTAATTTTTATAATAGGGTCCACAAATCTCCACATTGGTATGATATTGTCCAATTGTGCTCACTGGCCCAAGTGGGTTTGTTCTTGGGCTTTTCCCCAAAAAGCCTCATGCCAATGTAGATTCCTAGCCTATTATAAACCCAAGACCCCCCTTTTCACAACCGATGCGGGACTATGTTCACATTCCAACAATCCTCCCCTCGAACAAAGGCACACATCGAGCCTCCCCTTGAATGATATCCATCTACCTTGTTCCATCTAGACCGTGGTCAAGAGCCTCTTGCTCTTTCAATCGGTTAGGCACCAACTCATCTAACCGATTGACACCACCTCCGGCTTCTATTGCGATGTGGCGCACGTCTTACGTGAAGCCTGAAGTAACTCCGTCCTCAATCACCATGTGTGGGGTAGAGTGTGAGAGGCCACACACGCACCATGAAGGACTGGCTTAACCGGTTGCTAACATAACATCAACCCGGTTAACCGAACAACTGGAGCTCCGCCGTCTTTCTAATAGAGAACTGCAGATCCTTGCAGCATTCATCATGGAGCCCGCCATCTTTAGTGAGGAAGCCAACGGATCAAACAATATCGGGAGTACAGGGGTTGGCTCTGATACCATGTTATTTTTATAATATGGTCCACAAATCTCCACATTGGTATGATATTGTCCAATTGTGCCCACTGGTCCAAGTGGTTTTGCTCTTGGGCTTTCTTCCAAAAGGCCTCCATGCCAATGGAGATTCCTAGCCTATTATAAACCCAAGACCCGCCTTCTCACAACCGATGTGGGACTATGTTCACATCCCAACAATAATCGATTAAAAATTGCCTACCCTTCAACCCAACCCACCCAGCCAGATGGAAGATTTTTTTGAATACCGTTTCCCCTTTGCAACCAAATATGCCCTAAAATAAGGTGGGGTTAGAGTTCCTTACTGCTAGGGCTGTTGACGAACGAGCTTGAACGAGTTTGAACAGTGTGCTTGGTTTTGTTCATGAACAAAATCCATGTTCAAGCTCTGTTCGCTTACTAACCGAGCTCTAAAAACATGTTCAAGCTTGTTTGTTAAGCTTACCGAACGAACGTAAACCGAGCTTACCGAACGAACGTTCTGTTCGTTTACAAGACTTATCGAGCTTGTTTGTGAACATGTTCGGAAACGTGTTCACGAACACACAATCAATCTTGTTCATGAACAGATTTTCAAACAAATAAACGAACAATGGCAATGGACCAAAAGAGAGCTGGGAGCCTGGGAGTCTAGGAGTGGGAAGCTGGGAAGTTGAAGAGGTGGAGGTGTTTAATTCAATTTGAGGAGGTGAGTGTTTAATTTTAATTTTAATTCACTCAAGCCCTTGTTCATGAACACTTAACGAGCTTGTTCACGAACATCACTTAACGAGTTTGTTCACGAACACTTAACGAGCTTGTTCACGAACACTTAACGAGCTTGTTTACGAGCTTGTTCACGAACACTTAACGAGTTTGTTCATGAACATAAATGAACGAACATGGTTATGTTCAAGCTCTGTTCATTTACTAACCGAGCTCTAAAAATCTGTTCAAGCTTGTTCATTAAGCTTCCCGAACCAACGTAAACGAACATGTACCGTTCACGAGTAGTTCGTCGAACGTTCTGTTCGTCAACAGCCCTACTTACTGCCACCTTCAAAAATTCTACTGCCATTAATTCTGACATTGGTTCCCAACTGTGTGCTAATTCATGATTATGGTGGTATCACTATTAGCAGTATTTTTACAACACCCGAGAAAGGTTTATATGGAGTGACTAAATTTTATGAACCATGTTTGTCATCTTCTGATTATCTCTGAAATTGGGAGTGGATAAACATTTTCAGGTACATAAGCAGGGGATTGCGCTTGGAAGATCTGTGGACCTTTCAAGGTTCAATGGCTATGCTGAACTGATTGCGGAATTAGATAGAATATTTGAGTTTGACGGTGAACTGATGTCTCCCAACAAAAGCTGGATGTTAGTATACACTGACAGTGAGGGTGATATGATGCTCGTTGGAGACGATCCATGGCAGTGAGTATTTTCCCAAGCATATTCTGTGTATTATGTATTCATATATGGGACGGGTTCATTTATATGGTTCTGTACTAGAAGTCCCACAAGATTTTATGGACTTCTCCGTTAGTTAACATGTATCTTCGTTCCTTGAACAGAGAGTTCTGTAGCATGGTTTGCAAGATTTATATTTACACAAAAGAGGAGGTCCAAAAGATGAATACCGGAACACCGAGCCCAAGAAGCAAAGAGACTTCGTCTGTCACAGAAGGAAAAACAACTGACAAAGAAATGGAGTCTCCTTTGCCAACTTCAGATGCCAATCCGGAGAAATGTTAGCAGTGTAAGTGACCATTTGGTACTGGGTATACTTCGTATCTTCATTCTCCAGTCTGCATAGAGGATAATTTCTGGGTACCATCATACTTGTTTTGCCTCATGGTGTTATATACTACAGGTTTATGAAGATTGGACTAAAAGGGGTGTAGATACGTGAAAGGCTTTTTGCGCGGCAGGGTGAGGGTGAGGTGCACCAATCTGCCACGTTTAGCTTAGGTTGAGGTGTTGTTCGTCTTAAAATAGTTTTGGATATGAGCAGATTTGTTTATCTCCGCAGATTTGGTAATCTCCGCAGATTTGTATATATTTTTTCCTCCTTGTATTCCCAGCAGAAGGGGTGGGGGGTTTGTGTGCCACTTGGTACCCCATCAATCATGTAAATATGTTTGCTTGTTATTATCATTGTATGTCGTATTTATCTTTTTCTATCTAGTGGTGATTCTAGTCCAGATGAGATCGAGTGCAAATGTTGAAGGACATATGAGTGCATGATGTGTTTCATCTTTCTGATGGTTACCTGCTTTACACGCGTCTCTTTCTTTTCAACGAAGTTCTTGTCGTCGTTTGGATACATTTTCTGTAGGAGAAATCTAATCAAGACTACGAGATAAATCGTGTGGTGTTTCCTTTGCAGGTTTGTCGGCATTATATCAAGATTGAGGCTGAACTTTGGAGGAATTCCAGTTGGACCGAGTGTAGAATCTTCAAACAAGAGGTATCTTCTTTAGACGGTGGTTTATTCCTGCTCTCTTAGTGGCATTGACTGATCTTATGTTTCTTTTTGAAAGACAGCAGTATCAACCTCTAATTGCTGGTGGCTGCCATGAAAACATCCACTTCGTTGATTGTCACTGTCTTTGTTCGTTCATTTTCCACTTGGACGGCTAGCGTGTCATTCACTAGGTTTTCAAGGATCCAGAACCCGATTTGGTGTTCTACTAGTATGATAGCGTGATCAGCAGAAAACAAAGAAGAGGGTTTACCTTAATACGAAGAGGAGCAATATTGGGCTACATTCTTGTGACCTGAGATGAAGCTTTGGAAACTTCTGCATTGTGTATGCGTGATGAACAAAGTTGTTGGACCGAGGCGATGTGGTTTTGGCCGTGGGAGAAAGCTGAAGGTACGCGAAGTCAAACCCCCTGTAAAGGGTAGGCCTCTCAGTGGATCAGGCCCAACTGGTCTTTGTGGGCTACAAGTGGACGGGCTTACTGCCGTCTGCCAAACCCAGGACGGAATGCATGGGGACTGGGTAAACGCATCCCTTCAGCAAGCAAGTGAACAATGCCGATTGGGACTAGGCGAAGGGCATACCGACCGTGACACGTCATCCCTAGTGCGTGGGTGCAATCCCACGTCACGTGGGAGAGGGGGCAATGTGGGGTGCTGCTCTTTGAGGAGTCGCACTCGTCGATCTGGGTTCATGAGTTTAGTATTTGCTTCTCGTCGTTACTCCTTACATCTGCTTCGATTTGACCGTTCGTTCGGGATACAACCAACCCAACTAATCGATGTTGCCAAACGAGGCTCATGCCATCATGGGTAGCATCCAAATTCTTTGGCGAGCTCCCAACTCCCATTGCTTACTAGTCAAGCCCTGAAAATCTCCCCAATTGTTTTTTGACGAGGGTCCAAGTCCCTAGGAAGATAGGGTCAGGGGAAACCCCAAGCTTCTACGTTATCCGGAGAAAAGAGGGAGAGCCTAATCTAGTACATGACATTGAGGAGCTTGGCATTGATATCTTGTTTGTGGTTAGCTTGATATCAATTCAACAAGTGTGGACCCAAGCTTTTCGACAAGCGTCGAAGCCATTTGAGCTTCAACAAGTGTGGAGCCAGGCTATCACTTGAACATGCGTTCCTTCGTAAGCTTCAACAAGTGTGGAGCCTAGATTTTTTTTTTTAAAAGCTCGGCTTGTTTCTTTGTGGAAAAAAGCTTGAACGAGATCTTATTGAGCCGATTCCGAGCAGAGACTTGAGCTCTCTCAGGATTTTTGGCAGTTTCCATATTGATACAGCACTGGGTTGGCTCAATGATCGCCCAGTTGTTTATTTGAGCGGACGTGCTCAAAAGCCCAGTAAAGCCCATAGCTTCGGCCCAACAGTCCAATGACCGTTGGGCTCTTTCATTTAAATCATCAGCTCAGAATAGAGGCATTCAATGACTGACCGTTAAACTCCTCATCAATGGCGACACCTCGGGCCAAAAAACAATGAAACAGTTTAAAAACTCGAATGTTACCCTCTAACGTCCTTAAAAAACAATTGCATTTAAGTAGTCTATGGTGTCAATGGGAGAGGTGACAATTTCATAGAATAAAAAAAAGTCAGGCACTCATATACTAGTATCTACATATCCTCCATAGCTCGATGAGGTAACTATCGGTTGACATTCAAACAGATCGGCCATAGTTACCACGAGCATCATTTGAGTCACTATCTGCTTTAAGGATAGGAGTGGATTAGGTTGGACCCCAGATCCGACCCTCTCTAACGAGATCTTTGTATTGCAGGAAGCTGAAGATAGCCTGGAAATAGCTTGGACGTGGCTGAAATAGCTCGGATTCAGGTCTATTCATCCCCGGGTTAGCTCGCCCAATACTCAGTCAGGTGTCAAAGTCATCCTACGCCAGTTACTGCAACCGTACCATCATCCAGCAGTATCAGTAGTAAGAAAATCATCCAACAATATCAGTGATGAGAAAACACTAGTTAAACGCATACGGTGATTGACAGGTGAAAAGATGGGCCGACAGAAAGCAATGCCATGGATTACATATGACAAGAAATCGACTGTAGCAGGGAAGTGGGGTGTGCCCAACCATGATGTGGGCGTTTGAAATGAAACCAGGGAGGGAGAACCATTGAAATCAATAAAAATGTTGAATGCGTGGATGGGATCATTTCCTCCCCCCACTTTCTTCTCACTCCACCCCTTTCTTTCTTTTCACTTGCCATTTTCAAACTAGTCTTGATGGGTGATCCTGATAGTCAGAACGATGTTTGCTATACAGTTCTCTAGTGGACCGGCGGGGGGGGGGGGGGGGGGGGGGGGGGGGGGGGGGTGGTGGTGGTGTTTGTGTTTGTGTTTGTGTTTGTGTGTTTGTGTTTGTTTCTTTATGCGAAGTGAGTCAAACCCATTAAGTGAGCCAGAATGATGTTTGAATGGTGCTCTTGGATGTAGGTTATGATATAAAAGATCATACGAATCTTCAAATTAAGTGTTACACCCATCCAGATTAGGTTGGGTACCCAAACTATCAATGGTCTACCTCTGGTTGCTGTGTTCTGTTGGAGGAGAATCGTTGTCTTGAAAATGTTAGTAGCAACCAATAGTTTCTTCATCAAGTGCCTGGTCAGAATATATAGACATCACAAATGGCACATTGTTACGAATGGGGGAGACTTTTGGTCTCCACCCACTTGCATCCACCATTACACCCACTACTAAGTTGGTGTCCCTTGGGATCATATACTTGTAACTCCTCTCCTATTATTAATATATATGCCTATGGTATCAACCATTAGCTTAGCCCTTTATATTATTCTAACACGTTATCATGCAAGCTCAACAGCTGAGCTGAATCCCTGCCGACGGACGAATCGCGAGGACGTAGATTGGGCTTCCTTCTCTGTACTTCGCTAGATCCGACCCGGCGGATCTAGAGGTAAATTCTTAAGAAACCCCTAGATCAAAATTTTTGCATGCGCATGATAAATCTGTGACCATGTTTTTTTAAGAGATCTATAATAGCGAAAATTTTCTTTTTAGCAAGATCTATATGAAAATCATTTCATACTCACACATATTTACTATAAAAAAACAAAACCAACTTAAAATCTGTTTTTAAATTGATTATATATATAAACCCCAGGCCTCCCTGCAGGGGGCCGCCGCCCTACATCGATGTCGAACCGCCGGACCCCCCGGTGGGGGGCTTCGAACCACCAAAGCCAATCGACATGGGGGAATCGAACCCCCTGCTCCCGGTGCTCTCCACCTGATGCGAAACCCCCCCACCTGACGTGGGAGCCTCTTTTCGCCTGTCGGAGCGCCGCCCCCAGTCGGGGGTGCCTCCCGCCCCCTCCCGGAGCGAGCGTCGGCCACCCCCTTCGGGGAATCTCTGGTTCGCCGACGGGAGAATTCGAAGCCTCAGATCACCGGCCACCGGGTCCTTCGTTTCGAATAGCTGCCCCCTCCATGTCGGAAGGGGCTGCCTCTGCGCCACCCCCCCTGTGGGGGGTGCCTCCCTGCGCGCCGCCCCATGTCGAAGGGGGCGCCGCCTGATTCGCGATGGGCCATCACCCCCCCTGTCGGGGGCCTTCCTTCCACGACGGAGCACTGCCCCCCCATGTCGGGGGGCCTCGAATCGCTGCGCTAGAGAGAGCGCCTGTCGGGGGGCCTCCACCTTCGAACCCCCTGATCGCCAGCCACCCCCCTGTCGAGGGTGACTTTCGAAGCACCCAAACACCGGCCAACCCCCCGTCGGGGGGCCTTCGATCCGCCAGCAAACCCCCCCGTCGGGGGTTTGGGGGCCTTCGTTCAATCCGCCGCCCCTCTGTCGGAGGTTGGGGGCCTCCCGGAGCGCTGCCCACCCCTCATTTCGGGGGGATATAGTTGCGCCATCCTCCCCCTGTCGGGGGGGGGGGGGGGGGGGGGGATACTGATGCCCAAAGCAATTCCCCTGGCGGCGGCCGCTCCCCACCCCTCCCTCCATAAAACCCTAACCATAAGGTAAGGGGAAGAAGAGTCATGTGCCTCCCCTGAAGGGCCATGAGCCCAGTAAATAACAAAATTAAAAATAAAAATGGGTATCTCATGGCTAACGGGCCTGCAGCCTGCAGCCAACCCGCGTACCTCTGGCTTGCAGGTCAAATTATTTTTAATTCATATAATACCCTATTAAACCCCTGAAAATTCCAGAAAATTCTGGAAAAATCGGAAAAAATCCGAAAAAATTCTGGAAAAATCCAGAAACATAAGGAAAATTCAGGATGAGGATATTGAGTATGATTAACTCCTCTTGGGTTATTTGGGGCAAATTATAAATTTGTTACTTATTTCGATGTGTAATTCATTATTAATCGCCTTATTTTTTTATTTGGATACAAATTATTTTACGTTTTAATAATTATAAGGATCCTGAGACCGCTCTGTTATTAGGTTAGTTACCTAACCTAACGGGTAATGACGTTTTCACGTGGTCCAAGTAATTATTAAACGTAAATTTAATATATTTATCCAATAAAATTGCCTGCGATGTTGAATATAATGTATTGTATATGCCTGTGATGTTGCTTGCTTATATAAACTGTCTGGAATGTTGGTAAAACTATATTGTGGTTTTTGGATCGGCCGGTATTAGTCAACACTTTTTATTTTCCTCGTATTTTTTTACTTTAACTTGAGTGAAAATATAGTGAGGAACTAAATGTAAAAGTCACTGTCTGGAGATACTTCGCCTGAAGACGGAGGAAAATTGCTTACGCTGGGACCGCCAAGGGTTTCCAAATTGTAATTTTAATTTTCTCGTAATTCGAAATGTATAAGGGACTTTGGACTTTTATTATTTTTGGTGGTGACCGGCCCCCACAACAATTTTAGTTTACTACTATGCATGTCTTGATTTTTGATATATAATTAATTCATGCTTATTCTATACTTAGATAAATGGCAAAGATTGCGAGCGTCGATTTTGATGTTCTCGATGCGGCTGGAAAAAATTACTTGAGCTGGCAGCTGGACCTGAAGTTCCATCTGTGCTCACAGGACATAAGTCACACAATTCAAGCTCCAGTTACGGCTGTGACTACTGATGAATGGACTTCTACTGTTAGAGTCTCCGATGTAGAGAAGGCGAAAGCCATTATCTATATCAGGAGCCATATTGATAGGACCCTGAAGGCCGAATATCTAACAGTGGAAGACCCCTATGAACTGTGGATTGCACTTGAGGACAGATACAAACATCAGAAAGATGTTATCCTCCATCGTGCACGTTATGAGTGGGAAAATCTCCGATTTCAGGACTTCAAGTCTGTGGCCGAGTATAACTCGGCTCTCCATAACATCACCTCACGCCTGAAGTTGTGTGGTGAACAAGTCTCGGAAACCCGCATGCTTGAGAAAACATATACGTCCCTCCATGAGAAGGATGCTATTCTCATGCAAAAGTATCGTGAACGCAAGTTCACGAGGTACTCTGATTTACTCTCCTGCCTTCTTATGGCAGAGCAGAACAGAGACCTCCTACTGGCCACTCATAACCTACGCCCTGCTGGCTCTGCTCCTCTCCATGAAGCTCATACAGTTTCTTCCCAGAAGATGAAGAACAAGCACAAAGGAAGATTCAACAAGGGGAAAGCTGCGAAGAAGCAGACAAGAGTTCCTCCCCAGAACAAAAATAATGAGGGGAAGAAAAAGAACACTTGGAAGAGGAATACCTCGGACCAGACGTATACTCCCAAGAAAAAACTGGGAAGACAAATGCCACAGATGTGGCATGATTGGACATTGGTCCAGGGTTTGTCGTACTCCATACCACCTCCAAGATTTATATATGGCAAGCCTGAAGCCTTCCGCTGACACAAATCTGGTGGATATACAGCCTCCAACTCAATTCAACATCGAGGATTTCGAGAATGACGACCTCTTGACTAAAGTTAATTTAGTCATCTTTTCAGCCTTTATCATTAATGTTTTGATGTATCTTCAATTTTATATTATGAATCGAATGTAGTTTTACTTTTCATAAAAGTTTTTACATTCTTTTCTAGATATATATTGTGAATGCCTATTGGATAGTGCCTCTACGCACACGTTCCTTCGTGATGTGTGCTATTTTAATAGCATCATTATTTATAATGGTACCGTCACTGCAATTTCGGGACTAAATAATATAGAAGGATCAGGTGAAGCAATTCTATTACTCCCAATTCAAACGCAAGTTATAATAAAAGATGCATTATTTTCTCCAAAATCAAAAAGAAATCTACTAAGTTTCAAGGACATCCGTTTAAACGGATATTACTTGGAAACCGATGATTTCAATAGTGTTGAATAATTGTATGTTATTCGTCCTAAGGACATTATTAAAACCATCCTAGAAAGTTTTAAAGGACTCCCGTCGGGCCTTTATCAAACATACATCCAACCTATAGAAACTAATCTGATAAAGCACCAGCAGTGTTCTACATCACCAGAATGCATTCTCTGGCATTATTGACTAGGTCACCCAGGATCGGTAATGATGCATCGCATCATAACCCAATCCCGTTGACATAATTTGAAGAACATGAAGATTATTCAAAGGGGTGATTTTCCTTGTCCCCTCCATTATAAAGGTAAACTAATTATGTGACCATCCCACCTGAAAGTGGGGTTTGAATCTCCTAGCTTCTTGGAGAAAATACATGGAGACATTTGTGGGCCAATTCACCCATCAAGTTTTCCATTTCGGTACTTTATGGTACTTATAAATGCATCTTTATATAATTCTATTCCCATACTAGGCTCACAAACTAAGAAGCATGAAGCTTCAGAGACCATTTCTTGGGACACTAAGTCTTTGTCTCATTATGATCCGCGTACTAATATGTATAAAGATGAAATCCTGAAGATCCTTCACATTCAGAATACAGTACATCTACTACCGGAAAAATTCACTGATAACCAGACGATTATCAGATGACACGTCCCTGCTGCCAATACGCCAGCTAGGATTGACATCCCCAAAGATGGGTGCAATCCACCGGCAGCAGAATCGGCTGTACCTCAAATATAAAGAGGACGACCGTTGGCTCCAAGGATAAATTCCCTCGTAAGAGAAAAATACCTGGAGAAATAATGAATATCCCACCACATGATGTTGAGCTCAGACCAGCAACCATTGCCCTCCTTTAGTCCCCCGAAGAGGACAATACAGGAAAAATATCATTAAATTTTGTACGTACTGGGGAGGTACTGGACAGAAAATGCATTGTCGTCGTCGTCGACTTCGCGTTCGATATTGTTGTTCATATTGCTCAATGCGATGATGATATCGATCCATGATCTCTAGCTGAATGAAAATGCAGAGATGATTGGCTAAAGTGGAACGAGGCAATAGGAGTAGAGCTGGACTCACTCTTGAAACGTAAAGTCTATGGACCAGTAGTCCAGACACCAAGAGGCGTAAAACCTGTAGGATACAATTGGGTATACGTAAGGAAAAGAAATGAGAATAATCAAATCATACGCTACAAACCACGGCTTGTAGCTCAGGGATTTTCCCATCAACCGGGGATAGATTATGAAGATACATATTCCCCGGTTATGGATGTGATCACATTCCGATTCATAATAAGCTTAACATCAATGGAAGGCCTAGAAATGCAGCTCATGGACGTTGTGACTGCATATCTATATGGCAATATAGATAAAGATATCTATATGAAACTTCCAGATGGTTTCAAAATACCATCAGAAAAAAAGATAGACCTCAGAACGTCTATTCTGTTAAGCTTCAAAGATCATTATATGTGTAGGGAGATGTATGCCCTCGTGGCAATTTATCTTTGTAAACATCTTGTTCAATAAGTGAAAGTATGCTTTCTGGTAAAATATTGTCTGAGTAATTTCAATTTATTAATTGCTTAAATTATTTCCTTGGATTCAAAGTTAGGTCATACATGTTTCGCGATGTAGATTGCGATTATGAGAAATGTTTGACCGATATCAGCTTGAATCTAAAAAGCATTCATAGTCATAGATGTGTCAAGATAGGGATATCGGCACATCGGACAGACCATTGTTCTTGTTTATATGAACTGCATAAACTGCATGTTTAATTATGTGATAATCAGTTTAATGGCATGTTCTTGTTTATATGATAACACAAGAGGAACTTGTTAGGTTAGCCATTAATGAATCCTCAAATTTTATAAGATAATTTTGACGACATGCTATACTTTTTAAATTGTTTAAAATTGCCTAATAGACGATTAGGATAGCCATTAAAAATTCTTCAAATTTTTATGAGATATTTTTTGAGACTCTGCTATGTTTTAAATTGTTTAAAAATGCCTATTGGACGATTAGGGTAGCAGCACATTTATTTAATCCTTATAGTTGATAAGGACCTAATAAAAATGGTCAAACAAATCCATAAAATTTCGAATTTTAAGGATCCACTAGTTGATAAGGATTAACTAGAGTTAATAAAAGCCTTTAGTTGATAGTACGCATATAAATGACAAGCAACCTTCAATGGACCATGATACCGGGCAATGTGCTTGGCTAAGTTTGCTGGATCACCCTAGTTCGACTAGGGGTTAAGTGGTCCTGGCTTAGTCAATTTCCTGGCCGTGTCTGCTGGACCGCAAGGACGCGAATCATTATTATACAATGCTATCAACTATATCTAGTTAAATACGTTAATAAATCTTTTACTAGATCATACGTAGCCCTCCTTGTTTTAGACGTTGGGAACTATATGGTCCGTGTTACAGTTGTTGAGCTACACTCAAGCTGTGACACGTTAACCTTATAGAACCCAATTTCTTAACACATGTGGCTTAATGGTAGCTCCGAAATAGTGCTTCTCTCAAGCGCAAGAGTCCGTACAAGTAATATAATCTGGGAGTCCATATGTCGAATCCTCGGGAGGAAATCTGTTGTAACCACAGCTCAAATCAAATAGAAACCCAACGAAAAGAAGCTAACCACTTCAATAATGATGGCGATGGTGTGAAAGTGCGTGATGGTGATGTGCGAACAATACGAACAAAGAAGAGTCGTGTATGAAAGTATCGACGAAAAGTATGCATATGGTATGGGTTCGTTAGGATCAATAATTCGTATTAACTTGGTTGACGAATATAACACAATGAATTCTCTTTTTGAGAGCAATTCACTGGAAAATACCCAATATAACTCAATGAATTCTCCTTTTGGGAGCAATTCATCGGAAGATGCCCTTTTGGGGGTTAAAGCACTATATGAATAAAATCGTTGCTAAAGGTATAATCTTACAAATACGGTATGAAAATCTCTTTTGGAGAGATCAAAACTCACCCTTTTGGGGCGATCATCGACTCAATCACTTCTTTTGGAAGATGAAAAAGACAATTTAATAATAAAAACTACAACTTTATCAACGTTAACGATTAAGCACAACGAATATTCAACCAAACAAACACAAATCATATCCCCTAACTACTCCATACCATGCACAATTAAGATTTAGCTACTCATAATGCAGGAAAAATCAAAGTTCATAGCAAAATACTTCATTCTAATAGCCAAATACAATAGAAAAGCTTCAAATACGGGGTATAAGTTTAAGAATTCATCACCAAATCTCCAATATAAGCCTGAAAACTCTCTGGAAATACTAAGAACAGCCTCTAGAATTTTACAGAATTTTACAGATGAGAAATACGGCCCCTAGAGCCTCCAATACGCCCAGAATACGCCAGACTTCGCCCAAAAACCCTAGAATACGCTTATATAATAGGCATTGCGGGTTTAATGAGCTAACGGGTTCAAAACCCGCACCCAATAGCACCCGACCCGATCCATCAGCCGGCGCAAACCCTGACCACTCATCCATGCGTGATCTAACGTGGAAACGCCACGTGTGCTCCAAGATTCGCGCTCCGACCCGTACCCGACTTCGCTCCGCCCGCTGCATCCGGATTCAAAGCGGCGTTATCTTCGGCCGTTGGATCTGGATCCAACGGCCACGTCGCTCCAAAGATTTTGCATCTCCGCTTCATTCGCACGCCGTTGGATCTTCATCGCACGGCAATGGTTACGCCACGTCACCCGAAGGAGAACGCAGCCGCCCGCATCTCGATCGATCGCTCGAAGTGTTTGCGACCGTAGGATCTACATTTGAACGGGTCTGATGTAGACACATCTCCATGCAGAACTGATTGCCTCTCGTTCGCTTGGGAATCCTTTCGACCGTTGGATTGCCATCCAACGGTGAAAAATCGCCCACGTCGCTTGAGTGCTGATCAGATGCGCCTCGTTCGTGAACCGTTGGATCTTGATCCGACGGTCCATATTATTCCGTAATTACTCGGCTTCGACACCGTCCGATTGATCGGGAACCGTCCAGATCGCCCACGTGTCCCATATTTACGTATTTCTCGCGTATTTCTGCCTTAAATTAGTATTCTGCATTCAAAAATACACAGTAATTAGCACAGATCTCAGAAAAATACAAATAAATAGTCGTTGGAATCGTGGGATTGAGACCAAGCCATGAAAAATATAACAAGTACAGAAATACTTCGTTAATTGCTGTTTTATGCTCAAATAAGGTGTTTTCTCTAATAAATAATTGTGTACAAAATACGTATGAATTAGAGAACAATGTAGCATCCCATGAGCACAAAATAGGGCTAAATAGGGTGGTTAAATATGTAATATTGAACCCGAATCACTTAACCAAAACCATCGTGTTGTGAATACACCGAGCGTCGGCGTAAGTTAGACTAATGATGTAGTCTAAGAGTTGACCTAAACCAACGCGTCGTGAATACAGCGAGCGCCGGGGCAAGTCAAGTTAGACACGAAAACAAGGGTCTGACTAGACTAGTCGTTATGATTTGAATGAGCACACTCATGATCACAAATGACTAGGGGTAAAAATCAAACTGGGAGTCATATTTGATATGATTGACAAAGAGTTCGTCTACCGACAGCCGAGTCGAAGACTTGTTGAGCTACACTCAAGGTCGGGCGACTCAAAGTTGTTGGATTCCTGCTCCCATTTAATATTAATTATGTTTTGGCTTAAACGATCCTTAAATTAATGGGAGAGTATAATTGGATAAAAACCATTCTAATTATATTTAAAATATTTTGAACACATGCTAATTATAGGAGTTCTAATCTTTGCAGCATGACGAGTAAGATAAATAATATCCGAGATAAGAACTTATTAACTGGTTATAATAAAAATAATGACTGGTCAAAGAAATCTATAGCAGAAAGGGAACAAATGAAGCAAGGGCGAGTTTATACCTTAACTTCTAAAATGCAAAGTGTAGATCTTTCGGTTAATTCTAATGCATGAGTGTTAGACACCGGTGCAGGTTCTCATATCTGTAATCAATTACATGGAATGAGAATCATTAGAAAACTCAAAAAGAATGAAATCTTTCTCCAAGTCGGCAACGCATCAAATGTTGATGGTGTAGCCGTGGGAGACCTTAAACACACATTAGCTCGTGGAGCTAACTTGCTTTTGAAGTAATGTTACTACATCCCAAACTTCATGTGCAATATTATATCCGTCTCGGCTTTGGCTAAAGATGGTTATAATTTTACTATCAACGAAAATGTTATGAACATTTCTTTTGGTGATAAGTTGATAGGTTTTGGGACACTTAATAATGGTGTATACACTTTAAGCAATAAGGTTGTATTAAACGTTAATACAAGAAAACGTAACGAGTCTAGTTTTAATCAAACCTATCTTTGACATTGTAGACTAGGCCATATCGGAGAGAAGAGACTCAGCAAGTTACATAAAGAGGGGCTCTTGGGCCTCTCGAATTATGAGTCATTCGACACTTGCGAGTCTTACCTCAAAGGTAAGATGGCCAAAACTCCTTTTGCAAGTCAAGGGAAGAGAGTTATCAAACTCTTGGGTCTAGTACATTCCGATGTATGTGGACACATGTTTACATTAGCCAAAGGTGGATTTTCATATTTCGTTACGTTTACTGACGATCCCTCAAGGTTTGGACATGTGTTCTTGATGAAACATAAGTCCGAAACCTTTGAGTGATTCAAAGAGTACCGTGCCGAAGTTGAAAACCAGACTGGGAAAAGTATTAAGATCCTTTGATCAGATCGAGGAGGAGAATACTTAAGCCATGAATTCCTTACTTACTTAAAAGAGAATGGGATTCTCTCTCAGGTCACACCTCCTTACACACCTCAACATAACGGTGTGTCAGAGAGGAGGAACATCACCTTGTTAGACATGGTGCGGTCCTTGGTTAGTGAAGCTGAGTTAACGACTTCCCTCTGGAGCTATGCCCTGGAAACTGCTATATACATTCTAAATAAAGTTCCGTTAAGATCTGTGCATATGACACCATATCAGATATGGACCGGCAAGAAACCTAGCCTTAATCACTTAAGGGTATGGGGTTGTCCTGCATATGTCAAAAGGAAGAATCCAAACAAACTGGAAGATAGATCTATCCTGTGTAAGTTCATAGGATACCCGAGACATTCATTAGGTTATGTCTTTTACCATCCAGAGCAACAAAAAATTGTTGTCGTTAGACATGCCACTTTTCTGGAAAAGGAATTCCTTGTAAAGGAATCAACTGGAAAAGGTAATTGATCTGTACGAATGCTCAGAGGAAGTACTCACATAGGAACAAGTGTCGGAACCAGTGGGAGAGTCAGAACTTAACATCTCCCAACCAGCCATTAGGAAGTCCAATATGGTTCCTCGAGTCCCTGAAAGATACTATGGTTTTCTCGTAGACGGTGGGATTGAGGATAGCATCATATTAGATGATGACCCTGTTAGCTTCCAGGAAGCCATAAAGAGTATAGACTCTAACAAATGGCTAGATGCAATGAAGTCCGAAATAGATTCCATGCACGTGAATAAGGTGTAGACCTTAGAAAACGTGCCCAAGGGAAATGTTCCCATAGGCTGCAAATGGATCTTCAAGAAGAAGATTGGTGCAGATGGAAAAATAGAAACGTACAAGGCTAGACTGGTTGCAAAAGGATATCGTCAGATTCTAGGAATAGATTATGACGAGACCTTCTCACCAGTAGTTATGCACAAGTCTATTCGGATCGTACTCACTATTGCTGCCTACTACGACTACGAAATCTGGCAAATGGATGTGAAGACTGCTTTTCTAAACGATGGTTTAGAAGAGCAAATTTACATGACTCAGCCAGAAGGTTTCAAAGTCAGTGTGAGTAAAGGAAAAGCGTGTAGGCTACATAGGTCCATCTATGGGCTTAAGCAAGCTTCAAGGAGTTGGAACATCCGCTTCGACAAAACAGTCAAAGAGTTTGGTTTTGTCAGAAATGAGGATGATCCATGCATCTACAAAAGGACCAGTAATAATAATTCTGTAGTTATCCTCGTTCTATACGTGGATGACATTCTGATAATAGGTAACAACATAGAGATGTTGAAGTCTGTTAAAACATGGTTATCAACCAACTTCTCCATAAAAGACTTGGGAGAAGCATCCTACATACTAGGTGTGAAGATCTATAGAGATAGATCTAAACGGATGCTAGGACTCTCCCAAACTAGATACATTGACACCGTGCTAAAACGTTTTGGCATGGAAAACAGTAAGGGTGGTTTAATACCAGCCAATCATGGAATAACCCTTTCCAAGAAGATGTCTCCACAGACTGACTTGGAAAAGGAACAAATGACCAAGATCCCATATGCTTCAGCTGTAGGATCTATCATGTATTCCATGATCTGTACCAGACCCGATGTCGCTTATGCACTAGGTGTAGTAAGTCGATATTAGTCTAACCCTGGAGAGGAGCACTGGAAAGCGTTCAAGACAATTCTTAAGTACTTGAGAAGGACTAAAAACTTGATCTTGGTTTATGTAAGTGAAGACCTGAAAGTTGAAGGCTTCACATATTCCAGCTTTTAGAGTGATGATGTGGATGATAGAAAATCGATTTCTGGATATGTTTTCACTCTCAACGGAGGAGCAGTCAGTTGGAGGAGTTCCAAAGAAGTCGATGTTGCAGACTCCACGATGGAAGCCGAATACATAGCAGCCAATGATGCAGCAAAGGAAGCGGTCTGGATGAGGAAGTTCATCAACCAGCTCGGAATGGTGCCTGCTATTGAAAGTCCAATACGTTGTATCGCGACAACAATGCAACCATCAGCCTAGTTCAAGAATCGAGATTCCACAAGAGATCCAGACATATTCTTCGCAAGTATCACCTTATATGGGAGATCGAGCAGAGGAAGGACATAGAACTCCATAGAGTCTGTACAGAAGACAACCTAGCAGATCCATTCACGAAGGTGCTGGCACGCGATCATCTAGTTAGACTAGCGTGTAAATATGGTATGAGATACCAAAATAAATAGGCCTGAGTGCAAGTGGAAGATGTAGAGAGATGTATGCCCTCGTGGCAATTTATCTTTGTAAACATCTTGTTCAATAAGTGAAAGTATGCTTTCTGGTAAAATATTGTCTGAGTAATTTCAATTTATTAATTGCTTAGATTATTTCCTTGGATTCAAAGTTAGGTCACACATGTTTCGCGATGTAGATTGCGATTATGAGAAATGTCTGACCGATAGTAGCTTGAATCTAAAAAGCGTTCATGGTCTTAGATGTGTCGAGATAGGGATATCGCCACATCGGACAGACCATTGTGTCTTAGTCTAGTTAGTTTTATAACCATATGACTTGGCAAAGTCGAAGACAAGGCACATGTGCTCATTAGAGAATGAGTCCACTGAACGACCCAAACAAGAGTTATTAAATGGTTAAATATTAACTAATTGTCATTAATAACTCTAAGTGATGATAGGTAAGTTGGTCCTTAGGACTTGAGATCATTATACAAAGCTGTGCGTGAACGGTATCACTTAGGTCTAAGATCTAGCTTCGAGGCAAGGCCTGCTGAAAGATCTTAGGCTGGGTGATACTCGAAGCGTACGAGCTGAGTAATGATCAATAAAGGATTCGTCTCTTCCGTTAATGGGAAGTTAGTATCGCAGGTCAGTACGGCTCTCGGTAAAACCTTGGCCAAGGTATGTTGTAAGATGTACAACATGAATGTACTAGAGACCGACGTATACTGACCACTGCTAGCTAGTGGGGTTGACAAAGTTCCATACCATAGGCTAGGCAAGTGACATAACTGAGACGAAGGGACTAAAACTGCAGAAATCATCACGGTCACAGTCAGAGTGATCCCGTCGGCACTCTTGCCAACGAGTCAATCACATAATCGATGATTCTGAAACAGGGACGACACCTGCTGCTAGTGGTTACTGTCGTCTAGAGACTTCGAGTCTCAACCTGTAGTAGGGTCAGGCTGTAGGGTCTCACACCGAGTAATATTCTTGTCTTAGTAATAGGAAGATCGTTAAAGAGGAATGCAGTCAATGCAATAGAATGATTAAACTCACAAGTCAGTTGTGAGATGAAAATCTAAAGAGTTTAGCATTTGGGACATATTAATACTTGGTATTATATTGACTTAGACACATGGAAACAAAGGGGACTTCCTAAGAAATCCACAGGAAGAAACCGCGTCCAAATCGGAGCTCTAACGAGCCCAGAAACGTAAAAACAGTTGAGGATCGGCCCTTTTTGGGCTTGCGGGTCTGACTCGCATCTGGTGGTCAAGGTGGCCGTCGGGCCGGCCCGGCCCGACCCGGGGGGGGTGGGGGGGGGGGGGGTGAAAACCCCCCCAAGCCCGGCCCGCAGCCCGCGGCCCGGGCCCGGGCCGGTCACGGGCCGGCCCGGTTTTTTGCCCAATAAATTTAAAAAAAAGAAAAAAATTTTAAAAATCTTTTAAAAATTATTAAATCATTTTAAATTAATTTTTAGCCCGAAATTCACGAAGGTCCCGGGTTGAACCTTTAAATTGCATTAATTAAAATTTTTTATGAGGGGGGACTTACATTGGCCAGCCTTACCCCTCGTACAATGGCCAACACATAGGACTTCTACAATCTAATACAAGATAAAAAATAACAATACATGAAAAAAAAGAAAATCATTCAGCGTCAGTCCCTTCGTCCTCAGAATCTTCTGAAAGGTCCTGTTTGTCTTGCGAGCGGTCTTCAGCATGAAACCAGTCCTTTGCACATACCGCAGCTTCAACTACATCTTCTTTAAGCCTTGATCTCCTGTCACTCAGAACTCTGCCACTTGCACTAAAAGCAGACTCGGACGCAATAGTAGAAATAGGGATTGATAACAGATCACGAGCCATAATGGTAAGAATTGGAAACCTAGGTTCATACATTTTCCACCATCCCAAAATGTCAAAATTTGGATCATCCAATTCTTCCTCAGTGAAAGGATAAGAAATTTCTAAATACTTGGACAACTAATTTGACGAACTTTCTGAAGCTACGGTTTTTTGTTTTTTCTTCCCCAAAATCTGCCTCAGTTTGCATGTAATATTAGAACTAGCAGGAACAGAAGAAGTGTTTGATGAAGTTCCATATCTAGCTTCATACGTTGCAAACAGAGCTCTTAAGCTAGTTTTAAAATGCATTATATGATCTTCAACTTCAAATTGCATGTTTTCATAAAACGTTTCTAATAATCCAGCTACTCCATCCTCTTTATATCGTGGATCAAAAACCTTAGCTAATGAATAAAGCAAAGGAACAGGATTCCATTATTTTGCTAGTTTAGTACCCATTTCTTCGATCATCGGTTGAAGAATGAGGGTAGTGTCTGTAGTGTCTCTATACCTAGCTAAAGTGTCAGAAATTATAACTAATTGACCAAGCCCTAAAAAGGATGTTGAGTAATACATACCCGAAAATTTGTTTGTAGCATAATAAGAACCCTCAAAAAAATCACAAAGCTGCTCAATTGTTTTCCACTCTAATTCAGTAAGGTTGAAATCCGTCTCATACGGAATGTGGGTGCTAGCAAAATAAGTCAGTTGCATCTTGTTTTTAAGCAAGCAACGCATCATAAGATACGTTGAGTTCCACCTATGTGGAACACTGTATGTAAACTTCCGGTAAGGAAGTTGGCAATTTCTACATACTTCTTTATATAAAGCTCTCTTATTGGTAGAAGATTGTATGTATAACAAAAGGTTTCTACCCTTTTCTACCCAATCAGCAGCATATTTAAGCCCATCCTGTACTATCAAGTTTAAGATGTGACAAGCACATCGCTGATGAAATAAAAGACCATCCAGATAAGGGTTCAGATGTGTTTTTAAAAATGATATTGCAGTTGTATTGTTAGAGGCATTATCAAGTGTAAATGAAATGATTTTATCAGAAATGCCATACTCACGAATAACAGGCATAATCGCATTAGCAATAACAACACCAGTATGACCAAAGGGTAACAATTTAAATCCAATAATCATCTTATGAATAATATAGTCGTTGTCTACATAATGGGCCGTAACACAAATGTAGGATAACCCCCATTTTATTGTCCATATGTCGGACGTTAAAGCTATCCTAGATTTTAAGGCCGCAAAAGTTTGAATCAATTTGGCTTTGCCAGCTTCAAAAGCTGCCATAACATCTCTTCTAAGTGTGGTTCTAGGCACCTTTTTAAATGCGGGGTTCAGGGCTAATTGGTTAAAATGTTCTACTGAGGAGCTTTCCCCATAACTTAAAGGTAATTCTTGGCAAAGAACTAGTCTAGCCATCTCCTTTCGCATTGTTTCAGAAGAATACGGAAAAGCAGACAGAGAGCTAGAATTAGCTGTTAAGTTTAACGTTGTCTGTCTAGCCTCTCTTTTTTATGTGCTTCTGTGTGTCTTTTTAGATGTGTTATGCCATCTTTGGCTGCGCAATTGAAATCTGATCTACAGATTTTGCAAAAAGCCCTAAGTCCTTTTCCAGGCACTGTTTCTAGTGAATAGTTATCCCAAACAGCAGATTTCTGTTTTCTGCCTTGGGTTGCTTGTGAAGCAGTGGGGCCAGCAGTAGTAGAAGGGGTTGAAGTGTGTGCAGAACCAGAAAATCCATGTGTACCCACTATGGGGCTATTACTATCGTGCCATTCATGTTGTTCATTTGGAGTCATTTTCGGAAAGTCCGATGTTTCAATAGGGTTGTTCAGCAAATTTTGAAAAAAACCATATTCTTCAGTGTTAAAATTAGCGGTAACAGATCTACGTGGGTTGTTTGATCCGGCCATTATGCTAATTTAATAATAATAGGAAGTAGGAACCTGATTGCAGATAGAGCCGCAGTGAGGTAGCAGTCTAGCAGCTGATCGGATCCCTGAGTCGGAGCTTGAATTTGAGATGCGGAAGTGTAGAGGTAGCAGCCGTATCTTGAGAGCGCCGTGAGATGAGAGCAATAGCCTGAGATTATAGTAAAATTTGAGAGTAGAGAATTTTAGAGTTGTGAAGAAATTGGTATGAATGTGTGCGGTATTTATAGGATTTTTTAAGGCTCAAAAGACCAAAATAACCCTCCAATTTGACCGTTTTATGGCTGTTGGGACGGTTTTTTGGTCATTTTGGCAGAAATTGACCTAACTACCCCCCAATATAGCTGTTTATGGCTGTTGGGGGGTATTTTGGTCAAAAAGACCAAAAAAACTCCCCCAACAGCCATAATATGGCTGTTGGGAGGCGGGGGGCGGGCCGGGCGGGCCGGGCGGGCCAGCCCGGCCCGCCTGCCGGGCCGGGCCGGCCCGGCCCGGCGGGCCGCAGGGTGGGCAAATGCCCGGCCCGCCGGGCGGGCCGGGCCTGGTCAACGGCCCGGCCCGAAAACCGGGCCGGGCGGGCCGGGCTCCGGGCCGGCGGGCCATTTGGCCACCTTGATCTGGTGGGTTAGATCCGCCAGGAAATAGCATGTTTGTGCTGTTTTTTGGGAAAACGAGATTTGAAGTCTATTTTCGACATTTGAGGGGTCAAATGATATCGGAATTGGATGCCGTTTTTTCTATGCGATCGTTGTCTCGAGATCTTCGGTTTGACAGGTTGTTTGAAAGTCGAAACTCAGAAATGGATTTATGGTTGATTTTAGAAGTTTAGACTTCTAGTGAAATCAATTCCTATTGACCATTTTATTGTCCCACATTGCTCATAGCAAGAGAGGAGGGGTCGGCTCCCTATATAAATAGGGGGTAGCCCTCCTCATTGAAAAGTGCACCAAGTCTACCATTCAAGGAGCTCCTAATTATTTGAGCAAACTTGATCAAGACTTAAAATTATTCTTTTCCTCTATTAATTTTTCCTGTCCTCCAACCGAGTCCTAGCAAGGCAACGGGGAGGTCCGAATCTGATTTGGAAGTCTACGACGCGGGTTTACTCAAGTGAAACTTTCTATGGCTAGTGATGGGCTCGGAGGCAAGGTGCGGCTCGGGAGGTGATCCAGTACGCGACGAGGAGCGACGCGATGCGGTTCGGGATGCGGCTCATATTTTGGAGCGCAAGACGGTGCGGAACATCTTGCCTGTTCCAAGGCAAGATTCCGGGTGAGTCATATTTATTTATGCATTTCATATTCTATAGTTGTTAGAACTTTCTCGAGTTGGTCAGACCCAACTCGAGTCCGTAGATAATCCTGGCTAAGGGATTTTTTCTTAGGCAGTAATTATTAAATAGTTTAATAATTGGTTTTTCGCTGCTTATTTAAATTAAGATCGTCCGACTTAGGACGAGATGTTTAAATTAGCCCTAAGGGACCTTAGAAATCTCTACAATATGGTCTTAAACAATATGGAAAATGTGGTATAACAGACTGTGGGAATTCCTTGTTCAACAAGGTTTCACCAATAATGAAGTCTGCCCGTGTTTTTTCATTAAAACCAACGGGAACGAGATTCGTATTAATAGCCGTCTATGTAGACGACTTAAACCTCATCGGATCTTCTGCAGAGATTGATGATTTATCTGCATGCCTCAAACTAACGTTTGAAATGAAAGACCGAGGCAAGACTAAATGTTAGCTTGGCTTACAGACAGAACACCTTAGCGAAGGAATCCTGTTACACCAATCCATATACACAAGGAAATTACTTAAAAATTTCCATATGGATAAGAGCCATCCTCTAAGTACACAAATGGTCGTTAGATATTTGGATGTACATAAGGTCCCTTTTCCAGCCGCAGGAAGAGGGGAAGGAAACATTAGGTTCTGAAGTACCTTACCTTAGTGCCATTGGAGCACTACTATATCTGTCAAACTGCACGCATCCCGACATAGCGTTTGTAATCAACCTACTAGCCAGATACAGTTCAGTGCCCACAAAGCGTCACTGGAACGGAGTAAAGCAGCTTCTACGCTACCTCCAAAGGTCTGATCCACACACCGAGAAATCACAGACTGGTTTTGTGTTTACCTTCGGTGGCTCGGCCATCTCCTGGAAATCTGTGAAGCAGACCACCACAGCAGTCTCATCCAACCACTCAGAGCTCCTGGCAATCCATGAAGCTAACAAAGAATGTGTCTGGCTTCGTTCAGTCATTCATCACATTCTGGTGACAACCGGCCTGAAGACGGACGACCTTAAGCCATACATATTATTGAAGATAATACAGCTTGTATAGCCCAACTACAAGCTGGTTACATCAAGGGCTACAGGACGAAGCACATCTATCCCAAGTTTTTTTGGACGCACGAGCTACAAGAGCAGAAGTAGATTGAAGTACGACAGATTCAGTCTTGTAATAATTTAACTGATCTGTTTACTAAGGCATTGCCTAGATGTACTTTTAGAAACCTTGTAAAAGATATAGGGATGCGACAGCTGAAAGACCTACAAGCCTGAAGCTTGTACGGATCAGGAGGAGTCACTTGTGTATTGTACTATTTTTCCTTAAGCTGTTGGTTTTTTCTACGGGGTTTTCCACAGCTAAGGTTTTTACGAGGCAAAACACGGTAACTCTGGATCCAGCAGTATCCACCCCATACTAGCGTATTGGATCCTGAAGAATTCATATGCTAAGAATGGATGGATGAAGGGGAGTGTTGTGAATAGGGGAGACCTTTGGTCTCCACCCACTTACATCCACCATTACACCCACTACTAAGTGGGTGTCCCTTGGGATCCTATACTTGTAACTCCTCTCCTATTATCAATATATATGGCTATGATATTAACCATTAGCTTAGACATTTATATTATTCTAACACACATGTAAATTAGTGTATTGAAGTATTTATTAGGAAAACTTAGTTTTTAGCAGCCACAGCTCATGATCCTTAGTTGTTAGGAATTGTATGTCATTAAGAAAATTATTGTAATTGATACATCTTGTTCAAATAATAGTATGCTATTTGGTACTTTATCTCTGTGATTTCTTATATGAATGTGTATATATGTATATTAATATATTATTGCATTGATAAAGTCTTTAGATCATGTAAGGAGATTATGATAATATTGAGATTATAATAATGAGATCTAATCGAACCGCTTAAGAACAATACATGCATTTCCTAATTAATAGAATATCAAGACATGCCATTGATATTCCGGATAGACCGGTACACACTGATTAAGGTAGTAATGGATGAGCATGTAGCCATTTAATATTGTAACGCCACACTCCCCAGGATACCCGGAAGGTACGAACCCATCCCAGGTTTTTCCAGAGTGGCGAGAGTTACAAAGGGAAGTACGAAAAAGAAAAGCTCGAAACAGGTCCACTGCACACTACTGGAATAGTGCATGTAATGTCCCCAAGAAGCAAACCAACAACACAGCACAGAAGACACAGCGAGAACCATAGAAAACACTGTACCAACCCAGAGACAACAACTAAACTAAGGAGAAACTCTGAAATTTATACATCACATTGTCTAATACATCCACTTATATACAATATCTCACTCTACCCAAACAAACCCCATCACCATCCAACTCACAACTCAAACTCCTCAACCAAAACTCCAACTCCAGCAACCAGCTCAATAGCCTGAAAGGACAATAGTTGGAGCACATCAAAGCGCGTCCAAGTAGGAATCCAAACTCGTGCAGGTAAATATTAATTATGGGGGTGTTGTTTTAATCATAATATAATGCAAGGCATGAAGGAAAAACACAATTTCAGCAGGCAAAGGAAATAAGACATACACATTGCAAATTTAAAACATTTAAGTATATGATCAACTACTGATAATGATACTACAACATTAAAGTAAAGAGACTGGCAACTAAAATTACACAAGTGTGAGTAAGAGGTGCACGTGCAACATGTAAGGGGTATAGCAATAGTATATGCCATAAAAGAACTACAAGTAAAGAAACACGAGTAAACAACATTTACCAATGCTACAAAAGTAATGAGGGTTAACAGTTAGTGTTGTGATATGATTCCCCGGATTTGGTTTTGGATGATGAGCAAACATAAATAATGTATACTAACTTATTTGTGAGCGCAGTTATGGAGATCGTCGCCAAAATACCACGTACATCTAAAGCGACGTCTCAAGACTTCTCAATACGCGTGATCGTGTGCCTGGAGCTTCGTTGAAGCTCAAGGAGCAATATTGAAGTCAAGAGGAATGAAGATTGAAGCTTTGAAGATGGCTCGTAAGGTTTATTTTATAGTCTTCTAGCTTCATAGATTAGAATGTTAAGCCTTGAGTAGGACTTACTTTATAATCTTCATTTCGCTCATATCTTAGAGCTAGGATTATCATAGAAGCCATTAGAAACATTCCTGAAGCCTATCGCTTCTTCCCTCGGCTTCTTGTGCATGTTAGTTGGTTCAAGAAGAGTCACCAACCGACTAGATGACGATCTAGTCGGTCGGCAACTCTACTTGAACCGACTAGTTTGCCTTCTCTAATTCAGCTCTTTTCTATGACTACAGTTAGTCGGTCAAAGAAGAGTCACCGACCGACTAGATGACGATCTAGTCGGTCAGTAATCCTTCTTAGACCGACTAGTTGTGTACAGTCATTTTCTGCCTGAGCTACTGTTTCGAGTTAGTCGGTCAAAGAACGTTTACCGACCGACTAGTTGAGAAACTAGTCGGTCAGCATTTGTTCTTAAACCGACTAAGTCATCTTGAAGTCAACATATTCTATTTCGACGTTAGTCGGTCAAAGATCATTCACCGACCGACTAGTTTTGAAACTAGTCGGTCGGCAAGTCTTCTTAGACCGACTAGTTGTCTTTGCCTGTACTACGACTTCTTGGCTGTTCTTCCATTAGTCGGTCTACATTGATTGACCGACCGACTAGTTGATGAACTAGTCGGTCGGTGGTTGTTCTTTGACCGACTAGTTGGGTTCAGAAAAGAGCCGTTGGAGTTTCTCTTCAAACGTTTTTCTCTCTCTCTCTCCTCTATCCTATATATAGTTGAGGGGCTCCTTCATAAGATCCAAGGCTGCCATTTTAGAGATTTGGAGAAATCTAAGAGAAGCTATTCAACTCCATTCTAAAGCTTTCTCTTCCTCACAAGAATCTCTCCCTCAACTCTTTGAGCCATTTCCTCAAGAGAGATTCTCTCCATTATGAGCCTTCCAAGCCAAGAGCTTGATCCAAAGTCACCATCCTCCATCCTAGCCTTCCATTGCTGGTCATCTTCTTGAAGCTAGGGTTTGGTGGCATCATCTTCCTCAAAATCCCTCCTTGCCCTAATTTGGTAAGTATACTCAAGGCATATGATTTTGTAAGGTAAGAGTTTATTTTCATTTCATATTTGAATTGTAAGTTTCACTCTCGGTTGTGAGAGTGTGGTTGTGATCCCGGGTTGTGGGAGTCACAAATTACTTTGTGTATGATTTGACTTGTGAAGGTTTTTCACAAGTACTTCATAGTGGAAATCTTGAGTTAGGGTTGCTAACTCAAGTATCCGGAAGGGATCCGGGTGGTTGGGACGTAGGATCACCGGGAACAAGTCGGGGAGACTTGGGTGGATCCGAACCCAGTAATATTGGTTGTTTGCGTTTGTTTTAATTCTTGTTGATAGTTGTTTAATTCCACATTGTCGTTTGTTTCTTGCACAATAATTAGGAATAACTCTCTTGATTATTTTAAGTACTATTCACCCCCCCTCTAGTACGTGTGCAGTAGCTACCACAGGGCACTACAGTTAGTTCCTTGGTTAGCGTTCTGGAATCCTAATATAGAATATGACGTATGAGACTGGACCTCTCCCAACTATGTGGGAGAGAAAAAGAGGACTCCCTGCCGCGCTAGCCCGTCAGGAGCCTCGGGTACCACTCTACACTCCCCGCCGCGCTAGTCCGTCAGGAGTGTAAGTGTACCTACCACATAGAACCACGACGCCACCACAACCAGTCCATCCCATAGGCCTACCGATACTTCGGAATTCCCCCAACCCGTGTCACCCTCATTTAAGAGGACTTAACCATAAACTTTCAAGAATGTGAATCACATTTAAACTACTAGCTAGCATGCATAATTAAGGTGAACATAAGAGGAGATAGCAAGAATTAGCATGCATTTCAATTAAAAGACTAGCATGTAACAAAAGGAATCACATAACAACCAACATATCTCCATTCCTCATCACAACCTGCCTTTGGCCACCTTGAAACTAGCACTCTCCCATTCTCTTAGCCAATTCATATGAAACAACTTACCTTAGCAATTCATTTTCACCAAAATGCAACCTTTTAAAAGGAAATAATTAGAGTTCCTTGCATATTGCCACAAGCATACTCCAGAGCCTAGCTTCCTTAAGATATTTAAACCACATACACTTTTCAAATGCCACAAAGCTAGTAAGACATAAGCAATTCCACCACTTGAATTAAAATGTAACCAAGAATGAGCCCAAATTAAAATAAAATGCACTAAGAAATTAAAATGCAACTAGAATGCAACTAGAGTCAAGTTCAAGTTAAAATGCAACTTGAATTAAAATGCAAGCTTTGGTAGTTACATGCAACAAGAGAGGTACCCACTAGGATTTATAATACAAGATTAGTAAGCAACATGGCTTTATTCTCACATGGGACTAAATCAACATGGTCTCTCTTATGTAGCATTAGCAACATGAACCATTTCCATATGGTGTCATCATGGAATAAAAGTGGCATGAATTTAATACCATTTTACTTAACACTAATTCCATGGCATTATTGCTAATAAAATCTTAAATTAGTGGGAAATTCATTGCCATAAGCATATGTTAAGAAGGGAGATGTTAGCTTTAGGCAACTTAGCAATTTTACCAACCTACAATTATTCTTTAGCAAATTGTGGCAAACTTAATAACCAACATGTAGGCTTTTAGTAATTTTAGTAACTAACATGCAAGCATTTAATATAAACTCTTTAAGAAAGTGTCTTAATGGGATTCACACATTTCCATGGAAAAATTTTATGGAGCTCTTGCCCCTTCTAATTGTCATGTTAGCCAAACCAAGGCATTCAGTTCTAATAACGATGCTAGCTTCGTAAATTTACAAGAAAATGCCAACTTGTAATTCAAATAACAATTCTAGCTTATTAACCATGCTAGTCTTACAAAGGAAAATGCCGACTTGAGGAAACCCACCTAATGATTCATCCAAAAGTTTATCTGTAACATAAATACATTAATTCTTCCCCCAAAATGACAACCTTATCATGAAGATATAACAAAAATGATGTCAAATATACCAACTTTAATTAAAGAACTATGGAAGGTGTCACCTTTTATACAAATTTAGCATGATACTTAAGGAAGGTGCTAGCTTTGACTTAAACATAGCATGTTACTAAAGAAAGACACTAACCTTCATTTGGATTTCAACTAAAAATTAGAATTTTCTTACTAATTAGTGTTACAACCATCACAACAAACCCTAATTAATATTTAATGCACCAAATTAGGAATCCTGCCTCTTGGAGTGGATGACATCCTCCCTTCTTCTCCTTTCCTTCTCCTCTTCCTCTTCTCCTATTTCTCCTTCCTCTTTCTCTTTAATTTCCCTTTCTTCTTCTCTTTTCTTTCTTTCTTTCTTTCTTTCTTTCTTTCTCTCTTTTCTTTCTTTCTTTCTTTCTTTAGAACTCTTCTTTTTGTTGCTCCAGGCAATTCGGCCCTTTTTTTCGTTTTTTTTTGTGTTTCACGTGAGCAACATGAAAGAATGAAGGGAAAAAGACAAAAAAATGAAAGGAAAAAAAAAGAATGTGGAAGATGTGTGGTTTAATTAAAAGGAAAATATCTCATCTATGTATCTCTCATTTTCAAGTTTGCCATCTCTCACAAAGATATCATAATTGCCCTCCAACTTGGTATTTAATTTACAAGAATGCCATTCATATTTAATATACTAATATACATATTGACATACTATATTACAAATTACATTACACCAATACACTAGTATTAAAAAGGGGGCTGATTCGGGTTCAATATTACATATTTAACCCCACATTTAGCCCTATTTTGTGCTCATGTGATGCTATATTGTTCTCTAATACATTCGTATTTTGTACACAATCATTTATTAGAGAAAACACTTAATTTGAGCATAAAACAGCAATTAATGGAGTATTTCTGCACTTTTTATATTTTTCCTAGCTTGGTCTCGATCTCACGATTCCAACGACTATTTATTTGTATTTTTCTGAGATCTGTGCTAATTACTGTGTATTTTTGAATGCAGAATACCAATAAAATGAAGAAATACAGAAGAAATACACTTGAAATATGAAATACGGTCGGCGCACAATTATTGGCGGCCACGTGGATGAATAAGGACCGTCCGATGTTAATCCGACGGTCGGCTGCGAAGGCTGAATACATGGCGACGTGGCTAATTCCTGAGCATCCGATGCTGATCTAACGGCTGATCCGATGCTGATCTAACGGCTGATTTCGACTCCGAACGAAGCAAGCGGCAGCGATATTGAGGACCACGTGGTGGCGATCGGGGGAGTTCCCGCCTCATCCAACGAACGCATGAGTGCATCGACGCGGTCAGTTCTCGACCGTCGGATCGCGATCGAAGGGCCACGGTTGACCCCGCAAATTCAAAAGAAGCGATCGTTACGTGAACTAATCGGGGCCGTCAATCTTCGATCCTACGGCTGAGAATCGAGGCCGACTCGAATACGTATACAGCGAAGCGGGCGTGGAGCAAAGCGGGCTTGGCACGAAATTTAAATCACACGCGGCGCGCTGTGGTTAAATCCCGCCGCGATCAACGGATGAGGTTAGTGAGCGACGGCGGATCGGGTTTAAACGCGAAGAGGTTGCGGGTTTTGAACCCGATAAGCGCCCCAAAACCCGCACTGCTATTATATAAGGTATTTTTAGGGTTTTGGGGCATATTCTGGCGTATTCTTGGTGTATTGGAGGCTCTAGGAGCCGTATTTCTCCTCTGAAAAATTCTGTAAAATTCCAGAGGCTGTTCTTCATTTTTCCAGAGAGTTTTGAGGCTTATATTGGAGATTTGGTGAAAGAATTCTAAACTTCTACCCCGTATTTGATGCTTTTCTATTGTATTTGGCTATTAGATTGATGTATTTTGCTATGAAAGTAGATTGTTCTTGCACCATGAGTAGCTAAATCCTATTTGTGCATGGTATGAAGTAGTTAAGGGATGTGAATCGTATTCGTTTGGTTGAATATCATTGTGCTTAATTGCTAACGTCGCTAAAGTTGTAGTTTTTGTTATTAAATCCTCTTTTTCATCTTCCAAAAGAAGTGACTGAGTTGATGATCGTCCCAAAAGGGTGAGCTTTGATCTCTCCAAAAGAGAGTTTCATACAGTAGTTGTAAGATTATAACTTTAGCAACGATTTTATTTACATTGTGCTTTAACCCCCAAAAGGGTATCTTCCGATGAATTGCTCCCAAAAGGAGAATTCATTGAGTTATATTGGGTATTTTCCGGTGAATTGATCTCAAAAAGAGAATTCATTGTGTTATATTCGTCAACCAAATTAATACGAATTATTGATCCTAACGAACACATACCATGTGCATACTTTTCGTCGATACTTTCATACACTTTTCTTCGTTCGCATTGTTCACCACGATCAACTCCATTCACATCACCATCATTATTGAAGTGGTTAGTTTCTCTTTGTTGGATTTCTATTCGATTTGAGTTGTGGTTGCAACAGATTCCCTCCCGAGGATTCGACATCTGGACTCCCAGATTATATTACTTGTACGGACTCTTGCGCTTGAGAGAAGCACTATTTTGGGCCTACCAAGTTTTTGGCGCCGTTGCCGGGGAGGAATGGTTTTTTACCACAGTTTATTTCATTTAGAGGACCTTCGGTGAGATCTTTCCACTTTACTGTATATAAATTTTTGTTTAATTTTATTGTACATAAACTTTTGTTTATTTATTTTTATTTTTTAAAAAAAAATTGAGTATATGAATTTCTATTGAACAAACAATCTGTATGATGCAGAGTACGCTAAAGCACACAAACATAGGATAGAGAAGCTCAAGATCGTTAATTTTAATCAGACTGATTGTGAAACCTTCTTTCAGGCCTGGAGGAGGTTCACAAATATAGTATCGAGATATCCGCAGCATGGGTACACAAATGAAGAGCTTATGGAATCCTTCCTAGATGGACTACGACCACAACTGTAGGAATCATTGGGAGGCATGACGCCGACAGAGGCGTGGGAATACATGGAGTCTCTGTAAGAAAATGAAGAAACCATGGAAGAGACTTCAGAGTGCGATTCAACGGAGCCTTCGTGCCTCGATCAGGGGGAGCAAAGCGTAGACGTACCTTTGCAATCCTTGAAAGAGGAAGTTTACTTGCTTATTCAGACACAGGAGGCTACATTCCATCAATTCCAGGAGAATTTCCTTGCTCGGAGTCGGCAGATTCAGAAATCCATTGAAAATCTTACTCTGATTGCCACTTGCTTAGAAGAAAATAATTCTTTTGAAATTCAACTTCAAGAATCTAATACGAGTTTATCTTCTATTGCAGGAAAATCGAGCAAGCCATGTCACGTTGAGGACACGAATAAAAATATCTACATGGCAGAAAGTGTGTGCAAAAGAGAGGACGAGCTAGCAATTTTGGATGAACGAGAGGAGGAGACAGCTAGAGACAAGGGTTTTGAGATTATCTCCATGGAGTCAGAACCATGCCCTCCTCCAGTTTTATCCCAAAATCATTTATCCCTCTCCCAATGACTGAGCATCATACCGAAAGTAGTGCATATCTTTTAGGGAGTAGTCGTCAACTTGCCTTAATTTATTTCAACTATTTTGATGACTACATTTGGAATATTTTTGTTGAAAGGAATTTTAAACTAATTTGGACTGACATAACTCATCTCTTGCAGGACATTGACAAACAAGTTGTAGAGATGCTTGGAGTTGTGTTGCTGGGGTCCAATTTAGCTTCTGGAGGAAAAATAATCGCCGAGGAGCGCAAGGAGCAAATTGAACAACTTCCTCCACCATCAAAGATTCGGGATCCGCCATTTGATCACGGTGTGTTCTTTTCAGTAGTGTAGTTGTTATATGCTTTCTAGGTTGCTTGCTTAAATAAACTCGTGCCCCTTTCGACATTGAGGACAATGTCCATCTTTAGTTGGGGGGGTGTGTATGAAACCTTAGGATTTTTTAAATAGAAGAATAAATCACCAAATCTCATCATTTTAAAACTCATTCACATGCCTCAAATACGGATGATTACGCATTAATTGAGTTCTAAAATTTGTTTATGGCCTGAGTTAATTATTTTTTCCTTCATGGAATTACTCGTTAATATGCTATTCATGAAAATTTTTAATTTTCATGATTAATATCTCGAAATAGTTTGAATTTATTTCATGCATGCTAATGTGATGAAAAAGCTTAAGTATACACGATTTATTAGAAAAGTCTTCAAGTTGAAGAGGAATTTGGCCTTTGTTATTAATGAAGAATGGGTGTTGAGCTGCTGACAAAAAAAAGAAGAGAAAAGAAGAAAAGAATGAAGAAAAATGAATGAAGAAAAAATGGATGAATAAGTATGTCACTAATAAATAACTTGGTTGGCTCGAGTAGTACAGTCCGAGGGGTCTTTTTTGGCCTAATGCCCTATTATCGTCTGATTTGGGAGCCATTGACCAGAAACTCACTCATTTGATGGAGCGATCCAAGTTATACATTTTTCTGCGAATGTTGCTTGATGCGCGTTACGCAGAACTAATAAAAGAAAAGAAGTGGTGAATATACTAAGAAACTTCAATACCCATGTTTTGAACGATTGTTTTGATGGGCCAATTCCTTGGAAATGAGAAGACTAGAATATAACGACGTGTTATACTTTTGCTCGGGCAAAACGATGCTTGCATGCTATTTATTCAAATTAAATTAGAGAAAATATCATGTGATTGATCTTGTACATGGATTGTGTATATTGATAGTCTAGATCATGTTGGAAAGCGTCTTATTGAGCCATGCCATAAGCGATTGATAGAATTTATTATTTTATTAATCATCCGTATTAATTGCTCTTTTTGCTAGAGACTAGCAAATCGCTAGTTGGGGGTGTGATTCGGGTTCAATATTACATATTTAACCCCCCATTTAGCCCTATTTTGTGCTCATGTGATGCTATATTGTTCTCTAATACATTCGTATTTTGTACACAATCATTTATTAGAGAAAACACTCAATTTGAGCACAAAACAGCAATTAATGGAGTATTTCTGCACTTTTTATATTTTTCCTAGCTTGGTCTCGATCTCATGATTCCAACGACTATTTATTTGTATTTTTCTGAGATCTGTGCTAATTACTGTGTATTTTTGAATGCAGAATACCAATAAAATGAAGAAATACAGAAGAAATACACTTGAAATACGAAATACGGTCGGCGCACAATCATTGGCGGCCACGTGGACGAATAAGGACCGTCCGATGTTAATCCGACGGTCGGCTGCGAAGGCTGAATACATGGCGACGTGGCTAATTCCTTAGCATCCGATGCTGATCTAACGGCTGATCCGATGCTGATCTAACGGCTGATTTCGACTCCGAACGAAGCAAGCGGCAGCGATATTGAGGTCCACGTGGCGACGATCGGGGGAGTTCCCGCCTCATCCAACGAACGCACGAGTGCATCGACGCGGTCAGTTCTCGACCGTCGGATCGCGATCGAAACCGTTCTCCCCGGCAACGGCGCCAAAAACTTGGTGGGACCGAAAAGGTGCTTCTCTCAAGCGCAAGAGTCCGTTCAAGTAGTAAAATCTGGGAGTCCAGATGTCGAATCCTCGGGAGAATCTGTTGAAACCACAAGTCCAAATCAAATAGAGTAACTACGAATAAAATCTAAACCCTTTAATAGTGATGGTGAAAGTGGTACGAAAAGTGTGTGGTGATGGAATTGTTACGTGCGAACAACGAACTCTAATTTGTGAAAAATAGATATAAAAGGCATGTACATGGCATGGGTTCATTAGGATCAGCGAATCGTAAGCTTTGGTTGATCAAATATAACACAACGAAACCTCCTTTTGGGAGCGAATCGTCGGAAGATGTCCTTTTGGGAGTTAACGCATCAATTCTAATAATATATCGCTAAAGTTGTAAACGTATATATGAAGTATGAACCTCTCTTGTGGAGAGATCAAATCTCACCCTTGTGGGGTGATCATCTACTAGATCAATTCTTTTGGAATACGAAAAAGTAGATTTAAGAGCGACGATTTAAACTTTAGCAAATATAGCGATTAAGCGCAATAATACAACCAACGAATACGATTCACATCACCTAATTACTACATACCATGCACATAAAATATTTAGCTACTCATGGTGCAGAAATAAACAATTTTCAGATCAGAATTCATAGGTTTAATAGCAAAATACGGAAGTTTTGAGGCAAAATACAAGCTAAAACACCCAAATACAAGCTAAAGTTGAAGAAAATATCACCAATTCTCTCTGAAAAGTCTTCAAAACTCTCTGGAAATTAGAAACTAGGCTCTGGAATTTTACAGAATTTTTGCAGAAGAAAATACGGCTCCTAAGTGCTCCAATACGCTAATTATACGCCCAAAAACCCTAGAATACGCTTAAATAATAAGATTGCGGGTTTATTGGGCTTAACGGGTTCAAACCCGCACAGTAATCGCACCCGAATTGATCTGGGCCGCAGATCTAAAGCGGGGGAGATACTGGCCGTTGATCGTTGCGGGATCGCGCCAGAGCTCGCCACGTGTTCGCCAAAAATCGCGCCCATCGCTTCGCGGATCCGAATTCGCTTCGGAGTCGATCGCAGCCGTCCGATCTCGCATCAATGGCCACGATTCGGCCGCGTCGACTGCTCCGAAATCTCGAAGCGGGTTGAAAGCTGGCCGTCGAATGAAGATCGCGTGGTCGGTGCTTGGCCACGTCGCCCTTAATCGAAACGAAATCGCTCGTCGTCTTGGGCAGATCGCGACCGTTCGATTGCGATCGAACGGTCGTAATATCGACCGCTTCGTTCGCCGAGAGCGTCGTTCCCAGCCGTTCGATCGTGATCCAACGACCCTGACGTTGCCACGTGGCCAGAGGAAATCCTTAGCTCCGCTGAACGAGCTCTCGATGCGGGCCGTTGGATCTCGATCCAACGGCCAGGAAAATATCTCGTTAACTCAAGTAGCGGGCCGTTGGATTGAGCGGGAGCGGCCTGGATGACGCCACGTTTCGGCCTGTGATTGGCTGCCGACCGTATTTCGCGTATTTTCAGTGTATTTCTTCATTTAAATGGTATTCTGCATTCAATAAATCATAGAAATTAGCACAGATCTCAGAAAAATACAAATAAATAGTCATTGGAATCGTGAGATCGAGACGATGCTAGGAAAAATATAAAAAGTGCAGAAATGCTTCGTTAAATGCTGTTTTGTGCTCAAATAGTGTGTTTTCTCTAATAAATAAATGTGTAGAAAATATGTATGTACTAGAGACCAATATAGCATCCCATGAGCACAAAATAGGACTAAATAGGGGGGTCAAATACGAATATTGAACCCAAATCACACCCCCCAACTAGCGTTTTGCTAGTCTCTAGCAAAAAGAGCGATTAGAAATACGCCTAGATCACCTTATCAGATCTCAAATCATTCACCACCATACTACAACGACAAAAGAGATAACCAAACACTAATATCAATATTTCAAACTCATCAAGTAATGGTACTTGTGGGTTTTCAAAAATGAAAGTCAAGCATCTCAAATGGTTATAAAATAGACCCAAATTCACTATCAATTACTTCATAGCTCATAGTACACAAAATCAATGGCCCACACCGTTCAATCAAATATTTTAACTTGGAGCGTAGATGGTTCATGCAAAGCAAGCATCAAAAATAGGGTGGTATCAAGACATACACACGTCAATCTCTATTCATAGGAACTCACACCACATCTTGCATTTTCTTTAAGCTTTTGGAAGTTCTCTTGCATTGCTAATTATGCACATTTATTCTCTATGTTCTTTCACCCTTTTTTTTCACAGTTCCGCGTAACGCGCATCAAGCAACATTCGCGGAAAAGTATATAACTTGGATCGCTCCATCAAATAATTGAGGTTCTGGTCAATGGCTCCAAAATCAGACGATCATAAGGCATTAGGCCAAGAAGGACCCCTCGGACTGTACTACTCGAGCCAACCAAGGTATTTCTTTAATAGCACATTTATTCATTCTTTTCTTCCTCATTCATCTCATTTTTTTCTTCTTTTGTGCGTGCATAAACAACTTGGCAAGATAACTTCCTATTCTTTAATTTTTCACAAGAATGGGTATCCTAATCATTTCAAATGACGTGGTACGTTTTTCTACCCAAAATCACACCAAGCATGCAAATGGCAATAAATACGAGATAAAGAACAATGCTCCAGTTAATTTATGAATTATTGGTGCATGAACTTTGGTGTGTTCCAATGAAAGCATACCACTTGCTAATCCATAATTTTTAGATTCATTAAGTCATCGATTAATCTTGCCATTGAGATGTATAAAAAGAAATTCACCACAAGCACTCAAATTCATGTAAAATGAGATTGAAATGTTGAATAATAGTGGTGGAGAAAATAAATTACGAGTGTACGGTGGTGAATAAATATCGAGAAATTTCATCACATAGGGGTCATTTCTAGGTAGAGATAGACTTTGGTGATATTTCTTAACTCAAAAATTTTTTTTTTTTCAATGCAAAAAGGGAACTAAAAAAATTAAATCCTAAAAGAAAAAGAAAAAGAAAAAAATTAAAAATCCTAAAAGTTATTTCCCTCCCCCCAACTTAAAATAGACATTGTCCTCAATGTTAGGAAGAGGGAATCATGGAAAGAACACACCTGATTAGTTCCCACCCGAAGGTGGGTCTGTGAGATCCGTGGTGCTCGCTTCCTTGGTCCAAGGCTCGTGAAAATGTTTCAATCTCTGGCCATTCACCTTGAACTCGCTTCCATCTTTCTCATTTAGTAAGAGCACAGCGCCATGTGGGAAAACTTCTTTGACGACGAAAGGTCCATACCACCTAGAGCGAAGCTTCCCAGGAAAGATGTGCGGCCTGGAATTGTATAGCAATACTTTTTGGCCTGGGGTGAACTCCCTCCTCAAGATCATCATGTCGTGGACGGATTTCATCCTCTCTTTTGAAATTTTAGCGTTGTCGTACGCATTTCTCCTCAACTCCTCCAGCTCCAACAATTGCAACCTGCGAGAAGAAAAAGAGACATCAGTATCAAAATTCATTTTCTTTATAGCCCAATAAGATCTATGCTCTATCTCAACAGGTAAGTGACAAGACTTCCCAAATACTAGACGGTAAGGTGACATCCCCAAAATTGTTTTGTAGGCCGTCCTGTAGGCCCACACCGCTTCAGGTAAGCGCAAACTCCAATCTTTCCTTGATGGATTCACCGTTTTCTGTAGAATTCCTTTGATCTCTCTATTTGCCAACTCTGCTTGACCATTGGTTTGGGGGTGATACAGAGTAGAAACTTTATGTGTGACCCCAAACCTCTTCATTAAAGTAGCGAACATGCGGTTGCAAAAATGAGACCCTCCATCACTGATCAAGGCCTTGGGCACTCCAAACCTAGAGAAAATGTTCTCTTTAAGGAACTTAAGCACAACGGAAGTGTCGTTCGACCTGCAAGGAATAGCTTCCACCCATTTAGAAACATAATCAATACAAACCAAAATATAGGCATATCCAAATGAAGGTGGGAAAGGTCCCATGAAGTATATGCCCCAACAATCAAATATTTCAATCTCTAGGATGGGGTTCAGAGGCATCATGTTACGTTTAGTAATACCCCCTAATTGTTGGCATGCAGCACAAGTCTTGCAATAATGAAATGTGTCTTTAAACATGGATGGCCAATAAAAGCCACATTGCGAGATTTTTGCCACAGTTTTGTTCGCTGAAAAGTGTCCACCACATACTCCATCATGGCAAAATTGTATCACACTGGTTATTTCATGATCAGGAATGCATCTCCTAACAATTTGGTCACTACAATATTTATATAAGTACGGATCATCAAAGAAGAAATATTTTACCTCGTACTTGAACCGTTTAAAGTCTTGAAGAGACCAAGTGTCAGGGGTCTTACCAGTTACCAGATAATTAACGATATCAGCATACCATGGAGAGGTGGAGACGCTAAAAAGATGCTCGTCAGGAAAGGAGTCCTTCAAAGGCACATCCGCTGAATCAAGGCCTACTGTCAAACGTGATAAATGGTCAGCTACTAGATTCTCCACGCCTTTCTTGTCCTTGATTGTGACATTGAACTCCTGCAACAATAAAATCCATCGTATCAATCGAGGCTTAGCATCTTTTTTAGATAATAAATATTTTAAAGCAGAGTGATCAGTATATATCAAAATTGGTGATCCTAAAATATAGCTCCTGAATTTTTCCAACGCAAAGACTACTGCCATCAACTCCTTCTCTGTTGTTGTATAATTCCTTTGAGCGTCATTTAATGTCTTGCTGGCGTAGTAAATCACTACTGGAACTTTGTCTTTTCTTTGGCCCAGGACTGCACCAACTGCGTAATTGCTTGCGTCACACATTATTTCAAATGGTAGGGACCAGTCTGGCACCTGCAAAATGGGAGCAGAAATCAGCAACTTCTTTAAAGTTTCAAAAGAAATTTGACACTCAGGTGTCCAAATAAAATCCATATTTAAAGTAAGTAAGTTGCAAAGAGGGCGAGATATAGTGCTAAAATCTTTGATGAACCGCCTATAAAATCCTGCATGTCCCAAAAATGATCTGATGTCCTTCACGCATTTAGGACTTGGTAGCTTCTCAATTACTGCTACCTTGGCTCTGTCTACCTGTATACCATCTTTAGAAACCAGGTGACCTAGGACAAGTCCCTCTGTGGTCATAAAATGACACTTCTCCAAATTCAATAGGAGGTTCTTTTCAATGCACCTGTCAAGAACAAGAGCCAAGTTAGCTAAACAATCATGAAAAGAGCTACCATATACTGAAAAATCATCCATAAATACCTCAACAATTTTCTCAACCATATCATCAAAAATACTGAGCATGCATCGCTGAAAAGTAGCTGGAGCATTACATAAACCAAACGGCATTCTTTTAAATGCAAAAGTACCAAAGGGACAGGTAAAAGTGGTCTTTTCCTGGTCCTCAGGTGCAATCTCAATCTGGTAATAACCTGAATAACCGTCTAGAAAGCAATAATATTCATGTCCAGCTACCCTCTCTAAAATTTGGTCGAGAAATGGAAGAGGGAAATGATCTTTTCTAGTTCGGGAGTTCAACTTCCTATAGTCTATGCACATCCTCCAACCTGTGGTGGCTCTAACTGGGATAAGCTCATTATTCTCATTTTTAACCACGGTGAGGCCAGACTTTTTAGGAACAACCTGTGTAGGGCTAACCCACTTGCTGTCAGAAATAGGATAAATAATGCCTGCATCCAATAGTTTTAAAACCTCGCCTTTCACCACTTCTTTTAATGTTGGGTTTAACCTACGTTGCATTTCTCTAGTGGGTTTGGCGTCATCCTCTAAATAAATGTGATGCATGCATACAATAGGGCTTATACCTTTTATGTCAGCAATGGACCAACCAAAAGCACCTCTATGTTTCCTCAGCACATCAAGTAAAGAGCTTTCCTGTTCTAAAGTAAGTTTAGAAGATATTACCACATGGAAGTTGTTTTCATCTCCAAGAAAAGCATACTTAAGATAGTCAGGAAGTGGCTTCAACTCTGGCTTTGGATCCTCCACCTCAGATGAAATTTGAATTGATGCATTAGGTGGCAAAGCCTCGAACCTAGGCTCCCATACCGCATTGAGCTCCTTCACGTTCTCCTGCACAAAAGATATGTCATCAGAATCACCAATAAAAGTCTCAACAAGAGAAGCATCCTCACAAAATTCAGAACAAATATAATCATCCACCAACGAATCAATCATATGCACCCTCTCAATCTCATCATCCACATGTGGCAACTTGCAAGTATTAAAAATATTCAAGTCCAAAGTCATGTTGCCAAAAGTGATTTTCAGTTGACCATCCCTACAATTTATTAAAGCATTGCATGTAGCTAGGAATGGTCTACCTAGGATGATAGGAGTAGCATTGGCAGTTTGGGGTCCCTGGATGTCTAGAACTATAAAGTCCGCGGGGTAGTAAAATTTGTCCACCTAAACGAGGACATCCTCAATGCATCCCTTAGGAACTTTAATAGATCTATCAGCTAGTTGTAATATAACAGATGTAGGCTTTAGCTGTCCTAACCCAAGCTGCACAAAAATAGGATATGGCAATATATTGACACTAGAACCTAAATCCAATAAAGCATTTCCAATCTTTTTAGTGCCAATGGTGCAAGTGATGGTGGGTGATCCAGGGTCTCTAAATTTAGGTGGTGTATTTTGTTGCACAATAGAGCTAACCTGTTCAGTCAAAAATGCTTTCTTTTTCACGTTTAACTTTCTTTTAACAGTGCACAAATCTTTCAGAAATTTAGCATAGGCAGGTATTTGATTAATAGCATCAAGCAATGGAATATTGATCTGGCACTTTTGAAAAATTTCACGAATTTCAGTTTGATACTTATCTTTGCTTTTCTGAAGTAGCCGATGAGGGTAGGGTGCTGCAGGTACATATGCTGCGGGTTCCTTCTCTTTAATGACGCTTTTGCTCACACCCACGTCCGTGCTCTCTTCCTACACCTCCTCTTGTTCTTTAATTCCCTCTTCTTGGATCTGAATTCCCTCTTCCTGCTCAGCTTGTCTGCTCGGTGGATCAGGCTTCTGAATCTCTTTTCCACTCCTCAAAGTGGACACCGCTTGGCAAGGATTCATATTATTTCCTGCAGAAGAAGATGAGCCCATATTAGGATTTGGAATTGACTGAGATGGAAGCTTACCTTTTTCTAATGTTGCTGTAAGCCTCGCCAAGCTCTCGCTCATCTGCTGATTCTGAGTCTGCTGAGCCTGAAATTGAGACTGCTGCTGCTGCATCTGAGCTTGTTGTAATTGGATAAGCTGCTGAAGCGCATCGCCAAATGGTTGCATCTGCTGTTGTTGCACTGGCTCATGGTCCCTCCTCTGGTTCCCACCTTGATAGTTGTTGTTGTTGTATTGAGGTTGTCGGAACGGAGGGGGAGCCTGCTGCTGCTGAGTCTGCTGATTGGGGCCCCAGTTCAAGTTTGGATTGTTGCGCCACCCCTTGTTGGAATTGAAGTTCTGGTAGTTCGAAGAAACTTGATTCACCCCAGTAGGATTTCCTAGCATGCTCTTCAAGGCTGGAAGTGTGGGGCATGCACTGGTGTCATGGCCACTGACGTCGCAAAGTGCACAAATTTGCTCTATCTCAACTGCCTTGGCCTCTTTCAAATTCATTGCATGAAGCTTGTTTGAGATCATGGCCTCCATCTTTGCCTCCAACGCATCCTCTTGCTTCAAATTATAAGTCACTCCTCGCGTAGGCTGGGATGGTGCAGAATGGCCTCCTCTCTCGTAGTCTGAAGTAGTGTCACATGTCTGCGCATTTTCTGCTATCTCCTCCATGTACGTCCAAGCTTCGTCTAGCTCTTTATCAAAGAATCCTCCATTGCACATCATCTCTACAAATTGCTTCATTTGCGGCTGCAGTCCATCGTAGAAGAAGCCAATAATCCTGCTTTTGTCGAAGCCATTGTGCGGACATGCGAGCAGCAACTCATTGAACCTTTCAAATGCCTGGTAGAATGTTTCCTCGCTTTTCTGGGCAAAGTTCATAATCTGCCGCTTCAGTCCCTGTGTCCTGTGAATAGGAAAAAACTTCTTTAGAAATTCAGCCTGCAAATCAATCCATGTAGTAATGGAACGTGATGGCAATGCATTCAACCAATTCTTAGCTTTGTCTTTCAATGAAAATGGGAACAGTTTAAGATATATTGTATCCTCGTTAGTTTTCCCATCAAAGCATGTCAAGCAAACCTCCTCAAATCCTTTAATATGAAGATATGGATTTTCCTTGTCTAACCCATGAAAGGTGGGTAAGAGTTGGATCACCCCAGGTTTAAAATTGAAAGAATTTGCATCGGCAGGTAAAACAAAGCATGAAGCAGTGCTAGTCCTAGTGGGTCGAAGTAAATCTTTTAAAGTCCTAGGCACTCCAGGTTGCACATTATTCTCGTTATTGTTGCTAAAGTTTTCATCCATATTATTATTAGCCATATCAAAACGTCGAGTCAACCTATGTGTCCTAGGAGTCCTATGCCACATAAACTAGCATAAATATTTTTTTTATATGAAAGCAAACAAAAGTTTATATACAATAAAGTGGAAGGATCTCACCGAAGGTCCTCTGAATGAAATAAACCGTAGTAACAAACCGTTCTCCCCGGCAACGGCGCCAAAAACTTGGTGGGACCGAAAAGGTGCTTCTCTCAAGCGCAAGAGTCCGTTCAAGTAGTAAAATCTGGGAGTCCAGATGTCGAATCCTCGGGAGAATCTGTTGAAACCACAAGTCCAAATCAAATAGAGTAACTACGAATAAAATCTAAACCCTTTAATAGTGATGGTGAAAGTGGTACGAAAAGTGTGTGGTGATGGAATTGTTACGTGCGAACAACGAACTCTAATTTGTGAAAAATAGATATAAAAGGCATGTACATGGCATGGGTTCATTAGGATCAGCGAATCGTAAGCTTTGGTTGATCAAATATAACACAACGAAACCTCCTTTTGGGAGCGAATCGTCGGAAGATGTCCTTTTGGGAGTTAACGCATCAATTCTAATAATATATCGCTAAAGTTGTAAACGTATATATGAAGTATGAACCTCTCTTGTGGAGAGATCAAATCTCACCCTTGTGGGGTGATCATCTACTAGATCAATTCTTTTGGAATACGAAAAAGTAGATTTAAGAGCGACGATTTAAACTTTAGCAAATATAGCGATTAAGCGCAATAATACAACCAACGAATACGATTCACATCACCTAATTACTACATACCATGCACATAAAATATTTAGCTACTCATGGTGCAGAAATAAACAATTTTCAGATCAGAATTCATAGGTTTAATAGCAAAATACGGAAGTTTTGAGGCAAAATACCAGCTAAAACACCCAAATACAAGCTAAAGTTGAAGAAAATATCACCAATTCTCTCTGAAAAGTCTTCAAAACTCTCTGGAAATTAGAAACTAGGCTCTGGAATTTTACAGAATTTTTGCAGAAGAAAATACGGCTCCTAAGTGCTCCAATACGCCAATTATACGCCCAAAAACCCTAGAATACGCTTAAATAATAAGATTGCGGGTTTATTGGGCTTAACGGGTTCAAACCCGCACAGTAATCGCACCCGAATTGATCTGGGCCGCAGATCTAAAGCGGGGGAGATACTGGCCGTTGATCGTTGTGGGATCGCGCCAGAGCTCGCCACGTGTTCGCCAAAAATCGCGCCCATCGCTTCGCGGATCCGAATTCGCTTCGGAGTCGATCGCAGCCGTCCGATCTCGCGTCAATGGCCACGATTCGGCCGCGTCGACTGCTCCGAAATCTCGAAGCGGGTTGAAAGCTGGCCGTCGGATGAAGATCGCGTGGTCGGTGCTTGGCCATGTCGCCCTTAATCGAAACGAAATCGCTCGTCGTCTTGGGCAGATCGCGACCGTTCGATTGCGATCGAACGGTCGTAATATCGCCCGCTTCGTTCGCCGAGAGCGTCGTTCCCAGCCATTCGATCGTGATCCAACGACCCTGACGTTGCCACGTGGCCAGAGGAAATCCTTAGCTCCGCTGAACGAGCTCTCGATGCGGGCCGTTGGATCTCGATCCAACGGCCAGGAAAATATCTCGTTAACTCAAGTAGCGGGCCGTTGGATTGAGCGGGAGCGGCCTGGATGACGCCACGTTTCGGCCTGTGATTGGCTGCCGACCGTATTTCGCGTATTTTCAGTGTATTTCTTCATTTAAATGGTATTCTGCATTCAATAAATCATAGAAATTAGCACAGATCTCAGAAAAATACAAATAAATAGTCGTTGGAATCGTGAGATCGAGACGATGCTAGGAAAAATATAAAAAGTGCAGAAATGCTTCGTTAAATGCTGTTTTGTGCTCAAATAGTGTGTTTTCTCTAATAAATAAATGTGTAGAAAATACGTATGTACTAGAGACCAATATAGCATCCCATGAGCACAAATTAGGGCTAAATAGGGGGGTCAAATACGCAATATTGAACCCAAATCAGTAGACCCACACTCTTTCGAGGCACTTGACTTCACTAATTTTAGTGGGGAATTTTTTTCATTCAATCAATGGTGTCTCACCCTAAAACTCACCCTAAAACTCTCTCCTATCTTATGTTATTTGGGTTCTAACCCTAGCTGTGCCTATCCACCTCTTGTTCGTTGGATGTCATCATTGGTAAGGGTTAACCCTCATTCGGGGCACCGCACTTCATTAATTTTTGGAGACATTTTCCTTCACTCAATGCCATATCTCTTCCCTAAAAACCATATCCTTTCTTCCTCTCTTTGGGTTCTAACATGAACCGCCACTGATCCCCCTCTCGTTGTTGGATCTCGCCGTTGGTAAGGCTCTTAACCCTCGTTAAGTGCACCAAACTTCATTAATTTTCAGGGAGATTTTTAAAGCTGTTGATCTTACAGATTTTTTGGTTTCATCATCTCTTGTCATTGTAAGGACTGTCTATCCCTTGTAATACTAACAACACACATTAAAGGGGGTGAATAGTGTAAATTGTGTATTCAAAAAATAAACTTGCAAATGCAGAGTTATAAATGCAAGAGGAGAATAATTCACACAATCAATGCAAACACAAACACAAGATTTTATCCTGGTTCCCCAAACTTGGTTATGTCCAGCCACATCAAATATTCACTATAATCCTACACAGGGTAGTGAATACAATCCCTACACAAGGTATTTGCCTTCACACGGACTCAACCTACCCTACACAAGGGTCTAATTCCCACACAGAGAGAAACTAATTCCCACACAGAGAATTAGGGTTATCTTACACAAGGACACAATCACCCTTACAAGGGTTAAACTCCCACAAAGAGAGTGACCAACTCCCACAAAGAGAGTGACCAACTCCCATAAAGAGAGTATCTAATTCCCACAAAAAGAATTAGGGTTTCAAGAAAACAAATGAAACAAAAGACTCTTATATATGCCTTGAGATGAACTTACTCAATATAAAGATGAAGGCATGGAAGAGAATCTCCCAGCGATGAGATTTAACTTGATTGCACTTGGATGATTTCCCTTGAGCTTGACTTCAATGCATGAAGAGGAATAAGAGCTCTAAGAGGGAAATGAGAGAGTTTGAGAGTGGCTTAATCAATCTCTAATGATTTGCAATATTTCGAAGAAGTTCTAATGAACTAAGCCCTCTCCTATATATAGGAACCCCAAATAAACCCTCAATCCTAAGCAAAAAAGCCCAAATGGATAAATCTGCAACGGCTAGATTTTGGCAGTTTACGCTTAGGAGTCAACTGATGAATAACTGACAGTCGACTGGTCAACGGATATAAAAATCCCAATGGCTTTAATCTGAGCCAGGACATGCAACTGTAGAAGACTACACAGGCGCCTGAACAAGGTGCATGCGCCTGAATATTCTTCAGCAGGCGACTGTCACATGGGATGGAAAGGAGCTGAGAAAAACGTAACTTTCGCACTAGCGCTTTCAGACGATAGATGACAAATTTTCAGGCGACTGTAATTTGACAGGCAACTGAAAACCTCTCATCAGTCGACTGACTTGCAAAGTGGGTTGAAACCCAGAAAATGCAAGTTACGCACTTTGGCACATAGACGACCGGAGAACAAATCCCATGCACATGATGGAATATAGATGCCTGTAAAATGAACGTCAGTCGTCTGTTTCTAAGAGCTCAAGAAAGAGTTAAGAAACGTTGACTTGAGCTCTACACACCAGTCGACTGTAGAAGACTAGCCAGGCACCTGGAGGTCATCCAGTCGCCTGTCATGTCTTCATCAGTTGACTGCAGGAGAGCCAAAAATTCCAGTTTGAGTTTAATGCATGGTGAACCTATTGGGATGATTTCTACGATAATCCTAAGGCTCACTAAGTTGGAAAATGCATATGCATGAATGAGTTAGTCCATCTATTAAGGCATTACAATAAACCTAGACTCAAAAAGAGAAAAGTAATAAATGAAATAATGCATAGATTACATTGCTTCACTTAAAGTCTAATCTTCAATCTCTTGATGCCTTGATGCTGCCCATCATCTTCGAAGCTTTAGCACCCCTTAAGTCCAAGCTTTGGTATTGCTCCTCTTGATGTCCATCCTTGCACCAAGCATTTAGTCTCCAAAAACGATGTTAAAAAATGTAAACTATGAGACTAAAACATGAAAGTCATTAGCAACAACATAATGTTGTGATCATCATCAAAATAATATTGGTATGAAATAGCAATACATAACAGTCATCTCTATTGTCATCGGTGATCTTGAAGCTTTTTAGTCCGATCTTTTAGCTTTATGATCTAGTTTGGAATCTTGTCAATCTTCTAATCTTTTGATCTTGGGGCTTTTAGATCCAACGATAATAAGTAGAATGATGATTTGAGCCAACGATTTTGTTCATCATTATGATTTGGTATTCTGACACCCTCGTTGGTTTAAGGCTTGCCATATTAATTTATGGGAACTCGGAGCTTATTTGAAGATTGGTTAAGCTGCTTGTGTTGGTTTGAGGCTTGTAGTGAACATTATACTTACCCTTTATATATCCAAAGCCTCTCTAGCTTTGGGTTTTCAATTTGAGAGTTTAATTTGTTGCACTTTCCATACGTATGTTAGTGTAACGCCCCGCTCCCCAGGATACCCGGGAAGTAAGAATTTGTCTCAGGTTCTCCCAGAGTAGCGAGTGTCACGAAGGAAGAAGGAAAAAGAAAAACAATTGAATCAGTAGGCCATTGCGTACTGCTGGGGTAGTGCATGTAATGTTCCCAAATTCAAACAACCAAGACAAGGCACAGAAACAACCAAAACCAACAACTACAAAGACAACTGCACAGAGGAAACACATGCAAACACTGCATTTATATATAACAGTCCATTGTACATCAGCTTATACATACATCAAGTACATCAACAACTCAACCAAAAAATAAACCCTAAAAGTACAAGTCTCTCTCTCCTCTTTCCTCACCACCCCAACTAACAACTAGACTCTCAACTCAACCTGCAGATCCATCTGCCACCTTCAAACACCAACACCTGAAAAATAATGGGTGGGGCACGTTAATGCGTGACCCAGTAGGAAATCCAATCTCCCCTAGTATGACAAACCTTAAATGCTTCTGCTCATGCATGATATAATAAAACGAACGAGCTACACAGATTTATGCATAACATGTCAATTATAGTATGATGCACAAAGTAAACGTGACATGGCAGAAAAGGAAAACAACCAAAACAATCATAAAAAGAGTAAAACAAGCACAGTTAATTAGTTAGCGTTTTGGAATCCTGAATACTACGTAGAATATCAGGACCCGGACCTCACCTCGGGTGGGTGGCTCTCAAACTACCCCGCCAGTGGTACACGAGCACTGATGAATTTTAACGTGGCCTCTCGAACTCCCCTGTCACTCTAGTGTGAGTGAGACACACATCATCACATGGTAAATTGCCCTGTGGGCATCACATCTCTCATTAAATCCTCACATGTCCAGTCCTGATACCTACATACCACCCAGGCCTCCCCCACCATGTGTCACCCACGTTAACGTGGACTGAGTCACTCTGGAATCACTCAATCTCACGCTTTACCATTTTCATCCATTCCCAATATATCACATTTTTCATTCAATGCTCAATGTCACTGTAATGGCCCATAGTGCCATACACGCTAGGGCTTATATTTTGTGTGAAATATAGCGTATACCTGCTTATTTATGTGTGTTGTGTGTAAAGGACCTATGTGGTGTGTATAGTAAATGTGAGTCTAGTAACTATTGGTTGCATATTGTATGCTTATGTAGATGAATTATACGTGTAGTATTGCATTGCCTAATTGTAGTGAATATTGATGTAATAGCATGTGTTATATGTGTTGTTATTATTAGTGTAATACTATTAGTAGTTTCTTAGTAATGTATGGCTTAATCTGATGTATTGTATATAGCAGGGTAGTTGTGTGATGTGTAGTTCATGATGTAGTGTGTGTACCTCTATATTAATATATTGATAATGCATGACATTATGGTGATTGAATGTTGTGTGTGTTTGTAGAGGGGTGTGTAGCGTAAAGGGTATTTAGTAATTAGTGAGTGCGTGTATAGTAATGGGTTTTTAGTAATTTAGGAAAAAGGGTTGTGTGCCTGGGAGATCCTTTGCTTGCATGTAAAGAAAAAAGATTAAAGGAAAAGAAAGAAAGAAAAGGAAAGAAAAAGACAAATGGGAGAAGAGTGTGGAAGAGAGGAGAAAAGAGTAGAAACACCCATCTTAATCAAACCCTTAATCATCTCTCTTCTTTATTTTTTCACTCTTTTCTTTGCATTTTCGTTCCCCCCTCTCTCTACCCTTTTCCCCCTTTATTTCAAAGGCAAATCTCTCTTTCTTCATCCCTTAAACACCCTTGAACAAGCTCAAGAGAAATGAGTAATTTGGAGCTTGGAAAGAGGGATTAGCAAGCAAGTTTGGAGTTTTCTTGAAGGAGCTCAAGCTTGATGTTAGAGGAGGAAATAGAGCTTCATGGAGGTAGAAATCCCTCTCCATCTTGATATGTCACTTGCATGTTAGTGGATTTTAGTTTAGAGTTGTTGCTACTCTGGTTTTCAATTTCCAGCAAAACTCCATCTGTTAAACTGTGGATATCTGTTATTTTTAATTTGAATTAAATACTGAAAAAATTATAATCATGTAAGTCTCAGAATTCTAGTCAAAAATCATGTCGGGTGTTAAATATATACTCGACCAACTTTTGATGTTGAAATGACTTGGGCCGCAACATAGCAGAATTCTGCCAGTTTGGACACCCTACACTGAATCAACTATAACTATCACGATACTTATTAGAATTAGGTGTTTTAGGACATTTTGGATATCTACTCTTCAAGATACACAAATTTCATGTTTTGCACTTCATCCAGATTTGACTGCAACTAAGAGTAATTTACTGATTGAGTTGATGCAATTTTCTGTTTTTCTACAGAATTTCTATCTGTTATTAGTTTGGCCACCATAAATCACACACTCATGATTCTTGTTTGAAAATTGGCGGGTGAATGTAAAACTTGCATATCTACAACTTTGTCGTTGGGACTTTTCTCATATGATGAGTAGAATTTCCTAGAAACAGCATTGTTTGATGAACTTTTATAATTTCCAGCATCTTACTATGTGCTATAGCTTTTGTTTCATAATGCCATTGGTAGTTACATGATGGTTAATACATGTCTTGGCTTATGTTTCATGATGCCATGGTATTTATATGATGTTGTGAGGTTGGCTTGGTTGTGGATTCATCGAAGTCATGGCCTTTTGTTGTGATACATGGAAATGGAAAAGGGAATGCACAAGGAGATGCATGTCCCAAGTATGTTGTGAAATGTGGCAAAGAAGAGATTAGAAAGAAAGTGCTTTGGCCATGCCGACATGATGATTTTCTTCATATTTATAACTTTCTTGTTGATGCATGTATGTTTTATAAGTAAACAAATGACTCAGTCCTCTTAAAAGAGGGTGAGCTACAAACATGGGGTTGGGGGAAACCTGAGTATCGGAAAGGCATACGGGCTGGACTTGCTATGTGGTTTCACTCGCACTCCTGACGACCTAGCGCGGCAGGGAGTTGGCAGAGTTTTGGGTCCCTTTTGTAACAGTGTATCTGGGGGATCATGGACCCCTTTTGTAACAATGTATCTGGAGGGTCACAGCTTCCATCTATCTTACTCGGTGAGGTCCAGTCCCCTATGTTCTACTCGATACCCGGGTTCCGAAAGCAAAAGTCTAATTAAATTAAATCTTTCCATTGCACTTAATGTTGTTGATGTGCTCTCTTCTATTTGTATGGCTTTTGTAGTTTCATTGTTGTTAGCTCGTTGTTCCTTTCTTTAGCTTGCACATGTGGTCATTTACCTTCTTTACACTTGTTGCTACTTGTTGTTACCCCTTCCTCTTTGCACCCCATTGCATTATTATGTATACTCTTATTTTTGTGCTATTATTGTAACCCCTTTCCCCCTATCCATTTACAGTTCTATGTACTCTTGTTATTATTATCTTGTCTTGTCATGTTCGCTGCATATCTTGCACGTAGTTGCATAGTAGAGAATTGCATCTGAGGTGGAGTTGGGATTTTCTACTGGGTCACGTGTTGACGTGTCCCACCCTTGACTTTTCAGGTATTCAGTGTTGGAGTTGGAAACAGATGGAGTTGGTGAAGAGCTATGCTTATGGAGTTGTATGATGGGGTGGTGATGGGTGAGGAGAGTGGCTTGTACCTTTGGGGTTGGTTTGGGATCAGTGAGAGCTGTTGTTGTATAAAGGATCAGATGTATAATGGGATGTTGGATCATATAGAGATCAGTGTTTCTGAGTTTCAGTGTTTTCTCTTGACTAGTTCTATTGTTCTCGGTGTTGTTTATGTTTGTGTTTGTGGAGCATTACAGGTACTACCCCAGCAGTGCACAGTGGACCTGCTCTGAGTTCTTTTCCTTCTTTCCACACCCGCTTCTCTGGGAATAGCCGGAACGGATTCGTACTTTCCGGGTGCCCTGTGGAGCGGGGCGTTACAATCACCTCTATTGTTTCTTTAACTTGCCTTCAAGTGGCATAATAAACATGAACCACTAATCATGAGAAATCAACATAAGAGAAATATGTTTCATGTAACAATGGGAATAACTAGTGGTGATGGCAAGATGGACAAAAACACACTGTATAAGAATGTCAATGAAACACTCCAGATTACATTGCAACACATACAATCATAATGATTGGTAGTAAACATCAAGTCATCTTGTGATTTTGAAAAGGGTTTGTAAATGAAACTTGTTCATAATCAAATTGTGATTCCATAGACCAAATATTAGCAATTTAGAGCACTTAGAGTAGTGGAAAATGAATTTTAGGCATATGTATCAAAATCTGTCGGAAAAATAGAATATCTGAGTTTACAAAACAGCTAATTTGCACTATGATACAGCCAAAATTCCAGAAGATGTCCAACACAAAAAATGTGAGCTTTGAAGTTAGGTTTTCAGAATGTCCAAGAACACAGAAATTGGTATACAACAGCAACAGATAGAGTAATATTCATCACACAGTGTCAAAATCTGCCAGCACATGACACCCCAGATATTCTTTGATTTAGTGCACTTTAAGCAGGAATTTGAAGAACTGATATGAACAAGAGTTGTCAGAAATTTTCATAAGCTTTCCAACATGTATTTTTATGTGAATTTATGATGCCTAGAACAGAATCTACAGGTATTTTTTTAACAGCCAAGTGTGCAGGAAAACACATTCAGTCATTAAACATAGCTGCTATCATGGAATTCTAGGTAGAATATTACAAAAGTCACAACTACAAAGTTGTAGGTATGCAAGTTTTACATTGCCACACCAAATTTCAGAAAATCATCATGAATGTGTGAATTATAGTGGCCAAAATGGTAACATATAGAAATTCTACAGAAAAACTGAAATCTGCTTCTACAGAAAAGCCTAAATGGTAACTTAAGCTGAATTGATCATAGTTCTAAACAGATATGAGTTAAATGCAAAACATAGAAAATGTAGCTTAGGAAGTGTAGATATCCAAAATGTCCTAAAACTCATCATTTGCAATGATTTGGAGCCGAAATAGTGAAGGGTGTCCAAACTGGCAAATTTTGCTATGTTGTAAACTAAACCTTTTTTGTCCTTAGTGTTGGTCGAAACATACATGATATTATATTTGAAAATGTGGTAGAATTGTAAGAGCTATACAAATATAATTTTTACAGAATTTAATTCAACCTACGTCAGCAGTTATGAAGGACTGAAGTTGCTATCAAACTGCAGGAATTTAAGAAGCAACAAAGATAGAAGCTTTACATGCATGAACATGGCATAATAGTAGGAGTTGGATTCCTACCTACATGAAGCTCTATTGTCCTTCTCTAAAAACTCCATGTAAGCTCCATGAAACTTCCCTTAAAGCTCCTTCTCAAAGCCCCCAACTTTCCCTTCAATTTCCTCTTCTTAAGCTTCCATCAAACCCATTAACTAGTAGCTCCACAAGATGTCTAAAAGGGAGGAGAAAAGGAGATTCTTCCATTGAAAATTGAAGAGAATTGCAAAGGGAGAAGGGAGAAAGAAAATAAGTGGGAGAAAATAAAAAAAAATGAAAGAAAAGGGTTTTTAACTAATGGGTTTTTCTGGAGATTTCTTCATGTTTCTCTCTTTTTCTTCCATCCTCTTTTCTTTGCCTTTATCTTTCTCCTTTTTTTCTTTCCTTTTGTTTTATCTTTCAATCTCTTCTTATCTCTTAAGAAAAGATTAACACACCCCTTAATAAATTACTACTAACCCATTACTTAGCACACACTCCATCTCCTAACACACATCCTCTTATACTACACACACACACACACACACACACACCATATATTACATACCACAATGCCATAATATTAAGAAAGCATATTAATACTACTTCATTACTTACAAGCATATATTTAAAACAATGGCAATATTTTCTATATACACTACACTACTATATACACTACAAACATATAATCAACCACCTAGGCATCCATATACGACAGGCATATGGACATACAGTCACTCATATAGTCATACAAGTAGGCATGCGATAGACTATATACTATACACACCACGTAGTTACTATACACACTACACAAGTATACATGCATATACACACACTGTATATCACACAAACATATATACCCTAACGTATCTGTCACTTGGGTCATTACAATTAGTCTGAAGCCTCAGACATGTTGCTATGTTGTTATTTTTTCATCTTTGTTGTTCTTATTACGTTCTATAGTTCGCCACTTTACTATCTGTTTTTTACTTTGTTATTTGTTATTGTTTATATTGATCGTGTTGCTCTTTGCTATTCTTAACATGCTCTGTTGCTATTTGCTTTAGAATTTAATTTTTTTGCTCTATGGTTCACCACTTGGGAGTTTAATTCATATTATGTTTTTTGCTCTCAGTTTGAAGTTTTAAACATGTTTCTTTTTTGTTGCTTCAAACATGTTTCTCTGTTGTTGCCTGTTGGTCTTCGCTTTATTGATCACGACACAAATTTCTAGTCGTTTAGCTCTTTGTTCTTCGTTGTTGCTCTATTATTGACATTTTTTGTTATTTGTGTTTGGAGAGAGAGCAACCATGGCAATAGCCTATGGTATCCTTTTATTCATTCATAGTATAGTAGGTTACACTTAGTAGCCCAAGGGTTCACCTCACTATATAGTAGTGGGATGTTATGGTGGATAATGAGGGAAGGGAGACCATAAGTCTCCCTCACTCATAACCCTCCCACTTATGCATCCATTACCTTTAACTTAGCATATGAATGCTTCAAGATTCATGATGCTAATAGGATGGATACTTCTGGATCCAGAGTAAACGTGTTTGCCTCGTCAAAACCTTAGCCGTGGAAAACCCAGTGGAAAAAACCAACAGTCTTATGGAAAAAGAGTACAACCCACATGTTACTCCCCCTGATCCGTACAAGCTTCAGGCTTGTAGGTCTCTCAGCTGTCTCATCCCGATTCCTTTTACAAACTTAACAAAAGTACATCTAGGCAGAGCCTTAGTGAACAAATCAGCTAAATTATTACAAGACTGAATTTGCTGTAATTCGACTTGCTTCTGCTCTTGTAGGTCATGGGTCCAGAAGAACTTAGGAGATATGTGCTTCGTCTTGTCGTCCTTGATAAAACCAGTCTGTTGTTGAGTTATGTAGGTTGCATTGTCCTCAAATATCGTGGTTGGCTCAAGGTCACTAGTCTTCAGGCTGGTAGTCACTAAGATGTGATGAATGACTAAACGAAGCCATACACATTCTTTGCTTGCTTCATGGATCGCACGGAGCTCGAAATGGTTGGAAGAGATTGTGGTTGTGGTTTGCTTCACAGATTTCCAGGAAATGGTTGTACCACCGTAGGTGAACACAAAACCAGTTTGTGATTTCTTGGTGTGAGGATCAGACTTATAACCTGCATCTACATAACCAATTAAAGTGAGAGATCCACCTTTAGGGAAATATAATACCAGGTCAATTGACCCTTGGAGGTAGCACAGAAGCTGCTTAACTCTGTTCCAGTGGCGCTTTGTGGGCGCTGCACTATATTTGGCTAGAAGTTTCACTGAGAACGCTATATCGGGACGCTTACAGTTAGCCAAGTGATCCAATGGTACTAAGTTAAGGTACTTCAGGACCCTACATTTCCTCCCCCTCTTCCAACGGACGGAAGGGGTCTTTATGTACATCCAAGGATCTAACAACCATTGGTGTACTTATAGGATGACATTTATCCATTAGGAAATTTTTCAGTAATTTCCTTGTATATGTGGATTGGTGTAACAGGATACCACCACGTAGGTGTGCGATCTGTAAGCCAAGACAATACTTTGTTTTACCTAGGTCTTCATTTCAAAAGTATTCTTTAGGCTTGCAGATATCTCAGCGATCTCTACAGGAGATCCAATAAGATTTAAGTCGTCCACATAAACGACGACTATAACAAATTCTGTTTCCGATCTTTTAATAAAGATACATGTGCAGACTTCATTATTGATGAAACCTTGCTGCGCAAGGAAATCACTCAGTCTGTTATACCACATTTTACCCGATTGCTTAAGACCATATAATGATCTTTGAAGCCTAACAGAGTAGACGTCCCGAGGTCTCTTTGCTATCTCTGGAGGTAATTTATATCCGTCAGGGAGTTTCACATAGATATCTTTATCTATATTGTCATATAGATATGCAGTCACAACGTCCATGAGATGCATTTCTAGGCTTTTCAGAGAAGATAGGGTTAATAAAATTCGAAACGTGATCGCATCCACAACAGGGGAATATGTTTGTTCATAATCTACCCCCAGTCGTTGGAAAAATCCCTGTGCTACAAGCCGTGCTTTGTAGCATACGATCTCGTTATTTTCATTTCTTTTTCTGATAAAAACCCACTTATAACCCACAGGTTTTACACCTTTAGGTGTTTGGACTACTGGTCCAAAAACTTCGCGTTTCAAGAGTGAGTCCAGCTCTACTCCTATTGCCTCATTCCACTTTGGCCAATCATCTCTGCGTTTACATTCTGCAAGAGATCATGGTTCAATGTCATCGTCGTATTCATATGTGTGCACGGTAATATTGAACGCAAAGTCGTCGTCAACGACAGTGCTTTTTCTATCCAGTACCTCCCCAGTACGTACAAAATTTAATGATGTTTCTCCTATTGTTTTCTCTTCAGGAAAATGTAGGATGGGAGAGGTAGCTGGTATGAGCTCAGCATCCTGTATATGGTTCATCTTTATTTCTCCAGGATTTTTTCTTTTTCGAGGAGCTTTGTCCTTCGAACCTGGTGGGCGTCCTCTCTTCAATTGAGGTGCAGCCTATTCTGCTGATGATGGAATACTGCCTTTATTTTATATCATCGACATCCATATACATCATCATAGATATCGATACATCAACATCGCACCCCCACAAGGAAAACCCAAAAGTACAATGGTCCCTTACGCTCATCTCACACTCAACCCACATCAACTCAACTTCTGCCACTCTATCTCCAACTCCAGCCACATACTGCCAACTCCAACACCAATACCTGGAAAATAAGGTTGAGCACGTCAACGTGTACTCCAGTAGGATATCCAAACTTCTCTAGTATGCCACTCCTAAATGCAACTACTGAGTGAACAAGTGCCACAAGTGAAGTGCTACATGAACATGGCATGTCAATACATTAATGTAAAAATGGAGCAAAGAAAATAAGACAATTAAACATCCATTACTACACTACAAGAGGTAAGTAACTGCAATGCAAAAACTATAAAGAACTACAACAGGAAAATAGGAATCACACATTAGAAAGTTAAAGCACTTAAGTATTTAATTAAATTATGTTTGGAAACCTGGATGTGTCGTTGGATATGAGGAAGTTGACTCCACCCTAAGGTGGGAAGATAAGGAGCACCCGCCAGTGGTACACGAGCACTATTTTTTTAACGGGGCCTCTCACTCCACCCACTCCCCCACACCGGGGTGCAAGTGAGAAAAACTCCACAACACCACAACTCATCGTACCCGAAACTGAGCAAGGTACAGAAATCACCATAAGTACCCAAAACTGCGCAAGGTACATCTCAACATCACAATACATTCTAGTCCCTATACCCCACTAGTATCCAGTCTTCCCCCAACCCCTTTCTAGGGTGCTCACCTGCCATGTGGCAGACCGAGACATCCCTATAATTTATTAGCATTTAAGTTAATTAGACTAACATACAGCATTAAAGATGTCACAAAGAGACTTGCAAGAATTTAAATTCATTAGAACTACAAGGCTAGCTGGTGGGACCGAAAAGGTGCTCTCTCTCAAGTGCAAGAGTCCGTACAAGTAGTAAAACCTGGGAGTCCAGGTGTCGAATCCACGGGAAGAAATCTGTTGCAACCACAATTCAAATCAAATAGAAATCCTACGAAAAGAAACTAACCACTTCAGCAACGGTGATGGTGATGGTGATGTGACCACGTGAACGAAATAAATATAGAAAATTACGTGTACGAAAATACCTATAAAAAGTTTGCACATGGTATAGGTTCGCTAGGGTCAACGATTCGTATTAATTTGATTGATAGGTATAACGCAATGAATTCTCCTTTTGGGAGCAATTCACCGGAAAATACCCAATATAACTCAATGAATTCTCCTTTTGGGAGCAATTCATCGGAAGATGCCCTTTTGGGGGTTCAAACAAAATATTCAAAAAGATCGTCGCTAAAGCTATAACACGATATGAAACTCTCTTTTGGAGAGATCAGAACTACAAGATGAAACTCCCTTTTGGGGAGATCAAAACTCACCCTTTTGGGGCGATCATCAACTTAATTAATTCTTTTGGAATCTAACAAAGTCGATTTACGAACAACGATTACAATTTTAGCGACGTTTAACGATTTAGCAAAAGGAATACAACCAAACTAACACAAATCATAGCCCCTAACTACTCCAAACCATGCACAATAACAATTTAGCTACTCATAATATCAGAATAAACAATTTTCAGATCAGAATTCATAGGTTTAATAGCAAAATACGGAAGTTTAGAGGCAAAATACAAGCTAAAACACCCAAATACAAGCTAAAGTTGAAGAGAATATCACCAAATCTCTCTGAAAAGTCTTCAAAACTCTCTGGAAATTAGAAACAAGCCTCTGGAATTTTACAGAATTTTTCAGGGGGAAAATACGGCTCCTAGAGCCTCCAATACGCCCAAAATACGCCCCCAATCTGCTTGAATACGCCCAAAAACCCTAAAATACCTTATATAATAAGATTGCGGGTTTGGGTTGCTTAACGGGTTCAAACCCGCAATAAATTCGCACCCGAAATCATCACAACCGCTCATCTCGAGCGGCGCAATTCCCAGCCACACATCCAAGCGGGATGAAACGTGGGCGCGCCACGTGTGCGCTGAAATTCGTGCGCACGCTTCGTTTCGATTTCAGATCGAATCCGCTTCGCTCCTCGCCGTTGGATCGCCATCGCACGGGCTGTAAGAGGCCACGTCGTCGTATTTTGCACAGCTCCGAGCCCGCTGCTGATTCGAGTTTGAATCCATCTGCGCCGTTCGTTCACGCGGGAGGAGGCCACGATCGTGCCACGTTGCTCCGTAAATTCTCCGCATCGAAGTCGAACGGGGAGTCGTTTCAGCCGTCCGATCTCAATCTTGCGGCGACGAGAGGGCCACGTCGCCCGCTCTGCGATTTTGAATGCGGGGGAAACAGCGACCGTTGGATTTAGATCGGAGGGATCTCGTGCGGCCGCGTCGTCACTCCGCTCAGCGCCGCTTCGGGCCGTTGGATGAATGATCAACGGTCTTCACATGGCCACGTAGCCCGCTAATTCACGCCGTCTTCGCTGCATTTGGGGACAATCCGGGCCGTTGGATTGCGATCCAACGGCCTCTATAACGCCGCGTGGCCAAGTGCTGTGGAGCGTTGGATCTGAGAGGGAACGCGTGGATGCGCGCCACGTCATGCGCCAAGATTCGTGCCAACTTATTTAATTCCAATAAATGGTATTCTGCATTCAAAAATTCATAGAAATTAGAACTCAGAAAAATACAAATAAATAGTCGTTGGAATCGTGAGATCGAGACGGTGCTAGGAAAAATATAACAAGTGCAGAAATGCGTCAGTTAAATGCTGTTTTGTGCTCAAATAGTGTGTTTTCTCTAATAAATAAATGTGTAGAAAATACGTATGAATTAGAGATAAATTTAGCATCATGTGAAAACAAAATAGGGCTAAATGGGGGGGTTAAATATGTAATATTGAACCCGAATCACTAGCATGTAATTAATTTAAATGCCATTCTACATGCAACATGAACATTCCAACATAAACCATACAACACCATACTTCATTAGAGTTCCCTTTCCAATTACCACAACACCATTCTACATTAACATAAACCATCCTCCATGAAACATCATTTTAACAATTAAAGGAATAACCCTTGGATGTACTTCTTCACAAGGAGGCAACTTTCTCTCACAAAAACATATCAAGGCCCAAGGAAACCCTTGGTCGTAATTACCATGAGTAGGATGTTTGAATGCTTTGCAATATCAAGGGAGACATCATCACCATTGCATATTTCAACAACAACACGATTACAAGTAACCACTTTATACAAAATTCCTTGATCAAAGGCAACATTAGCTTGCATATTTCATAAAGATGAGACATTATGCTTAAGCCTGTAGTAAAGATCCTAACTTGCATGTGAAAGGAGACAACTTGCATGCAATTCCATAAAGATTACAACTTTGTGTTAAAAATGATATCTTTATCTAAGGACAAATAATCTAGTAACTTTTGCAACTATCAATAACCAAAGGAACACTTCCATACAATAAAGTCACTAACTTTTTCATGGTAACACAAACATGAGAGCAATTAGAACATGGAAGCATAAAAAGGAACTAACTTGCTTATAAACTTGCATGTTTTTATGAAAATGAAATCTAAAACATGGCATGCACCTAACATACTTGAAAGAGTTGGAATCCTACCTCAAGTTGCTTCATTTTCTTATCAAAATCCAAGCTTTACCTCCATCCAAAACTCTCCATCAAGATCCCATCAAAAAAGCTCCAAACTTGCATGAAAAACTCCCTTTTTAAGCTTCCATCAACTCCTACTTGCTAGCACTTTGGATTAGAGCTCTAAATGATGGAAGAGAGGAGATTTTTCCATGAAAAATTGAGGCAAAAAGTGAGGAGAGAGGGGGAGAACGAAAATGAAAGAAGGGAGATGAAAAAAAGAATGAAAGTGGGAGAGAAAGAGAAAGTTTACGGATTAAATGCTAAGGGTATCTTCTACTCTCTTCTCCTTCCTTCCACACACTTCTCTTCTTGTCTTTTTCTTCTCTTTTTCTTTTATGTTTTAATCTATTCTTATCTCTTAAGAAGAGCTTAACACACTCACCCCTCTTCATGCACACCACTTAATAAATTATTACTAACTCATTACTTAGCACACACTCCATCTCCTAACACACACCTCTTACACACACCCCCCCCCCCCCCCCCTTGTATTCCATACCACAATGTCATAATATTAAGAAAACTTATTAATACCACTTCATTACTTACAAGCATTGTATTTAATACAATGGCAATGCTTTCTATATACACTACACTACTATATACACTACAAACACATAATCAACCACATGGGCATCCATGACATTCTCATCCATGCTACCAAAGGCATCCATATAAGACAGGCATATGGACATACATTTACCCATAGAGACATACAAGTAGGCATACGGTAGAATATTTACTATACATACCACGTAGCTACTATACACACTACATAAGTATACATGCACTGCAATAGTACTTACACACTATACATACCATATAAATACACACAAGTATGCAAGGGTATACACACTATGGAGCACACAAATACACATACTATTCATCCATATAGGTACACACATAGCCAACTAAATAGATACTTACTATGCACACTATGTATCTCCTATTCTCACTACATGTTATACAAGCGTAATATACTATATATCACACAAAAATATATACCCTACCGTACAAAGCAACTGGGCCATTACATTCTACCCACCTTGAAATACAGTCTGTCCTTGGACTGTCTAACCTAAGGGCTCTACCCTAAGGCTAGACTCCTACCCACCTTAAGAATCAGCTACCCTCGGAACACTACACGCACTACCCTTACACAGCCGCAGTGCAGTGACCTGCATGTGCCACCAAATGTAACGCCCCGCTCCCCAGGATACCCGGAAAGTATGAATCAGTCTCAGGTTATCCTAAAGCAGCGAGTGTTACGAAGGAAGAAGGGAAAGAAGATACAATTGAGTTAGCAGGTCCACTGCGCACTGCTGGTGTTTCTGCTATTTTTCGCAGAACACATTAATAGTATGGAGGGTGCGTGGTCAACGCGGTCAAAGAGGGGACGCGCGGGACCCCCGAGTTGTCGTGGCTGTCGCTCGAGACGGAGATGACCGGTGGGGTCGACCGACGGCGCGTTCGCTTGAGCGGAAAGGCGCGGCTCCGTTCTATGGCGGGCCGAGGGGTAGCCTCGGTGAGATGACAACCTCCGAGATCGGTGGAAGGCAGAGTCGCTCGCAGCGGGGCGCGCGGATCCTCGCGTCGGCTCGGCGAGGGGTAGCCTCGGCAGATCGACGTCCTCGTGACGGAGGAAACGAACGAGGTCGGGGACGAGGGCGCTCGGCTCCGGCTGGAAGGACGCCGAGGGGTAGCCTCGGCGTCGCTGGAACTCCTGGACCTGAATAGACGAGAGAGCTCGTCAGGGGGGTTGGACCTTGGTTCCGACCGAAGCCCCTCCGATGCCAAAGTCAGATCTGGCCTGATAAGTGCTCGGTGGGATCGAGTATGGCTCACGGAGAGACCGATACTCGAGTCCTCGGGCCGAGCTTTGGAGGAGAAATATTCAAGGTGGAAGAAGGTCTAAGATGGGAGTATGAGGTACCTCTGTTCTAGGTGGTGAAGATCCGGCCCCATCTAAATGACGCCCGCCCCCTCCTCATATAGACGAACCATGCTCATCATGTGCCATGATGTGACATCATGGCCGCCATTCATGGGGTCGTGCAAATGGGGAAGGGTTGACCCCCTCTAATTGCGCCCTCTTGATGACGCCATGAAGGTGGAGTAATGGGCATTGCGGTTGCCATAATTGGCGGGCCATAATGGCGGGGGAATGATGGCCATTAAGCCTGGCCATGAAGTCGGTTGCCATATTTGGCGAGCCATGAAGGTGGCTGCCATAATTGGCGGATCATGATGGCACGGGGCGGCTGCCATAAATGGCGAAGGCTTCCTCGATTTGGGCCCCGATTTCCTCCGCTACAGAAGCGGGCAATCTCTTGGGCCTTCGTCGTGGGTGGAGAAACGCGACCCGCCCGTAAGATCCTTGGGCCGGAGCCCGAGGCCGTAGTTTGGCTGGTTGACTGGTCGTGGTTGACTTGGCTCCTCCGGACCCGGTCAAAATAGTCGTAACAATTGCCCCCATCTTCTGAGCTCTACCATTGTTGTGGTGGAGGTTGGGAGATGTAGTATAATGGGGAAGAAGTTGCTCTTTCTGTAGAATTTGGTCCATCCTGCGGAGTTGGCTAGTGACGATAGATCGTCGGTCCGAGATTCGTTCGATCGCGAGGGGAGTTGCCCCTCGGCTTACGGCCGACGAAGGAGATTCGTTCGGTGGCGAGGGGAGTTGCCCCTCGGCTTACGGCCGACGAAGGGGATCCGTTCGGTGGCGAGGGGAGTTGCCCCTCGGCTTACGGCCGACGAAGGAGATCCGTTCGGTGGCGAGGGGAGTTGCCCCTCGGCTTACGGCCGACGAAGGAGTGCTCGGCCTACTGGGGGGGTTGCCCCCAGCTCTTTGACCGATCCGTTCGTTCGGTTGCGAGGGTAGTTGCCCCTCGGCTTACGGCCGACGAAGTAGATCCGCTCGGTGGCGAGGTGAGTTGCCCCTCGGCTTACGGCCGGCGAAGGAGATCCGCCCGGTGGCGAGGGGAGTTGCCCCTCGGCTTACGGCCGACGAAGGAGATTCGTTCGGTGGCGAGGGGAGTTGCCCCTCGGCTTACGGCCGACGAAGGAGATCCGTTCGGTGGCGAGGGGAGTTGCCCCTCGGCTTACGGCCGACGAAGGAGATCCGTTCGGTGGCGAGGGGAGTTGCCCCTCGGCTTACGGCCGACGAAGGAGTGCTCGGCCTACTGGGGGGGTTGCCCCCAGCTCTTTGACCGATCCGTTCGTTCGGTGGCGAGGGGAGTTGCCCCTCGGCTTACGGCCGACGAAGGAGATCCGCTCGGTGGCGAGGGGAGTTGCCCCTCGGCTTACGGCCGGCGAAGGAGATCCGCCCGGTGGCGAGGGGAGTTGCCCAAGGAGTGCTCGGCCTACTGGGGGGGTTGCCCCCAGCTCTTTGACCGATCCGCTCGTTCGGTTGCGAGGGGAGTTGCCCCTCGGCTTACGGCCGACGAAGGAGATCCGCTCGGTGGCGAGGTGAGTTGCCCCTCGGCTTACGGCCGGCGAAGGAGATCTGCCCGGTGGCGAGGGGAGTTGCCCCTCGGCTTACGGCCGGCGAAGGAGATCCGCCTGGTGGCGAGGGGAGTTGCCCCTCGGCTTACGGCCGACGAAGGAGATCCGTTCGGTGGCGAGGGGAGTTGCCCCTCGGCTTACGGCCGACGAAGGAGATCCGTTCGGTGGCGAGGGGAGTTGCCCCTCGGCTTACGGCCGACGAAAAGGGTGAGGACCTTGTGAAGCCTTTCGAAGATTCCATGGTGGCGCTCTGCCATTGCTTCGTCCAGATCGGCTTGGCCAGGACGAGGACGACTTTGAGACAAGGTGGCCCGGAGGCTTGGAAGGGCGGTCCGACTCGTCTGGACCGGTCGGCCTCCTCTGGGGTCGGCCTTGGTCTCGGCCTGAACTAGTCGGCCTCGATCGGAGGAGCTGCTTGGTTGCTCAAACTCAGACGGTGGTGCTTCGGCCAAACGGCTTGGCCACGGTCGGAGGAGCGGTCTGGATGCTCGACTGGTTCAACAGCTCCATCGCAGTGGGGATAACTTTGTAAGCTCGACGAGGTGGCTTGGCGTTGAAACTCAGATACTTGGCAAGGCGGTCGGACTTGTCTGGTCGGCCTCCTCCTGGGTCAGTTGAAATGGTGTGGTCGGCCTCCTCTTGGATGGGTCGGCCTCGTCTAGACACAGCTCTAGTTCTATTTCCAAATTCAGCTCCAGCTCCAGCTATAGCTTTTGTCTGGACCGCATCTCCCGCTCCGGCTCCAGCTTTGTCTGGATCCTAGCTTCTGCTCCAGCTCCGGCTCCAGCTTTTGTCTGGATCCTAGCTTCTGCTCCGGCTCCAGCTTTGTCTGGATCCTAGCTTCTGCTCCAGCTCCGGCTCCAGCTTTTGTCTGGATCCTAGCTTCTGCTCCAGTTCCAGCTCCGGCTCCGGCTCCAGCTCCATCTTTCGTCTGGATCCTTGCTCCTGCTCCAGCTCCTGCTCCAGCTCCTGCTCTCGCTCCGGCTCCCGCTTTTGTCTGTTTGGCGGTACGACCAAGGTAGCTCGGCAAGGGCGGCACAGTGATGGGAGCTCAGCCCATATGCTTGGCGATGGCAGCACGGTGTTGGTATAGCGGACGTCGAGACAATGGCCAGAGATGGTGGTAGGGCCATCGATGAAGGCCGAGTCGGGGCTAAGCCCGACGCCTGTGAGGGTCGTCGGTGCTGTCTCTTGTCTGAACTCGATCGAGATCTCATTCTCCTTGGCGACCTTGCCAGGCCACTCGTAGCCCCGCGTCTTCCTGGCCCGTCCCCGGATCTAGACGCACTCCTTGCGCCTCTCCCTCAAGTTGGCCGAGGCCGCAATGCCGGTCGCCGTGTGCTCCGGCGTTGTCGCGACCATGGCAGCCTTATCGACAAGCTTTTTGTGAGACATTTGTTGAAACCGGAGGATGTGGCTTTTTATCACCATCTCGCAAGAAGTTTAAGAGAGGAGAATTGTTAGGGAAGCTCTTGTAGTTGTCTGAAAGCACACAATTAATTAGCAAGGGGGAAGAGGACAGTTTGACCTTTTTGCTGGGTCGGCCTGCTGGGGAAGTTGCCCCCAGCATTAAGATTAATCTCGGTCGATGAAGGAGTGCTCGGCCTGCTGGGGGGTTGCCCCCAGCCCTTCGGCCGACCCGTCCGTTCGGTTGCGAGGGTGGTTGCCCCTCGACTTATGGCCGACGAAAGGGGTGAAGTCTTTCGAAAATTCCATGGAGGCGCTCTGCAATTGCTTCGTTCAGCTCGGGTTGATGCCAGAGCTGTTCGGCAAGCGAGAATCCAGCAACACGGTCGGTGGTGCTTCGACCAGATCGGCTCTGGATGCTCGAACTCGGACGGCGGTGATTCGGCCAGATCGGACAGAGGCGATTATCGCATGATCAGACAGAAGCGAGCTTTTCTTGGCAAGGTAGACACCCCCAAAAGCTTGGCTGGGGTGGTTCCGACAGGTTAGCAGCTCTACTGTTCGAACGGGGGTGCGCTTCAGCTAGCCCGGTTGAGGCGAGTTCGGCTGGACCACTTATAGGCAGGTATCTGTAGTACTGCGTCGGGCTTGGATCGCTGCAGACTGTGCCACTTGTACGTGATCTGGATCCTCGCCAGATGATGCATCGCAGTCACTGCCAGCGCGATGATTCACGTCATTACTTACTTCAGTACCATTCCGTCGAACACATGGTGGTCGATCGGTAAAAATTCTCTTCCGATGTTGAGTATGGTCAACTCCTCCTCCGATTCCACCTGAGGGGCAGATCCACGCCGGAGCTCGGTAACTCATGCCTCAATTTGAACGTCAGAGCTCCAACATCAGAGATTGGCTTAGGTAGATCAAAGCTCAGACCCGATTTCGGAGGGGGGGAACTTCGCACATCAGCCTGGTGACAGCTCAAGCATCGGGCGACTGAGCTTGGACAGGGGTGTTAACCCGGGGAAGAGCTAATTGGGCTCGAGTTGGGCTCGAATGACACCTGGATCGAGTTTGGGACTCGGAGCAGACTCGGTTGGAGGGAGCAATGGATCGGCGAAGCTGTTCGATCTCGATGGAGGGGGATCTGAGTTTTCCGAGGTTGAGCAAACCCAATCGGAGATCGATCAGGGCTAGGCGAGGCTGTTCCGGCTTGGTTGGAAATGGATGGCCCGATCTCGGACAGAACTTGATCTCCCGGATGATGCGAGCTCGGATTGAGCCCAGTCGACCGGACAGCCATGCTTGGATCTGTTGACAGAGATCGGAATCAATATAGGTCGGAAGGAGCCCGATCGATCGAGGATATGCAGATCGGAGTTGCCGAGGGCGCAGCAGAAGGCCTAGAAAGCCTTAAATTCGAGGCCAGTGGAGCCAAAGGGAGTGGTGGAGGTGACGTCGGATTAGGGCGGTGCGGGGCCGGAGGAGGTTAAGAAACCCTCGATCATGAGGCAGCCAGCTCGAGGTCTGAGGGATGAAGCCGAGCCTCGCAGACGAGCTCCGCAGCCGAGTCGATCAGGTGGGCGAGGGTTCAGATCTTCTTGGACTTCATGAAGAAGATCCCCAACACATCCCTTGTCTTCACCGGTGCCCCATCTCGTGAAAGGGGTGGGTCTGCATTTCTCTACTCAAATGATCACAAATAACCCAATTAATTGCTACAAATAGGGAAGGATGAATAAAAGCAAGAGATGGGGTGTCCCTCCTCTGATTCGGCAAGTCAAGGGTCAGCAATCATGGGACCGGCAACAAAATTAAATGGTAGCAAATGCTCAGCCCCTTGCGCGCTGTGGCGTCTCCCAACACCGATTGAGGGGGACCTCGATCTGGATCTGGCGTTCGGGATCGAGTATTCGATGAGGATGTGGAGTAATTGAGAGCTTGTAAAGCATCTTCTGACAGAAGCGTTTGGTTGTACAAACTCTTCATCCCAGTGGTTTTTTGAGTCGAAATCCGCACGAGATGACAGTGTGCCAAAGTTCAGATGTCAGGTTGAAAAGATCGTGAGGCCTGCCCTTTCTTCGGCAGTTCGGTCCTTCAGATCTTTGATTAAAGGAACGAGCCATTGCCCCTGTGGTTGACGTCGTGGATGTCGACTCGTTCCCACAGATGGCGCCAAATGTTTCTGCTATTTTTCGCAGAACACATTAATAGTATGGAGGGTGCGTGGTCAACGCGGTCAAAGAGGGGACGCGCGGGACCCCCGAGTTGTCGTGGCTGTCGCTCGAGACGGAGATGACCGGTGGGGTCGACCGACGGCGCGTTCGCTTGAGCGGAAAGGCGCGGCTCCGTTCTATGGCGGGCCGAGGGGTAGCCTCGGCGAGATGACAACCTCCGAGATCGGTGGAAGGCAGAGTCGCTCGCAGCGGGACGCGCGGATCCTCGCGTCGGCTCGGCGAGGGGTAGCCTCGGCAGATCGACGTCCTCGTGACGGAGGAAACGAACGAGGTCGGGGACGAGGGCGCTCGGCTCCGGCTGGAAGGACGCCGAGGGGTAGCCTCGGCATCGCTGGAACTCCTGGACCTGAATAGACGAGAGAGCTCGTCAGGGGGGTCGGACCTTGGTTCCGACCGAAGCCCCTCCGATGCCAAAGTCAGATCTGGCCTGATAAGTGCTCGGTGGGATCGAGTATGGCTCACGGAGAGACCGATACTCGAGTCCTCGGGCCGAGCTTTGGAGGAGAAATATTCAAGGTGGAAGAAGGTCTAAGATGGGAGTATGAGGTACCTCTGTTCTAGGTGGTGAAGATCCGGCCCCATCTAAATGACGCCCGCCCCCTCCTCATATAGACGAACCATGCTCATCATGTGCCATGATGTGACATCATGGTCGCCATTCATGGGGTCGTGCAAATGGGGAAGGGTTGACCCCCTCTAATTGCGCCCTCTTGATGACGCCATGAAGGTGGAGTAATGGGCATTGCGGTTGCCATAATTGGCGGGCCATAATGGCGGGGGAATGATGGCCATTAAGCCTGGCCATGAAGTCGGTTGCCATATTTGGCGAGCCATGAAGGTGGCTGCCATAATTGGCGGATCATGATGGCACGGGGCGGCTGCCATAAATGGCGAAGGCTTCCTCGATTTGGGCCCCGATTTCCTCCGCTACAGAAGCGGGCAATCTCTTGGGCCTTCGTCGTGGGTGGAGAAACGCGACCCGCCCGTAAGATCCTTGGGCCGGAGCCCGAGGCCGTAGTTTGGCTGGTTGACTGGTCGTGGTTGACTTGGCTCCTCCGGACCCGGTCAAAATAGTCGTAACAGCTGGGATAGTACATGTAATGTTCCCAACAAAGTAATCAAACAAAAACAACACATAGACATCCAAAGAAACAATGTCTTTATTTTATATCATCAACATCCATATACATCATCATAGACATCGATACATCAACAGCTCACCCCACAAGAAAAACCTAAAAGTACAAGGGTCCCTCACGCTCATCTCACACCCAACCCACATCAACTCAACTTCCGCCACTCTATCTCCAACTCCAGCCACATACTGCCAATACCAACACCAACACCTGAAAAATAATGTAGAGAACGTCAACACGTACTCCAGTAGGATATCCAAACGCCTCTAGTATGCCACTCCTAAATACAACTACTGAGTGAACAAGTGCCACAAGTGAAGTGCTACATGAACATGGCATGTCAATACTTCAATGTAAAAATAGAGCAAAGGAAATAAGGCAATTAAACATCCATTACTACACTATAAGAGGTAAGTAACTGCAAGGCAAAAACTATAAAGAGCTACAACAGGAAAATAAGAATCACACATTAGAAAGTTAAAGCACTTAAGTATTTATTTAAATTTTGTTTGGAAACCTGGATGTGTCGTTGGATATGAGGAACTGGACTCCACCCCAAGGTGAGAGCGGTAAGGAGCACCCGCCAGTGGTACATGAGCATTGTTTCCTTAATGGGGCCTCTCACTCCACCCACTCTCCCACACCTGGGTACAAGTGAGGAAAACTCCACAACACCACAACTCATCGTACCCGAAACTGAGCAAGGTACGGAAATCGCCATAAGTATCCAAAACTGAGCAAGGTACATCTCAACATCACACCACAGTCCAGCCCACATACCCCACTAGTATCCAGTCTTCCCCCAACCCCTTTCTAGGGTGCTCACCTGCCATATGGCATACCGAGACATCCCTATAATTTATTAGCATTTAAGTTAATTAGACTAACATACAGCATTAAAGATGTCACAAAGAGACTTGCAAGAATTTAAATTCATTAGAACGACAAGGCTAGCATGTAATTAATTTAAATGCCATTCTAAATGCAACATGAACATTCCAACATAAACCATACAACACCATACTTCATTAGAGTTCCTTTTTCCAATTACCACAACACCATTCTACATTAACATAAACCGTCCTTTATGAAACATCATTTTAACAATTAAAGGAATAACCCTTGGATGTACTTCTTCACAAGGAGGCAACTTTCTCTCACAAAAACATATCAAGGCCCAAGGAAACCCTTGGCCGAAATTACCATGAGTAGGATGTTTGCATGCTTTGCAATATCAAGGGAGACATCATCACCATTGCATATTTCAACAACAACACAATTACAAGTAACCACTTTATGCATAATTCCTTAATCAAAGACAACATTAGCTTGCATATTTCATAAAGATGAGACATTATGCATAAGCCTTTAGTAAAGATCCTAACTTGCATGTGAAAGGAGACAACTTGCATGCAATTCCATAAAGATTACAATTTTGTGTTTAAAATGATATCTTTATCTAAGGACAAACAATCTAGTAACTTTTGCAACTATCAATAACCAAAGGAACACTTCCATACAATAAAGTACTAACTTTTTCATGGTTACACAAACATGAGAGCAATTAGAACATGGAAGCATAAAAAGGAACTAACTTGCTTATAAACTTGCACGTTTTTATGAAAATGAAATCTAAAATATGGCATGCACCTAACATACTAGAAAGAGTTGGAATCCTACCTCAAGTTGCTTCATTTTCTTTTCAAAATCCAAGCTTTACCTCCATCCAAAACTCTCCTTCAAGATCCCATCAAAAAAGCTCCAAACTTGCATGAAAAACTCTCTTTTTAAGCTTCCATCAACTCCTACTTGCTAGCACTTTGGATTAGGGCTCTAAAAGAGGGGAGAGAGGAGATTTTTCCATGAAAAATTGAGGCAAAAGTGAGGGGAGAGGGGGAGAACGAAAATGAAAGAAGGGAGATGAAAAAAAGAATGAAAGTGAGAGAGAAAGAGAAAGTTTAAGGATTAAATGCTAAGGGTATCTTCTACTCTCTTCTCCTTCCGTCCACACACTTCTCTTCATGTATTTTTCTTCTCTTTTTCTTTTATCTTTTAATCTATTCTTATCTCTTAAGACGAGCTTAACACACTCATCCTTCTTCATGCACACCCCTTTAATAAATTACTACTAACCCATTACTTAGCACACACTACATCTCCTAACACACACCCTCTTATACCACACGCACACACACACACACACACCCCCCCCATATATTACATACCACAATGCCATAATATTAAGAAAACATATTAATACCACGTCATTACTTACAAGCATTATATTTAATACAATTGCAATATTTTCTATATACACTACACTAGTATATACACTATAAACACATAATCAACCACATAGGCATCCATGACATTCTCATCCATGCTACCAAAGGCATCCATATAAGACAGGCATTAGGACATACATTCACCCACAGAGACATACAAGTAGGCATACGGTAGACTGTTTACTATACATACCACGTAGCTACTATACACACTACATAAGTATACATGCACTGCAATAATACTATACACACTACACACACCATATAAATACACACAAGTATGCAAGGGTATTCACACTATGTAGCACACAAATACACATACTATTCATACATATAGGTACACACATAGCCAACCAAATAGATATTTACTATGCACATTATGTATCTCCTATACTCACTACATGTTATATAAGCATAATATACTATATATCACACAAAAATATATATCCTGCCGTACAAGGCAACTGGGCTATTACAGCGTCGGTCGCCAGGCTCTTTTCCCTACGGCAGCGATCTTCGCGACTCCTGGACCTCTTTCGGTGCGGACTTCTCTCCGCCCCTGGCGCTCCTCGGCGGTCGTGCGGCTGGACGATTGTCGTTCGGTCGAGCGGGGTTGCTTGGACGAGGCCGCAGTAGATTCATCCCTGGTTGTCACGCCCCACTCCCCAGGATATCCAGGAAGTACGATTCCGTCCCAGGGTCTCCTAGAGTAGTAAGTGTGAAAAGAAAGAAAAGGAAAGAGATAAACAAAAACTAGCAGGTCACTGCACACATGCTGTGATAGTACACTTAATGCTCCACAAAAGTCAACACAGAACAATGATGAACAACAACAACAACCAAAAATCATGTCCAAGCACAACTTATTCATATACAATGATACAACATTACGTAAGACAAACCAATACATAACTCAAGCCAACAACTACAACTCTCTCTACCCTGGCCACCTCCAAAACTCAACCTCCCTGGGGCTGCAACTATCTGGTACCTGAAAAATGGGGAGGAGCACATCAATGTGTGCCCCAGTAGGAAATCCCAATACTAATGACAAATCATGTTATTATTTTATTAATTATTGTGGTTACAAGTTAAGGTAAGATCAAGGATACCATGTGACATAGCATAACGGTAAGGCATACTACTGTATAAAGTACAAAACCATATGAAATGGAGACGTACCTGTCGTGAGGGAGTGAGCTACTACAAAACAGAGTTAGTGCTACACATAATATATAAGGAAAGGAACAACAAAGGGAACCACAATTATAGGATTACAACGAGAAATAAATATATGAGGACAAGAAACAACTACAAGTCACAATGTCACAACAATACAAGTAGAGGAAAGAGGAAACACTACAAGTAGAATAAATAACATGTAATTTATTAACTTATTGAAAATCTGGGTAATCTATAAGATATAAGAACCTAGACCTCACCCCATGAGACGGGCACTGTACGCCGGGCCTCTCACCCTGCCCCATCGGGAGATTTGCCTCACGGGCCCCACCCCAAGATTGGGGTGAGTATGGCACACGGTGCAGTGGACATAGGCACTATACACCTGACCTCTCCGCATCCTCCCTGGACGGTAGCGAGAGTAAGGATCTCCACATACATTACACCTCTCCACACCCAAACCACATCATCACAAGCGCCAAGTAACCATCACTCCCTGTAAAGACGAGTGAGAATAATCATCACATATCACATCCTCTCCTTCCCATCTTCATTGTACAGGCCTTATATTCACAATTTACTCAAATTTCCCCCAAACCCCAGTTCTAGCAGCTCACCCTCCTTAAAAAGGACTGATATATTTAAGAATTTCATTTTATTCTCATTTTAGTAATGCAGGAGTCATGTTGTATGGAATCACATGCCACACTCATATCAACATGGGTCATGCACCGAAGTGCCATGCCCTCCATCGTAATCACATCACATATAAACATAGGTCATGCACCCAAGTGCCAAGCCCTTAATCATAACCATATCAACTCATCATCACATCACATATGGAACCATGCATGACATGTCCCCAACATCAAAGGTTTATAACATATCTCATATCACAACCATAGAAATAGGTATTTCTCACATTTCTTGCATTTGCCTTCACTTGGGCATTTTCACAAACACTTGATGAGCGTAAGGAGTTGAATATAAATTCATTAACAAATAGCTCAAATAACACAAATAAACATGCGTTCAAGTAACAACAATGACAAATAACCATAACAAGAGTGATGGCAATAACCATGACAAGAGCAATCCCATTACATGCAAAATATGAACATCATGACATAACTCATCAATGATAGCTAATGAAATTACAATTCTGATAAGAATCTGGAAAAATGTCCCAAATGAAAGTTGTCGATATAGTAGTGTTGAATTCACATCTAAAATTTCATGCAAAGATATGAACTAGATGTATGGTGAATTGTTTGGTGAGACCTGTCAAAACTATTTTTCAGACAGATTCTAAGAGCTGTAACAATTGCTAATTTAAGTCATGTTGCAGTTAGAATCTCGAAAACATGACCTAGGTGAAAGTTGTAGAACATGTTGTTATCTTTACAATGAGACAAAGAACACCAATTTTTATGGGTTGTGCAGAGACTGAGCTCTGTTTCACCAAACTGTGTCCAAACTGAATGAAAATCAGACATGTTGTAAAGATAGAATTTTTACACCTAATTATTGAACTGAACATATGTCAAATTTTATATGATTCTGGGGTAAAATTTCAAGATCTACAAGTGTATAATTTTTTCGGGAATTTATTCAAGTCTAAATTAAGAGATATAACCAAATGAACAAACAATAGAATCTGTCTACAAAATCAGCCATGTTGTTTGCACGAAACTAAATTGATTTGGCATAGATTAGCAAAATAAACCATTAGAGAAGGGATTCCTACCTCAAGTTGACTATTTTCCAAGCCCCATGCTTCATCTCCATGCCTCCTAGCTTCTTAGTCATCTTCCTCCAAGCTAACCTCCTAGGGTTTCCATTATCTCCTCCTTTCTCTTCTTCTTCTCTTCCTTTTTATCTTCTTCTTCTTTCTTTTTTTTTGATGGATTTCGGCCAACATAGAGGGGTAAGAGGGGGAGCATGAAATTGGGGGTAGAGGTTGAGAGGGAAGAGAGGAGATAAGGATAAGGAAAGAAAAGGGAAGAAAAGAGGGGGGGGGAGAGAGAGAGAGAGAGAGAGAGAGAATTCTAGAATAGGTTTTCCATGGCTAATCCAATAAGCCATGGTATTTATTAAATGACTAAACTACCCCTTTCATCTTCAAGTATTTACAAGTATGCCATTACTTTATGCACACACTTCTTTACTATACACACACTCCCCACAATTAGTCCAAATGACCATTTTGCCCCTCACCTTTCTAAAAATTTACGGGGAAGCCATTAACCCCTAATCCCTTTTCACACTAGCATGACTCTCCCTACACACAACCATGTACACACACGCATGCATACATGCACCACACACACACATCGAATACTTACTTGTTATATTATACACACGACGTCATTCACACCTCTCCCGCATTCATGTCTCGCATTCTCGTCTCTTAGCCACATTTTACGGCACAACCTCCATGCACAACGTTACATACATCGACATCCACAATTATTTCATGCCAACGTATGCATCGTAAGTAGAATAAATGTATAGTTCAAAACAGGGCATTACACTGGTCCATTCGGTCCTCCCTCCTCTCTCACCTTGAAGAGATGTTGGGGTAAATGATCGCTCCCAGTTTAGGCCCTCACCATCGCGGTCTGTGACTATAGTTGAGCGCAACAGGGGGCGTGCCCCTGAGCGGTCGGGCAACCCCGCCTGGTTTCCTTCCAAGCGATGTTGCGGGCCCGCGAGGTGCTAAATGGCTTATGCCAGGGCTCAAAAGTTGGCATTCATCTCCTGGGTGAGATGGTCGAGTTGTTCGTGTGTTACCAAGCGCGAGTCGTCGGTTTTCCCAGCGGAGCGGTTGTGCCCGATTTCTTGTTGGACGTAACTGCCCTCCTCCGGGATGGTCGGCATTCGGGCGCATCTATCGTTGTGCTGCTCCATATTGTTTATAGTGGATGACGTGGGAGATGATCTGGTTCCCACAGATGATGTCAGATGTTTCGGGATGTTTTCTCACCACCGATTGATTTGTTGACGGTCCAGGGGTCGTCGCGGTCACGTGGGACGCGTGCGGCCTCTAGGGTCGGTTGTCTGAGCGTTCGCTGGGGCGGAAACGCCCAGATCCGTGTGTCGATGTGCCGAAGGATAGCTTCAACAGAACGACGGCTTCCTGAAACGATCGATCGAACGGGCCTAGGGCTCGAGAGCGCTCGGACCCAGACGATGGAACGCCGAAGGGTAGCTTCGGCTGGTTAACGTCTCTTCTTACCTGCATGGACGAGAGAACTCGTCAGGGGGGTCGGAACTTGGTTCCGACCAAGTCCCCTCCGATGCCTAAGTCAGCACTTATCTGAAAGATGCTCGGTGTGATCGAGTATGGTTCACGGAGAGACCAATACGCGAGTCCTCAGGCCGAACTGTGGAGGAGAAATGTGTGAAGTGGAAGAAAGGACTTGGAGAGGTGGAATACCTGAGGCCTGAGTATTCAGGATTCGATCCCTTGGTGTTTCGTCTTTTCGGCCTCTTGTAGGAGTCCGCATGTCAACGCCTTTATGGCGTCTTGCCGTCTCGCCCTTCGTGTCCGGTCGCTTTGATGGTCCCTTCAATGGTAATCAAGGCAGGTGTAATCTGGGGAGCGGTTTCCTCGAAGGGCAGGAGGCCAACGGTGCACCGGGTAGTGTTGCCAGGCCGCGATGCCCCGGGCCCGCTTATGGGGCCTTTCGGGCTTAGGCCCAGTTTAGCTTCTTGGTTGTGAGGCTGGCACGTCTTTCTTCGACCCATTCGGGGGGTCGTATCAGGGAGATTTAGTCTACTTTCCTCATCTATTAGTACATTTAATTGTTTGTACATCATCAGAATATGCCTGAGGTGATTCAATATCCTACAAATGTGTGTCCTAAGTCTTAATCATGCACTCAGCAATTTATTTTGCCAGGTGAAGACGAGCAATGTAGAGGTTATTATAGCAATGACGAGTACCCGAAGTTTTGATGCAATAGCCAATAACGCTGCAGATAGCAACTGGGCGAAATCTCTCCTTTAAATACATACGGAAGGGCTCAACGAAGATCACACATTTTTTCCACTTATGTGGGCATAAACATTTTTTTTACAATACATACGAGATGAAGGTGAACCCTATGTGAAAATGTCGTTATTTCTAGTCTTGCTAGTTAATGTTGTAATTGTGTAGTTATGTAATTGTGTAATCTATTGAAGATGGTGACAAAATGAAGCTTTTGTAACTCAACTATTGTGCATCTTGTGTAGCTAATTTTATGAAATAAATGAATAAATTTGTTCTATTAATAAGCTTTTGAACTTATTTGCAATAAAAATATTAAGAAATAATTGTTGTGCAAATACAAACGTGTTGGTGGAGTTATGTGAGAATATGCGGGAAAAAAAGGAAACAAACACGCATGGACGGGAACAGTCATAAGTTGCTATCTTCGCTCCCACAGTGCGGGTCACGTTAATCTTATCCTACTCCCGAGGGAATCTCTGAGGCGCTCGTTCTGACACGACTGCTCTGCGGCGGTCTGCTGCACCTGCGGTCGTGGTCCCCGTCCACGCCACAGTAATTAGCTCCTGCGGCACAGCACAAAGGACCGCTGCCTCTCCGACCCGTTTCCGCCCGTGACCAGCTCGGACGAATCATGTGCGCATGTCGGCCACGTGGGCCCCACGCCTCGGTCCGGCCATCGAGAGCACCCGTCCTTATCGTGTACCCAAAAGGGGACCGGACGCGACCGGGCGATCCCGGCCGTCCGCTTTCAGCAGGACGGGGTATCGTGTCCTGGGGGGAACAGTGTAGACGAAAGTGGTGGTCGAGAGATCGGCCGTACGATCGGGCTGTCTCAAGCTTTAGACCGAAGTGAAGGACTCGAGTTTGGAACCAACGGGTGATTTTTCGGGGGTTGTGGGTCCCATGGCGACTGGGTGAATACTAATTGGTCGACGGGGATTCTGGGAGGAGGAGAAGAAGACAGAGGAGGGGCGGCACAGTGTAAGAGGGGGATCAGAGTGATTCAGCGCTAAAAAAAGCCGGGAGTAATTAGATGGCAACGTTGTACGGTGTTGGATTTGGATTCAAACTCCACATTAGTTGGGACTAAGGAAGTCAGTTGATGCGACGTTGCATTCGTTTTTTAAATTGAAAGATAATGGATTTGAGTATTCAATCTTTTTGTCATCCACGGTGCCCCGGAAATTTTCGAATCAAAAATGGAAAAGCTTTGGAACAGGTTTGCTACTGTTGCAATGTTAATGGCATAAAAATATTTTCATGTTTAAGCCATTTTCACGTAAATACCCTTAGGTTTATTTTGTGACAAATCGATACCATGTAACGGAAAATGGGTTAACGGTGTTAAATTGGACCATTTTACCCCTCTCTCTCACGTTTGGGTAAATACCCTCACGTTTGGACCATTTTTATGTAAATACCCTGAGGTCTCTTCTCTCTCTCTACCGATTCTCTCTCTTTCTACCGATTCTCTCTCTCTCTACTGATTCTCTCTCTTCTCTCTACAAATTCTCTATCTTTCTCTATATATACCGATTCTCTCTCTCTCTCCTATTCTCTCTCTCTCTCTACCGATTCTCTCTCTCTATACCGACTATATACATATATATTAGTAGGGGAAAAACAATGAAAGAGGCCGGCCCGGCCCGGCCCGTTGTCGGGTATAAATATTATTTTTCATTTTACTAAAATTTTCTAATGAAATTTTAATATTTTTTAAAAAAAGTTATATATTTAATTAATATAATAGGGCCGGGCCACGGGCGGGGCTTCCGGCCCCGGGACAGATTCCGGCCCGGGCCTCCCGGTCAACCGGGCCGGGCCCGGGCCGGGCCGGGCCGGCCCGATGGACACCTTGATGTTTTGCTTGCCATCTACAGGACCCAACATTCCCAACCTTCTTGGGCCTACTTTTCGTTTTAGGCCTAAAAAATATGAAACCTCCAACGTGTATGAGCTAGCCTCTTTTCACCGCATTTGTTAAAAAACTCGTCAAATATGACCAAATTGGCAAGATATAGTTAAATTAGCCTTTTCAACTAATGTTTCATCTATTGGCGGCTACAATTAGGGTTTATGTTACCTTTGGATCCCGGTATTATTTATGGAAGGTTGCATTAATCTTAGGTGCATTTTTCTTTTTTTTTTGAGGATGTAGGAAATATGAGCAACAGATTAACATACATCTTCAAAAAAATTGTTGCATGCGGGTCAATAAAAAGCTTTCGTAGTAGGACCACTCACATGCATGGGCAAATGTCCAAAAAAAAAAAAAATTCAAAAGAGCCACTGTCTGCAAGCAACGCGACACGACACCACAAAGTCCAACTAATCTCTCTCCTTTCAATTCGCACCATCTCCCTTTCTCACGATAATAAATAATACATTTTGATGGGGACTCTATCATCATCATCATTATTTTTTGGTTAATTAAGGTTGCTTCTAACCTCCGACAGGCCGGCGTCTAACTCGTCAATCTTAACGTATCCTACGTTACATCACATCACTCCATCGCCTGCCTACTTCTCTGTCTTATTAGCCAATTAATCACCTTGTTTACCCAACTAAAGAAACACTTTATCAGTAATTCACTTGCTTGGGATAAACGACTTGATGTGCACCAAGAATTCTACGAAGAAGAAGAGTAGTGTGGGATTCATTATTACACTTTGGGTGTTGATTAAACTAGGATAAGATTCCAATGTCTCCCTTCAACCAACCCCAAGAACACGTTGAATTTGCTTTATGATGGTGGGCTGCAGGAAAGAAAGAGAGACATGATGAACCAAAAGTGCCACACTCTCGCGATAATGTGATACTTACTGTCAATATTGTGAAAAAGAGAAAAAGAAAGAAAGAAAAAGACCAACTCAAGAGTTTTGGGTGGGTGGGTGGGTGGGTGGGTGCAGCCTTATTGTGCATATGGGGATGTGCCCATGTTGGATACCCCATGGTCCATATCCCACACTTATTGCATCATACACCCTCATCCTCATCTGGCACTTTACTCAATGCGTTATGGCTTCCTCATGTGTACCCATTTACCCCCTGCCCCCTCGCTCCCTCCAAAGGGCGGGTGGGAAATTGGGTGCGTTTCCCTCGTGGGTCCCACCCCTGCCCCGTTCTCGGACGCTGCCTCTCCGGCTGTCTCCGTCTCCCGCGCACATCCGGCCGTCCGCTTGGAAACAGCCGTTAGTTTAATCCAACCGTCGGATTAACTATTAATTAATATGTTTAATTGGATTAGCTTCTTGTTGCTTTCCTGGGGGACCACGACGGCCAAAGGAGTGCAATTAAAATAAAATAATTTATTTAATTAATTAAATGGGTTGTCATTGATGTGGGGGGCGAGATCATTATTCCATGGTTGCTTGTTTGTGTACTCGTTCAGCATGCGATACAGTGCACGTACAAATAAGGAAATTGTTTACAGTTGGTCATTTTGTGGGGACGGGACTAGGATGTGATGACAAGTGATTTTTATTCAGAAACACATATTAGAGAAGCATAAATGAGATTCGAACTCGTGGCCAAGGTTCAGTATATACCAATTACTTCATTATTTAAAACTTTAAAACTCAAGATATTTATTTAGAGAATAACATACATCATATGATATATAACAGATTTTTAATATATGATAACATGACACATTCTTTTTAACATAGTGCAAGAGAGGCGTATTTTTTTGTCTGATAAGTCTTTTGTGAATGAGAATGCATCACATCATCATATATGCCTGAGTTCTCTCATGCGACATATGATACACATTTTTTTTTCATTTTTTTTTTCAAAAAAAAAAACAAAAAAAACAAAAAAAAACATATGATACACATTATTCTCATATATATATATATATATATGCATGCCTATCTGAAATTGCAATGTTTTGTTTCATTTTTTTTTACTTTTAATTTTATTGGAAATAATTTTAAGACCATATTTCTATTGTGAACGTATGGTTTGAGTTTTTCTGCTTACAAGGAGAAATTTGTGAAGCTTTTTTGTTACGGAATTCTGCGGCCAAATATGAGATCATTAGAAATTACACATGCACATAGTGTACATGATCCCAAAGTGATCCACGCACAACTGAAAAGGTGTGAGAATCGTTTATAGAACAACTCCACAGTTGTCCCTCGGGGGTTTATTATTATTATTTGTTTGGAGAAAATGTTAATGAGCAAGATACCCTCGTACACTATCATGTAACTTTGTTGTCAAACGTATGTAGCTTTCGTTACTCATGCATTTGATAATATATAAATTGAAATGTGTTATGAATCAACTGATGGAAATTGAATTCCACCCCAAGTGATTTTGATGATGAGCACACCATATGAAAGCTTAAGTGTACTAACTACACTACACTGAAGTGTGCAGAATATGTGCAGTTTTACTTATACTCAAAGGAGCACAAATCTACACTCAAAGACAATGACAAACGTGGCTAAGTCAAATGATGAAGTTCAAGCTCAAATAGAACAAGAAGCTCAAGTGAAGCTCGCATCCACTTCATCAAATTTGATCAAGCTTCCGAAGACATGTCCTAAGTCTATAGTGAGTGTGTCGTGTCTCTTTAGGGTATTTGCCAAAGCCAAATCATATAGACAAAACACACGCACACAAACAATTTGAAAAAGCTTTTTGAAAATCTTTTTATATCTTCAAAAATGTTTTAAAGAGCTTTCTCTAGTCATCCTATAACTTCCGTAGTGAAACTCCACACACCCTGGAGTTAACTACCTGTCTGACTAGAAGTGTTGCAGGAAAAACTCCTCTGGGAGTCGACTACCAACAGTAGGGAGTCGACTACCAGCTGAAATTCGAGATTCCCTGAAACACTCTGGGAGTCGACTACCAACAGTAAGGAGTCGACTACCAGCTGTAAAATTCTGACGTTTTGATTTGAATTTTGAAAATTCGTTGAGTGATTTTCTCCGAGATTTTTGGGACAAAAGTCAAAGAAAATTTGAATTTCAAATCTCAGAATTTTCCCTATAAATAAGAGCTAATTTCATTTGAGAAAAACACAACATTGAAAATCAAATCTCTCGTGCAAACGCTCTTCAATTCAAAAGCTCTCATTCTCTCTAGCCAATTCTATTTTTATTGTGATCTTGCAAAATTCTGTTATTATTTTTTTTAAAAGATCATACTCTCGTTTTATTGGCTAAACGTTTTTCAAAATCCTTATTGCTATTCTCTTTATTTTTGTTTAAAGGACTTTTTGAAAAGCATTAGATCTAGATCACAAAGAATTCTCTCGTATCTTTGTGTGATCTAGACTCTTATTCTATCAAGCTACTACACAATTTTGTCTATCATTGATTGGCTATAGAATCGGGTGTAAAAACCAATCTCCATCAATTTATTGTGGTATATTGGATATAAGTTTCATTGTGTTGTTGTTGGAACACTAGACAAGTGTAGGTGTTGCCAGTCGGAAATCCTGGTTGAGACGAGGTCGTTGGAAATCATAACGAGTAAAGTTAGGTACTTGTATTTGCCAAGGCAGATAGTGGAAAATCTCGTACCGGATTGGGCGGGGACTGGACGTACCCGGGGTTGTGGGGAACCAGGATAAAAATCCTTGTCTTTGCGTTTGCGTTTTCTGTGTTTGATTATTTATCTCTGCAAGCAATTCTTATTTACTTTGTTATTGTTATAACTTTGTTCATTTGCATATTACAAAGATTATATATTTAATTCCGCTGTGTAAAGATCTCCTTGTAAAGATTTATATCTGATTGTAATCTTTTCTCTATTATATTTGTAAGATTACTTTGTTGATTAAGAACCAAGCGTAGATCACTCTACTTGGCTTCTTTGGCAACATTAGAAGGATTTTATTTGTGCTAATCTTAACAATCTAAAAAGTATACTATTTGCACAACACTATTCAACCCCCCTTCTAGTGTTGTTTGCCATCCACAGGATCCAACATCAACTACTGGGGGAGGAGCCCCCAGCTCTTTATTTATAGGCAATTGGGGGAATACAAATATGGGCTTACAATGATATGGGCCTATCTCTAGGATAGCCCAGAATCTCACCCAACTACGGTTAAATAACCGTTCACAACACTCCCCCTTATCCAGCCATAGGTGTGGACTCTGCTCGTGAATGCTTCAGGATTCTGAGCGTAGAAGAATCTCACATGGGGTGGATACTTCAGGATCCTGAGTTGGTGAGATTTGTCTCATTAAAACCTTTAGCAATGAAAAACCCAGTGGGAAAACCCATAGTTAAGGAAAAAGAGTACAAATGCTCTTTAACTCCCCCTGATTTGTACAAGTGACTCTGCTCATGAATACTTCTGGATTCTGAGCGTCACAGAGTGGTGGATACTTCAGGATCCAGAGTTGATGTGATTTGCCTCGTTAAACCCTTTGGATATGGAAAACCCAGTGGGAAAAACCATAGCTAAGGGAAAAGAGTACAAATTCTGTCAACTCCCCCTGATCTGTAAAAGCTCTAAGGCTTTCAGATCTCGTAAGCTTATCTCATCACTCCTATTTACAATATTCTGAAAATGTACACAGATTACAAATTTTATCACCATCAAGCAGCTGCTGAATCCAGAAACTCTGGAGAGGTGTGCTAAGTTTCGTCGCCTCTGATGTGGTCTTCAGACTATATGGTCAGCTCCACAGAACCAGCCTCTATCCCAGTCGTCACTGGGATGTGATGTACCACCAGGCGCCCTCAAATACACCATTGGTGTGATTCTGGAATGGTGAGGATCTTGGAATGATATGATGATGTTGCCTTCATAAGTTGCTTTGCATATTTGCAGTAGATGGTCATCCCACTGTTGGTACCTGTTCTGTGATTTCTCAGTATATGGACCGGACATGTAACCTGCATTCGCATAAACATTGGAGGATGCTACTACATTTTGTAAGTCCAACTATTTCGACCCTTGGAGGAAGCGCAGAAGGCTTAACTCCGGTCTAATGGCCCTTTTTAGGTGCCAACTATCTCTGGCTGATGAGTTTACTGCAATTGCTATATCGGGACGCATGCAGTTAGCCAGGAGTGCCTGATTGCACTTAGGTAAGGGACTTTGGGACCAGTTATATCCTCTCCCTCTTCCAGCGATCGGAAGGGTTCTTTTTGTACATCCGGTAAGTGTACCACCGTAGGTGTACTTTGGATGACAATGGTCCTTTTAATTTCTCCAACGCACTTCTGGGCGTTTGTAACAGGATTCTATGAGCCATGACTTTATATTTGGATAGGTCTTTTTATTTCATGTTTAAAAGTCAGGCTTGTTCATGTAGTTCGGTTTTCTCTTCAGGAGATCCGGTGAGATTTTAGTTGTCTCCAACTATGATCTCTAATCATGTTCTTTGCACAGATGCAAAGACAACCTTCAGTAGGAATCATTGACTTGTCAAATGATTCTCTTGGTTGTACATTTATTTATTATACTTATTGTTTTTCTTCATTTGAATAGACATCCCGAAGTCTATTCAGGCATTTTTAAGGAAATGTGGAAATTATCTTTACCAGATATCCACGAAGGTATGCTGTCACAACATCCAATAACAACATATCCATAATTTTCCTTCGCCAAATCGTAAGGTATTCGCTTTTGATAACATAGGGAGACTGATGCATCATTTGAGTTTGTTCGATCCCTAGTTTCAGCGAAATTTCCTTGGGCTATAGGTTGTACCTTATAGCATACGATTTTGTATTTATTTTTCTTATGTGTGCAATACTTTGTTTTTTCCACAGGTTTGACACCTTTTTGGTGTCAGGACTTCAGGTCCGAACATTTCACGTTTCATAAGTGAGTCCAGCTCATCTTTTATTGTCACGTTCCACATTTTGGCCAATCTCTACGTTTGCCTTCTAGCAACGGAGTGTGGAACGATAATTTACAAACATCATCGCTTTTACGATGTATATGACAATATGGTACGTGAATACATTTGTCGACAATTTATGTTCTATTTGTCCAACACCTCCCCAGTACGTTCAACATTTACTTAATTTCACTTTTTCCCAGCAATTCCTCTGCAGTGGATTCCGGGAAGGGTGATGGTGTGGACAGGAGCTCATTGTCCTGTGGTAGTATTGTCTTAAGGTCTCCGGGAGTTTCTGTCCTTGGAGCCTGGTGGTCTGTCTCTTTACTGTTAAGGATCAGCCACTTCTGCTGCTGGTGGATTGCATCCATTCTCGGGGATGTCAATCCTAGCTGGAGTTTTTGCAGCAGGGATGTGTGATCTGACAATCTTCTGGTTGTCAATGAATGATTCCGGTAATTGGTGAATAGTGTTCTGTATGTGGAGGATCTTCGGGATCACATCTACACATTGTATTGTTACCGGATCATAGTGGGTCAAATTTGTTGTATCCCACGTTATAATTTGCTTCGCTCCAGATTTTCCAATATTTGGGCCTATGTTTGGGAAACTCGTCTCATCGGGATTACAGTCTTCAAGGTGTGCCTTAATTACGTCCCCCGTTTGGGGTTCTAGGTGTCTTATAATTGAGGGTGAGTCAAACCCTTCATAGATACATAGGCGACGTTGAGGACCTATTTTTGTCCTCTGTGTTGGTGCGATGGGGATTTAAACTGCGGACCGAAGATTCTCCGAAGAGAAATGTTCGGTGGCATTCCATATGCAAGTTGCATTGGAGACTCTGACCTCCAGAGGGTCTTATTTTCATTTACGATGCATCATGCAGAATTTGCATGTCCCCAGGCATCCATTTGCAATCGGGATTTAATGGACGTTCAATCCATTGGAGTCTACTTTTCAGTGACTCTGCCGACCCATTTTGGGTATGAACATGTGGCACTTGTATGTTCATTTTCTATTCCCGTTGCTTGGCAGTTCTATTGTAATGACTGGGAGGTATATTTCCCAACATTAACCAGACTTATTTTCTTTATTTTATTGTCTGGGAAATGTGCCCGCAACATTTTTATTTTTGTGCCAATAGCTTTGGAAAAGCTAAGTTGCGGGTCTGTAGTAGACACACGTACGAATATTCTGAGGATGCATTTATCAGTACAGTGAATTACTGACATAGCCCACTAGGGGTGGTGGAGTTTATCCACATATATCTCCTTGTATTCTTTTGGAGGAAGCGTGGAGATTCTTTTTCAAACTTTTCGTGGAGATGGCCTTGCAATTAGTTTTCCCTTATAGTAAGGGATGCGAGGGAATTCTCCCTTCTGAAGAATCTTCTGGTTCTTCAAGTCATACCCATAGGATAAGATGCAGTGCATCATCACAAATCCGGGGTGGCCAAGTCCATCATGCCAGAGTAAAACTTGGCAGAGGTCGGTCACTTCAGGTGCTCCGTTTAATTCCGCTTCCTTTCTCCGAATCTTCGTATGGTAGAGGCCTCTAAGGCTCTCAAAACGTTCAAGTATGGATTTTACTCCTTTATCTTGAGACGTTGCATACGATAATTTTTTCATTTACATTTGCTGTTTCCAAATTGAATCCATTGAAACGGATGTCCTTGAAACTTAGAAAGTTTCTTTTGGAATTCGGAGGGATTAGTGCATCCTCTATTTTTGTGTCGTTTGGGGGTAACAGTGATGCATTCCCTGGATCTTCAATATAGCCCTGATATTGGGCTTTGTATTGAAAAAAATCGTACGTGTTTATTGTCTACCAATCATTTATGAGAGCAGTTTCAAAAGATGAAACATATATGCACATGCATATTCAGATAAACATTTTCATTCTAAAACAAATCACATAATTCAAATGCTCTCATAAATTATTCTTAAAACAACTTGCTAAGATAAAAATAGTGGCTAATCAAGCATGTCATCATTTTCGAAGTTGTCAGCTGTAAACTTGACTGGAGCATCAAGGGTCATCAGGTTTGTTTCAGCTTTATTTTTCTTGTTCTCTTTATACAAATCCTGGAGATGCTGCGGGGTTCGGCACACTCTGGACCAGTGGCCTTTCATGCCACAATTATGGCACTGGTCTTCACATTCCCTCTTGGGTGGTGGTGCATAATTTTTGTCATTTCTGTGCCATGTCAACTTCCGCTTACTTTAATTATTTCGCTGCTGCTGTACATTGCCCTTGGCATTTTTCTTTTGACCCACCTTCTGTGGTCTTTCTTTTCTTTTAATATCTCTCTTCTTTTTGAAGGAAGCGGAATATTGAGCTTCTGGTGGGGGCAGTGCCAGAGGGCGCATATTGTGAGTGGCGAGAAGAAGCTCTCTGTTTTGCTCGACCATGAGTAAACATGACAGCAGCTCAGAATACTTGGTGAACTTGCGTTCACAGTATTGCTGCATGAGTATCACATCTTTTTCATGGAAGGACGTATACGTCTTTTCCAGCATGCGATTTTCTGAGACTTTCTCACCACACAACTTCAGGCGTGAGGTGATGCTAAAAAGTGCTGAGTTGTACTCAGCAATGGACTTTAAGTCATGCAGTCTCAGGTTCTCCCACTCGTATCGTGTCCTTGGGAGTATAACATCTTTCTGATGTTTATACCTGTCCTCAAGGGCAGTCCATAGCTCAAGTGGATCTTCGACCGTAAGGTATTCAGCCTTTAAGGTCTTGTCCACATGGCGGCGAATATAGATGATGGCTTGCGCCTTCTCTATATCGCTAACATTTTTTTTCAGTCACAACAGCGATGAGGGACTTTGCCCGCAGGTGAAACTTTACATCTAGTTGCCAGCTTAGATAGTTTCTACCTGATGCTTCCAGTACTTCGAAATCAATGCTTGCAATATTAGCCATTTATCTAGCAGAGCACAAACATGCATGAATTAATAATTAATTAGAGAAAACATTTTCATGCGGAGGCAATATTTAACGAAAAGCTAAATGTGTGGATCGGCCAGTCCCACAATAAAGAGTCCAAGAAGTCCACAGTCCAAATTATACAAATTTACAGCTTAAAGAGAATGAAAATACAACTTTGGAAACCCCGTGGGTCCCATATGATATCTCCATCTTCAAGAGTGGCCTCCGTCTCCATGGAAGTTGGTCTTCTTTCTTTGACATTTACATAAATTCCTCACTGCAATTTCTCTCAAAAATAAAAGAAAAGTGCGGGAAATAAACTGTGGGCCTAAACGGCCGATCCAAAAACCACATTTAGCAATTCATGCAGAAAAATATTGTGCTCATCAACATTTTCATTCACAGACATCACAGGCAGTTTATTCACATGAGGATAAAACAATATTTAATCACTTAATAATTATTGGACCACTGGGCAACGTCATACACCGTTAGGTTAGGTAACTAACGGCAGAGCGGTCGCAGGAACTTCCTAATTATTAAGTTTTAAATAAAATGCACAACCACGCATATAATATCCACATAATTTTGCCAGAGATGAAAAACATGTAAAAGTAATTACGATGCATTGGTTGTAAAGTAAATGGGTTTAATCAATTAAATTGATTAAGTGCCCAAAACAAACATTTTCTTTGTCTGAGGAAAAGAGGTTCCCTCATCATCCCAAAAGCCCCCCAAAAATCCCCAAAAAGTCCTTGCCTGCCCGATATTTGTCCCGTAATTTACCGTGATTTTTCACGAATATTTTGCCCTTAAATACCCTTTTTAAATTAATTTTTAGGCCAAACAGTTGCCTTTTCAGGCTTGTTTTCAGCGTATGTCCCCCCCCCCCCAATTTTTTTTTGTTGTAGGAACGGCCTGCGGGCCTGAAGCCCGCAACCGGCTGCGGGCTTCAGGCCCACAGTTTTTTTAAAAAGAAAAATCGGCATGTGGGCCTGAAGCCCACAGCCGGCCTGTGGGCTTCAGGCCCACAGGCTCTCTGTTTTTTTTTCGATTAGGGTATGATGGGGGGCGGCGCCGCCACCGCCCCCTGCAGGGGGGCGCGGCCGCCGGCCGCGGGGGCCGCCCCCCTAGGGATGGCAATAATGGCCTGACCCGCCCGGCCCGACCTGACCCGACCCGGTTTTGACCCGGCCCGACCCGGCCCGCAGCCGGGTCGGGGCAAGCTTGGGCTTTGTATGCGCCCCAGCCCGACCCGACCCGCCCCGGTAAACTATAGAGGTTTACTATTTTGATGCGGACCATGCAGTCAGCGAATAACCCATAACGCATACTCTATTCCACGGTTCTCCTAATTGGGCCAATTCTCAATTCCAAACTACCAAATAAATCAAAATTCTCCCAATTCACAAATAAAATTTTTATTTGAGATTCATATGGATGGCACTAATGACTTGACCCGACCGGCCCGACCCGGTTTTGGTAAGAAAGAACCCGCCCCGCACCGGCCCGCGACCCGCCCCGCACCGGCCTGTAGATGGGTCGGGACAAGCTTGGGTAGTTAAATACCCGCCCCGCCCCGCAATATTGCCATTCCTAGCCCCCCCTGCAGGGGGGAGCGGCCTCGGGGGCCGCCGCCCCCTTGCAGGGGGGACGGCTGTGCGGGCCGCCGCCCCCCCTACAGGGGGGAGCGGCCGCGGTGGGTGGGTTCCGGCGAGGTTGGGGGTGGGGGGTTTCCGGCGACGGCTAGCCGCCGGAGGGTTCAAAATTAGGGTTTTGACCCTAAAAATTGAGTTTTTGGGATAAATGGTCCGTCGTTTTCAAGGCGACAAATAATCCTCATTTCGATCTTGCGAGATCTAGGGGAGGGAAAATCATACGTTTGATTTAAAAAACATCGTTTTTCGTGTTTTTACCTCTATATCCGTCCTCCGGATATAGCGATGGTTACTCGAAGCCCTACGCGGATGACGATGCTCGATGGAGGAAGCCGTGTACCGCGCTCGTGGATCTCCCGTCCCGCCTTCGCCTTCGCCTTCGCAACGAACGAAGAAAATTTTGTGGGAAAGAAAAATTTTAGAGTCGTGATGATAACGTGTTATGAATCAACTACTCCAGCTCTTTATTTATAGGCAATTGGGGGAATACAAATATGGGCTTACAATGATATGGGCCTATCTCTAGGATATCTCAGAATCTCACCCAACTACGGTTAAATAACAGTTCACAACAAAATGTTATAATTTTGGTTACGTGCTAATATTTTCATTAGATTAGTGGATATTGAGTTGCGTTATGCCTCAAAAACGAGATACAATGAAGAAACCAAAATAACAAAGTAAATGAGTATATATAATGAAATGGTAAAATATTACATTTGCGTGCATGCACCTGGTTAATGGAATATTTTTGGATCAACCTCAATTCATTCTTAGGCTCAGTGCACATTGCATTTACGTGTAATATCCTAGTTGTTTTATGACTATTATCAACACTTCATATTTAAACAACTTGTGGTAAGGCACTAGAAATTACTCATGCACACGGTGCACGGAGCCAAAAAATCTTGCAAAGAGAATGCCATGCATGCACGCAACCGAAAAGGAGCGAGAAATGTGGGTAGGCGTGCCGGTATCGTCAGGGGCAAAAAGTACAACGTCCGGGGGTCAAAATGCAAAAAACCGTGGGGGGTGGCAAACACGTAAATAAGTGGGGTTTTTAATGTTTTTTTGGGTGAATGGCAAACATGTAATTAAGTGGGGTTGGGATTTTTTTGAAGGGATCGCAAACATGTAATTACGTGGGGTTGGGGTGAGATTTGGGTGAGGTGGATGATGAGATGGAGGGGGTGATGAGACATTTGTCCTAGTCTTATTTCCCTTTCACCTATGACAAATACATCATTTGTATAATAGATATTATGAACATATGTGTCATCTATTGGTTATTGCATCATCCTCTAAGTATGTTTTGATGATAAGCAAACAATTAATGTTGCTACTGAGACATCAACATGGTCAACAAATCCACTCAATCTCACAAGAATTGATGGCATGAAGTTAAAACTTGACGATCGAGGAGTCAAAAGATTTGGAGCTTAATATGAAGATTAGAAGCTCATCTGTGCAAAAACTTTATAGGACAAGTTGATAGGTGAAAGAATGCATCAAGACTCATAGTATTGTGCAAGTGATGTATTTATTTATTATAAAAGTCATTAAATGGAAGATTGCACACACTTAGGAAAATGTTTTTAACGTTTAAAAATCAATTAGGCAGAAAAATCCAAGTTTTCTGATATGCATCACGGTATAAGAAAACTGATCGCCCAGTGAATACATTGTGGCCGCCCAGTACTCTCAGATTCTATGGTTATGCCAGGAAGTCGAACAGTGTTGTCCTACTGGTCGACCAGTCAATGTACTATGCTCGACTTCCTGACCACAACGGTAAAATTTGACTTGCTTTTTGATTAGCCGTTGGAGAGATGTTGGATGTCAGTTTAGGAAGTCTGTTTTAGACATATTCGTCTCTTATAAATAGATGGTTTGCTAAAGTAATTGGTATGAATTTATTGAGAATATTTTAAGATTTTTAAGTGTTTTTCAAGCTCTCTTAAAGCCCTTCAAAATTTTCTTTATGCCAAAATTTTAACTTCTTATAAAAGCATTTAAGCATAATTATTTTCTTGGCATTACTAATTGTGAGATTCTCAAGCTTAACATTAATTCTATTAAGATCGCAATTGGAGTTTTCTTTAGCCACACATACGTACTCTACAAGCTTCAATCTTGGTAGATATATGAGAATTGTAAGTGGAAATCCACACACGGGTGATGTTACGACTGATTTGGACCAGCCCGAATTACAACGGCCCACGGCCCAACCTCAATGGAGGCTCCCACCAGAGAAGACGGGCCCGCCCAGAAGGGCCCACGGACGGGGCTGAAGGCCCAGCCACTTCACCCTCAGGGGCACCCGACTAGCCCCCATTCGGCCAGATTAACAGCCCCCCGGAATCCGCGATCCTATAATGGCCATTAACGGACCCGCTAATGGGCGACCCCTCCACTACGCACGAGTAGGAGGAGGCGGAGGCGGATCGTGGGGACGTGAGAGGAGGCGGGATGTGGGACAATCACGAGGGACCCTATAAGGGGAAGGCCAGGATGACGGAGAAAAAGGATCGAGACTCGGATAATCTACAGAGAGGTACTCCATCAACGACCTAGGCTTTCGCCACTCCATTTCCTCCCTCCCCCCAAACTCGAGCCGCCTGGGTTGACATTCCGGCTTCCTTACAAGTCGGATCTCCCCCGCCGAGTATCCTTTCAGACCTTGATCTGACTTAGGCATCGGAGCGGATTTGGCCGGAACCTAGGTCCGGCCTCCCTGACGAGTTTCCTCATCTGTTCAGGAAGAAGATATCCGAGGCGCCGAGGCTACCCCTCAGCATCGATCGACTGCCCCCATTGCAGTCGTCAGGTGGACGGCTGCACAGGCATCAACACACTTGCAAGGCGCCGAGGCAACCCCTCGACGCGGATTCGACCGAGGCTGAGCGCGACCCGGCCGAGGCCGAGCACGACCTACCGAGCCGAGGCTTCTCCTCAGCTCTCCCACGCCGAGAACAAGCGGGCTCGGCGATTCCAAGGGACCCCCAAGTCGGCCCCTTGACCACGTTGACCACGCAGCCGACGGTCAACGAACTGTGGTGAGAAAACACCCGTAAACATCTGGCGCCGTTTGTGGGAACGAACTAACACCCACGTCAAACCACCAAGATGGAACCCATCGGTAATGGCCTGGGGCGCATGCCACCCATCCCAGAGGAGAGCGCATACCACGCCCCCGCCGAGAACCCGAACGGTCAGGCCACCGAAGAGACTGACGACACCCGGCTGGCCACGCAGGGGCAACTCCGAGCCTATGCGCAGGAGACCAACACCAACATCCAAACTTTAGTCGCAACGATTCAACAGCTCGTTAGCAGCACTCCCACCCCCGAGGGTGGGGAGGGATGGGCCTCCCGCCAGGAAGAGGGTCACCGACCTCTTCGCTCCGCCGTGGTTACCGACCACGGAAAAGCAGTGCAGAACACGGAAAGGAGGTTCACCATGCCCGGTTTTCCCCCGACGCGATCTCCCACTCCCACCTCATTCAGAGAGGGAAATGGGGGGGACTCGGAGCAGACGGGCGACGTCTCAAGGACGGCCTTGTCTGCACGTCCGGGATCGCACAAACGTGGGCGGGATGATCACTGATCAGCGAGCGTCCGGTCTTACCAGAGCGGAGTCAGCCAACGAGCAAAGGCCCACCAACAGAAGAGCCGGAAAGAACATTCGCGCCGATCGAGTCCGGCACCCAAGCTGGCAAGGACCCAAGAGGAGGTCAAGCTTCCGTCGGCCCCCTCGTTGCAGCCGAACGGCAAGGAGGCGGGCGAAGGGGAGCGACCCGGGTGCATCAGCAGAGAACGATGCCCCCTGACTCGGAGGATAACCGAGGCGCGGATACCCGCGAACTTCAAGGTACCGACGCTTGAGAAATACAACGGCATTAGCGACCCCGCGGACCATGTGATGGATTACGAGGGGGTCATGGCGTTCCAGGGGGCCGATGACACCCTGCTCTGCAGGGGCTTCTACTCCACCCTACGGGGGTGCGCTCGGACCTAGTACCTCAGCCCGCCCAGTCGGTCGATAGACAGCTTCGAGGAGCTCACCCAGTTGTTCTGCAAGCAATTTATAGCCAGGTGACAGGTAAGAGCTGATTCGGAACACTTGTTCAATGTGATACAGGGACCGGCCGAATCTCTGAGACACTTCATGCGTCGCTTCAACGTGGAGCGATTGAGCGTGGATTGCTGCCCCGAACTGGTTGTGAAAGCGACCCTGAAAAAGGGCATACGACATAGGGGCTTGAAGAAATCGCTACACAGCGACCCACCAAAGGACCTCGCCGGAATTATGGCCCGAGCAGAATGCTTCATGCTGACAGAAGAGGCCCTGGCCGTGGATGAGGGTAAGCCCAGGTGCGGGACCAAGCACGATGAGAACGAGCATCGCGGCACGGAGGAGCATCGACAAGAGAAGAGGGCCAGAGGAAGACCACGGAGGGAAGAGCCCCGGCACTCCTCGGTGACCACCTCCCCGGACGTGATCCTAGCGCAAGCCCAGAAGGAGGGACACATGAGCCGACCTCCCCGAAGGACGAAGAGAGGCGGGAGGGATGAAGAGAAGTACTGCAAGTACCACAAAGACAACGGCCACGATACTGACGACTGTTGGCACCTAAAGAAAGACATCGAGAAGCTTGTGAGCCGGGGGCATCTGAAGAACTCTGCCAACGACCCTGCCTCGGGAGAAGGAACGTCCAAATAGTAGGACAGGGGAAAAGGGGTGAACGTGGTCCAGACAGTTGCGCGTATCATCGAGTGAGGAGATAGAGTAAACAACCGCCGCTTCACCGGGGGAGGGCTACCCTGCCAGAACCTCCCCTGTGTCTTTCCGCCTTTTCCTTATTTTAATTACTCCAAATGCATAGTCTCATGGAAATGAAGGCATACACAGTCAGTGCAAATTCTGTCGCATGTTTTGAGCAGACGATTCGGGACACATAGGAGGACTCAATCAAGGCAACCACTGTTAACCGTTAAGTGGGAGGAATGCCGCTCCCCAGAGAATTCACCAGTCGAGCCCGAGGACCGAAGCGGACCGCCCGTTCGTAAGGTTGGGGGAAACTCCCCCAGCAGACGGGCATGACGGCCGGTCGTAAGACAAGGGGTACTCAATCCCGTAGACCGAGCGAACCACCCGCTCATAAGGCTGGGGCAACTCCCCCAGCAGACGGGCACGACAGCCAGTCGTAAGCCGAGGGGTACTCACCCCCACCGACCGAGCGAACCGCTCGCTCGTAAGGCTGGGGGCAACTCCCCGAGCAGACGGGCACAACAGTCGGTCATAAGCCGAGGGGTACTCACCCCCGCAGACCGAGCAAACCACCTGCTCGTAAGGCTGGGGGCAACTCCCCCAGCAGACGGGCACGATGGCCGGTCATAAGCTGAGGGGACTCACCCCCGCGAACTGAGCGAAGCTCCCGCTCGTAAGGTTGGGGCAGCTCCCCCCAGCCGACGAGCACGACACCCGGTCATATGCCGAGGGGTACTCACCCCCGCGGACTGAGCGAAGCTCCCGCTCGTAAGGTTGGGGGAAACTCCCCCAGCCAACGAGCACGACGCCCGGTCATAAGCCGAGGGGTACTCACCCCCGTGGACTGAGCGAAGCTCCCGCTCGCAAGGTTGGGGGCAACTCCCCCAGCCGACGAGCACGACGCCCGGTCATAAGCCGAGGGGTACTCACCCCCGCGGACCAAGCGAAGCACCCGCTCGCAAGGATGGGGGCAACTCCCCCAGCCAACGAGCACGACGGCCGGTCACAAGCCGAGGGGTACTCACCCCCGCGGACCGAGCGAAGCACCCGCTCGTAAGGCTGGGGGCAAATCCCCTAGCCGACGAGCATGACGGCCGGTCACAAGCCGAGGGGTACTCACCCCCGCGGACTGAGCGAAGCACCTGCTCGTAAGGCTAGGGGCAACTCCCCCAGCCGACGAGCACGACGCCTGGTCATAAGCCGAGGGGTACTCACCCCCGCGGACTGAGCGAAGCTCCCGCTCGTAAGGTTGGGGGCAACTCCCCCAGCCGACGAGCACGACATCTGGTCATAAGCCGAGGGGTACTCACCCCCGTGGACCAAGCGAAGCACCCGCTCGCAAGGCTGGGGGAAACTCCCCCAGCCGACGAGCACGATGGTCGGTCATAAGCCAAGGGGTACTCACCCCCGCGGACCAAGCGAAGCACCCGCTCGTAAGGCTGGGGGCAACTCCCCCAGCCGACAAGCATGGTGGCCGGTCATAAGCCGAGGGGTACTCACCCCCGCGGACCGAGCGAAGCTCCCGCTCGTAAGGTTGGGGGCAACTCCCCCTGCCGACGAGCACGACGCCCGGTCATAAGCCGAGGGGTACTTACCCCCGCGGACCGAGCGAAGTACCCGCTCATAAGGTTGGGGGCAACTTCCCCCAGCTGACGAGCATGACAGTCGGCCGTAAGCCAATGGATGACCTCCCTCGCGGACCGAGTGACCCACCCGCTCGCCTGGCTAAGGACAATCACCCCGATGGGCAGAATCGGAGGGAAGAACGACATCCCAAGCCAGACGAGCCCGGGACAACACCCCTAGACGAGGGTGACGACGCCCGTCCGGTCCAGGAACATTGAAGGCTATTCCAAAGGGGAGAACCCCCGAAAAAGAGACCAGTGGCGCAAGAAGAACAGACTAGGAGAAATCGTTCTCATTAATGGTATGGGTTACATATCACTCAGCAACGTCCTCCGAAGCACTGTTGTTGACAACACAATTTGTCACCCAAGAAAAGAAAAAGGGGACAGGATACAAGGGCTCTTCAGGGGTCCGGAGCGCGAGAGATAGTGTCATCCAGGACCTCGCCTTGCTCCGAGCAGTGGGGATCGGCATGTCCCGGTGGAGGGAGGATCGGCTCCCGAGCGAGCTCCGCGAACTGCCGGAATGACTCCCGGACGACCTCCACTATGCGAGGGGCGAGGAGGTCCTCATAAGTCCCGAAGACCTCCCTCAGGACCGACGCAATCTTTGGCCTTATGGCCGTGTCGACGCCCTTCTCAGCCTCCTCGGCGAAATGGAGCCTCCGATGCAGCTCGGTGAGTTGGCCCCAGAGATCCTCTCTCTCCCACCGGAACTTTTCTTCTGCTTCTCGGCTCAAGTCATGGACATCCACAAGATTTCGCTTGAGATCATGTACTTAAGACTCGAGCTCGTCGGCACGACGGCATTGCTGCCGAGCTTCCATGCGGGCGCCTTGAAGGGCTACGTCAGCCTCCCCGGCCCGAGCGTGCTCCCGATTTAGGAAATCCTCGAGGCTTCTCAATTGGGTCACCCGGCGTTGCGCCTCAACAACCATCGCGGTGGCCTGCAAACGAAAGAAAGGTGGATTATACCAAGGAAGATTTAAGGGCAAGGCAAATGTCCGAAAATGGCAGGAATTCGAACCTGTCGGAGATGACCGACCAGAGAATCCGACAATATGTCCACGGGGGACAACTCCAAGAAGGAACGGTCCCCGGGAAGGATGGAGTCCGCCGCCGGCCGACTCGCCAAGGCCATATCAAGGGGCATCGAGTCCCCGGGGGGGTCAGCGGGGCCTGCTGAGGCGCTCGGCAGGACGCAGACAGCCCCCAAGACCGAAGGGGTATCCGAGGGAGTGGCGACGGTGTGGGTGGCAGGGTCGGCTGAGACGGTCGGCACGATTGCCTTGCCGGGATCCGTCGGCGCGACAGCGGGAGCCGGAGAAGCGACGTGCCCGCTGTTCTTCCGCGACTTCTTCCCGTTGGGGCCAGTGGTAACGCGGGAGAGTGCTTGCGACTCCCACCCGCGGACAGCCGAGGAGCCGATCCGGAACCCTCAACAAGGAGGGGGTCAACCCCAGTGACTTCTCCTCCGGGGGCACCCGATGCGACCCGTGGGGGAGACCTGGCCTCAATCCTTCCCGAAGGAGGCTCGGACCGGTGCAACTCTTCATCTACAGAGCGGCGAGGCGCCCGTGCGAAAGAGCTCCCACGGCCCCGGCGAGATCCCAGCCGAATAAGCTCGTCAACATCGTGGGTGAATTCACGGCCAGCCATCCCTGCGAGAGGAAGCGAAATCAGGGTGAGCCAGAGGTTAAACGGAAGGAAGGGAGACAACTAACCGGGGGACCACAGAGTGCACTTAAGAAGCAGGTCGTCCAGCAAATGCCAGACCGACCTCTCCTCAAGAGAAAGTGACGATAGGAGGCGGGCCGCAGCCCGCTCGGCCTCAGATAAGGTTGCCGCCCTATCGGTTTGTTGCGAACTCCCCCAACATGTCAAGATCACTAAGGCCCGGGGAAAGACAACAAAAACAAAGCTAGAGTCCCAGTTCCCCAACCAAGGGGGCAGACCGAGCAGGCACACTCGCCCCGCACGGGCTCGGACGTGCAGCCAAGATCCGAGGCCGACCGTCTGGATCCGGTAAAAGTGAAAGAGGAGGGGGAGAGACGGCTCTAGGCCGTGAGTGATACAAAGCGTAATGAACCCGGTCAGCACCGGGACAGAGGATGGCGTCAGCTGGCACAGGGTGACTTTCAAGGAGTCCGTGAATTGAATAATAAAAGGGTGGATGGGGAAGCGGAGCCCCAGATGGAACATCTCGACGTAGACGCCGACCTCGTTACTCCGCGGGAAGCAGATCCGCTCGTCTCCAAAAGGAATCCAGACGTCATAGGGATGACATAAGTACCTCTCTCGTATTTCCCTGGTGACTAAGAAAGGGGCCATGGATGACGACCAGAGGACCGATGAAGGGATGCCGAATCGCTCGGAAGACGAAGCCACATCGTCCCCAACGGGATCCGGAAAAAGCTTTCCTTTTCCTTTATCCGGGACCCCCGGGGGCGGCGAAGGAGCTTTGAGCCCCGAGGGATGGGCACGATCGGGACCAGGCGTCGGTCCGCCAGGACGTGTATCACCTATTCTAAGCATGTCTATAGCCCGAATTAAAGAGTGGAAGAATTACCTTGATAAAGAGCTGGAAAGAAGGCAGATGTCGGGAAGAAGAAGCTGGCAGAACGAAGATCAAGAAGGAATGAGCGCGAAAAAGTTGAAGCTCGAGGGATTGAAATGTATATATAGAGGACGATGGTTGGATCTGAACCGTCAAGGGGGAGCACGTGGCCACATCAAGACGGCGGCGATGCTTCGAAAACTGCACCAACGGAAGTTCAAATGGAGTGGTAATAATGACACACATTTAATGGCGAGCCTCGACTGACGCACCCATCGGATCATGAAGGAGTCACATCACCCGAACCGAACCGACGGAAGTCGAACGGCCCGGGCGATGGGGGCAATTGTTACGACTGATTTGGACCAGCCCGAATTACAACGGCACACGGCCCAACCTCAATGGAGGCTCCCACCAGAGAAGACGGGCCCGCCCAGAAGGGCCCACGGACGGGTGATTCGGGTTCAATATTACATATTTAACCCCCCATTTAGCCCTATTTTGTGCTCATGCGATGCTACATTGTTCTCTAATTCATACGTATTTTCTACACATTTATTTATTAGAGAAAACACACTATTTGAGCACAAAACAGCATTTAACGATGCAATTCTGCACATTTTATATTTTTCCTAGCTTGGTCTCGATCTCACGATTCCAACGACTATTTATTTGTATTTTTCTGAGATCTGTGCTAATTACTATGAATTTTTGAATGCAGAATACCATTTAAATGGAGAAATACGCAAGGAAATACGAAAATACGGTCGGCAGCGAATCAGAAGCCGCCACGTGGCAGCATCCTAACCGCTCCCGCTCAATCCGACGAACGTGATCAAAGGGGAGACGTGGAAAAAGCTCGACCGTCGGATGCTGATCCGACGGTCCACAACGGCAGCAAAACCCAGTGCGGAGAGAATTTCATTGGACACGTGGCACGTTCTACGTCGCTCGATCTTCATCCAACGCTGCATCAATTCGGGCAACGCTGCTTGTTTTTGACCGTCGATCCGAGATCCGACGGACACGCTTCGCTCTTCGCACAGCCGCTTGGCGCTTCAGCGTGCCCACGTGGCGTCATCGCTACGAGTCACCGCCAAAATCGAACGGCGATCATTCGAGCGGGCAGCAGCTCTCCATCGCACGAAGAATTGCGATCGTCACCGCTGGATGGCAATCCAATGGACCAACGGATTCCGAAGCGAACGAACGATGGGCGCCTCAGCTGTGCGACGTGGCAAGTCGTGGGCGGTCGATCTGCGATCGGACGGTTCGCAGCAAACACTAATTCGAATCAGCTCTAGGAGACGTGGCACGATGCTGAGCGTAGATCTTCCATCCAACGGACATGAGCTCTCCCGCCTTTTGAAATGAGAGTGAGGCAACGTGGCCGATCAAAGACCGTCTGATTCAGATCCTACGGCCACGATCTATCCCTGACACGATCTAGGCGTGCGAATCGGACGCGAACGGAGAAGCAAAACCCGTTATTGAGGACACGTGGCGCGACGAGGATCCATCCCGCCTCCATCCAACGGCCACGAATTGCTCCGATCAGGATGAGCGGCTCAGATCAGTTCGGGCGCGATTTTAAGCGGGTTTTGAACCCAATAACACAACCCAAACCCGCAATGCCTATTATATAAGCGTATTTAGGGTTTTGGGCGTATTCAAGCAGATTGGGGCGTATTTTGGGTGTATTTGAGGCTCTAGGAGCCGTATTTTCCCCCTGAAAAATTCTGTAAAATTCCAGAGGCTATTTTCTTATTTCCAGAGAGTTTTGATGTCTTTTCAAGGATATTTGGTGATGAATTCTTAACTTAAACTCCTTATTTTGGTGTTTTCAATTGTATTTTGCTATGAACTTGAAGTATTTGGCTATGAAACTTGTTTATTATCGCATTATGATTAGCTAAATCTCTGTTGTGCATGGTATGGCGTAGTTAGGGGCTATGATTTGTGTTAGTTTGGTTGTATTCCATGTGCTAAATCGTTAAACGTCGCTAAAATTGTAATCGTTGTTCGTAAATCGACTTTTTCAGATTCCAAAAGAATTGATTTAGTTGATGATCGCCCCAAAAGGGTGAGTTTTGATCTCCCCAAAAGGGAGTTTCATACCGTAGTTTTGATCTCTCCAAAAGAGAGTTTCATATCGTATTATAACTTTAGCGACGATCTCATTGAATTTTGTGTTTGAACCCCCAAAAGGGCATTTTCCGGTGAATTGCTCCCAAAAGGAGAATTCATTGCGTTATACCTATCAACCAAATTAATACGAATCACTGATCCTAACGAACCCATACCATGTGCATACTTTTTATAGATATTTATTCTCGCGTATTTTCCTTGTTCGTATCATTCACGTATCCTCATTCACACCACCATCACCACCCGTAAAAGTGTTTAGTTTCTCTTCGTTGGCTTTCTATTTGATTTGAACTGTGGTTGCAACAGATTTCTTCCCGTGGATTCGACATCTGGACTCCCAGATTTTACTACTTGTACGGACTCTTGCACTTGAGAGAGAGAGCACCTTTCCGGTCCCACCAACGGGGCTGAAGGCCTAGCCACTTCACCCTCAGGGGCACCCGACTAGCACCCATTCGGCCAGATTAACCGCCCCCCCCGGAATCCGTGATCCTATAATGGCCATTAACGGACCCGTTAATGGGCGACCCCTCCACTACGCACGAGTAGGCGGAGGCGGAGGCGATCGTGGGGACGTGAAAGGAGGCGTGACGTGGGGCAATCACGAGGGACCCTATAAGGGGAAGGCCAGGACGACGGAGAAAAAAGATCGAGACTCAGGTAATCTACAGAGAGGTACTCCATCAACGACCCAGGCTTTCGCCACTCCATTTCCTCCCGCCCCCCAAACTCGAGCCGCCTGGGTTGACGTTTCGGCTTCCTTACAAGTCGGATCTCCCCCGCCGAGTATCCTTTCAGACCTTGATCTGACTTAGGCATCGGATGTGATTTGGCCGGAACCTAGGTCCGGCCTCCCTGACGAGTTTCCTCATCTGTTCAGGAAGAAGATATCCGAGGCGTCGAGGCTACCCCTCAGCGTCGGTCGACTGCACCCATTGCAGTCGTCAGGTGGACGGCTGCACAGGCATCAACACACTTGCAAGGCGCCGAGGCTGCCCCTCGACGCGGATCCGATCGAGGCCGAGCGCGACCTACCGAGCCGATGCTTCTCCTCAGCTCTCCCACGCCGAGAACAAGCGGGCTCGGCGATTCCAAGGGACCCCCAAGTCGGCCCATTGACCACGTTGACCACGCAGCCGACGGTCAACGAACTGTGGTGAGAAAACACACGTAAACAGGTGCGATAGTAGGTTATTTGTATTGGTTGTAATTTGTGAAAAGCCTCACTTGTTTGAGGTCATCTTGGTGAAGGTGTTGGATTCTAGGAAACCCTTACCTTGGTGAGGTTTGTGTTGTTGAAGTCCCCTATTGAGAGAGACAAGATTGTAGAAGTACTCATTGTTGTTGAGGTAAGGTTGCTCTCAAGTTGAGAGTTGATTAGTGAATGCTGGAGTAGTTCACAGATTGACCGAACTAGGGTATCTTGTGTTTGTATTTGATCACTTGTCTCTTATCCGATCTCTCTTACTTGCATTGTTTGTTTAATTCCGATGTGCCATAATTCTTACTTGTAAGTTTTGCGATTTGTTAATTAAGCACCAAGTGAGGTAACTCTCGTTGAAGACGTAGTGATACATAGAGGGATTAAGTTTAAATTTCCGATTTATTTTGGGTAACACTACTCACCACACATCTAGTATTTGCTTGCCATCCACATGCATGGATCCAACATTATCTCAAATTTTGGATTCAAAATTTAAAATGAAACACCAACATGCACGTAGAGATCATATGAAATCGAATGACAAACGCCAACATTGATCGTCGTTGGAGTCCTTGTATGATGTAATTGAATGGCAAACATGTAAATAAGTGGCATGTGCGCGGTAGTAAAAACGGTGGGTGCGCAAATCAATCCCCCATCGTCTATCAGCAGCAGAGTCGTTTAAGAAACATCAATTTGGTAGAACAGTGATACAAGCAATACAGGATTGTGCGTGATCAAATGTTGTTTGGCACAGACAATTACGTAATCTACCCAACAAAGAACTGCCATCGTTATGTGTCATTTTGTTGACCAATGTACTACCTAAACCCTCGGCAACGAATTTTTCAATTTTACGGAGGAAGTGAATGAATACAAAAAAATAATATTCGGTGTACGATAGAGACTTTTTTTTTTGCGTGTGCGCAATTACTCAAAACACGAACGATATTCATTAAATTAATCAAATTTAATCAATCAATTAATTGAATTCCATCAGAGAGCTGGATGAGTCAGAGGGAGAGGAGAGCGATACAAAGACTGAGAAAAGGAAACGGGGGAAAGGGGGGTGTCAGCGAGTGAGTCCGGTCCGGTGTCCGCCCGGGCCGGGCCTGTCCGTTGGGCCGGGGCAGCAGGTGGGCCCCACCCCCCTGTCGGCTAGGAAGGTGACACGCGCGGGCCCCCACCTCGCCTGCGGATACCTCGAGCCACACGTTTCTCCCGCTACACCCCGCCCGCCCGCGTTGCTGTGCTACCCACCGTCCCGACCTTACTCTCACCGCCGGTGAGAATCCATTTGCAATTACCGCGGGTCCAGTCGAACCGTCCGAACCGAGCCGGTTCGGCTCGCAATGGCTTAGAGTTGTGCTGTACCGGCGAGACAAACCTGCCCCCCTATCGTGGCCCCGCCCTAGTAAAGCTATAAAGCTAGCTGTCTGTTGCATAGGCTGGACCCAATGCTTATCGTATCTTGCTCGGGTTGATTCATTTAATGAAACTATATATAAATTCAAAAGCCCATGGTGTGTGGTTCTTAGTAGGGGTGTGCGGGTCCGGGTATCCTGTTTTTTTGATGTTACCCGGTAAGGGACCGGTTCCTAAAATTTGGACCCGGAACCTACCCAGTTGGACCCTATACCCGGACCCTACCCGGACCCTATGGATCCGGGTAGGTTCCGGGTATCCTGTAAAAAAAATCTAATTTGTGATGCATTACGAACAATGATTTTCAAATGATATGTGCATGACAATTACCTCAAATACACATGACTAAAGATCAATCTGGAAGTAAAATATTGTCTCTAGTCTCTTTCTTCAGTGATAAAGGTTTACTGATCAGTCATTTCTATGATAAAGCTAGACATATTGAAGAATGATTCACATTTACCTCTACTGCTCTTTTGAACGCATAAGAGAACAATATGATCTTTGATTCAAATGCATTGTTTGATGAACTTACGCGTTGCTCAGAACTTCAGGATGCAAGTTGTACTCCCTAATATTATAAGTTCAAATTAGATACATCCAGGGTGGATCACTCTTATATATTTTGATCATTAATATTATAATATATATAAAAAATTAAATATATAAAATATCGGTTCCGGTTCAGGGTACCCGTTTCCTATAAACGGGAACCGGAACCGGACCCGATACCCGTCGGTTCCTAAGTTTCCTACCCAGAACCTACCCGGAACCAATAACTATCTACCCAGAACCTACCCGTTCGGGTAGGTTCCGATCGGGTATCTGGGTACCCTGGACCCATGCACACCCCTAGTTCTTAGGCCCTGTTTCTTTTGTTGGAGGAGTGTACGTGGAAAGTCACGGGGCTGTGGAATATTGATGAGAGGAAAGTTTGGGTTTGCTTGAAAAGTTGGTTGAAAAGCTGTTTTGAGAATTTACTGTAGTGACCACACAATTTTATTGTGCTTCTTTTGTTGAAAATTGGTTGGAAAGTTTGATGAAGAAAATTTGATGTGAAGTCCACTGGTTGTACTAATTATTACACTAAACTATAAGTAAACTAATTATTAAACTGAAAAATTTAATTATAATCATTAAATATTAAACAAATAAAAAATTTGTAATGAGACAAAAAACACGGAGGCACTGTGCACAGTGCCTCAGTCGAATAAAAAATTATCGCCGGGAGAGAAAGGAGAGAGAGAATGAGTGGGGCCCGTGCAACTTTCTCAACCTTATCAGCTTTCTCAGCTGTAATCCGGGGTGATTTACGGCGATTTTGATAGCGGAAAGTTTGCCGCCATCTCAGCACCACGTCGGAGAACTTTTCCCCTAAAATTTCTCGATGAAAGGAACATAACACGTGAATGTGTGATGAGAAAATAATGAATAATGGGTGAATAGTGGCGTGAACAGTGCCGAAAGCCCACTCTCACCTACAATGGTACATATCCTTAATGTAGAGTTATAATTTATGTAATGTGTTTTTTTGGAAATAACAATTGGGCGAATTGATTAATATAAATTTTATGTAGTGGTGTGAATGAGAAGGGAGAGAGGGTGTTGGGGAGTGGATAAGTATGTATTTAGATAAATTTTATGACACATGTAGATGTAATTATTATGTGTATTTGATTTTAATGACCTGAATTTATGTCTATATGTCGTGTCATGTGTGGATGTCAGTAACATAGGTGGTGTGGTGGGACCCTTACCCTAGATAATTAAAGGGCTGTAGAATTTAATTTCTTTTTTCTTAAAACTTTACTTTACACTTGCAATTCATCTCAACTTCTTCCCCCCCCCCCCCTCCCCCTCCTAAAATTTGCTTTTATGTGAGACATGATTCTCGCTTTGGAACTTACTCACCTTCGAAGACACCATTCCCAATAAAACTATCATTCAACTTATTATCAATCCAAGACATATTGTTTGATCAAGTTTAATAATTTGTAAATTTATTTATATATGAAAACAAGTTGGAAAAACAACTCAAAACATTTTAGAAATTGTTCTGAAAATTACTTAAATACCATACCATTTTTTGCATTTCTTAAAACCCATGACTTTTACTTTATGATTACCGAACATCATTAATTGATTATTATTTTTAAATATGATCAAAATATCATTCGCTATTCTTCTTCTTTTTTCTCAATGCTGCCATTGTTTTACTTCTTTGTTTATTATTATTCTTCTTCTTCTCCTCATCGCCTCTCTCTCATTTTTTATGGTCTTGTTATCATTGCTTCTCCACCTCTCGTATCATTGCTTTGTTTATTGTTGTTGTACTTCTTCTTATTCTTATTCTTATTTTTCTTCTAATTGCTGATGCTTCTGTTGCTGCTTCTATCTTCTCTTCTCTTTATTCGCACCATTCTTCAAGGCTAAAATGAAAGAAAACACAATAATGACAAAGAGACGAGAGGGAACAAACGAGAGTCTCGTTCTCATTTCTCAAAGCAACGAAAAGAAAAGAAAGGCAATCACAACACATGTAATAATTATAAGGAAATGAGACCAAGTCAACCATATCCCTTGAAGATCTCCAAGCAATCAATGACATTCCTATCTGAAGGCGTTTCGATACAATGCACCGCATCTCGTAGAGATATGCAATGTCAACCATATCCCTCGGAGATCTCCAACCAATCAATGCCATTCATATCAGAAGGCGTCCCGATACACTGCACCGCATCTCGTAGAGATATGCAAGGTCAACCATATCCCTCGGAGATCTCCAAGCAATCAATGACATTCATATCAGAAGGCGTTCCGATACAATGCACCGCATCTCGTAGAGATATGCATTCAGCACCTACCAATAAAGCTAGATTCATATCCTCTTGTAAAGTACTATTATACCCTTGATACATTGTATTTAAACACATGAAGAGGAATGTAAAACTTCACTGGTTTCTCTTCTACATTTCTACAGTCGTTTATCCATTTTCTCTAAATTTCTTCATGGTATCAGAGCCTCTCGCCTAACGGCAATTAGATCTTGTATGTATACACAACATCCTCTCCATGGAGCCGATTTCACCTAACCTCAAATTTCTCATCTCAAAATTCCCCGCCCTAATCACCACCCGACTAGACTCCACAAACTACATACAAGGTTGTAAAAAACGCTAGGCGCTAGGCGTTCGGATTGCTAGCGCCTAGCGCCCAGAGCATTAATAGGAACCGCCCAGGAACCACCTAGGAACCGTCCAGAGCGCCCAGACACCGCCCAGAATGCTTAGGCGGCCGATTAATCCCAAAAACAGAACACTGACTACATACTTTGGCGTTCTCAGGTCGTCGGTGTTCTCAACGCGCACGGCTTCCTCGGGTACGTCGATGGATCTACATCATCTCCATCTCCCACAATTTCCGATCCAAAATCCACCACCACCACTCCTCTGCCGCCAATTCCCAATCCTGACTTCCACAAATGGTTGATCACCGATCAACACCTCTGCATGAGCATTCAGGCGACTCTATCTCCTTCTGCTCTTGGCGTCACCCTTGGTGTCACCTCTTCACATCTATTGTGGACAAAGTTGGAAACCCGATATGCCTTTCTTTCTGAAGGGCACATCGAGCTACTTCAAGACAAACTCACCAACCTCTTCATGGCCGAGGAGCCTATGGCCGCTTACTTAGATCGGGCAAAAGCGATATATGGCCAGCTACAAATCGCTGGTCCTGATATTGTCACTACACGACAAATGGTTCGCCAGATCCTCCATGGTCTTCCTCCTACTTACGATTCCTTCTGTGTAATGGCCCGAAATCGTGGAAAGCCTTACACAGTTGAGGAGATATGGAGCAGTCTCCTTACCGAGGAGGCCAGCATGCAGCTACGACGTCTCTCGACCTCTAGCACACCAACTACCACCATGTCCTCTGTTCCTTCTCCCTCAACCGACTCCTCTGCACTCATCTCTAACTACGGACGACTGGACAACCATGGCCGCACCACATATGGGCGATTCAACGGAGGCCGCGGCACTTTCCCTTTCTCTCGTGGTGGCCGCACCAGCAACATACAGCCCCGAGGTAGTCCACAACGACCCGAACCTCCTACACCGACTACTCAGGTCGGACGGCAGAGACGACGTGTGCCTATCGACCACTCGACTGGCCGACCTATCCCTTGCAAGTGTGCTGGAAGCCGAATCATCACACCCTCGATTGCTTTTGGATCGGTGAGCATGTTCATAAACATGAGGCTCATGCAGTCCATCAAGGTCGCTCTGCGGACGGTGAATGGATCCTCGACACAGGTGCCACGGATCACATCGCGTCTACCACTTCACAACTTGAGACAATGACACCATACTCGGGTAACAAACACATTACTGTTGGCACAGGTGATACCGCCACAGTGGTCAACATTGGCTATTCTTCTATCCCTTCTCTAAACTCCACTATACGTCTTCCTGACATTTTACATGCTCCACAATTCTCTAAAAATCTGCTCTCAGTCTATAAATTCACTCGAGATAATAACTGCGTTATCCAATTCTCATCCTCTGGTTTTGTTGTACAGGATGCCACCACAGGAAAAACTCTTCTTAAAGGCCCGAGTAGGAATGGACTCTACCCGATCCATCACAATCCCATCTCTCTTTCTGCATCAAGCACCTCGGGCACTCTTTGGCACACCCGTCTCGGTCATCCTGCTCCTCCTGTTGTCTCCAAAATCGCTTCCAAGTTATCCCTCAAGCTGTCTCCTCAGCCACCATGTCCTCAATGCTCAATGAGTAAGAGTCATAAATTACCTTTTCCTTTGTCAAAATCGAGAGCAGATTCTCCCTTAGCTTTAGTTCATTCTGATGTATGGGGCCCTGCCCCAGTTCAATCTAATAAAGGATATAGGTTTTACGTCAGTTTTATTGATGACTACTCTCGCTATATTTGGCTCTACCCTCTATATCATAAATCCGACGTGTTTGCTGCCTTCCAAACAGTTCAAACAATGGTTGAAAGGCAGTTTAACACGGAAATTAAAATTTTTCAATCTGATGGTGGGGGGAATTTTGTAACAATCAATTTATCTCCCTATTTCACCAACTTGGGATCATACATCAGACCTCAGCACCCTACACACCCGAGCAAAATGGTGTGGCCGAAAGAAAACACCGACATGTAATTGAAACTACACTTGCTTTGCTACTAACAGCTTCTATGCCTCAGCAATATTGGCCAGATGCAGCGAAAACGGCTATATATCTGATCAACAGACTACCATCTGCAACACAACGAAACAAATCTCCTCACGAGATTCTCTATCATCAGGTTCCAGACTACAAGAGGATGCGCACCTTTGGTTGCCTGTGCTATCCCTGCCTCCGCCCTTATGTACAACATAAGCTTGAACCAAGGTCGCAACCGTGCGTCTTTCTTGGTTATGCTGACCACATGAAAGCGTATAAATGCATGGAGCTGTCTACCAAAAGGTTGTACCTGACTCCACATGTCAGGTTTGAGGAGAACATCTTCCCTTTCTCTACTCAGACTCGTCCAACGCCATAGCCTACACTGATCAACTCTATCCCACCGACCAGTATTCCTACCCATCCACCTGCACCCCTCCAACCAACACCCACCGATCCCCCGATCTACCAACCTACCGACCATCCGACCCATCAACACGACCTACCGACCTCTCCAAGCCGCCCCACAGCTCGCTCAACCCAAAGTATGACCGATCCAGCTGATTCACCAACACAAACCTTGCCTGACCCATCATTGCCTACAAGCATTCTACAACATATCTCGGCACACCATAATCAGGTCACTCACCCGACCTCTTACCATCCCCACTTAACTTCCATGTTACCTCCAACCTCCACTTCTCCACCTACTCAACCCACATCGGATACTTCACCACTGTCGACTCATCCCATGACCACCCGTTCCATGGTCGTCACCTTAAACCTCGTCAACCATTAAACCTACATGCCCAAATCACCTCAGAAGAACCGATATCCTACAAGGAGGCGTCCAAACATCCCCAATGGGTCGCAGCCATGCAGGACGAGTATGCCGCTTTAACCCGTCAAGAGACTTGGGAACTTGTCTCTCCTCTTCCCTCAGTAAACATCAACGGATGCAAGTGGGTCTACAAGATTAAGCGTCACACGGATGGCTCTGTTGCCCGCTATAAAGCTCGGCTCGTGGCCAAAGGCTTTCATCAGAAGGAAGGGGTTGACTATGCTGAGACCTTCAGCCCAGGCGCCAAGCACGGTTCTATCCGCCTCTTGATCACACTGGCTCTACACTTCGACTGGCCCATCAGACAACTCGATGTCTCCAATGCCTTTTTACATGGAAACATAGATGAAAATCTTTATATGGCGCAACCTATGGGATTCATAGATCCCTCTTTCCCACAATATGTCTGCAAGCTACGGAAAGCATTATATGGCCTCACACAGGCGCCTCGACAGTGGTATGCTCGCTTCTCCCAGTTTCTCCGCCTTCATGGATTCCACCCGAGCATTGCCGACTCATCTCTCTTTGTCAAACACTCTGGCGACCAAACAACCGTGATCCTGTTGTATGTCGACGACATCCTAATCACGGGCTCTTCGGCAAACTTCGTACATCAATTCATTGGTGAGCTTGCCAGTGAGTTCTCACTCAAAGATCTCGGCGATCTATCATACTTCCGGGGACTGGAAATTCAACGAAGCTCCCAAGGCTGCTTCGTCCATCAGACCAAATATACAAAAGAGCTCCTTCAGAAAGCCGGTCTCTCCGGTTGCAAGCCGAGCAGAACTCCAGTCTCCTCAAAATGGAATCCAAACACCTCAGATCCTTTACTGCTCGATGGATCGTACTACCGCAGTCTGGTCGGTGCTCTTCAATACCTCACACTGACCCAACCTGATATTGCATTTGCCGTCAATCAAGAATGTCAGTTTCTCCATGCTCCACGTGACTCACATCTCACATCTGCTAAACGGATTCTTCGGTATCTTCAACACACTCCAACCCACGGCATTCTTCTTCGTCCGAGTCCTCTGTCACTCATCGCCTTCTCCGACGCTGATTGGGCAGGAGATCCCGTAGATCGTCGCTCCATCAATGTATTCTGTGTCTTCCTCGGAAAGAACCCTTTGACTTGGAGTGCAAAAAAAAAAACAACCTTCGATTGCACACAGCTCGACAGAATCGGAGTACCGTTCTCTCTCTCTCACGGCTAAAGAGATCATCTGGCTACAACTTCTTCTTTCTGACCTTCAGATTCCTCTCCAAGACAAGCCGATAATTTGGTGTGACAACAAGTCGGCTATCTCACTCTCTTCCAATCCGGTCTTTCATTCCCGAACAAAACACTTCACAGTCGACTACCACTTCATCCGTGAACAGGTCACATCAGACAACATTCGTGTTCAACACATCTCTACCGAGGACAACCCGGCTGACAACTTCACTAAGAGTCTCACTGCGGATCGCTTCGAGCTATTACGAGACAAACTGTTCGTCATTTCGGCCGCTCAGTTTGCGGGGGCGTATAAGGAAATGAGACCAAGTCAACCATATCCCTTGAAGATCTCCAAGCAATCAATGACATTCTTATCTGAAGGCGTTCCGATACAATGCACCGCATCTCGTAGAGATATGCAATGTCAACCATATCCCTCGGAGATCTCCAACCAATCAATGCCATTCATATCAGAAGGCGTCCCGATACACTGCACCGCATCTCGTAGAGATATGCAAGGTCAACCATATCCCTCGGAGATCTCCAAGCAATCAATGACATTCATATCAGAAGGCGTTCCGATACAATGCACCGCATCTCGTAGAGATATGCATTCAGCACCTACCAATAAAGCTAGATTCATATCCTCTTGTAAAGTACTATTATACCCTTGATACATTGTATTTAAACACATGAAGAGGAATGTAAAACTTCACTGGTTTCTCTTCTACATTTCTCCAGTCGTTTATCCCTTTTCTCTAAATTTCTTCAATAATCACAACAACTATTAACTCCTCCCCACTGTAAATGAAGAAGAAAGAATAACAATGGTAGTAAGAGTAATGCCGGTCATTTAAAATAGTTAAAGTTGAGGCTATTATTTGATGCAAAAAATGTTATGACATTTACAATAACTTTTGGGTAGACGCTGATGATATTTTGAGTCATTATCACAAACAAATTATACAATTTTTTATATAACCAATCTTGACCGGCAAATATATACTTTATCTCAATACGAATTCAAATCCACATCTTTTAAAAAGGAAACTAACATTGCCCATGATGAAATTGGCTCCATGTTTGTCCACCAAGTAAATAAATATCAAACAAATAAACAATTTTTTTTAAAAAGGATAACAATACTTACCATATCCGAAATCTCCGGTTCAAAAACCTAACCGGGTGGAACTAAAAAGCCGACCGCCATCGGCTAAAGAACAAACACTGTGTTGGGTCGAAGGCTGCACAACTTAACTTTGGCCCACTGCCAAGTGCACAATGCCTCTGTCTAATAAAAAATTATATTAAAAAAGGAATTGGGACACTGGGATTCGTCGAGAGAGAAAGGAGAGAGAGAATGAGTGGGGCCCGCGCAACTTTCTCAGCCTTTTCAGCTGTAATCCGCGGGATTTACGACGATTTTGATAGTGGAAAGTTTGCCGCCGCCTCAGCGCCACGTCGGAGAACCCCCCCTCCCCCAAATTTCTCAATAAAAGAAACAAACCACATGAATGTGGGATGAGAAAATAGTGAATAGTGGATGAATAGTGGCGTGAAAAGTGCTGAAAGCCCACTTTCTCACCTGTATTCAACAAACGGAACATGCCCTTAATGTAGAGTTATAATTTATGTAATGTGTTTTTTGGGATTAATAAGTGAGCTAATTGATTAATATAAATTTTATGTAGTGGTGTGAATGGGAAGGGAGAGAGGGCGTTGGGGGGTGGATGTGTATGTATTTAGATAAATTTTATGACACATATAGATGTATTTATCATGTGTGTTTGATTTTTATGACCTGAATTTATGTCTATGTGTCATGTGTCATCTGTGGATGTCCGTGACAAGGTGGAATGGTGGGACTTTTACCCTAGATAATTAAAGTGCTATAGAATTTAATTTCTTTTTTTTTCTTAAAACTTTACTTTACACTTGCAATTCATCTCAACTCCCCCCCAATTTGCTTTTATGTGAGACATGCTTCTTGCTTTGGAATTTACCTTCTAAGACACCATTCCTAATATAACTATCATTCAACTTATTATTAATCCAAGACATATGGTTTGATCATGTTTAATATTTTGTAAATTTATTTATCTATGAAAACAAGTTCGACTCAAAACATTTTAGAAATATTTTCTAAAAATTACTTAAATACCATACGATTCTTTTTTGCATTGCTTAAAACCCATAACTTTTACTTTATGATCACAGAACATCATTAATTGATTATTATTTTTAAAAAAATGATGAAAATACCATTCAATATTCTCCTTCTTTTTTCTCCATGCTGCCATTGTTGTTTCTTCTTTGTTTATTATTATTATTATTTTTCTGTCCATCCGGCTCTCTCATTTCTTTTTATGGTCTTGTTATCATTGCTTCTCCTCCTCTCATATCATTACTGTATTTATTGTTGTTGTACTTCTTCTTATTCGTATTCTTATTATTCTTCTGATTGCTGTTGCTTCTGTTCTATCTTCTCTTCTCTTTCTCCGCATCATTCTTCAAGGCTAAAAACGAAAGAAAACACAACAATGACAAAGAGAAGAGAGGGAACAAACGAGGGTCTCGTTCTCATTTCTTAAATCAACAAAAAGAAAAGAAAGGCACTCACAACATCTGTAATAATCACAACAACTATTAACTCATACCCGCTGTAAAGGAAGAAGCAAGAATAACATTGGTACTGGTAGTAAGAATAATGACAGTTTGGTCATTTGAAATAGTTAAAGCCGATGTTATTAATTGATGCAAAAAATGTTATGCCATTTAAAATAAATTTTGGTAGACTCTAAGGATATTTTGAGTCATTATCACAACCAAATTATACAATTTTTTAGATAACCAATCTTGACCGGCCAATAAATAGTTCAGAGAAGTGCTCTCTACACCTCAAACAGAGGTGCAGGGAGGTGACGGTTATAAATGGGAGGAATGTGAGGAGAGAGAAAGTGATATGTGACCCTTTAATTTGATTTTCGTTCTATTTTTTAGTAACATGTCCTCTCCAAGCATCTCAATTGAGGTGTAAATATCAGTTCTCATCATTTATTTCAATACCATTCAAAGAATTCAAATCCACATCATATCCACATCATTTAAAAAGGAAACAAATATTGCCCATGATGAAATTGGCTCCATGTTTGTCAACCAAGTAAATAAATATCAAACAAATTAATCAAATTTAAAAAAAAAAAGGAAAAACAATACTTACCATCTCCGAAATCCCCGGTTCAAAAACCGAACCGGGTGGAACAAAAAGGCCGACCGCCACCGGTTAAAGAACAAACACTGTGTTGGGTCGAAGGCTGCAGAACTCAACTTTGGCCCCCTGCCCAGTGCCCAACAAAAACAAACCTCTCTCTCTCTCTTCAGCGGCACAAAAAGATACAAAACACAACAACACAACACGAAAGAGAGAGAGATTAGAGAGAGAAACAGAGAGAAGACGAAGAACTACGAAAGAAAGAGGGCTAGGGTTTCAGAGCTCTGATCTCGATTTAGGGTTTCTCCTTGTGCGATCTAGCCCTCAAAATTTCAGATCGGTGCGTTGGATGATCATCTGACCGCTGGCCATGGCGTCTTCTGATGTCTCGGTGAAAGGGAATGGAAGCAACAGCTACTCCTCGGTCTCCAGAGACCACCGCCAGTCCGCCGCGGGTAAAGATTAGAATTATCAGCCGCAGGGGGCGTTCCGAGTCGGTTTTTTGTTTGAGGATTTTTTCCACTCACCCCGTTATTTTGTTTCGCGTTGCAGATGCGGCGGAGGACGAGCTCTTCAATGAACTGTGGCATGCTTGCGCTGGGCCTTTAGTGACGGTGCCAAGAGTCGGAGAGCTCGTCTATTATTTCCCTCAGGGTCATATTGAGCAGGTAACGGCGATTTTCTGGATCGATTGGACTCCAATTTCTCTTTTTATGGTTAAATTTGTGGATTTTAGTTCATCTTTTGGTCCATTCCGAGCGTTTCTGAGGAAATTTGCTTGTTTTTCAACTCTGGCTCGAATCTGAGTTGATTGCTTTACTTTGATTTCGTTCAATCAACGCCAGGCATGCCCGCTCGTTTTCATGTTATTTTGGTGCTAATTTTGTGCAATTGAACTTCTACACCATTGATTTCGAACAGGAAGTTCTTTTCCTCTATTCTAACCTTTAGAACCATATATATGTGGCTTCGATAATGAGAAAATTCTCGTGTTTATTGCGAAAAGCATGTACGATAGTTTTTAGTGCTTGGTTATTGTTAATTTGTAATTTCTTTACACGTCCTGATTTTGTGGTTCTGAATTTTTGTGGAAGTGTTGTGAATTCTAGGGTTTCTGGTGGGTGATCCTTCTCTAGAGGAGTACATCTCTCTGATTTGCCAATAAGTTGACATATTCTTCTCTGCATACTATCTAATGTTTATTTTTAAAAATTTTTGGTTCTAAATTTTAAAAATTGACCACTTAACCTAGGAATACTATTACCGAATTTTGCCGTATAACCTCAACAATGCATCCGGCCGTTGAATTATGTAATTTCTTATCAAAATCATGAATCTGGGGTTTTGGGTACTCAAATTCTTCCCCTTGATTTATGGTGTCTCATCATACAGTCGAACTAACGTTGTCCTAAGCCATTTATCATTTCTATAGCTTGAAAAATCGTTGGATTCCTAACTTGCTTTGTCTTAGTCGCGTGGATGCTTTATTCCTTTTTTGCTGTACTTTAATGGCCATTCTCTTTGGGATATAATACAGGTTGAGGCCTCAACAAATCAGGTGGCAGACCATCAGATGCCAGTTTATGACCTCCCATCCAAGATCCTTTGCCGTGTAATGAATGTCAATTTGAAGGTATAATTAAATTGTTTTGTCTAGTTCTTAAGAGCTTGGATTGACAATGAAACGACAGGAAGTTTCTGATGTTAATCAGGCTAATATAAAATATTAACTTCTCTTAACACGTCTTTCTGTATAGGCTGAGCTGGACACCGACGAAGTTTTTGCACAAGTGACTTTGCTCCCTGAGCAAAATGTATAAGATGTTTCTACCAAAACTTTTGCTTTTGTTATAATCGTGGAATGTTTTCTCGTGTACTGACATGTGAGGTTATGGGTTAACATCAGCAAGATGAGAATGCCGTGGAGAAGGAGCCTCTGCCACCACCACCACCGAGGCCTCATGTTCACTCCTTCTGCAAGACATTGACGGCTTCTGACACTAGTACCCATGGTGGGTTCTCGGTGTTGAGACGCCATGCTGACGAGTGCCTTCCACCATTGGTTAGATTCTAGACTACTCACCCTACTGTGAGTTTTGGTAAGATGGAAGTCCTTACTGATTCTCTACTTGTGTTTTGTTCTCTGAATTAGGACATGGCTAAAAACCCTCCAACACAGGAACTGGCTGCAAAGGATTTGCATGGTGTTGAGTGGCGATTCCGTCACATTTTTCGCGGTAATCATCCTTAATAATGTTATTGAGACGTTTTGTATAACAAGTACCCTTGTAGGTACCTTAACTAGATTTTATTTTCACAGTTTAGGTTCTTCTGTTATCAATTGTTTTCAATGTGGTATATAGTTTGTTTTGCTATTTTAAGAAAATTTCTTCTTGAAGTTTTAATTCCATGTACATTGTGTCGTATGTTGATATCGAGCTAGCTGCCTGATATGGAAGTTTGTTACAGCATAATGCATTTGTGAAGCCTTGTATTATTTGAGTTGCGTGCACCACAGCTTCCCTTTGTTGGGGGGGGGGGGGGGGGGGGGAAATTATGAAGATGAATAGGATGACAATTGCATCTGGAACTATTGATTCCCTATCATCAGTTCATTGTACTTATGGAGCATGTGCTGATAGATGCATGGCATAGCCAATCTTAGAAATGCCGTGTTCATAGTTTTGCTTTTGAATTGATGCTTTGAATTCTTCAGTTGGCCTATTGCAAATTTAATTGTAGTGGGAACTATGCAGTGTTTTTATCTGTCTATGTTTGCTCTAACCATTTCATGTACATGTTCGTGATGCTGCCGGTAGTGTTAATGTTGTGTTTTTTCAATCATGAATATTGCAGGTCAGCCAAGGAGGCATCTGCTTCAAAGTGGCTGGAGTGTCTTTGTTAGCTCTAAGAGGCTTGTTGCTGGGGATGCTTTCATTTTTCTTAGGTATGACACCTGTTTTGCATGTCTTGCTTAAATTAATGTGTGTTTGTAGTTTGTACTGAATGGTGTGTACCACCACACAGGGGAGAAAATGGTGAATTGCGTGTTGGAGTGAGACGTGCCATGAGGCAGCAGACAAATGTTCCATCTTCCGTTATTTCTAGCCACAGCATGCATCTTGGTGTCCTCGCCACTGCATGGCATGCTGTTACCACAGGAACATTGTTTACAGTTTATTACAAGCCAAGGTGTGTGGTTGATGCTCTTGAATGTTTCATGCAATAGTATGCGATATAGTTTGATATGTGCAGTGTACATTTAATAGTCTTAAGTTGACTACATTCCAACCGTGGACTGCATGTACATACATTCCCCATCATCTAAATTATTTAAAATTCTTTAGATGTGCGTTCTCCTACATACTATTCTTTTACATTCTAAATCTGACCCAAACATAGACCTAGTACCCATTGTGTTTCCCCATAACACAGGATCACTGGAACATAGTCTGGAGTAGCATCTGCATGCGCATTGGTGGTCTGTAAAATTGGAGGGCAGAAGCAAACTTTTTAGCATAAAACAAGAGGATCAAGTTATTAAACATAAAAGTCTAGGAACTTATGATCCTTTTGAAAATTTAGTTCTTTATTGTTATTGGCACTTATTTTTGTCTTGTAATTGACTTGGTATGACAGGACAAGTCCTTCTGAGTTCATTGTCCCATATGATCAATATATGGAGTCTCTCAAAAGCAACCACTCAATAGGCATGAGATTCAAGATGAGGTTTGAAGGGGAAGAGGCCCCAGAGCAGAGGTATGACACCATAGCACTATGTATCCATGTCATTGATAAGAATGATTACTTTCCTATTTATCAAGGTGTCTTTGTTTCTGAAATGGTGTGCTCATCTCCTTGTTAAAGGTTCACAGGCACCATTGTGGGCATGGGAGAGGTTGATTCCAGCAGGTGGCCCGGATCAAAATGGAGAAGCCTCAAGGTAATAACACCTTCTTTTTTGGTTCTAGTCATAGTAATGTTTGATGGTGTGAATTTTTCTCTTTTTCTCGAATTAGGTACGGTGGGATGAGACCTCTTCCATTCCCCGACCTGAGAGAGTTTCTCCATGGAAAATAGAGCCTGCTTTGGCTCCTCCGGTGAACCCTCTTCCAGTGCCTAGACCAAAAAGGCCTCGAACAAATGCGATTCCCTCTTCTCCTGATTCATCTGTTCTCACACGAGAAGGTAATACTGTTAACTGAATTTATGGTATTCAAATTGGTCTAATGATCAAAATAACTTAATATTCAAATGTTTGACATTTTTAGGCTCATTGAAGGCCACCATCGACACTTCCCAATCACATGTAATGTCAAAGGTCTTGCCAGGTCAAGATATCACGGTCTTGAGAAGCAACTTTGTCGAGGGTTATGAATCAGATGCAGCTCCTAAGCCTATTTTGTGGCATCCATCACGCAATGAAGAAAGAAACGATGGTTGCACGGAGAATTGGATTCAGATGGGGAGACCTGAACCCACCTACACTGACATGCTCTCAGGGTTTCAAAAGTCCCGTGACTCTCAGAGATTTGCTTCATGTTATGAACACAATTCAGGTGACAAAAGGTCGTCGGAAAATCAACTACGGGAACAGCAAGGTAAGCTCCACTTGCTTTCAAGCCAGTGGTCTCTGATGTCTTCCAACCCTTCGTTCAGTCTGGAGTCGGACCCAAAGATGCCAACACAAGCTGTTCGATATGCTGGATTGGGAGGCTACTCATCGTTGCAGGGTCTTGGGATCGAGCAAAATCATACAAACATGTTCTCAAATTTACCTTTGAGCACTAACTTGCTTCAACCACAGGTTGTGAGACCTCAGCCTGTAGTAGCTGCAGCCAAAAATGTGGTGGTGGATACAGTAAGCAACAATTGGAAGATTTTCGGTTTCAATCTTAATAGCAATCCTCCAATATCTGGCCCAGCAACTGCAGGCTCAAATATTGCGTACGAGCTGGAGTTGTGTAGTCAACCAACAGGAACATTGCATCAGTCATCAGAGATCCTAGAGACTGCTCGATCCATCGAACCCTCAAAAAGTGCCAAGTCAGTTGAATCTGCTTCAACGGGAAGCGAACGAGAGAAAGGTCTTCAGCCTGGCCAGCAGGCAGCTAACGATATCCCGAGCAAGCTATTGGGCAGTTCAACCAGGAGCTGTACAAAGGTACTTCTAGCTGTGTGTCTGATTGGCATCCTCGCGTGGATGCATCTTCATAATGCAATTAAATAGTTGATGAGAATACACATCTGTTACTGCAGTTAATTATACTGCATTTCACCATCATTTTCTTTATTACTTGGTCCTAACAGTGGAAGCTTTTTTTAATCACGTTTTACTTATATCATCATCTTCCCCTAAACTCTGAATTGGAATGGGGTGTATTTTTCCAGGTTCATAAGCAGGGAATTGCTCTGGGGAGATCTGTGGACCTTTCACGGTTCAGTGGCTATGATGAACTGATTGCTGAATTAGATCGCATGTTTGAGTTTGAGGGTGAATTGATGTCTTCCAATAAGAACTGGATGGTTGTGTACACTGACGGCGAGGGTGACATGATGCTTGTTGGAGATGACCCATGGCAGTGAGTATTATTCCGATCATATGCTTACATGCATAATTTTGGGCAATTTTGTGGTTTGTAATAGAATTTTTAATAGAAACACACTTGCTGCTTCTTTCTTTGTATAGAGAATTCTGTAGCATGGTTCGCAAGATCAATATTTACACGAAGGAGGAGGTCCAAAAAATGAATCCAGGAACTCTTAGCCCAAGAAACAAGGAGGCCTCAACTGTTACAGAAGAGAAAATGACCGAGAGAGAAACAAAGAGCCACTTGCCCACCTCAGCGACCAATTTTTCTGAGAAAAGCTAGTAAGTTAACGTTCATCTTATGGACCACTGTGAAACTGAACCTGCTATTGGAAATGTCTAAATTAAAATCCGCGAAATGCATGTTATTGATCATGCTGCATTAGATTTGAAAACATTCAATGGTTTATTTATGAATGAAATTTCTGGTTATCGAGCAACTCATTTCTTTGTTGTCCTACAATGCAGGTTTGCAGAGAATGGAGGGAGGGCTGGGTATATATAAATGGAAGTTTTTTTTTGCACGGCAGGGTGGGGGTAAGCTCCATTGATCTGCCTTGCTGTTGACCTTGTTAGCTTTAGGTTGAGGTGCCATTCATCTTAAATAGTTTTGAATGTATGCACGCTGATTTGGCAGTCTCGGTAGATTTGTAAATGCTGCTGCTGTGCGTATATTTCCAGCAGGAGGGGGTAGTAGGGTTAGGGTTTATATGCCACTTACCACCCCCCATCGATCATGTAAATAGCTCTCTGCTCAATATAAGTAATATCCCGTCTTGTCTGTTCTTTTGCTATCCATTTAGTTATCATTCTAATAAGGACTGATATGCACGCTTAATTGCTGTCTCATGGTTAGATATTTGCACAGGAGAAATCAATGCAAGTTTGTTTGCTGTCTCAAATCTTTCCTCACTTGTTAGGCTAGGTTTGGCTAGGTTTTGGTTTCTTCCATCTTTAATGCCGAGCCTGAGCTTTCATGGTGGATCCTTGTGCTGGACTGAATATGGAATCGTCCAGCTCTCAAAGGCCAGTGCTTTACGCCGTGGGATTACCGATATTTTCAGGCTGTCTCCAAAAGAAAGGTGTGTGTTGGGGGGAGTGGGCTTGATTAATGGTATGTTTCTTTTTAAAGAGACAAAGCAGTTTGGACCTCTAATTAGTATGTGGCAGGTATGAGAACAGCAACATGCACTTTTGATTCTGTCGCTGTTGCTTGGTAGTATTGTATAATAAAAAAATAATTAGTGTGACCCACCCACTCACCCACATATCCCGGAATTTATAAATTATGTTACTGCCTGCCTGCCTGGGTTATTTTAGGGATCCTAAAAGTCCACAGTTTCCCCAGAACAGTTTGCCTTGATCTAGGGCACAATGAATCTGGACTTGTATCTCTTAGGCCGGATAGGGTTGGACCTTTGGGATTATATAAGTATGCCTTTCATTAACTGCGGCAGTATTTTATTTATGGGTTTTTTCTCATATTAGTCCCTTAAATTATGCGTAATTTGATATTAGTCCCTTAATTCTTCGTAATTTTGAGTTTAATCCCTCAAATCTTAAGCCGTTAACCTAAATTAGTCCCCTCATCCTATATTCTGTTAAATAGTTAGTTTAATTAACGATTAATTAACAATTAGTGTTAATTAACTACAAATTAAACCCTAAATGAGAGGAGACGGAGGAGAGAGGGGGCGGAGGAGGGGGAGGGGGAGGGCGGACCTCCTCCCCGCCGCCGCCCTCCTCCCCGCCGCCCGCCCTCCCTCTCCCCCTTCCCCCTTCATCCCCCCTCCTCTCCCTCATCCCCCCTTCATCCCCGCCGTCGCTTCCCCCTCATCCTCCCCCTTCATCCCCCACCCCCCCCTCCTCCTCCTCCCCCCTCCATCCCCCACCTCCTCCTCCCCCTCATTCATGCCGCCGATCCCCCCCTCCTCCCCACCGATCCCCTCTCCTCCCCGCCAATCTCACCCGCCTCCTCGCCCTTCATCCCCATCGTCTCCACCGTCGCTCTCCCCCTCCTCCCCGCCGATCTCCCCCGCATCCTCGCCCTTCATCCCCCATCGTCTCCACCGCCGCTCTCCCCCCTCCTCCCCGTCGATCTCACCCGCCTCCTCGCCCTTCATCCCCATCCTCTCCACCGCCGCTCTCCCCCTCATCCCCCTTCATCCCCTTCCTCCCTCCTCCTCCCCCGCCACCGGGAGAGCTCTTCCCAGCCGCCTCATCCGCCTCATCCCCCTCCTCCCCGCTGCCGAACCCTCCTTCTCCTCATAACCCTCCTCCCCGTCGAGCTCCCCCTCCTCCCCACTGCGATCCCCCCTCCCCCATCATCCCATCTCCTCGCCGCCGCCGCCCCCCCCCTCCTTCTCCTCCCCTTCATCGTCGTCGCTGCCGTCGCGAACAAGTGGACACGTCAGCACTAACAGCCGCACTAACAGCCACGTCAACAATAACGGAATTTTTAACAGAAAATTAGAGTGGGGGACTATTTTGGTTATAGTTAATGATTTGAGGGATTAAACTCAAAATTCGAAGATTTAAGGGACTAATATCAAATTATGCAAGATTTAAGGGACTAATATGAGAAAAACCCTTTATTTATTTTTTGAATGATTGACTATCATTACAAGAAGCAGATTTTGCTTTTATGTATGCTCTTTGTTATAAAAAAAGGGCGATGGCTATTGAGTTATTGATGAGATGATATTGGTATGTGGCCGCTAGAGAAATGGTGACCATGGGCATTGCGTGCCATCAACGCTGACATCATGTCATCTAATCATGGAGTACTAACAATATTAATGTAATATGACTAGTGCTATTATTGTGGTCGAGGCCCCAAGGAGGTGGATTAAAAATTTGAAAGATGGGATTTGGCATGTTCAAAGGCACGGTTGATCTTCCAATCACCCTGCCGTGGCAGCTTCATAGCTCGCAGCTTCATATCTGGCAGCTGCGACTTCTTCCAGTGTAGTAGCCTATGCTTTGTGACCCTTGGGGCCAGATGCCTTGAATCAAGAAAAAAAAACTCAAGGACGAAACTTTCTGCTCTTTCTTGGCTGAGAAAAAGTGAAAAAGTGAAACATAAACATGCGTTTGCTCCATGATTCCGAACACGGTTCATGCGTTCAAAGCAAACGCATGTGTGGTTCGTTTGGAAGTCAATTTGGCGAGGGTCCAAAATTTTCCTCCCATCAAAAGGACGCATGAAGAGGCTTCTTCCTAAACATATTAAATTGTTAGGCACATCATATATTTTGTAAATAATGCTGGGCACATGACATTTTTTCTTCAAAAGTTCCCATTTTATCCCTATACTTCCTCTTCCTTCTCCGCCCGCCATCACTGCTTCCTCCAACTCTTTCACTCCTTAGTATCACCATCTCGTAATTAAACCCAAAAAAATTCAGAAAACTCAATTAACACCAACAATTTCAATTTCAACCGAGCGGGCGGAGGTGGAGGCAGTGGATGAAAAAGTGTAGTATAGATGAGAGAAAAAGGGTAAATATGAAATTTCACATTAAAATAAAATATGTATTAAGATGATGTCAAACTTATAAATAAAATATAATCTCTTTAGCATTTTGTGCAAGAGTGTTGTTATTCGCACCACAGAAATTTTATGAGTACACCACACTACTTGATTCACCACACCTGTATTTTTACCATCAGATTTCGGATTTGGAGATCCGAACGGCTCTAATAATTTTATTCTTCCGTTCGGAATTGCAAAGCCGAACCGTATAATACAATCTGTATTGTGTTCAGATTTACACATGTATTGTATTAGAGCCGTTCGGATTTCCAAATCCGAACATCTGATATTAAAAATATAGGTGTGGTGAATCAAGTAGTGTGGTGTAGATACGAATAACAACACTCTTTGTGTAATTTGATTAGCAGCGCTCATGCATGAATGAATCCGTGCACAGTCGTTAAAGAGTACAGTTCTACCCCCATGAGATTGGGAGGCATGGATGCCCATGTTTTACCTAGAAACATAAACACATACAACCTTCTTCGCAAAAAATTAATATCTATATTTTTATACACATGCTTGGGTCCCCCACACACACTGTCTCCCTTTATGAATGATCCCATTCGTCCTTCATGATCTCCATATTTTAAGGAACAACCATATGATTTAGATATTTTTTTTTGATTATTGATCAAGCGACATTATTTGTTCTATTGCTAAGAAACCGTTCATTTTGTAACTACATAATACATAGTTAAAACACATTTAAGGTTTAAGATATTTTGTAAATAAATATATGTTGACTTGTAGATCATGATAAACGGATTGGATCATCTACAAAATAATTCAATTATTTTGTTTCAGGTCGACTCCTTACATAATTTCCTAAGGAGTCAACTTCGGAACACTTCTCCACGTGTGTGCACACACATACATGAGTATAATGGGAAACATATGACTCATATGTCACCCAATAAAAGTCCACCTTACTCTATTTTTTAAGGATGTTCGGAACCATTTATTTTGTTCTTCATATTCTAAAACATCAAAACACCAAATATTAGGTGAACCCAAGTAGTTTTGCACATCCATTCACCCATTGCAAAAAGGTCTATTCATGCGAAACTATTAAATTTGTGACATGTGGATGAACGAGCAAAACTATCGAGTTCAACCGATATGTGGTATTTTAAGGGTTTAAAATATGAAGATAAAAAGGAACGGTTTCGATCATCCAAAAAATAGTGGGTGTTGGATTGTTAGATGTGCACATGGCTAAGCCACGTATGTTATATGTTTCCAATTATTCTAGTTTTTGTAAATAAGTATATGTTACTTGTCAATCATGATGGACGGATCGGATCATCTACAAAATAACTCAATTATATGATTTTAGGCCTATTCCTTACATAATTTCCCAAGGATTCATCTTAGAAACACTTTCACACACACGCGCGCGAAAATAATTGGTATTATATGACATATGTGGCTAAGCCTCTATACTACTACTAAAACTCCCGCCTCACCTATTTTCAGAGGATTGGAACCGTTCATTTTGATGCTCATATTTTAAAACCCTAAAACACCGAATATTGGATGAACCCAAAAGGTTTTACCCGTCACAATAGTTCTATTCATGCAAAACCGTTAAATTTGCAATGGGTGGATGACGGGCAAAATGATTTGGGTTCACTCGATTTTTGTTTTTTTGGAGTTTTAGAACATGTAGATCAAAATATAACATTTCGATCATTCGAAAAATTGATGGAGGGTGGAGTTCTGGAGATGTAAACAAGGCTTATCCTTATATATATCATATGATATCATGCCTGTGCACACACAAACACACAAACAGACACACTTGTCATAACCTATGACCTCATGGTGTCAAAACAGCTCACCCGGGCCCGGCCGGGCCGGCCCAGGCGGGGAGCAACCCTCGCGCAGCTGATCAGCCCACCGGCCCGGCCCGGGGTTTTTAATAATATAAAAAATTTAAAAAAAGTAAAATTTTTAAAAAATATATAATAAATATGAAAAAATCTATAAAAATCTAAAAAATTCATCTATTAAATTTAAATGTTGTAAAAATATAAATAAGTTAAAAAAATTTATATTTTATATGTATGTGTTGGAAAAATATAAGTAAATTAGAAAATAAATAGTGTAACTTATAAAAAAATAAAAATCTTATAAATAAATTTGTAACTTATAAATATAAATAGTAAATGTAACATGTTAAGTGTTGGAAAAATATAAGTAACTTATAAAATAAATAAGCAACATATTTAATTTTTTTAAAATATAATAAATAAGGAATAAATCCAAAAAATTAATATATATGTTGTAAAAATATAAGTAACTTATAAAAAAATTTATATAATAAATGTAACATGTTAAGTGGTGGGAAGAAAATTTTTTAATCCCGAAATTCTCGAAGGTCCCTGGTTGAACTTTAAATTGTATTAATTGAAATCTTTTTTTTTGGGAGGGGGGACATACGTTAGCCAGCCTTACCCCTCATACAATGGCCAAAAAAAGAAATCTAATACACATAAGAAAATGCTGATACAAGTAAAGAAATCTAGAATCAAGTCTCTTCTGCTTCTTCTTCTTTTTAGAGTCTTCAGAAAGGTCAATTTCATGTTGGGTCCTTGCTTCAGCCTTGAACCAATCTTTCGCACAAACCGCCGCTTCGACTATATCTTCTTTCAGCCTCGACCTCTTGTTGCTAAGAACGCGACTACCTGTACTAAAAGCAGACTCCGAAGCAACAGTAGATATGTGTACAACTAGCAAATCACGAGCCATGATGGAAAGAATTGGATAACTAGTTTTATATTGTTTCCACCATGACAGAACATCAAAATGTCCATTATTAAATTCTTCTTCAGTAAAAGGACAAGCATTTGCCAAATACTTAGATAATTCACTTGAAGCATGATTCGGAGTGAAAATTGTATATTTATACCCCCTAACTATCCCCATTTTGTGGTAAAGATTATACTTAATTGTGCTCTTTTGGGTATATTTTCGCTTTATGTCATTTTCGGGGCTTATTCTAATTCTTGACACAAAATACGGGTTTTATCGTCCTTATTGGCTTCCTACTATTTTTCATATGCTCCTGCTATTATTGTGATCATATCGCCATTTTTTGGAAATTATTTGAGCATTGGAATATTTTATATAGATTATTGGGCGTTAATATTATTTTGTTAAGAGTCATTATATTAATTTTCTTATCAAATGGACTAATTTTTGCTTCTCATATTTTTCAGGTACTTCTGGGATTTTTCTGGATTTTCTGGAATTTTTCAAGAATTTTTGGGAATTTCCAGATATTTTTGATGATTTATTCGAGCAAACAAGGGGTTTCTGGAATTTTTAGAAAAAAAGAAAACAAAAAAAAACAAAAAAAACCCAACCATTGCGGGCCGGCCCGCTTCAATTTTCACACGGCTGCTGGGCCGCAGCAGTTTAAAAATAAAAATAAAAAAATAAAATTTAAAAACTATGGGCCGGCGGCCCGCTTCAAAAAATCGAAGCGGGGCGGCCCGCTTCGAGAAATCGAAGCGGGCTCCGGCCCGCTTCCGTCTTCTGAGAGCAGGCGCGCGTGAATTGGGCGCGGGTCGGGCGCCTGCTGCGGACCCGACCCGGCCCCGCCCCCATTGGTGCCATGCGGCTGCTGAGCGGGTTCGGGCGCGAATTTGAGCAACGCCCGACCCGCAATGTTAGTAAAAACGGCCTGAGGGGCGATTTTTGAGGGTTATCTTCATTATTCTCGGCCAGGAGCTGTTCTTTACTGTGTTTGTAGGCTTTTGGGGTTTCTTCTTCCCCATTAGAGCTAGGGCTAGGGGGAGGAGGCCATGGATGAAGCTTGGAGCTTGGAGGAGCATTTGGGAGAGGAAAATCTCAGCTTGGAGTGACACTTGGGTGAAATTTTCCTATTCTCTTGTATTTTTGTTTTAGGGTTTTGTATTGTAATTGAATGATTAATTTTGAGAGAAAGCTTCTCCTTTTCATTATGAATCTCTGAATCTATCTTGTGTAGTTGTGTTGTGCTTGTTGTTGTTGTTGGGTTGTGAATTGCATCTCTAGCATGTATTTTATCTTCTAAATTTGTGTTTGAAACTTGAGTAAACTTTGTTATTTGGAACCCTAAGGGGAAATCCAAGAAATCCTAGCGGACCCTCTCTAATGCGCTTATTGCCTATTACTCGCATGAGTTTCATTCATTACTTTTATTGCACCCCACACGTTCGATAAAATGCCGCATTTTCCGATTGAGCTCCCTTAGCCGGGAGATCAATTGAGTTATATTTGAGATGAATTCTCACGCCCACGGCCACGGCCTCATTCACACACACCACATGAGTCCTCCTCGTTGCTTGCCGATTCGGCTCTCCATCCCTAGCCACTTAGGTTAGATTTTTGTTTTCACCACACTTTTTCCTCCACTCATCTACTGTTAATTGAGATTGTTGTAAAACACTTTATTTTTCGTTATCCATCAAATTTGTGAACGTAGAACGACTTGTCCCTTTGATCCGACCCGGTACTCACCGGTTATTTTTATTACTTGACGTCCTCCTACACTTGGGAGTAGCGCTTAAGCATCACATACTTGAGACGCGTTCAAGCAAAGCACTATCTGTGACTACTGTTCTTTATTTCATCTTCACCATAAGCTGGCGGAGCCTACTTAGAGATGAAGAAGATACTTGAACAGAAGAGATGAGTGCAAAACTCTCTAATCGTGTCTCATATAAAGAAAAAAGGGATCTTAAGCTGCTCTTAAAACTAGCTATCTGTTCTTCTGCATTAATTCTCATATTTTTGTAATATGTATCTAATAAGTCAACTACACATTCCTCCTTAATACGGGGATCAAATACCTTAGCTAAAGAGTATATCAAAGGAACTGGATTCCAATACTTAAGGAGTTTTCTCTCCATTTCATCAATCATATTTCTAATGTCAGGATTAATAGGGGTCTCATTATCTCTATGTTTTTCTATAACAAAAGAACTCAAAACTAATTGTTCTAAGCCTATAACTGATGTGGGGTAGTATACCCCAGAAAATTTGTTTGTTGATAAGTAGAAAATTTCAAAAAAATCATACAGTTCATCTATAATTTGCCACTCATAATCACTAATGTCATAATCAATGTTATTTGCAAGGTGTGTACTTGCATAATCACTAAGTTGAGTTCTATTGATTTTCATGCAACACATCATTAGATACGTTGAATTCCACCTATGTAAAAAACTAAATTTAAAGGCTCTATAGGGCAGCTGGTTACTACGACATAGCTTCTTGTATTCCCTCTTCCTTTGTGCATTAGTTGCAATTAATAACATTAGGGTTTTAGGCTTTTCAAGATAAATAGCAGCAGTTTTAAGTCCATCCTGAACTGCTAAGTTTAAAACATGACATGCACAACGTTGATGAAAAAGTAACCCATTTAGATCAGGTTTTAATTGACGTTTCAAATAAGTAATAACATTATTATTATTAAAAGAATTATCAAAAGTAAATGTGAAATTTTTTTCAGCTATATCATACTCACGACAAATAGAAAGCAAAAGCCTAGCAATAACCCCACACGTATGTGCATGCTTTAATAATTTAAATCCTATAATTCTTTCTGAATTAGAAATTCATGATCTAAATAATGGGCCGTAAGACATATGTAAGAACCACCCCATTTCGTAGACCATATATCAGAAGTTAAGGAAATCCTAGAGTCTAGATTAATAAAAATTTGATGCATGTTAGCTTTTCCTTCATGAAAAGCATTCATACAATCTTTTCTAAGAGTGTTCCTAGACACTCTTCTAAAAGCAGGGTTAAGTGCCATTTGGTTGAATCTCTCTAAGTCGGAGCTTTCACCATAGTTTAATGGCAGTTCTTGGCTTAAAACTAATCTAGCCATCTCTTTTCTCATTTATTCAGCAGAATATGAGAAACCAGTTAGAGAGGTAGATGATGCAGATAAATTTAATGTGGGTTGTCTAGCATTTTTTTGCGTGGGATTTCATGTCTTAATAGATGGGATGTGCCGGCAGTATGTGCGGCAACAAAATTAGCTCTACATATATTGCAAAAAATGCGCAGGTGTTCGATGCCATCTTTATCTTTTACCATTTTCCGCGTAAAGTTATCCCAAACACTAGACTTTGTTGCTTTTTTGGGGTTTCTTGTGTATGAATATGTGCAGCAAGCGAAAAGGGTTGTGCTGGTGAACTAGCGTAAGTGTGTACATCATGCGAAAAAGGGAATGTGTAGTCCCACATATGACCGGGCTAGGATTATTGCTATCTATAAAATCTTGTGTTTTTGCGTCTTCCATATTACCAAAGAAAGGTGTTTCTAGTGGTGGTGCATGTATTAGATTAACATAACTTTCAAGCTCAGCAGTGTCCTCAAAATTCAGGTTCAGATTAACATTTTTAGAGCTAGAAGATCCTGCCATTATGTTAAGTTAAAATTTATACTAAAGGAACCTGAATGAAGTTTGATAGAGAGCGCCGGACGAAGACCCGGTATTTGCGAGAGATTTGTGTGTGAACAGAGCTTGAAGAGCCCGGTAGTAATGAGAGACGATGGATCGGAGCTTGAAGAGCCCGGTCATAACGAGAGCTGTGCGATGGATCGGAGCTTGAAGAGCCCGGTAGTACGACTGGTGAGTAGCGATCGGAGATTGTTGCACCGTAAGAGGGAAGTAGCAATTGCAATATTGCAGGTCAGGGCATGTATTTATCTACCCAAGCTTGCCCCAACTAGTCTACATGCCAGGATAGGGCGGGTCTCTGGGCGGGGCAGGGTGGGTAATTTCATACCAAAACAGGGTCGGGCCGGCCGGGTCAGGTCATTACTGCCATTCCTATGAATCCCAAATAAAATTTTTATTTGGGAATTGAGAGAATTGTGATTTATTTGGTAATTTGGAATTGGGAATTGGCCTAATTGAGAGAACATTGGAACAAAATATGAGTTATGGGTTATGGGTTGACCGCATTTTCCGCATCAAAATAGTAAGATTTTTTTAGAACCTCTATAGTTTACCGGGGTGGGCCGGGGCAGGGCGAGTTGCATACAAAGCCCAAGCTTGCCCCGACCCGTCTACGGGCCGGGTCGGGCCTGTAGGGATCGTCTAACCCTTGCAATACTAACAACACACACTAGAGGAGGGGGTGAATAGTGTAATGGCAATAAAATTGTCCAAATAAAATTTAACTTGCAAATGCGGAATTATAAATGCAAGAGGAAATAGATGGCACAATCAAACCAAACGCAAACACACAGTTTTACCCTGGTTCCCCAAACTTGGGTACATCCAGCCACACCAAAATTCACTATATTCCCACACAGAAAAGTGAATACAAATCTCACAAGGAGATACCCCACAAAGAGGATTTATGCCCTACACAAGGACCCAACCAATCCTATACAAGAATCAAGACTCCCACACAGAGAATCACTAACTCCCACTCAGAGAATTAGGGTTAGCCCTGCACTAGGACACTCGAACTCCCACAAAGAGAGTTAATTCCCACAAAGAGAATTCCCTAGTCCCACAAAGAGACAACCTCTCACAAAGAGAGAAACTCCCACAAAGAGAGAATCCTAATCCCACAAAGAGAAATAGGAAAACAAATTACACCATGTAAAGTAAATACTCTTACCTATGCCTTGAGATGCTTACTCATGAATGAATGCAAGGCATGTAAGAGGATCTCCAAGTGTTGAAATATGCTTGAGAGCACTTGGATGATTTCCCTTGAGTTGGACTTCAATGCATGAAGGAAGATGAATGCTCAATAGAGGGAAATGAGGGAGCCTGAGAGTGGCTTAAAGATCTCTTGAGATTTCAATAGAATCAAGAGTAACCAAGAATCAATCAAGAAGTTTAAGCATAGGCAGCACACACATATATATATGAATCATATATCAAGCCCAAAAACCCAAAGAAACAGCCAAATAATCAAATCTGCAACGGCTAGAAACTGGGTGAAAACGACAGGAACAGTCGACTGATGATCATAAGACAGTCGACTGATCAACAGCTAGAAAATATCCAACGGCTATAATCTGAGCCAAGACAGTCGACTGACGAAGTCAATAGGCGCCTGTTAATCCTTCAGCAGACGACTGCTGCAGGGGATGGTTCGAAACAGAGAGCTGCACTCTTTCTCCAATTCTTCGCACAGGCGACTGATGTTAATAATACAGTCGACTGTCAAATAGTCAGGCGACTGTACATTCTTCATCAGTCGATTACTGTAAAGTATGGAGAGAAGACAGAGAGATGCAGAGATTGCACTTACGCTAGACAGGCGACTGTTGGCCAATATCCAGGTGACTGTAAATATACAGGCGACTGGAAACCGATCGACAGACGACTGTGCGTAAAGCTCAAGTTTGAGTCAATAGAAATGTTGACTTGAGCAGTGCATATCAGGCGATTGTAGAAGGATCTACATGCGACTGGAAATCACCCAGTCAGCTGTGTTTTCCTCAACAGGCGACTGACGGAAAGAGTGAACCTATTGGGTTGGATTCTATGATAATCCTAAGGTTCACTAAGATGGTTAAATGCATGTGCATGAATGAGCAAACCATCTAGCAAGGCATTACATCAACCCTAGACTCAAAGAGAGAGAAAGCAATAAAGTAAATTACATGGATTACAATGCTTTCTTAAGAGTCTAAGTCTTCAATCTTGATGCCTTGATAGCTCTCCATCATCTCCAAGCTTTGGCACTCCTTGAGTCCAAACTTTCGCCCTTCTTCACATGATGTCCATCCTTACACCAAGTTATTAGTCTCCAAGAAAGATATCCTTGAAATAAACTGAGAGACTAAGACATGAGATTCATTAACAACAACATAATGTTGTGATCATCATCAAAATAAGATTGGTATGAAACACAAATACTCAACAATCTCCCCACTTTTGATGATGACACACATTATGTAAATCATAAAGAATTAAAGCACAATGCTAATGATCTCCCCCTAGTTATATGCGCTAAATATATAATGAGCCACACAAAGGTAAATACTCAAAATACCAATAACAACATGGTGACATATAATAGACATGGATTACATAAACCAATTGCAAGGAATAAAAGCATGCAACCATGAAAGGTTTATCTAATCCCATATATCTCTCCCCATATGCATATGTATATATCTCTCCCCCTATAGATATGATCACATAATGCATATATCTCTCCCCCTTGACATCGTCAAAAAGGTGGACATCAAAAAATATCCCCCTTTGCCATCTTAACCAAGATGTGACAATATGCAAGAAAAGAAAGATATGTATGGTACCAAATATGAAAATTTAGTGGGTATCAATTCACTATCCCATGCTCCCCCTAGATCATAGAAATGGTCAACTCTTGACTTCTAGGATCTAACACCAATTAAATAATGGAGCCATGGGCCTTAAAAAGTGTATCAAAGCAATAGATATGGAAAAATCAAGCTGCAAAGATACACAAGGATATTGCCAAAACAATGGAACATGAAACAAGTTGGCAATAAACAAGAGGTTTGGTTTGAGACCCAAAATAACCAAATGTAAATAATGATCTCAAAATAAACCTCCGAAATGAGAGTTAAAATATGTCTTAACATAATTTTAAACATATAATATATTAACTCCCTCATTGACATACACATGGATAAAAAATGCATGTATGTCAATAAACCCCAAAGTCCCAATTTTCACGAAAAGAAATAAATTTGAAAAATATTTTCAAAATCATGAAACACACACAATCAATGGGTATGCTTAAAATAATCATAGAAGCACAATACCCATGCAATATGCAAATGTGTGAGGAACCTAAACATTAGGTAACCAAACCCAAGAGGAGTTTGATTTCCTAACATAATCACACGAGGTGATCACATCCTTAACTAGAGAGGTGATGTAGCTATCTCTCTCTTGCACACTACCCTTAGTGGGAATCCACAATCTCAAGAACTTCCTAGGCAATGGTTTTGCCTTTGCAAGAGGGAAGGATGTGGCATGCTTAGGTGGAGAAACAAGTTTCTTAGCATGCAAAGAATGAGGATTTTGCTTCTTAGCAAAAAATGAAGATTCTTCATTTTTCCTCATCACCTTGTGATCTACATGCTTCTTGTTGGTGTTATTGTTGTACAAGAATGCATGGTGATTCTTCTTAGATGCATTAGCAATATTTCTTGAATTTGCACCATAAGAAGAATTAGAAGTGGGTTTGGAAACCACATTTTGAATATAACCCAAACATCCTATATGATTTTCCGGATGTTGTTTTTCCAACAAATCGTGGAGTGAATCCCTAGAATACACAAAGCTTATGAGCTTCCGGGATTCCTCTTCACATTTCAACGTAAGTTGTTGAATGTGAGCATCTAAGCTAAGGTTTTGAGCAATGAGATTTTCATTAGAAATGCTCAATTCCTTAACTTGAGAGAGAAGTGTGTCTCTCTCACAAGTGTCATAAACATGCCTTTCATCATGAATATTTGCACTAGATGATTCTAACTCATGCACCCTACTCATAGCATTATCAAGTTTAGCTTTCAATTTATCATATGAATCGATGCACTTACTTGCCAAATTGGAGGCCACATTTAGGCGGTATTCAAGCTCCTCATAGGATGGCTTTTCCTCCTCGGCTTCCTCATCACTATCCTCCTCGCTTGAGCTTGAAGAAGACTCTTCCCTATTAGCCATAAAACAACTTTCTTCTTTGGAGTTGAGCCATGTCTCTATCCTTCATCGCTAGTGTTAGATGAAGTTGATGAAGAATCATCAAAGGTAATGAAACACCTTTGATCGTGCTCCTTGTCATCCTCTTCTTCATCATTAGATGTGTCCCCATCGGAATCATCAAATGTGCCAATAAGTCCATTCTTTTGGTTCTTGACCTCAGACTTGGCTTTCCAATGTTTCTTCCCTTTACACTTACCGGTATCTATGTTGAGTTTAGAAGGGCATTCGATAGCCACATGACCTATTCCACTGCAGTTGAAACAAACCAACTTGTTAGACTGTGAGACCAACTTTGATGAAGACATACCTTGATTTTCCTTGAGAAATACCTTGAAATTCTTGAATTGCTTGGCAAGCTCGATATAGGCATCGTCACTAAGAACTTCTTCTTCACCACTTGGAGCTTCTTGTTGGAACTTCTTTTTACACTTGAAAGACTCCTTCTCACCATGTAGAGCAACGCCCTTTTTCTTCTCGTGCTTGGTTGACTGAATCTTTTCCTTATGTTGAAGTAGCACTTCATGAGAGATCTCCAAGGTATACCAAATACTGTTGGCCGATTTGCACATGGAGATGCGATCGAACTCATTCGGAGTGAGGGCACAATGAAGAACACACATAGCCCTAGCATTGACTTTGATCAAGTCTTTCTCCGCTTTAGTTCTCAAGGCCGCGGGAGTAGAAGGCTCCTCGAAAGGTGATTCCGTTATGTCCAAAGGTCGTGACTCTTTAAGTAGACCATCATCCTGATCTTCCAACTCGGTTAGTTGGTTCCGTTGAAGAGCGGGGGTCGGACGGTAGAAAGACCTTCTTCATGAGGCGCGGAAGTAGCGTTGAATGCCATCGTTGCAGTATGCTTTAACCTCGCTCCAATACCAATTGTAGGGATCGTCTAACCCTTGCAATACTAACAACACACACTAGAGGGGGGGGGGGGGTGAATAGTGTAATGACAATAAAATTGTCCAAATAAAATTTAACTTGCAAATGCGGAATTATAAATGCAAGATGAAATAAATGGCACAATCAAACCAAACACAAACACACAGTTTTACCCTGGTTCCCCAAACTTGGGTACATCCAGCCACACCAAAATTCACTATATTCCCACACAGAGAAGTGAATACAAATCTCACAAGGAGATACCCCACAAAGAGGATTTATGCCCTACACAAGGACCCAACCAATCCCATACAAGGATCAAGATTCCCACACAGAAAATCATTAACTCCCACTCAGAGAATTAGGGTTAGCCCTACACTAGGACACTCGAACTCCCACAAAGAGAGTTAATTCCCACAAAGAGAATTCCCTAGTCCCACAAAGAGACAACCTCTCACAAAGAGAGAAACTCCCACAAAGAGAGAATCCTAATCCCACAAAGAGAAATAGGAAAACAAATTACACCCTGTAAAGTAAATACTCTTACATATGCATTGAGATGCTTACTCATGAATGAATGCAAGGTATGGAAGAGGATCTCCAAGTGTTGGAATATGCTTGAGAGCACTTGGATGATTTCCCTTGAGCTGGACTTCAATGCATGAAGAAAGATGAATGCTCAATAGAGGGAAATTGTTGAGTATTGGACTCCCCGGATTTGGTTTTGGATGATGAGCAAACATAAATAAATCATGAACTAACAATTTGTGAGCGCAGTTATGGAGTACGTCGCCAAATTCACGAGAACATTCAAAGCGACATCTCAACTCTTCCCAAAGCTCGTATTCATGCCTGGAGCTTTGTTGAAGCTCAAGGAGCAATATTGAAGTCAAGAGGAATGAAGATTGAAGCTTTGAAGACGGCTCGTAAGGTTTATTTTATAGTCTTCTATCTTCATAGATTAGAATGTTAAGCCTTGAGTAGGACTTACCTTATAAACTTCATTTCGCTCATATCTTAGAGCTAGGATTATCATAGAAGCCATTAGAAACTTTCCCGAAGCATAACGCTCTTTCCCTCGGCTTCTAGTGCATGTTAGTTGGTTCATGAAGAGTCACCAACCGACTAGATGACGATCTAGTCGGTCGGAAACTCTACTTAAACCGACTAGTTTGCATTCTCTAATTCAGCTCTTTCTATGTCTACAGTTAGTCGGTCAAAGCAGAGTCACCGACCGACTAGATGACGATCTAGTCAGTCAGTAATCCTTCTTAGACCGACTAGTTGTGTTCACTCATTTTCAGCCTGAGCTACTGTTTCGAGTTAGTCGGTCAAAGAACGTTTACCGACCGACTAGTTGAGAAACTAGTCGGTCAGCATTTGTTCTTAAACCGACTAAGTCATCTTGAAGTCAACCTATTCCTTTTCCACGTTAGTCGGTCCAAGAACATTCACCGACCGACTAGTTGAGAAACTAGTCGGTCGGCAAGTCTTCTTAGACCGACTAGTTGTCTTTGCCTGGAACTTCACCTTTTGGCTGTTCACCTCTTAGTCGGTCTACGTTGTATCACCGACCGACTAGTTGATGAACTAGTCGGTCAGTGATCCTTCTTTGACCGACTAGTCTGGTTCAGAAAAGAGCCGTTGGGATCTTTTTGAACTCGTTTTTCCTTGCCCCTATAAATAGAATCCTGATTCATTTCTTGAAGGGGTTAAGCAACATATTGGAGATATTTTCAGATCAAAAGAGAAGAGCTATCAACTCTATTTCCAAGCTCTCTCTTCTCAGAAGAATCTCTCCCTCAAGTTCTTGAGTCCTATATCCTCAAGAGAGATTCTCTCCATTGTGAGCCATTCAAGCTAGAAGCTTGATTCTAGGTCACCATCTCCACCCTAGGCTTCCATTGCTGGTCATCTTCTTGAAGCTAGGGTTTGGTGCCATCTTCCTCCATCAAAATCCTCTTTGCCCTAATTTGGTAAGAAATCTCAAGGCATAGGTATTTTGTTGGTAAGCATTTCATTTCAGTTATATTTGAATTGTATACTCTCGGTTGTGAGAGTTTGCGTGATCTCGGGTTGTGGGAATCACGGATATCGATTGTAGGTCGATTGCACTTGTGAGGTTTTCGCAAGTGGGCATATTGGAAATCTTGAGTTAGGGTTTCTAACTCAAGTATCCGGAAGGGATCCGGGTGGTTGGGGCGTAGGATCACCGGGAACAAGTCGGGGAGACTTGGGTGGATCCGAACCCATTAAACCATTGTGTTTGCGTTTGCATTATTTCTTGATTGATAGTAGTTATTCCGCATCGTTGTTTGTTAATTGCACGATAATTAGGAATAACACTCCTTATTATTTAAAAGTACTATTCACCCCCCCCTCTAGTACATGTGCAGTAGCTTCCCAGGGCACTACAATTGGTATCAGAGCCAAGGTTAAAGCTACAAGTTCAAAGCTATGACGAACAACGACTACAACGTCTTCAGGAACCGCGATGGAGCTTCTTCAGTTATGGAAGGACTATCCTCCGTCAGGCCTCCACACTTCAACGGTACCAACTACGGGTACTGGAAATGCCGGATGCAAATTTTCCTCCGGAGCGCTTCACTATGGAGAGCCACCATGACGGAGTATATCGAGCCTTCCGAAAATGATTTCGCAAAGTGGACTCCCGCGGAGGTCGCCGCGGAAGTTGCAAATGCCAAGGCAATGAATGCCTTGAATTGTGCGTTGGAGCCCGAGGACTTCAACAAGATATGCACATGTAAGAGTGCATATCAAATATGGAACCAACTCCTCATATTGCACGAAGGATCGAGTACGGTAAAAGATTCTAAACTCGTCGTTGCTAATAAAGAATTTGAGTTGTTTCATATGGAGCAGGGCGAAACCATGAAGGAATATTACGCTCGCTTCGTGGATATATCAAACGACTTGGAAGCTCTTGGGAAGGTCTATACCCAAAAGGAGAAAGTCGCGAAGATTATCGACGGTCTTCCATCATGTTGGGAAAAGCGTACCTACGCCATCGAGGAAGGTAATGACATGAATAAATATACCGTCGTACAACTAATGGGTACCTTGTTGTCTTATGAAGTACGCAAGGATAGTAAGATCCGGATGAGGGAAAAGATGAAGGCGTACTTGAAGCAAGACGAGCCAAAGAAAAAGGGAATTGCATTCAAGGCCGCTCCATCTACCGATGATGAAGAATCGGAAGACGAATTGGACATGGAATCCATTGCCCGTATGGCAAGGAAGTTCGATCGATTCCTCCGAGAAGGTATATCTTTGAATAAATCTAAAGTTAATTCGACTAATGCTTCTACTCCCGTGTGTTATAAATGCAACAAGCCAGGACATATCAAACCGGATTGTCCTCTCTACAAACACAAGGAGAAATGGAAGGCATCTAAGTACGACAAGTCGAGAAAGCACAAGAAAGGGCTTGCTGGCACATTCACCGACTCCGAAGAGGATTCCTCAAGTGGAGAGTCGGATGATGAAAGAGTGGAGAAAGCAAAACTTTGCTTCATGGCTAATGAGGCAAAAGATCGAAAGTCCTCCTTCGATGATAGCGAGGATGAAAGCAAGGATGGTAGCGAGGATGAAAACGGAGAACCTACTATTGATGAAATGAGGTTAGCAAACCAAGAAATTTGGTCTAAATTTACTAAATTAGTAGATAGATATAATAAGACCAAAGATGAACTTGTTAGCCTCCAAACCTCTCCTAAGTCTACCATCACCAACAATGACACCATTGTTGAGACACTTGCCAATGAGAAAGCAAGTTTGCTTACTCATAATGGCTTGTTGAGAAATGAGGTGAAGTCCCTCAAATCTCAACTTGAGCATGTTCTTGTTGAGGATTCGGATGAACATGTGATAGCGGATTTGACGTCTCAAAACTCAACTTTGAGTATTGAGAATAAAAATCTCAAATCACGTGTTTATGCACTCACATCGCAAGTATCCACTTTGGATGCTTCTTTGCATTCTCTCAAAGAGAAGTATGAGTGCACGTTAGGCCGTATCAATGATTTCAATAAAGGTAAGGGCCATTTGGATAATATCCTAAATGACTTACTTCCGGCCAAACACCACATTGGCTTGGGGTATAAGATGGGAGACTCATCCAAATCGTCTACAACCTTTGTTAGGCCTACCTCTGACGCCTCAACGAGTGGGAGCAAACTCCCCATTGGTAGTTCTCCTACCAATAGTGCTTCCACTTCGTACACACCCCCGATTGGAAAGAAACCCACTTTGGGTAGACCTCCAAAGAGGGGTCATGCATTTTTGTACTCACATGCTATGCCACGTAGGAACACACATCCTACTCCACCGGTGCATGCTAATATTAATGATGATTTTTATGCTCCGCATCCACGAGCACGTGCGAACACTCATATGAGACACCCACATGCACGTAATCATGCTCATGCTCATCATAATGCTATTGCTAGATCTCATGCTCCTAGGCCACATGCACCACATAGAAATCAACCTTTTGTGCATGCAACCACTAGGAAGAGGATTCCCAAAATGTACACTATTTGGGGTCCCAAGAACACTAGCGATGATGCAATGAATGCTTATGTGCAATCCTATATTAATGATGTTATTTTGAATGATGATTATGTTGGAAAGTCAAGTTCCTCTTGGACTTGGTTTCCGAAGGGTTAGTTCCTTTAACTCTTCAATGCTTGGTACCATGAATTTATGATCATGTTATGGGTACCAAGGCATATGTTTATTAAATTGATTTTGATTATATTAATTTACGGGTTACAATAATTTTTATTTCGTATTTCAAATTTGTTGTCTAACCCATTGGATCCAAAAGGATTTTTGGATACCAAAATGAAGTTTTTCTAGGTTCAATCCACCGTGGGATACCAACCCTACCAACTCCTTGTTTTGCGAAGACTTTCATTCAAACGGAGTTGATGGTGCTTAGGTAATGCACCAATGTAGGGGGAGCTTAATGTTGTAAGTATGATGTTACATTTGGTATCCATGAGGGTTGAATGCATGCTTGGTTAGAATCTATTTCTTTACATTGGTATCATTTTGTTTCTCCTAGCATGATAGAATTGTGAATGCCATAAATGCTTTGAAATTCATATCTATTTTTGGCATGACATGTTTTTAAAAAAAGTTATAATGATAATTTTCGTATTACTTTTATCACATTGACACTTCTCATCGCACACCTCACTTAGTTTTGATGTGCTTTTACGTTTTGTTCATTTTCGATCGATATTGTGTCATTTGATATTCTATGATGTGCACCACTCTTCTGATGGTTCATTCCTTTGTGCACATTTTATGTATGTCTCTGATATTGATTTCGTCGATCGACGATTTAGTTTGATTCAATAGCTTTAGTTGTATGAAAACATAGAATTGTTTTCCATGCACTAAAATAGCTATAAATGTTGATATTGGAGAGTAAATTCATTTCATCAATAAGTGAATTTACATTTGATATTTTGATGATTTAAGTTTTCGATTCTCGACTATGGTCTCATTGACACGCTTTGATTTTATTCGAATTTTATTTTGGTGTCATATGAAACGTGGTCGTATTCTTAGACTCCCATGTTTAATGAGTTATTTGGACATGAATTATTGTCATTGGCTTCCTCCCGCTCTTTTTGGATTCTGCCAAAGGGGGAGAGATATAATAATGGCATAATAATGGCATGTGCTAAATGATAATTTACCATGAATCTAATTTGAATCTAATTTGATATGTTAGATTCAGGGGGAGTTAAGATATAAAAATGGATTATAAATCCTAAATCTCAAATATTGGATTTGCATTTTTACTTTCCTCGTCTGCTTGATGTATGTGCTTATTATTTCATATGGAACTAATGTGTCATCAATGCAGGGGGAGTAAGTATATTCCATTTAGTTCATTATTTTTGATTATTATTTATGTTGGTTTGTCATCACCAAAAAGGAGGAGAATGTTGAGTATTGGACTCCCCGGATTTGGTTTTGGATGATGAGCAAACATAAATAAATCATGAACTAACAATTTGTGAGCGCAGTTATGGAGTACGTCGCCAAATTCACGAGAACATTCAAAGCGACATCTCAACTCTTCCCAAAGCTCGTATTCATGCCTGGAGCTTTGTTGAAGCTCAATGAGCAATATTGAAGTCAAGAGGAATGAAGATTGAAGCTTTGAAGACGGCTCGTAAGGTTTATTTTATAGTCTTCTATCTTCATAGATTAGAATGTTAAGCCTTGAGTAGGACTTACCTTATAAACTTCATTTCGCTCATATCTTAGAGCTAGGATTATCATAGAAGCCATTAGAAACTTTCCCGAAGCATAACGCTCTTTCCCTCGGCTTCTAGTGCATGTTAGTTGGTTCATGAAGAGTCACCAACCGACTAGATGACGATCTAGTCGGTCGAAAACTCTACTTAAACCGACTAGTTTGCATTCTCTAATTCAGCTCTTTCTATGTCTACAGTTAGTCGGTCAAAGAAGAGTCACCGACCGACTAGATGACGATCTAGTCGGTCAGTAATCCTTCTTAGACCGACTAGTTGTGTTCACTCATTTTCAGCCTGAGCTACTGTTTCGAGTTAGTCGGTCAAAGAACGTTTACCGACCGACTAGTTGAGAAACTAGTCGGTCAGCATTTGTTCTTAAACCGACTAAGTCATCTTGAAGTCAACCTATTCCTTTTCCACGTTAGTCGGTCCAAGAACATTCACCGACCGACTAGTTGAGAAACTAGTCGGTCGGCAAGTCTTCTTAGACCGACTAGTTGTCTTTGCCTGGAACTTCACCTTTTGGCTGTTCACCTCTTAGTCGGTCTACGTTGTATCACCGACCGACTAGTTGATGAACTAGTCGGTCAGTGATCCTTCTTTGACCGACTAGTCTGGTTCAGAAAAGAGCCGTTGGGATCTTTTTGAACTCGTTTTTCCTTGCCCCTATAAATAGAATCCTGATTCATTTCTTGAAGGGGTTAAGCAACATATTGGAGATATTTTCAGATCAAAAGAGAAGAGCTATCAACTCTATTTCCAAGCTCTCTCTTCTCACAAGAATCTCTCCCTCAAGTTCTTGAGTCCTAAATCCTCAAGAGAGATTCTCTCCATTGTGAGCCATTCAAGCTAGAAGCTTGATTCTAGGTCACCATCTCCACCCTAGGCTTCCATTGCTGGTCATCTTCTTGAAGCTATGGTTTGGTGCCATCTTCCTCCATCAAAATCCTCTTTGCCCTAATTTGGTAAGAAATCTCAAGGCATAGGTATTTTGTTGGTAAGCATTTCATTTCAGTTATATTTGAATTGTATACTCTCGGTTGTGAGAGTTTGCGTGATCCCGGGTTGTGGGAATCACGGATATCGATTGTAGGTCGATTGCACTTGTGAGGTTTTCGCAAGTGGGCATAGTGAAAATCTTGAGTTAGGGTTTCTAACTCAAGTATCCGGAAGGGATCCGGGTGGTTGGGACGTAGGATCACCGGGAACAAGTCGGGGAGACTTGGGTGGATCCGAACCCATTAAACCATTGTGTTTGCGTTTGCATTTATTCTTGTTGATTGTAGTTATTCCGCATCGTTGTTTGTTAATTGCACGATAATTAGGAATAACTCTCCCTATTATTTAAAAGTACTATTCACCCCCCCTCTAGTACATGTGCAGTAGCTTCCCAGAGGGAAGAGAGGGAAGCTTGATGGATGTTGAGAGAGGGAAGAGATGTGTGTCGAAAATAAGAGTGGGATGGGAGCTTGATGAATGATAATATTGAGAGAGGAAATAGGTTATCGATGAGTGTAGAAAATAAGAGGGGGAGGGAGGAATTTATAGAATGTTTTAGGTGTTAAAAAAATTTTAAATTTTTTTTCCTTAATGCCCAACGAGCAGTTGGGCAAAATTTTACCGACGAGCAAAATTCTGCCCGTTGGCACCCGGGCCGGGCCGGCCCGGATTTGGGTTGGCCCTGGGCTAAAACCCGGGCCGGGCCGCTGGGCCATCGGGCCGTCGGGCTTTTTTGACAACATGACCGTGACCTATCCCAAAAAATTTACAGACGCTTCAAAATCACACCTAAAAAAATTTACAGCCACCATCAAAATATTCCTCCACACAAATTTTTTTAACCACATTCAAACTAAAACTTCGTATTTAGTTCTTTTCAAATTTTAACTCTCCCCAAAGGTTAGTTCCATCTAAATGTAGTTTTTCCTAAAATTTAAAATTTTATTTCCTTTCAGATTTAGTTCATCTCAGAGTTTTAAATTAAAATTTAGTTTCTCCATAGAATTTACTTTCCCTAAAAATTCTAGTCCCCTCACCAAAATTTAGTTCCATCAAGATTTAGTCTCACACTTCCAAATTTAGTTCTATCAAAATTTAGCCCCCCCTTCCTGCCCCCATTTTAAAATTTTAGTTCCTTCAAAATTCCGTTCCTTCTAGATTTAATTTCCTCCAAAATTTTAGAATTTCCTCCAAATACTCCCCACCCCCAAAATTTTAGGATTTTCCCTGCAAAATTTTTACAAATTCTCATTATATCCAATGATTCCACAAGATTCGATACCAGCCATCCTTCTACCCATCCTTTTGCCATAGTCAGCAACCACATTCAAAAATATCACTTCCTACAATTTAAAATTTTAGTTCCTTCAAAATTTAGTTTCTTTCAGATTTAGTTTCTCCCAAAATTTTAGGATTTCCGACCAAAATTTTAGAGTTTTCCATTCAAATTTTTACAAACTCTCGTCATATGCATTGATTCCTCAAGATTCAATCAGGTCGTCTTTCTACCCACTCTTTTGTCCTAATCAGCAACCCCATTCAAAAACATCCATCAACACAAACACACAAACAAACAAACACACACACACAAGTCATAACCCATGATTATATGTCACGTGGCATTCAAAATGTTCCCCCGAAAAATTTCTACCCGTTCAAAATCACATCCCCCCCCCCAAAAAACTTACATCCACCTTCAAAAATATCCATCCAATAAATTTTTTTAATTCAAACTAAATGTAATTCCACAGAGAACTTAGTCCCTACAAATTTTGGCTCCCCAAAGTTTAGTTTCCTCTAGATTTTGTTACATCCAAAATTTGAAGTTTTAGTTCTACTCAGATTTAGTTGTTTCCAAAATTTTAATTTAAAATTTAGTTCCTCTAAAGAATTTAGTTCCTTCCATAAAAATTTTGTTCTCCTAAAATTTAATTTCCTCTAGATTTATTTTTTTCCCAGAATTCCCCCCCCCCCCAAAGTTTAGGATTTCCCCCCAAGATTTCACAAACTTTCATGCTTCCCATTGATTTCTTAAGATTCAATCATATCCATCTTTCTATCCACCCTTTTGTCATATTTAGCATTCCAATTCAGGAACATCCCTAAATTGTATAATATGGCCAAACTAATGAGGACAATATTTTTTAAAAAGCCAAAAATTAAAAATACTTACAAAAATCAACCAATTTTAAAAATATTTATAAAAAATGACCAACTTTGTCACGCTAGCTGAGGAGATTTTACGCTGACGTGGACGAAGCAAAATTGTATGGGGTTACCAACTTCGACCATTTCACATAAATGTCAGGGTTGGCAGCCCCGGTCAAGTTTTGCCTTTGTCATTTTGGTTGGGGTTGTCAACCTCGACCAACTTGATACATGAAACATGCAATTTTTTGCCTTTTGGATAAGGACGCATGATCTTATATCAGCCAGGAATGACAACTTACAACATTTGTCAAATTTTGGAAATTTAGGCTTCCTTTTTCACCGAGTTGCCAACGCTAATATTTTTATGTTATCCATTTCAACATATCCACTAATGTGAAAGCTGATGTGACCGAAATTGATCGAGCTCTGTGATTGTTTGTAATGTAGGTCAATTTTTGAAATTTAATAAACCAACTTAGTTGGCATTTAATCACAAGACACTATTCGTAACCCGTGACCATAGTTCACTGGGTATTCAAAATATTCACCTGAAAAATTTCAATCTGATACGACCCTCCCAGGATGGGCCGAAACCAAGCGGCCCAGACCCGTGTTGCAAGCCAGCAGACCTGAAGAAGGACGGGCCAAGCAGCGTGCCCCCACGAAGACTTGGAGTCGGGTCGGCCTCGGACTGAAGCGAGCGCCACCACTGGCCTTCGTCAGCAGGAGTTTACTGCTCTTCTTAAAACGTGCCCCCTTAATCACCATTAAGGGGCCCCATTACGCCCACCTTCATGACCCATGAAGGTGCCATCAAAGTGACGGATCGTCAGGGCGAAAGAGGGGGACGTTGAGGAGACGTGGCCGTGGAAGGCTCCTATAAAGAGACTCGAGGTACAACGTACAATGGATCACTTCATGGATACCAAAAACACTGATGTATTCTTCTCTAGCGACCTTGTCTTCCACCTTATATTTCTCCTCCACAGCTCGGCCGGAGGACTCACGTATCGGCATCCCCGTGAGCCATACCGATACCACCGAACATCCTTCAGATCTGTTCTGACTTAGGCATGGAGGGGACTTGGTCAGAACCAAGGTCCGACCCTCTCTGACGAGCTTTCTCGTCTATTCAGGTCAAGAAGATACATCTGCACCGAGGCTACCCTTCAACGCCCAGCTAGCCCGCTGTCGAACGCGCTCGCCTCCGAGTCCGTTCGTCTACACCCCTACGGAGGCTGTCACCTTACCGAGTATCCCATTCGGCACGCCTACGCACGGACCCACACACTCTTTACCGAAGCCGAATGAGTCGAATCCCACTCCTGGAGGCCGCACGTGATCCCTACGAGCGCATTGACCTCCAGCCCTCCAGTCAACCAATTCGTGGTGAGAAAACACCCTGAAACATCTGGCACCGTCTGTGGGAAACGAAGAATCACCCACGTCAAACAACCACATCGCCGAAATGGAGTCAGCTTGCAATGGAACAGGACGCATGCCCCCCATCCATGAGGAGGGAGACTACGTCCTGCCCAAAACCGGGCACAGTCACACCACCGAGGACACCGGCGACTCACGCTTGGTGACTCAGGAACAACTTCTGTCTCTTCACCCAAGAGACGAACGCCCACTTTCGGACACTGGCTGCAGCGATCCAACAGCTCACGGGCAACCCATGCCTCCCGGAAGGGGGATCAACAGCCATCCCCGATCGACAGGAGCTCTGCCATCCGCTGCGATCGGCCGTGGTCACCGACCACGGCGGCGAGGGCACCAACCCGGAGCGACGGTTCACCATGCCGAACTTCATCCCGGTGCGGTCCCTCACCCCCACCTCACTCCAGGATGAGGCGGATGGAAGGCCTGAGTGAACCAGAGACGAGTCAACCACGGCCTCATCCCGGCGACCACGCTCAGCGCGCCGAAGGTCACCCAACCGTCGAACCGCCGAGGATCGGCGGGTTGGAGCGGGAGCCCCTGTCAGAGGAGGCATAGGGGCCAGGAAGATCGCCGCGAGAGGAGAAGCGCTCGGTGACCAACGCCTATCCCCAATCGGGATGGGCATCGAGCGGATTCTCCTCGAACACCTGTCAGCCTGCCGAGGCAACCCGGCCCTCATATCAAAAAACCGGCAAGCCACGGAGGCCCCAAGGACGACTGCTGCCTGTTAGTTAGGAGCATTACCGACGCGCGGGTACATCCAGGTTCAAGGTGCCGACCTTGGAGAAATACGACGGCACGGGGGACCCGGAAGATCACGTGATGGACTACGAAGGAGTCATGGCGTTCCAAGGGGCCGACGACGCACTGCTCTGTCGTGGCTTCTACTCCACCCTCCGGAAGTCCGCCAGGAGTTGGTACCACATCCTCCCCAACCGCTCCATCAGCAACTTTCAGGACCTCTCCTAGAAATTCTGCAAGCAATTTATGGCCGTCCGACAAATAAAGCCGGACTCAGAGCTTCTGTTCAATGTGATACAGAGGCCGGGCGAATCCCTAAGGAGCTACATGCGACGCTTCAACGCTGAGAGGCTGAATGTGGAGAGCTGCCCCGAGATGGTCGTGAAAATGGCCCTGAAGAAAGGGCTCCGACACAGGGGCCTAAAGAAGTCGCTGCACAATGAACCTGCGAGGGACCTCGCTGATGTAATAGCCCGGGCGGAGTGTTACATGCTGACAGAAGAGGCATTGGCAGCGGAGGAAGGAGGTCTCCCCACAAGAGCCAAGCGGGGCTCCAAACGGGATGAAAGCGAGCGCCGCGAGCCGGAAGACCACAAGTGGGAGAAGAAGGCAAGGGGAAAGCAGCGCAAGGAGGAAGCGCGACCCCCTGGCTGAACGCTACTCAAGACGCCATCCTAACGCATGCTCAGAAAGAGGGCCACATCGACAAGCTGCCCCGAAGATGAAGGGTGGCAGAAGGGACGAGGAGAAATACTGCAGGTACCACAAAGACAACAGCCACGACACCGATGAATGCTGGCACATGAAGAAAGACATAGACAAGCTGATCAGTCGCGAGCACCTGAAGAACTTTGTCGACGACCCAAAGACAACCCCCGGAGAGGGGACGTCCAAACCAATGGACAAAGGAAAAAAGGTGAACGTCGTCCAGACCGCTTTGCGCATTATCTAGTGAGAAGGCGGGACAATCAGCCGCAGCTCCTCCCCCGGGCGAGACTAGCTTGCCATTATCTTCCCTGCTTTTTCCCTTCAAATGTATTCCCGGTTTAGAGAATGAAATGCAAGTTTGCACTGAAGCAACCGTGTCTCTTCCTGCCCCACCACACCAGACCTCACGGTTGACCATAAGGCTGGGGCAACCCCCCAGCATGCCGATCACAAGGAACACCTGTAAGATTGCGGGCAACTCCCCAAGCAGGCCGATCACAACGATCACTCGTAAGGTTGGGGAAAACTCCCCCAGCAGGCCAATCACAATGATCACCCGTAAGGCTGGGGACAACTCCCCCAGCAGGTCGATCGCTCCGATCGACTGTAAGACTGGGGCGACTCTCCTAACAGGCTGATTGCAACGATTGACCATAAGGCTGGGGGAAACTCCCCCAGCAGGCCGATCACAACGATCGCCCGTAAGGCTGGGGGGAACTACCCAGCAGGCCGATCGCTCCAATCGACTATAAGGCTGGGGCAACTCCCCCAGCAGGCCGATCGCAACGATCGACCATAAGGCTGGAGGCAACTCCCCCAGCAGGCCGAACGCAACGATCGACTATAAGGTTGGAGCCAACTCTCCCAACATGCCGATCACAACGATCGTCCGTAAGGCTGGGGCAACTTTCCCAGCAGGTCGATCGCTCCGATCGACCATAAGGCTGGGGGAAACTCCCCCAGCAGGCCGTTCACAACGATCGCCTATAAGGCTGGGGAAACTCCCTTAGCATGACGATCGCTTTGATCGACCATAAGGCTGGGGCAACTACCCCAGCAGGTCGATCGCAACGATTGACCATAAGGATGGGGGCAACTCTCCCAACAGGCCGATCACAACGATTGCCCGTAAGGCTGTTGGCAACTCCCCCAGCAGGCCAATCGATCCGATCGACCATAAGGCTGGGGCAACTCCCCCAGCAGGCCGATCACAACGATCGCATGTAAGGCTGGGGGCAACTCCCTCAGCAGGCCGATCGCTCCGATCGATCGTAAGGCTGGGACAACTCCCCCAGCAAGCCGACTACAACGATCGACCATAAGGTTGGGCAACTCCCCCAACAGGCTGATCACAACGATCTATCGTAAGGCTGGGGGAAACTCCTCCAGTAGGCCGGTCCATCGATCTACCGTAAGCCTGGGGGTAGCTCCCTCAGCTGGCTGATCGATCCGGCCGACCGTAAGGCTGGGGCAACTCCTCCAGCAGGCCGGTCCATCGATCGACCATAAGCCTGGGGTAGCCCCCCAGCAGGCCGACCGACCCGATAGACCATAAGGCTTGGCCAACTCCCCCAGCAGGCCGATCACCCGATCGACCGTAAGGTTGGAGGACAGTCCTCTAGCCGAACGATCACCCATTCGACCTTAAGACCGAAGGCAACCACTCGACAGGCCGAACATCCGTTCAACTGAAAACCCGGGGACATTTCCTTGGCACCGGCCTGGTAGACCGACAGTCAAGCGAGTTGACATGATTCTCCTAGGCCCGCTAGCTCAACCCAGCGGAGGACGAGATGTTTGCGAGAAAACACCCTAGGAGGACCGGAGAACATCAACCTGGAGAACGTCGATCTCTCCCAGTAAGGAGCACGTTTCCCCCCATCGGACCTGAAAACCCACCTCTGGGGGAAGCCCACGAAGACGTACTCCCCCTTCCAATGCTTCACAGAAGCCGGCAACCCCAACACCAAGATCTTCTTCGGACATGCACTGATGTAGAGCCAGTCTCCCGACTTGTGATGGCTCATGCAAAAAATCAAGCGAAAAGGTGAAGGGTCGACTCTATCCCTTTCAGCAAGCAGAGCACGACAAACCCCAGCAAGCCAATCTCTCCGATCACTCCTAAAGCTGGGGGAAACTCTCCCAGCAAGCCGATCACTCTGATCACCCGTAAGGCTGGTGGCAACTTCCCCAGCAGGCCGATCGCTTCGATCACTCGTAAGTGTAATGCCCCGCTCCCCGGGATACCTGATAAGTATGAATCCGTATCAGGTATTCCCGAAGAGGCGGGTGTTACGAAGGAAATACAAAATTTCAAACTTAAGAACAGGTCCACTGCGCACTGCTGGGATAGTACCTGTAGCATTCCAACAACACAGAAACACAAAGAGTACCAACAACACAAAAACAGATGTAAACAAACCACTAATACCTATAAAGTTACAACTATCCAAATACATCATCACTTATACAACCCTCATATACAACATAGAAGCCAAATCTCATATACAATAGAATACCCTCAACTCGCCGGAGTACAATATCACCCACCCAAAACTCTCATACTCTCTCAAAACCCTCAACTCTAACCAACGCCAACCAAATGGACTAGTGGGCTTCCAACTCCACAAACCAGCGCCTGAAAAAATATCAACGGGGCACGTCACAGCGTGACCCAGTAGGAATCCCAAACCCAACTCACATGGTGCACAAAAATGCTATGCACTAAGTAACAACTGAAAATTAACTCATGGCGTAACAAGGCCATTACATACGAAAATGTAAATGGTGTCTTTACAAAACACGTACCTGCGGCAAGAGGATAACCTGCAAAACAAAGTGAGGAGGACGTGTAGAGAAGAGAACTGCAATATTAAGGAACTGAAACCTAGCTTTGGCCTAGATGGTATGTAGTACAAGAAGGATGCCATCTTTGGGCCCAACATGGTTTGCTACTCAAACGAAATACTAACTTCGAATTAGTTCTTATTTAGAAATTTTCATCTTGCTAAGGGGAAGTAATAATTAAATCTACAACACTATGAAACCCAGTCTTTTCATGTTCCATAATAAAGAATGACAACTTTCCTCATAGCGAAATTACTACAAACACATGGCAAGCATGATGACCAATCCTTTATGTAATAGAATTCAAAACATGAAATCAAAAGCAAGGCAACATCTAGCAAGATGTCATCTTAAAGATATACTGGTATACTTCATAGTATAGAAAGAGATGCCTACCTTTAATTAAGATTTGTCTCTTTAACATGCTTGGAAGAGTTGTAGAAATAATAAACCATATGAAGAGGGGTTCCTACACTCTCCAAAACTTTCAACTTGCAAGTTATCAAAACCCCTCTTACTAACTTTTCATTTATACTAATTTTCCAAATGGGTGTTCATTTAAGCATGGAAATTTAAGGGAGATAGCAAGTGGCATTTTGTGTGGTATTCCTAGCTTAAGTTTCTAATGCTTGGGAAGTTGTGGAAGTGCTTATAAAAATTTCGGCAGAGTTTCTCTTGTATTTATCAAAAGTTTCCAAGTACAACATAAGTAATATTTCAAAAAGAAAACATAAGTAGTATTTCAAAGAGAACATGGTATAATCATAACATGCCAACAACACCAACACCACCAACACCACCATATACATCAACATAACCTCATTCTTAAGAAACATTACTAATATCACCAATACCAACGTCACTATCATTAATATCACTACTAATAATAACAACAAGAATAACATTATTTGCTAACAATTAGCAAACCACACTTTCCAACATTCCATCATCCAAGAACCAAATACATCCATGGCTACATTCATTCTTAAAAGTTAACCATCACATCCAAACAACCACAATTCACCCAAAAATGCTAAATGATGACATGATGCATATGATGCTCAAGTAATGTGATGCAATGCAATGCAATGGGATCCCATGAATGTGCCAGCGTGCAAGTGTATCGTGACTACTCCGTTATCACGTGGAGCCACCTAATGGTATCAAGAGGTTGCCCACGGCAACTCCATGCCCGTGCACTCCACCGTTCGTGTCCTAACGTGACCATGTCACCCATTCCATATTCCGCATGTTTCCAACATCACCTTTCCAATTTCCCAATTCATTTCATTTTCACATGTTTCTTATTTCATACAAATTAAATTGAATAAGTAATCACCAACAACCGAAAATGAGAACAAATTTCACAAAAAGAGAGCAATTATAGTTTCCAAAAAAAAATTAATGAAAGCAAAATGAGAGCAAATGCACTTGTTATTGAAACAAGACATTATAGGGCATCATGATCCATATCATAGCCTCATATTGTACAACTCAATTTATTATAACATAATTCATATTTTTCTTACAAGGAATATATGAGCAATTTCATTTAATCAATATGACAAAATGAGAGCACTTTTATTATGATAACAATTCAACCTAATTTATGAAATGAGATGAGGCAATCCAAAATTTATGAAATGCAATCTTTAATCTCAACTCTCTATTCTTAATTAAGCTTCCAATATTTCACAAGAGAACAATTAAACTTAAATATTAAATTTTCTAACAATACCAATAAATGAGAGCAACTTCCTATAATTAATATAGCTTCCAACATACTAAATGAGAGATATTTCACGTAATTAGTGGCACAAAATATTCAAGAGCATCAACATTCCTTACACCTTATATAACACTAATAAGCAAGAGCAATGATGGCAAATAAACCACAAGTCGTGAATAAGTACAACTCTTAACAAGTCCAGTATGCTGAAAGTGCAGAACTTTCAGTTTGGAGACCTGATTTCTCCAAATATTTGCATAACACTAGGTTGAGACATCTAAATGAAAGTTGCAGGCATGGGTGTCGTTAATATGCTGGTAAAATTTCATGCAAAAAGACTGATTGTATGAATTATGATGAATTTTATACTGGCAGGTGCAATTTCAGCATTCTGAAATCAGAATCTGTGCCCATTCAAGTCAGATTTGCCATCACTTGCAGGAAGAACTAAATATTATAAAAAGAATCAAATTTGTAGCCCTGGAAACTAGCTTTCCAACGGCACCAGAATCGCGTCATTTCATCAAGTGTGCAGGAAAAGAGACCCATTTTACTAAAGTGTGTATGGTCAGACTGCAAACAGGACAGTTTTCAAAACTGGATTTTCTTCTCCAGTTTCCAGTCCGAATTAGCAAAAAGTGTAAACATGAAAGTTGTTAAGGGCTTCAAGATGTACATCATATATTTTTTTCAGTTCATTCCATGTAGCCAATTAGTGCCAGAAAGCAAATAAAGTTTCAGCCAGATCTGAGCAAATTTCAGCACGTTGCAAAATTGATGAAATCAACAATCAAGGCAACATGAATCTTAAACATAGCATCCTATGATTTCAACACAACATATGAAATCAATCTTGAAGGCATCATGTCAAGAAATTCAACAAAACCCCTAAAGATGCAAATTTTATGCTCAAATGTAATGAAATTAAACATATGAGTAGGGTTGGACTCCTACCTCTACCAAGGAGAACTCCACCATGAATCCATGCTCCAAAATCCCACATAAGAGCTCCACCAATTTCTTCATCAAGCTTCAAAAACCCTAATTTCGAAATTCCCCCTACTCCTCCATGAATTCCCCCTCTTCAACTCCAAGCCCTAACTCCTCTTGATCCCAAACTCCCACAACCACTTGAGATTGAAGATAAAGCCCAGAAAATTCGGCCAAGGTCAGATTTGGGTTTGAGGGAAGGTTTTGGCCATGGAGTTTTTTTGAGAGAGGGAAAGAAATTGAGAGGGATGGAAGGGGAAAAATCTAGGGCTTCACTTCTTCTTTCTTCCCTCTTCCTTTCTTCTTCTTCTCCCCATTCTCCCTCCATCTCCTTCCAAAATTTTCGGCAGCTAGGGGGGTTTATCATGCGGCCTGGGTTGGGAAAGAAACGAGGAGAGGAGGAAGGAAAAAAACAAAAGAAGTTTGCAGAAAAGGAAGAGAAGTGGGTATTACAAGTTTGCCATTCCCAATTAAATCAAACCCTCTTCTCTCATCTAATAGTCTAGCCCAACTACGAAGTATTCCAAGCCCATCCCTAAAATAACCAAGTCTCATAACTCAAGCCCACTGGCAAAGCCCAACAACCAACGCTTAGACTACTAAATTTAACTATAGGCCTATACAATAACATTGATGATATTGATCACCATTACCAATACTAGAAATACTAATACCAAAAATCATAACAATGTCACCAAAATACCAACCAAACATCAATAATGATACTACCATTCATTAATAACATCATGGACATACCGCTTTTCTATACATACCCACCAACTAAAATCCCCAAGCACGCTAATAAACACTATTAGCTTGCTACCATTAATATCGATTTCCTATCCATCCGCACGCATTCACTTATATATCCGGGCATATCATAGTCACCTTATAGCCATACACGTAGGAAATCACTATACACACAACAAAATTCCTATACAAACAGTAGTTTACACATACTGTTATTACAGTAAGGCTGGGGCAACTCCTCCAGCAGGCCGATCGCAACGATCGACCGTAAATCTGGGGCAACTGCCCCAGCAGGCCGGTCACGATGATCGACCGTAAGGCTGGGGGAAATTCCCCCAGCAGGTCGATCATGATGATCAACCGTAAGGCTGGGGCGACTCCCTCAGCAGGCCGATGGCTCCGATCGACCACAGAGTTGGGGGCAACTCCCCCAGCAGGTTGATCGCTCTGATCGTCCTTAAAGGCTTGGGGAAAAACCCCAGCAGGCCGATCATTACGATCGTCCACAAGGTTGGGGGCCACTCCCCCAGCGGGCTAATCACCCTAATAAGACGATGACTCAGCCGGCAAAGAAGAAAGCCTCCCGCAACTCAAACTAGTGGGCCGCCTCGGTATGAACAACGGGAGGGGCAACAAAGAGTTAGAAGCACAGTCCATGGAACACTTGACAAAAGTAGACAAAAGTACGACAGCACACAAAAAGGTAAAAATTTCAAAGAAAAGGAGTTATCTTTCAAATTCAAAATTGTTCTTTACAAGGGAGGGGACAAAAACGGGGGTACATCGCCTACGACGCTGGGGCCCGAGAAGAAGCATCCCCAGGGGCCTCACCCTGCCCCGATCGAACTGGCTCCTCGGGGCCAACCGGAGGACGAGGAAGTGTCTACCGGACCCGCTCCTCGAACCTCTGAAACCCGTCCCGAAAGGCCCCCACGATCCTCGGGGCCAAGATGTCTTCATAGGCCTGGAACGCCCCCCGGAGGGATTCCGTGATCCTCGGCGCCAGGACCTCCTTGTAACCCCTCTCCACCTCCTCGACGAGTCGGGCGGGGTGCGCTTGCCGCAGGGCCCCCAGCTCGACCCAGAGCTCGTTCCTCTCCCAAGAAAACGTCTCCTCCGCCTCCTGGGTGGATCTCCTGGAGGCCGCCAGGGCCTCCTTCAAGTTCCTCACCTCGAAGGTGAGCTCGTCGTCCCAACGCCGCCATGAACGACGAGCCTCTGAACAGGCCTCTTCGGCTGCCTTCTCGGCCGCCTCAGCCCTCAGGCGCTCCTGTGCCAAGGCCGCCTCGAGACCATCCACCCACTCCGCGCGGTGCTGTGTCTCTACGGCCATCGTGGAAGCCTGCAGGGTAGAAGAGATAAGCAAGGACCGTCGCAAAGCGGAGTTGGAAGCAAGAGAAAGACCAAACCTACTGGAGCTGCAAGACCAGGGAGCCGGCTAAGCGGTCCGAGCGGACCCTATCCAAAAAAAAGGAGCGGTCCCCCGGGAGGACAGAGCCCTGCGCCAGCTGGACGGCCACTTCCCGATCAATGAAGACCGACCCTTCGGGCGGGACCTCTGGGCCAGCCTCAAACATGAACAGGGTGCCCACCACGTCGACCGGAGACTGCTCAGCATGGCTGGCAGAGGCGGCCACCTCCACCAGCGGGAGGGTCGCCCCTGAGATGATCGGCGGGTCAGGCACCACCGAGGGCCTGCTCTCCCCCACCTTCTTCTTCTTCTTATCTTTGGCCCCTAGTCTCCGAAGGGAGCACTTCTGTTTGCTGCCACGGTTCACGGCCGGTGTTCGGAAGCGCTGACCAGTGCTCACGGCGACCCCCTCGGCACAGGCAAGATCAGGGTTATCGCCGGTCAAGTTTCCCGTCGTGGGGAATCAACGACGACTTGGGGTGGTGGCGTGGGGAAGACCGCCGGCTCCACTGTCCCCACCGCAACGTCGACCACGCGGATCTCTTCCTCCACCGTGCGCCGAGGTGCATGGCCATGAGGGTTTTCTGCGCCCGATGTTGGCCCCCCGGAGAATGAGCTCGCGGACGTCACGGCTGAACTCTCGGCCCGCCATCCTTGCAGAAGGAAAGAAGATCAGGGTAAGCAAAAGGGAAGGACGGAAAGAAGAAAACGCCTACCAGGGGACCACATGACGTTCTTTAGGAGGAGGTCGTCCAGCAAAGGCCAGACCGACCTCTCCACCAGCGGCAATGACGACAAAAGCCTGACAGCGGCCTGATCAGCCTCGGAAAGGGACAATGTCAAGTCATATTGACACAGGCTCCCCCAACCGGTCATAATCACGGCGTCTTCCGGAAAGGTGACAAAGACATAATCTCTACTCTAGTCGCCAACCCAGCGGGGCAGACCTAGCAGACACTCCCTCCCCACCCGGACGCGGATGTGCTGTCACGACCCCTGGCCGACCATCTGAACCCGGAAATAGTAGAAGAAGAGGTGCAGGGTCGGCTCCAACCCGTGTGCATGGCAGATCATGATGAATCCAACCAATGCCGCGATCGAGTAAGGGGTCAGCTGACACAGGGCCACCACCAAAAAATCCAGGACCTGGATGACGAAAGGGTGGAGAGGGAAACAGAGCCCCATACAGAACATCTCAACATACACGCCGACCTCGCGGCTCCCTGGGAAGCAAATCCTTTCATCGGCGAATGAAATCCGAACGTCATACGGGTGGCAAAGGTACTTCGACCTGATCTCCTCAGCCATGGTATATGGGACGGTGGACGATGACCCGAGAATCACCGGAGGAACATCGAACTCCTCCGCCGCGTGGGCGTCATCTCGACGGGCCGGATCCTCAACAACAAACCCTTCCCTTTGTCAAGGGCCGGTCGAGGAGCCGGAGGATTACCAGACCCATGGGCTGGAGGATTACCAGACCCAGGAGCCGGAGGATCACCAGACCCAGGAGCGGAACTTCCTATCCTCAATGTCGCCATGGGACAAATCGAATAAAGCAGAAGAGGAAGAAGGAGATTACCATGAAAAAGATCGGAAGAGGAAAGACGAAGGGGAATTCGTTAGCACTCGGAGGAACAAGATCAGATTAGAAAGCGCGAATGAAAAATCTGAAAGGGCGACGATTTTATACAAGAGACATTCTCAGAATCCAGGCCGTTCGAAGGAGGACATGTGGCGACATCCAGCAACAGGCGGCACTTCGAATTCCGCTCCCAAGGGCGTGAGAAGTCCAACCAGGCAGCGTCATGATGACTTCCATTCAATGCCGCTGCCTCGACTGACGCACCTGTCAAATCCACACGGATCACATCGCTCGAACCGAACCGTCAGAATCCGAACGGCCCGAGCGATGGGGGCAATTGATACGACCCTCCCAGGATGGGTCGAAACCGAGCGGCCCAGGCCCGTGTCGCAAGCCAGCGGCCCTGAAGAAGGACGGGCCAAGCGACGAGGCCCCCACGAAGACTTGGAGTCGGGCAGGCCTCGGACCGAAGCGAGCGCCACCACTGGCCTACATCGGCAGGAGTTAACCGCTCCCCTTAAAGCGCGCCCCCTTAATCACCATTAAGGGGCCCCATTACGCCCACCTTCATGACCCATGAAGGCGCCATCAAAGTGGCGGATCGTCGGGGCGAAAGAGGGGGACGTTGAGGAGACATGGCCGTGGAAGGCTCCTATAAAGAGACTCGAAGTACAACATACAAGGGATCACTTCCTGATACCCAAAACACTGAGGTATTCCTCTTACACGACCTTGTCTTCCACCTTATATTTTTCCTTCATAGCTCGGCCAGAGGACTCGCGTATTGGCCTCCTCGTGAGCCATACCGAACCTACCGAGCATCTTTTAGATCCGTTCTGACTTAGGCATCGGATGGGACTTGGTCGAAACCAAGGTCCGACCCCTGACGAGCTATCTCGTCTATTCAGGTCAAGCAGATACAGCCGCACTGAGGCTACCCTTCGGTACCTGTTAAGCCCGCAGCCGAACGCGCTCGCTTCCGAGTCCGTTCGTCTACACCCCTCAGGAGGCCGTCGCCTTGCCGAGGACTCCCCTTCGGCACGCCAACGCACGGATCCGCACGCTTTTTGCCGAAGCCGAACGAGCCGAATCCCGCTCCTGGAGGCCGCACGTGATCCCCACGAGCGCGTTGACCTCCAGCCCTCTAGTCAACGAATCTGTGGTGAGAAAACACCATGAAACACAATCCATTCAAGCTTTTCACCAAAAGAGATTTGCCGCACCTTCAAAATATTTCCACCAACAAAATTTTTTAACCACAATCAAACTAAAATTTAATTCTCCGAGAGAATTTTGTCCATCCAAAATTTTTGTTCCTCTAAAGTTTAGTTCCCTCCAGATTTACCCCAAATTTAAATTTTTATCTCTTTAGATATTTTCTAAAATTTTAAATTAAAATTTAGTTTCCCCTAAGAATTTAGTTCCCTCAAAAATTTTAATTCTTCCAAAATTTAGATCCCTCTAGATTTAGTTTTCTCAACTAAAATTTTAGGGGGTTTCCCCAAATTTTTCACAAAATCTCATCCTTCCCATTGAATTCTCAAAAATTCAATCCTATCCATCTTTCTACCCATACTTTTGTCCTAGTCAGTAACCCAATTCAAAAATATCCTTCAGTTGTTAGTTACACGTGTGTGTGTGTGTGTGTGTGTGTGTGTGTGTGTGTGTGTGTGTGTGTGTGTGAATAAAGAAAAATAGATGGCACACGTCCAAATTTGAGCAGGTGCAATGATGTCTCAGCCTCCCATTGGCCGTTAAAAAACAACTCATGGCGGCCAATAGGAGGCCGCAACATCAACATATCTGACCAAATTTGGTCAGGTGCCGTCTAACCTCCATTATTCACACACATACGAGAGTAATAGGAAACATATTGTTAGATCATATAAATGACAAGGAGAAATACTAGAGGAGTGATGAATAATGTTTATGAAATAATATATTTCTCTAGAAAAATGCTCCTTAAGATTATAATTAATTTAATATTAATCATCAAGCTCACTGTAATAATAAATGTTAACAACAGAATATAAAGCTTGCAAGTAAGAGACAAACACGTAAATCACAAACTCAAACACAAGGAAATTACCCTAGTTCAATCAGATTATTGTCCTACATCCAGCATCAATTATCACTATGATAGAACCACCTCAATAACCACGAGGATTTTTACTGCCTTCAAGAGGATTTAAACCCATCTTGCCAACAAAAAGAATTTTCCATCTCACAACACCAAGTGAGCAAACTTCACAACACCAAGTGAGCAAACTTATAGTGCTTTTGTTGATACAATTACCTATAATATTGACTTGAAGCTCTTGTGAGTGTATAGTGGCTATAGAGAAAATCTTAATCTTAAAAGATAGAAATTTTGGGCTGAGGGAGATGAAGGAATTGGCCAAACTAAAGATTGAAAAACTTGGAAAACTTTCCAAAGATAAGAGAGGTTTAAGACATTTGAGCTTGAAAACTATTTTTATCTTTAGAAATTCATCATTAAAGTCATATATTAAAATCTAAACAACCCTCATTTATAGGAGAAAATTCAAGTCTAAACAGATACCAAAATTCCCCTAAAATGGTCAAAAAAAACAAGTAAAAATTTGGCTGTTATAGACCAACAGATATTTACTAGTCGACCATAGTACACACACTGATCAACTAGTATATGTACTCTGGTCGACTAGTCAAACATGTCACGGGATATATTTTGCTTTTTGTATTTTCTGCTCGACTATAGTACATAGACGAGTTGACTACTATACATTGACTAGTTGACTAATTCATCTACAAAAGAACTAGTTGACTAATTTGACATATTATCTATCCTACGACAACAGTGCTAGACCTAGTCGATTGGATGTCAGATTGGTCGACTAGTTGGCCTATAAAAGATGTTATTTGAAAACAATTTTAAACTATTTTATATCTACTACTCCTAAGTGTGTGTGAGCTTCAATTAAGGCTTTAACATGCTAAGACAAGGAAAATGAAAATTACATCAAATAAATATTACAAGTGAAGTCATTTGAGATACCCTTGACATATTGAACTCTTTGTCTAGCTTTTTTTGATTCATGTCATTGTTGAACTCACTTTAGATTTGAGTGCTTCTTTGATTTGCTTGAAACTCATATACATGTACTCATAGCTTGTTAGATAACATGTTTGCTCATCGTTAAAACTATACGGGACGACTCAATATCTTAACATCCTATCCCTTTTTGGTGATGACAAACTTAAATACATAACAATATGATAGTTACTTACTCTGCTTGCAGCATATCATGTTAGCAAATAAATAAAGGCTCAAGATGCCACATGATACATTAAGAGTGCAACCAAATGTTGCAAGACATGCACATGCACCCATATTATTTATGTCATCTAATCTCTCTCCAGCTTTTGTCAACATAAAAACCGATATGAAATTAACTCGCTCGCTCGCTAACTCGCTCTCTTAGTGAATCAAAAAAATCCTTCTCCTCCTTAAAAAACATAAAGTATCTCTCCTCAATTGAGAATTTCTCTTCCCTTAATGTAAGCAAAATGACATGAGTCAAAGAGAAGCGTTCTTTAAAGTGTAGGTGACTCAATATCATGTTACCGAATGGTATGATAATACCAAGTGATTTTACAAAGAGTAAATATGTGTTACTTCAAAAGAGGAGATGCCAGGAATTAAATGATACCAATTGTTAACATACTTGCATACTTTCAAACATACTTCCCAAAGGTTATTGAGCTCCCCCCTAAAAACTTGCTGATTAATATTGAATCTCCCCTTAAAATCAAGCATATTCTTTGCAATTCTGGGAGTTAGCTTCTAATCCATCATATATGAGTACCTGAAAAATAAATAAAGATCTTGGTACCATGTTTCTTTTGGGTCCATGTGATTAGTCATAGAAAATAATATCAATTAACCGAGAACCTAATCCATTTGGGTCCATCATAAACAAATCTATAATTTCTATTATAACGAATATTTTTCATGAAAATAGAAAGGTAATCATCTTTCATTTAGATAGTCCCTCTCTTGGGTATCTAAATTTTAACAAAATCATTTCTAGTGCAATTAATCTTAGCATGATTATGCCTAGGCCTAGCTTTTTGAATACTCTTGTTATAACCTAAACCAAATTTGTTACTAGTCGGTTTTTGTGAGCTAATTAAATCATATATCTTCTCTTTACCCCTAAAATTAAACTTATTCATAGTTTTAAACAGGTCCTCATACCTAGCTTTAATGGTTGCTATGTTTTTTAGCTCATTTAGCCTAGCACTTAAGTTTCTACATTCATTACAAAGTAACTTGTTCTTACCTATAACGTCATTGTTCTTACTAACCAATTTTAAATTCTTTTCTCTTATCTTTTCAATCTTTAAATTAGAAGAACTGGCATCACAAGTTTTAGGCCTCTTCTTAAGATTCAAAAGTTGCCTTAAGTTATTCTCATATTGCACACATAACTTGTGAAACCCTTCCTCCCAATCACACTCATCATCATCACTATTATTTATTACTAAAGTTAGAGTTAGAGTTTATCTTATTGTCCTTCTTAGCCATGAAACACGTGTTGACTCTTGCTCTGCTTTCTTTTCTATCTTCTTCTTCCTCTTCAAATAAGGAGTCATCGCTTGTCTCATGGAGTCGTGATCCCAAGCTGTCAATGCTTTCTCATTTGGTCCCTTTACCTTTACAAATTTTCTGTTCCCATTGTTCTTTTTCAAGGGGCATTCCTTTATATTTCAGGGCTTATTGCATTCATAACAAACCGTAGATTTGTCAAATAATCTTTGTTTATCAAGTTTGAGTTTACCTAACTTAATTATTTTTCTGAAACACATTGTTATGAGGGCCAGTTGCTCTTGACTTCATCTTTAGATGCCTTAGATTTCGGAGTGCCTTTGAAGGCAAGTGTTTTCTTCTTGTTGCTTTGCTCCTTGTCCTCCTCGTTCTCGGTCCATGAATCCTATGGCTTTGTGGGTTCTTCATAAGGAGTCTCCAGAATCTTTCAAAGATCATATGATAAAGACAAGAAGTATATCATCATCATATTCTTCAAATTCCTTTAGTTAGACCCGACGAGAAATGGTGGACAAACGGTGGATTGACCTTTTAAGAACTTGTTGTCTGTTGACGCCATCTTTTAACTTGGCTCTTATACCAAATGTTGGATCCTATAAATAGCAAGGAGAAACACTAGAGGTGGGTAAATAGTGTTTATGAAATAATATATTCCTATAGAAAAATGCTCACTAAGATTACATTTAGAGTTACTTAATTTAATCAACAAGCTCATTTGCAATAATAAAGATTAACAACGGAATATAAAACTTGCATGCAAGATACACGGTACAACAATCACAAACGAAACACAAGGAAATTACCTTGGTTCAGTCAGACCCCTGACCTACATCCAGCATCCACTATCACTATGATAGACCACCTGATCAACCCTGAGGATTTTTACAACCACCTCCCTATAAGAGGATTTACAACACACCTTTCTACAACAAGGATTTTTCCATCTTATAGCACCAATTGAGCAAAATTGCAGTGCTTTTGTTGATACAATTACTTACGGTTTTGACTTGAAGCTTTTATGAGTGTGTACTAGCTATAGAGTAAATCTTGATATCAAAAGATAAAAATTTTGGGTTTTGGGGGACCAAGGATTGGCCAAACTAAAGATTAAAAAACTTGGCAAAAAATGAGGGGTTTTCTTTAACACTTTTTAGCTTGAAAACTATTTTCTCTTTAGAAATTGATCTTTAAAGTTGTACATTGAAATCTGAACAACACTCATTTTATAGGGAAAATTTCGGGTCCAACAGATGACTAAAATACCCCTAAAACAGTCAAAAACGGCTAGTAAAAATTTGACAATTATAGACCAATTGGCTAGTTAATAGTCGACCACATCACACTCACTAGTTGACCAGTCCATGACTCGTCGACTAATATATGTACGCCGGTCGACTAGTTGAACATGTCACATGACAGATTTTACTCTATATATTTTTTGGTCAACCATAGTACATACACTAGTTGACTACTGTACATTGACTAGTCAACTAGTTCATCTACATTGGTTGACTAGTTTGACATGTTTGCTAGCCTAAGTTATCAATGTCAGACCTAGTCGACTGGGTGTCAGACTGGTAGATCAGTTGGCCTATAAAAATGATTTTTGACCTATAATTCCTCAGGAAACATTTAAAACTAATTTTAAAACATTTTATGTCTACTGCTAAGTGTGTGTGACTTTACCTAGGGCTTTAAAATGCTAAGCCAATGAAAATGAAACTTACATCAAATAAATGTTACAAATGAAGTCCTTTGGTGTATCCTTGACAATTTGAACTCTTGTCTAGCTGTTTTTCATTCATGGCATTGTTGAACTCACTTTAGCTTTGCGTGCTTTTTTTGATTTATTTGAAACTCATATAACTGGACTCATAGCTTGTTGGATGACATGTTTGCTCATCCTCAAAACTATATAGAGTGACTCAATATTCTAACACATATGATAATCTGCATATGCGCATCAAAAAAAAATCCATCCATCCTTATTTTTTGGACGATCAGAACCGTTCATTTTCATCTTCATATTCTAAAACCCAAACACACCAAATATTGGGTGAACCTAAGGGATTTTGTCCATTCATCCACCCATCACAAAAGTTCTATTCACGTGAAACCATTAAATTTGGGACGGTTGGATGTACGAGCAAAGCCCCTTGGGTTCACCCGATATTTGATGGTTTAGGGTTTTTGAATGTGATGATCAAAATATATGAACGGTTCCAATCGTCCCAAAAACAAGGGAGGATGGTTTTTTTTATGCGCATATGTGGTTTAGCCACATGTCTTATGTTTTCCATTATGTGTGTGTGTAAGAAAAAGTTTTCTTGTGCAAACATTTAATACAAAATTGTCCGTGCGAAATTTTTTTTGACTCTTTTTACAAATTTGTTTTCCTTCTTCACTTCATGCATTTATACACCACTCAAGAAATAACGGGTGAAAAATAATGAATTTAACATTCGATCAAGACATTACAAAAATTTTTATAGTTTAGAAACCGTTAAATTTTGTAACAGATGGATCGACGCTCAAATCCTTATAGGGTTCACCTATTATTTTTCTTGAGATATATAATTACATATTATTTTTCCTGGAGTATATAATGGAGTATTGTTATGAACAAAAACTTGCCTCGTCTCAAATGATGTGAGAACTACTCCCAAGCGCAGGAGATCGTGCAAGTAATATCCTGATGAGTCCAGGTATCGAATCCACGGGACAACTGACCTGCAAAACTATGAACGTCAATCTGTAAAGAGTAATAATACGATGATATCCTACCACCTATCAAACACAAAGATATAGGATCAAGAGTTTCAAATAGCAAAAGAAAATCCTACGATATTTACGGTGACTTCGGTAGAGGTACAAATATGGGGAGTATGTGTTGGGTTTGATTTCGTTAGGGTGTGTGCAATCAATGATTATCAATACCTTTTCTATAACTCAACGTTTCGTCCGGTCAGGACACGAGAATGTCGGAAAGTATGGCGATCAAGCATATAGAAACGTGCCAAAGGATTAATCACGTGCAACGTCAACTTCATAAAGGAAATCACCACTCATCACGAATAAGTCCGCAAAGATCAGGTTCGAATCAAGCATGCACACGTCTCCGTATAACATACTCAAACAATATATAACTAGAAATTGACGAAGCACGCAATTATACAATTAAAATAGGGCGAAAAGATATAGAAATCAATGAATACGACACTCTAACTACGTCAACACCAACACATATGAGATGGATGTGCTACGGTTGTGAGATCATTAGGAGTTTATAATCGCTGAAATATCATGTCTTTTATATCACACAACGCTTCACCCGGTCAAGGCGTGAAGACGTCGGAAGATGGATCGATAGAAACTAGTCAAAATAGCCATATACGTATCACTAGCAACATTGATTTCATTAAACGATAAACACAACAATAAGTTCAGATTAGTGAACATGAGTTGACTAGCCTTGTCAGGGCCTAGCCATATGGGATGTAAACAATATCGACAATAAGCAAATACCCAACAAATACGTTGTAGAAATCAATGTTACGAGCAATTTTGACATGATAATAGGGCTAAAGACATGAAATTTAGCGACTACATACTCCTAATTACTTCACAACCATAGCACAAGGAGATTAGCCACACATGGTGCAAAGAAAATAAGATTTCATAGCCAAATACATCGTTTTAATAGCCAAAATACAATGAAATACACCAAATACGGGGTATAAGTTCAAGAATTTATCGCCAAATCTCCACTTTAGAACCCAAAACTCTCTTAGAATATGAAGAATAGCCTCTGGAATTTTTCAGAATTTTCCCCTGGAGAAATACGCACAGTAGCCGCTCCAAAAGTCTCAAAATACGCCAGAATACGCCACAAAACCCTAGAATACGCTTAAATAATAAGCATTGCGGGTTTGGGGCGCTTAACGGGTCCAAACCCGCACCCATTTGCTTTTAAATCCGATCCAATAGCCGCCGCAATTATAGGCCGTTGGATGATTGCGGGATCGGACGTGACGCTGCCACGTGGACCTTAAAACTCGCGCGCCCGCATCCGCTGATCGAATCCGAACTCGATACTGGATGAATCTTGGCCGTAGGATCTTGATCGTGTGGCGCTTGAAGAGCCACGTAGCCAGAAAATTCGTCGTTCGCTGCGGGTTGACGCTCGACCGTCGGATCCCAATCGTGCGCTCAAGATCACGCCGCTTCGATTCGATTTCAATTTCGAATGCGAATTCATTTAAGGCCGTTCGATGTTCGCGAGGCGCATTAGATTGTTGCCGCGTGTCCCCGATAATCGCTGCAGCTCGCTTCGTTCCACTTCAATCGTGGCCGTTAAATGCGCATCCGACGGTCAATACAAGGCCACGTCTCCCCGTATGCGCTGTGAATTCGAATTCGAGCGGGAGTGTTGTGGATCGTTTGATTCAGCGGGGAAGCTCGAGATGCTTCCACGTGGCTCCCCATGAGCGCTGAAACCGTATTTTCGTATTTCCCAGCGTATTTTGAGCGTATTTTCCCATTTAATTGGTATTCTGCATTCAAAAATACATAGTAATTAGCACAGATCTCAGAAAAATACAAATAAATAGTCGTTGGAATCATGAGATCAAGACCTTACCATGAAAAATAAAAAAAGGCAGAAATACACAATAAAATTCATGTTTTGTGCACAAATCAAGTAATTTCTCCAATAAATGATGATATGAAAAATACGAATGTATTAGAGACCAATTAGGCATCATATAAGCACAAAATAAGACTAAATAGAGGGTTAAATATGCAATATTCAACCCGAATCAATAGACCCATGAGGCTCATTGGGTATCCGACCCACCATTGAAAGCTATATATATGAGAGTAGAGGGGGCTCTTAACACCCTTTACACTTATTACTCTACTTTTCCCTTCACAACACGTTATCAGCACGATCACGCTCGTAAGAAAAGACGACGACGCTCAAGGAAGGAGATCCATCAAACGCTTAGCTTTAAGAAGATCGTATTCTTCTCAACGGGGAGCGAAAAGGGCATCCTTCATCAACCGTCGTCTAGATCCCTTGTCGAATCTAGAGATAAATCCTCAAAACTTTTATATCTAAACTTGCTTTTCCAGCAGATCTGCATGTCTTAAGATCAAATAGTTTGAAAACACGACAAAAATCGCATTTTTATTTAGATCTACATGTCTATAAACAATAAAAATCATCTTTTTAAAGATCTGAATGTCTGAAAAATCCGTTTTTTACCTTTCCCCCTTGATCCATATACCGTGCGTCCAAAGGGCACGACGGTGGCGCCTTTCCAGCGCCGCTGGAGGCAAACAAGCTGCGACGGCCGCAACTTGCCGTCGCGGCGGCAGCCACGACGGCCGCGCCCCTTGGGTGCGTCGGCTGGGTGCGGCTAGCCGTCGCGGGCCCCCTTAGGGTTTTTCGAAACCCTTGCCCTTAACGGGCCAAATCTTTTAGGGGAGGCCCAATTAATCCTATTGGGTTGTTTTCATGGCCCAAAAGCCTGAAAATTAGCCCACTTACACATAATTTTTTTTCTTTTTGCCTCAAAGCCCAATAATTAAAGAAATTTTAATTTTGTGATAGGGTTAAAGAGGAAGATAAAAATAAATAAAATGGATCAGGATTAAAAAGTTTTCAAAATCATTTTTAGCACGTCACTTTCTTTTTAGATTATTTATTAATCTTTATATGCCTGTGACATAATTCTATGCGTGGTTGTATATTTTATATAATATCTGTGTGATGTGCTATTAGACTATGATTTTAGGGATCAGCCAGGTTTCCGACATTTTTACTTATCTGCAATTTTTCTTTTTGAGAGAAACTTGTAAGTGAGGTATACATGTAAAAAGAAGCTGAAGGACCACCTCAAGGAGTTGAAGGCGCTTGGATAAAGAGAAAGGGGCCTCTCTCAAAGGTTCCCGAGTTATCTTTATTATTATGCACTTTTTGATTAATGGGATGTAATTTCGGACTTTCTTTTTCTGTTAGTGTCGGCTGGCTGATCCCCATAGTTCTAATTTCTTTTCATAGCCTATACATTAAATGAGTGGATGTTTACTTTAAATAGTTAAATAACTTATGCTATTTTAATGTTAAAATGAAAATGCATGCGTGGATGTTTATTTTTAAATAATTCATGCTATGTAAATGTTAATAAAAATGCATGTGTGGATCTTTATTTTTAAATAATTCATGCTATTTAAAAAGTTGCAAGATCGCATGTGTGGATGTTTACTTTAAATAGTTAAATAATTCATGCTACCTTTTGTTTGTGTTTCTAGATTGCTTAAATGGCCAGACTTGCGAATGCCGATTTTTCGGTCCTGAAGGCCGATGGGTCGAACTACTTGAGTTGGCAGTTGGATCTGAAGTTCCACATGCGCTCTCATGGGTTCAGTCTAACACCCACTGAAAAGGCAACAAGTACTGCCGTAGCCAAAAAGGATGCTTCTAAAGAAGCCCCTAATGCAGAAGAAGTCTCCGATATACTTAAGGCGAAAGCCATTATTTATATCAGGAAACACTTAGACTCGACTCTGAAGGACGAGTATCTTACTGCAGAGGATCCTTATGAACTGTGAGACGCACTTGAGGAGAGGTACAGACATCAAAGGGATGTCATACTCCCTCGTGCGTAGTACGAGTGGACTCACCTCCGCATACAGGATTACAAATCCGTAGCGGAGTACAACTCAGCACTATTCCGAATCACATCACGCCTGAAGTTGTATGGTGAGAATGTGACTGAGAAAATGTTGCTAGAGAAGACGTTCACGTCTTTTCACGAGAAGGACATGATCCTCATGCAACAGTACCGTGAGAGGAAGTTCACTAAGTACTCTGATCTGATTTCATACCTCCTAATGGCTGAATAGAACAGAGATTTGTTGGTTGCCACTCACAACCTGCACCCTCTTGGCTCCGCTCCACTTCCACCTCCTGCAGAGGCACATTTCCAATCTTCCCAGAAGAAGAAGATGGATAAGAAGGCAAAGTTCCAGAAATGGAAAGAACAGAAGCAGCGAAAAAAGGCTACTCCTCAGGCTCCTCCCCAGAACCAGAAGTTCGTGGCAAAGAAGCAAAAGTATACGCCCAACAAGGTGGTCCCCCCCAAGAAAATAAATGTTCTAAATGCGGAATGACTGGCCACTGGTCCAGAATCTGCCGCACCCAGAAACACATACAGGACCTCTACCAGGCAAGTCTCAAGCCCCACACTGAGACAAACCTGATAGAAAGCGCAGCATTACCAGAGACTACATGGAATCCAGAAGATTTCATGGAAGACGACACTCTTTAATCATGGACCGTATGCATTTTATTTCCTATCAATGTATCTTCCTTTCCTGCAATGTACCTTACTTTATGTCAAACTACTCTCGTTATTTAGCATCTAAATATAAATGAAAGTATCTCCCCTTTCTTTTCGTATTATTTATTGCTTGAAATTTTCTTTTATATAGATATGGAATCCATATGCCTAGTGGACAGTGCATCAACACACTCAATTCTTCAAAATACAGACTACTTTACGAGCATTAGTATCTATTTTGGTCCATTGAGAACAATCTCAGGACCAGCTGATATAATAGAAGGATCAGGGGAAGCAATCATATTGCTCCCCAATACCACACTCATCAAAATTAGAGATGGTTATACTCACCAAAATCAACCCGAAACCTCCTAAGCTTTAAAGATATCCGTTTAAACGGGTATCACTTAGAGACGGTCGAGGATAATAAAAAGGAATACTTGAACGTAATGTATCTTACAAATGGTACAAAAACCATTATGGAACGTTTCAAGGGACTTCCCACGGGACTCTATTAAATAAGTATTCACTCTCTAGAAGCATTATTAACGGAGCACCTGCAGTGCCTCCAAACACCAGAATTCCAACTCTGGCATAGTAGACTTGGACACCCTGGATCTGTTATGATGTACCGCATCATAAAAAGTTCAAGGGGTATAAATTTGAAGAACCTGAAGATTCTTCAAAAAGGTAAATTCCCTTGTCCACCCTGTTATAAGGGTAAACTTATTACGAGACCCTCTCCACTTAAAGTGGACTTGGAGTCTCCAAGTTTTCTGGAAAGAATCCATGGAGATATTTGTGGGCTTATACACCAATCAAGTGGTCCTTGAGGTACTTTATGGTCCTGATAGACGCATCTACTAAGTGGTCACATGTGTGTCTACTGTCCACCCGTAATTTAGCACTGTCTAAGCTTTTAGCTCAGATAATCAGGTTGCGGGCCAACTTTCCCGACTACCAGATAAAGAAACTTCATCTGGACAATGCGGGAGAGTTTACATCACAAGTCTTTCTAGACTATTGCCAAGCACATGGCATTGAAGTCGAACATCCTGTAGCGCATGTCCACACCTAAAACGGGTTAGTAGAATCTCTAATTAAGAGACTGCAATGGATTGCTCCTAAATTATTACTTCAATCCCAGTTGCCAGTGAATGCCTAGGGACATGCAATATTGCATGTTGCATCATTAATAAAATTAAGACCTTCTGGAGGTCAGTTATCTTATCCTATGCAATTAGCACTTGAAGCTTCACCAATTGTCTCACACTTGAGAATATTTGGTTGTACAGTATACGTCCCCATAGCACCACCACAAAGGACAAAGATGGGTCCACAACGTCATCTAGGCATTTATGTTGGGTTTGACACGCCCTCCATAATAAGATTCCTAGAACCCCTTATGGGAGACGTTTTTAAGGCACGTCTAGAAGACTGTGAATTTGATGAAACATCATTTCCAAAACAAGGCTTATAAACCAAGAAGCCTGAAGCTTCAGAGAGTATCACTTGGAATACAAAGACACTAAGTCACTTTGATCCGCCCACAAGCCAGTGTGAGGATGAGGTCCTGAAGATTCTCCATACCCAAAACACTGTCCATCTCTTGTCGGACAAATTCACTGACAACTAGAAGATTGTCAGATCACACATCCCTGCTGCTAACACTCCAGCTAGGATTGACATACCGTAAAATGTATGCAATCCACCTGCAGCAGAGATGGTTGGACCTCTTAAAAAGAGAGGGCGACCACCGGGATCCAAGGACCAAGCCCCTCAAAAGAGTAAGACCCTTGAAAATGGTAAAACATTACCACCACAGGATGCTACTATAAGCCCTACTCCCCCGTCTCTCCCAAACTCTCAAACAGAGGAAAAACCGGGAGAAAATGAAGTTTCGATACAGTATATACGAACTGGGGAGTACTGGGACAGAAAGAGCACAATTATAGATGACACATTTGCGTGTAATATTGTCATCAACGTCGCGTACTGCGACCATGATATTGAACCACGCTCTCTGACAGAATGTCAAAGCAGAGATGATTGGCCAAAGTGGAAAGCGGCAATAGGAGTGGAGTTGGATTCACTCACAAAACGCAAGGTTTTCGGACCTATTGTCCAGACACCAAAAGGTGTAAAACCTGTGGGTTATAAATATGTATTTGTTAGAAAAAGAAATGATCAAAATGAGATCGTTCGCTATAAAGTAAGGCTTATAGCGCAGGGTTTTACCCAACGTCCAGGGGTGGATTTTGAAGCCACATATTCCCCGGTCATGGACGCGATCACCTTCCGATTCCTCATTGGCTTGACAGCTCAAGAAGGTTTAGATATGCAGCTTATGGACGTCGTGACTGCATACCTATATGGAAACTTAGACCGAGACATCTATATGAGATTACCTGACGGTTATTCCTTGCCTGCAGCACTAAAAGAGAGACAACATGACACCTACTCAGTGAAACTGCAAAGATCATTATATGGTCTAAAAAATCTGGAAGGATGCGGTATAACAGACTGAGTGACTTCCTTGCAAAACAAGGATTTACAAATGACCCAGTCTGTCCTTGCATCTTTATAAGAGCAAAGGCAACAGGATTTGTCATTATAGCCGTCTATGTGGACGACTTGAATCTCATCGGATCTCCTGAAAAGATCACCGAGAATTCTAGAAGCTTGACAGAAACTTTCGAGATGAAAGACCTCGGAAAATCAAAATCTGTTTAGGTCTTCAAATAGAGCATCTTAAAGATGGGATCCTGTTACATCAGTCAACTTACACATCGAACTTGTTGAAAAAGTTCCAAATGGATAAGTGCCACCCCCTTAACACTCCAATGGTTGTCGGATCATTAGATGTGCATAAAGACCCCTTCCGACCGCTGGAAGAGGGGAAGGAAGTACTAGGCCCTGAAGTGCCTTATCTAAGTGCTATCGGTGCACTCCTTTACCTGGCTAACTGCACTCGCCCTGACATAGCATTTGCAGTCAACATACTAGCCAGATATAGTGATGCACCTACACAGCGACACTGGGCCGGAGTTAAGCATCTTCTGCGCTACCTCCAAGGGTCTATAAACTTAGGTCTATTCTACAGGAAATGGGCAACAACAGATTTAGTTGGTTATGCTGATGCTGGTTACAGGTCCGATCCTCATACAAAAGTCTCAGATCGGATACATGTTTACCTATGGCGGCACTGCCATATCCTGGAGATCTGTTAAGCAAACCATGACAACCATCTCATCCACTCACTCAGAACTTCTAGCAATCCATGAAGCAAGTAAAGAGAGCTTCTGGCTACGTTCTGTGATCCAGCACATCCTCACCTCCATCGGCCTGATGACCGGCGTTATTGCGCCTACACCACTTCATGACGACAAGCAACATGTATAGCCAAGCTACAGGACGGCTACATCAAAGGCGACAAGACGAAGCATATCTCTCCCAAGTTCTTCTGGACGCACGACCTTCAGAAGCAAAAGCAGATTGAGGTACAGAAGATCCAATCATGTAATAACTTGACGGATTTGCTTACCAAATCCCTGCCTACTGGTATTTTTGAGAAACTTGTATATGGGATTGGGATGAGGAGAGTGAGAAAATGTAAACTGGGTCAGGATGAGAGGACTATGAATGTATAGACACATAAGAGACTGATGTATAGATTCATAGGAAATCTGCAAGCCTGAAGCTTGGTCAGATGAGGGGGAGTCAACTGCAGAGTTGTACTCTTTTCCCTTGGCTATTGGTTTTTTCCCACAGGGTTTTTCATAGTCAAGGTTTTGACGAGGCAACCTCCTTGACTCTGGATCCGAAAGTATCCACCCTAGATACATCTCTAAAACAGGGGAAGTTATGGATAAACTGTTCTTTATTTAATAAGGAAGTTATCCTAACTCGGATCCTGAAGAATCCACCTCTTATTCAATGTTGGTTGGATAAGGGGAAGTGTTATGAATAGGCCCATGAGGCCCATTGGGCATCCGGCCCACCATTGAAAGCTATATATATGAGGGTAGGGGGGCTCTTAACCCCTTACATCTATTACTCTACTTTTCCCTTCACAACAAGTATATAATTATATGGATAAAAAATCTACAAAAGTTTTGCGAAAAAATTTCAAAAATAAATTAATTTCTCACCATAATTTGGTTTCGCACCAGATTATTACCCCGCATACACACATGTGCAAACATTTCGCATGAAACTTTCCCGTGCGAAATTATTTTTAATTTTTTTGAAATTCTTTACATGATTTTCCGTCTTCACTTCATGTATTTATACACCCCTCAAAAATAATGGGTGAAAAATAATGTGATTTAAATCTCGATCAAGGCATTCGAAAATCTTCTATCGTTCTGAAATCATTAAATTTTGTAACATGTCGATCGATACTAAAATCCCCTTAGAGTTCACCGATTATTTTCCTTAGGATATATAATTGTATAGATTAAATATAAAAAAATTAAAAAAAATTAAAAAAATTAAAATTTTTTTGCATGAGTGATCCTAAATTCTAGCACAAGACCTCTCACACACACATAGCCGGTAAAGAAATTTTAAGTTGTCTAAAAAACAAGTCGCTACCTATTTTTTTAATGCTGTTATGAATAGGACCCATTGGGCCTATTGGGTATCCACCCACATGAGTAACCATTATGAATACTATATAAAGGAGGCTAGGGGTTTCCTAGCCTCAACCTTCTCCAAACCTGTTTCTCGTTCACAACACGTTATCAGCGCGATCATGCTCGATGGAAGAAGCGACGGCTCGTGAGAGGAAGGCGCCCGGCGGAAGCTCCGTCAAATTTTTTCGCGATGCAGAGTTTCGTGAGACGACGCGGATTCTTCGGGCATCCTTCATCAAATGTCGCTAGATCTGGAGGACGGATCTAGTGGGTAAGCCTAAAAAATTTTCTAGATCTAATACATATTTTTATGTGATCTAGATATCAAAAATATAATTATTTATGCATGGATCTAAATTATTAGATCAAAAACTTGATTGTTTATATGCGAAATCAACGTTTCTACATCAAAAATCTAATTTTTATTAGATATAACGTCGATTTATAGTCTAAAATTGCCTTTTTAGATAAAAATCTGTTTTTTTTAAAAAAATAGATCAACAACAAAAAAAGGGGCATTTTTCTTACCCTTGTCGCCGGGCCGCCGCCAGGGGCGACGGCCGCCGGCAGGCCGCCCCTCTAAAGGGGGGCGCTACCGCCGGCAGGCCCCCCTGAAGGGGGGCTGCCTCCCCTGAAGGGGGGCGTCGACGGCCCCCCTCCTGAGGGGGGCGCCGGCGAGCCGCCCCCTGACGTGGGGCGCCGGGCAGGCCGCCCCCCCGAAGGGGGTGCCGGCGGCACCGGCAGTGCAGCGCCGTCGCCTACGGGCGACGGCCGCCATCCCTCCTCCTCTCCCGCATTGAAACCCTAGGGAAACTCTAGGGCTTGGGGAGATGGGACTTTTTAGGCCCAATAATGAAAAATAAATGGATATTTAAATTAAATTTTAATTCCAGCCCATTGGGTTTCTACCTAAATTGGGCCCAGAATTGATCTTTAATTTATTTTTCTATTAAAATTTCATTATAATTCTCGAAAAATTCTGGATAAATCCAAAAAAATCAGGGAAAATCAGGGGAAGGGGATTTAAGCATTAATAACCCCTTTTGGGATATTGAGGGCAAGTTATAAATATGTTCATAAAAGGCTTTTTCAGCTATTGATTAAAGATTTTCTTCTGTCTTTTTCTGATTAATTATCTGCGTAAATCATCACCGCATTTTGTTGCATTATTTGATTACTATTAAACGAAAAGTTTTCTTTCCATTTTTAATGCTTGTGATGTTGCGCACATTTCATTGCCCGTTGCATGATTTCACATTTAATATTATTACATGTCTGTGATAATTAAATGAATGTGTAGAAAATTATATGCATGCCGCATATTTAATGATTTTCTGTGATGTAAGTTTTATTTAGCATGCTAAAATCACTATGATATAGTTTTAATGCCTGTAGCAAAACCATATGTTTGCGATGAGATTATTTAAATGCCTACAGCATATAAATAGCATGTGTATACATTATACTTGTTTCAATTCAAGTGAATTGAGCATAACTTTTTAGTTTACAAGCTTTATATTATATGTATGATGGGCTCATGATAAGACAATATTTATGACAACAAGCCAATCATGATTTCAAAAAGTTTAACATCATATCCACTTTGACAAAATGAACCTGAAGTTCAAAATCAAATCAAAAGTCAACAACCCTTCCCCTAATAAAATAAATATCAACAAAAACGATGGCTTATGAGAAAACATTTATGCGATCTTTTTAGAGATGCGCATTTTACGGTATATATTGACACCAGCAGTTGTCATAACACCGCTAAACTCTTTTAGAGTCATCTCACTTTACAATGTATGATTCTTGAATCTACCCTTTACTTTTAAGTGCACGCCCGAAGTCGTGACTTAATAGATAAGTGAGAAATTATAAATTTCGTAGCCACGTATTTGTTTTCCCCTCTGAGCATGATAAACTATCCACATAAAATTTGAACGACTCAAGTAAATGGCCTGAAGCTATACTCGAGCATTCAAATAGACTTTTAAAAGTCTCTAATTAATTAGAAAAGTGGAAGTATAAAATAATTTGCTCAAACCCCTGCTTATGTCTCCTTAGCAAGACTAATTTTCATTATCCTTTATAAATAAGGAAAACTTAAAACAGGGGAAGTCTTGAATTAAATGAGAAAGGGAAGATATGATATACCTCGACATGGAGTAAGCAATGACAAACCAATATCAGACTAGAAGTTCGGGTAAAAGCCATAATTTTTTTACAAACATGAATGTGCATTAACTTATGCCATATAAAAATACATACATATCTAGTCTAAACGACGAAAGTCAAATTGACCTTATGTATATTTAGCTACTCCCCGAGGACAAAAAAACTTTGAAATCAAATTTAATTTGTTGTCATAACATAAGTCTTAATGAGCATGATTATAGTTGTATGTTTTCAAGAGCACACATCACACTATGTCACTTGTTGACTTAACAAAATCATCAGTATTATTCTCTTATAGTTTTAATACATTTTATTTTACTACGAATGATTTGCTATCTTGAATACCCCTAAAAATAAAATGAGGATGCCATATACTCTCTGAAACTTATACAGTTTCAAAGGATATTTGTCAAAACGAAATCCCTAATGACTCAAGAAATAAATGAAGCCTGAAGCTTTGTCCCATAATGATCCGCACAATAGTCAATGTGAAGATGTAATCCTTCACAGTTTGAACACAGTTCAACTATTAACGGACATAATTAACTTGAGCATTTTAATGGACTTTTCAAAAGTCCCACATAAATTCAAAAAGAGGAATTAATTTGGAACACCAGAAGTGTCCAGAATCGACCAATTTTGGATCGATATCACCCTGGATTGATGATGCAAGACATCATCAACCAGACGAACCCGAAGATTCTTCAATAAGGGTGAAACTTTCATTGTCCTATTCAAAAGGGAAAAATGATTATGAGATCATCTCCATTCATATGGACATTGACTCTCCCCACTTCCTCAAACGAATTTAAGATGATATAACATCATCATTATAGATAATGAAGACCTTTAGGTCTCTTGAGAGTATTTAAGGGATATAAATAGGCTTTGTCCACTCCCTTAATATGACTGATGATGTACCTTTTGTGTACCAATCAATATATATCCTCTAAATGGTCATTATCCAACCACATTTTTTTAAAAATAGTGGTAACTTTGGATAAAAAATGGGAAATCATAAATACTTAGTAACAGTGGTTGCGTACACTCAGCTAAACACACAATAAGAACCTTTTTATATGAGTCTGATCAACTCCATATAAACATTTTCTAGGAATGGGTTTAGAGCACATCTAAAAGATGGTACGTCTGCAACGCTGTGTATGTGTTCTTGAAGCAACACTACATAAACTGTCATGATGCCACAAAGAGAACACATTCATCAGGACTAACCAACTTTGATGAATAGATTCCAAAATCTCGTATGAGTAAGGCATTTATACACGTCTTATAGATTGTGTGTTGATGGTAAAAAGGATCCTGAAGATCCTTCAATTCCTTATTTGGTTCAAATCATCTATGAGCCTGAAGCTCAAATTAACCATTTAAAAAAATAAATACATATGATCTGATTATAATTAGACTGACAATTTAAATATTGTCAAAATTTTCACATCCCTGCTACTAAAAATCCAGCTAGGATTGACATACCAAATATAATGGATGCAATCCACCAGTAGCAGAAGTGGACATCCTTAAGAGATGAGAGGACATACCACTAGGCTCCAAAGAGAGAAATCTACTCCTGGAGACCGAAAAAGCAATACCACCACAGGAAAGTGAGCTCAAATCCAGAACCTTATTGCAACTTGGTTGCTAAGGACCCATTCTGGATCTGTCCATATTCTTTACCCGTCCCAGAACCCTCACTTCTTCAACGCGTCGTGAAGGAGACACTTCTGGGAGAAATCAAATGATTATAGTACGTACGTGGTGAGTTTTTGGGCAAGAAAGAACATATTTTGTCGACAAATTCTCTCATATTTCACTTTGCCAGTTAATATCGATTCCACAACTCTGCTTTGCCTGAAGCAAAGATAGAGATTTGGCCAAATTATAATAATGTGGAATGAGGCAATAATAAGGTGAGCTGGACTCACTTATGAAATATGAGGTGTATGGACCTGAAGTCCTGATATCAAAAATGATATCAAATCCCGTGGGATAACTGAGTATTGTAGGAGAATTATAATAAAATCATTAGCTATAAGCACTCTAATTTGCTATAGCTTTAGAGGTATAAATCGCTCAAACCAGGAAGTAATCAAGTAAGATGAGCTGAACTCACTTACAAGATGAATCTGATGCATCGACTGGTTTATGTCAAGGCGTAACCCAACGATGGCAAAAAGAGGGAATTTTTGGTTGATGTTGCTATTGGATGTGACAACATTACCGATATAAAATTTCTTCAACTGCATATATAAATTTTTTCTTTACTTTCCTTTCTTTTTGGGACACATATTAATAATATGATTAAAGGAAAGACAACCTAGACAAAGATCCTTAAAGGACTTATACAAAAGGTTGTTGTTTGCACCTCTTAAAAAAGAAATTGTTCTTAAGAGAACAAATTATAAGAATTGAGATTATTTTAATAACTCAAAATATTATCGGATCTCCTGAAGAGAAAATACCGAAATATCTGTTAAAGCCTATCTATCAGATATGATATGATATGAAAGTCCTAGCTAGGCATAAATTCTTGGCTTACAGAATACAATCATCCTGAAGATGAACTATCATCCTGAAGATGACATTAATCATCCTGAAGATGAACTATCATCCTGAAGATGAACCATCATCCTGAAGATGACATTTGTAACGACCCGATTCCCGGGCCCGTTACTTTTGGATATTTGTGCAGGTCCTGCAGTTAACCAGTGAAAACAAAATAGCCACGATGCAGAGATGTACAAAAATACCCAAATAGTGTCCAATTATTACATCCATATTGTACAAAAATGGTCCAACAATCGTACATGAAGGAAAGTAAATACAACTGGAAACAACTCTGAAAGCTGCAGACTCATGGTCAAAATTCTGGCGCTATTAACTCTAGAGCATCTGCCTCCATATGAACGTCGTCTGCGGTGCCACAGAGAAGAAACCGTAGATAAGTCACAACAATTCTAGCAATAGAAACAAAGTAGTGCAAAAGTATGGAACAGACTATAGTATACAAAAGATGGTCAGATAGGTGCAAAAATAATGTATGAGCTGACAGGTATGTAAAAGTGATAAGTAAAGTACTGGTAACTACTCAGGTGTGGTAAGTAAAGTGCATGTGATGCATAAAGTAAAGGTGACTGAACTAGAGCAATAACTGTGGTATGGCATATGGTAGCAACAATATTTTGACCACAGACAATGTGATGATGATAGTTAGACATCCAGGTGGTTGTAGCAACACTTAGGGAGGTGAGCGTCGTTTGGCTATCTAATAGTGTAGGCGGGCCTAATAATAAGAAGTCTAACTTAACTTCCAAATCAGCCAGTCAGTCAGGGCTTGAAGGCACAGGTCACTTCAAAGACCGCAGGAACAAGTCCCTTGGTTGACCAACCCCCTTCCCATTCCTTTCTAGACACTGATTCGGTCGTAATTCAAGACCGCTTATTATTAAACCGTTCTATCACGTTCGAGTAGTCTTGACTTAGTTAATAGAACAATATAGTGGCACAATGAACAAACAAGCTAGTGTATCAGTCTTAAATGCCGCAAGGGCCCAATAGTGTGCTCCGTAAATGCCCGATGGCCCAATAGTGTTTTCCGTAATGTGCTCCGTAAATGCCCAATAGTGTGTTTCGATAATACAAACAACCATGAGTACAATACATCAATCAAACTAGTGCATCAGCCTTGGCTCGAGTGTACGATATGCAACCAGAAGTGCACCCATCCCACGGAGCAACTCGTGGAATATCTACCTACCGTTCCTGCCGGGTGATGGTACAGCTTAACTAATAAAGGTGGACCCGGTCACTTCCGCACACTGCGTAGCTCAAGACTACCCCGTATCCCGTGTATTATCATAGTCCAATGTTCATATCAGTGTTCGTATCAATATGGCCTCATGGGCCCTGTATCAATCAGCTAGTGCAACAGTCTCAGCTCGAGTGTACGATATGCAACCAGAAGTGCACCCATCCCACGGAGCAACTCGCGGAATATCTACCTACCATCCCCTTCAGGGTGATGGTACAGCTTAACTAATAAGGGTGGACCCAGTCACTCCCGCACACTACGTAGCTCAAGACTACCCCATAACATGTTGTATCACATTTCACATTTACAATCGTATCCATATCTGTGTCCGCATTCATGTCCGTATCCGTATCTGTATGGCCTCATAGGCCCATCATTTCGTACATCCAACAATGTGTACATCAATACATCCATCAATGAGTACAACAATTTCATGTGGTATCTATTTGCTGAAAAGTCAAGGCAGAAGTCTCAACAGAGAATATCAGTCCTGAGCAATGCTTTGAAGTCCAACAACTATGATATTTAATTCCATAAAAGTGCACTATCTCAATCTAGTCCTGAGCAATGATTTGAAGTCCAACAACTATGATATTTAATCTCATAAAAGTGCACTATCTTAATTTAGTCCGAGCAATGATTTGAAGTCCAACAACTATGATATTTAATCTCATAAAAGTGCACTATCTCAATTTAGTCATTTGGTCATTCCACTATTGATTAGTCCTCAAGTTAATTAGGTCTCTAGTCAATTGTTCAAGTCAACAGCTGTTCTGAGACTAGGTGTCATGTCCTAAGTTCATACAAGTACACTATCCAGATTTCCAAAGTTAGAATTAGAGTGACTTACATTATTGAGATCGTCGTAGCAAGGCGAGGTTGGAGTTAGAGCTTATAAAGATGCTGGTGTAAGAAAATGGGTACCTGCAAATACAAGAAATCGTTAGTTACAGGCTACTCAATTTTCCATCTATTTGATTTGGTTGTTTCGATTTTATAATCGATTGAAACGTTGTCAAAAAGTGTTCTAAATTTTTCTATAGCCTAGATATAAGGAAAATAATTATATCGTAGGAGGAAATATTTTTCTGAAGTTTATACTAATTTTTATAATTTTAAAAGCTTAAAATCAATTTAAAAACTAATTTTTAATTAAGTACGTAATTATTCAATAATTTCTCCTGGATACAATCTGTATTGGAAAGTCGCAAATAAGCTGTCAAAATGACCGTCTTGAAGAGTACTTTAACATATATTTTTCTCATATATTAATATACGTGAAAATATAAAGTTACGGATTTTTGAACGAAAATCACGTATTTAACCTTAAGGGTTAAAAATTAATTTTGGAAAATCTAAGCGTCCGATTGAGACGAAACTAGTTCCATTGGGTCCAGAACGTTATTTCTGATTTTCTAGAAGTGGTCTTGTATTTTTCTGGCCTCTATATTATTTATTATTAATTTAAAACCAATAAAAACTTATTTATCTATTTATTAAAATATGAAAATACGAGTAAATGCGGATATATACGTATTTAGTATAAAATACGTTTATAAATTCGTAATACTTCTCTCTCCCGGGCTTACCCTCGTTGCATGCAGGGGATCAGGCTTCGTCGTTCGTCGGAGGGCGGTGGCGTCGTTCGTGGGTGTTGCCGGCGGGAGGTGGCGACGGCGAAGAGGGGCAGTCGGCAACGTGGGCGGGGCTCTGTCGACGCTCGGTGGTGCTGCCGTTGCTGCGGGCATAGGAGGGAGGTGGTAGACGAAGTGGCGGCGAGGAGGCGAGCTGCAGTGACGAAGCTATCGCCGTGGGGAGGCGGAGCGATGTCGACGGTGGGGGTTCTCCGCTGGGGACGTCTGACGTTGTGGGACGTCGAAGCAGCGGAGTCGCTGATGCGAGGATGTGGGAGGGTACGACGGTGTCTCGTCCACGCTTGGCGGAGGGAGAAGCGACGAGAGGGAAGGCGGGCTCGAGTGCTTGGAGGCGACGACATCGGGAGCAGCTCGCTGACGGCGATTCGAGCGGGCTGAGGACGCTCGGAAACGAAGACATCGTCGGAGTGGGGAGCTCGAGCTCCGGCGATGGGTCGAGGTGATGGGAGGCTCTCTGTGGGTTGTCGTCGGACGTCGGGGGACGCCGGAGGTGGCAGCGGCGTGAGGGGGATGAGGTGGCTCGTCGGTGTGGAGTGAGAGGGTGATGTCCGAAGCGGCCTTGGGTTCGTAACGAGCGGGAAGAGGGCTTCGGTGCTTGGGAAAAAATGAAGATGGGGGGGGGGGGGGGGTTTATATAAGGTTTAAACTTAATATAAAATTAATTAGTAAAAACTAAAAGCTAATGTCATTTAATATTTAGTCAACTATTAATTAATAAGTTAGGTTGTAATTAATGGAACTTTAGACTAAGTTTTAAAGTGGGGGGATTGCATGCACCACGTTTAAACGTGGGGGGTTAGGTGAGGTAGGTAATTAGCTTAGGGTAATTAGTAATTAAGTTAAAACGTAGTTAGTAGATAATGTCAAAATTACAAATTTACGATTTTGCCCCTACTAGTAAACGTGTCCGAAAAATTACGAAAACATACCCACGGGATCGTATCGTCGCGAGGATCGTGAATACAAAGTCCGTTACAGGGTTTGAGCTACGGAAATACTAGTTTTTGGCCAAAACGTTTAGGAAGCGGGTTTGCGGGTTCTCTATCGATTTGACTTCAGAAAATTATGAAATAAATTTGGGAAGCCCTAAATGATCATTGAATGTTACTGTAAAAGTTTGAAATCGTTTTGATGATGTTTGTATAGAAAATAAATTCATAAAGCCAAAACGGTAATATTTGAAAATGAATTTTTTATCAGATTATTCAGAGGTATTTGATGAAACTCGAACTTACTAAAGTACTTCATAGCTAGTCTGATATCTCAAAATATTTTTATAAGAAATTTTTGAAATCGTAAAACTCCTGACAAACCATTATAAAATAGTTTAAAAATTGAAACATTGGTCAAATTCGTAAATAGTTTGTCTTGATGAAAACATGCCGTTACATACTATCCTCCTTAAAATAATTCCGTCCTCGGAATTAAGAAGACCGATCATTGCCAAAGCAATTTAAACGATCGAAAGGAAGGCTTGATGAATGATCACGATATATGAAAATAAGTTGTTAATAGCATGAAATATAATGTGACATTATAGCATCAAGAAAGCAAGAGATGTTTGTATGAATATACTATTAACATCACCATAGTTTCGTAACTATTCCTGAGATTAGTATCATAATAATTATCAAGTAATGAAATGATAGTTATGATAATATCTGTTCGAACTTGGAACCTGAGGTGATAAGCCAGTAGCAAGCTATTTAAACTAAATAAAGATTAGGAGGATCATAAAGTTGAAGGCTTCTATGGTGACTAACAGAGTCGAGCTAAGGATGTCATTGCCTTTGTAAATTTGTCTTGGTCTCCATTGGTCCTTCTGATCTGATTCGGTTGAACTCAAACATCGGATGGTCAAGACTTAGAATGATACCCTCCTTAAAATAAATGTAGCTAGAGTATGGGTGAGCTAAGCAATACTCCAAGACTAAGAAGGACAATCGAGTGGCCATCACCAACTGAAGAAAAGGTGATGTTGATGAAGTGAAAAAAAATCATTCTAACTGTTATCAAAGGAGGTTACTAGGGAAGGTATTTCCAAGAATGGATTACGAATTCCTAGACAGGGGTTAAGAGTTCAAAGAGGATGATGGGAATCAAGGAAGACCTAATGAAGATGGTAATAAGGATGCTTCACCCGTATATCCAATACAGGTGAACACTCGAGACATCCAGTACTCGAGAGTTCTATTTGAGTATTTATACAGTACCCCCTGATCTTGCTATATTGTTCACGAGGTAGGTAGCGCGGACCTGCGTGGGCCACCAAAGCTGTAACGACCCGATTCCCGGGCCCGTTACTTTTGGATATTTGCGCAGGTCCTGCAGTTAACCAGTGAAAACAAAATAGCCACGATGCAGAGATGTACAAAAATACCCAAATAGTGTCCAATTATTACATCCATATTGTTCAAAAATGGTCCAACAATCGTACATGAAGGGAAGTAAATACAACTGGAAACAACTCTGAAAGCTGCAGACTCATGGTCAAAATTCTGGCGCTATTAACTCTAGAGCATCTGCCTCCATATGAACGTCGTCTGCGGTGCCACAGAGAAGAAACCGTAGAAAAGTCACAACAATTCTAGCAATAGAAACAAAGTAGTGCAAAAGTATGGAACAGACTATAGTATACAAAAGATGGTCAGATAGGTGCAAAAATAATGTATGAGCTGACAGGTATGTAAAAGTGATAAGTAAAGTACTGGTAACTGCTCAGGTGTGGTAAGTAAAGTGCATGTGATGCATAAAGTAAAGGTGACTGAAATAGAGCAATAACTGTGGTATGGCATATGGTAGCAACAATATTTTGACCACAGACAATGTGATGATGATAGTTAGACATCCAGGTGGTTGTAGCAACACTTAGGGAGGTGAGCGTCGTTTGGCTATCTAATAGTGTAGGCGGGCCTAATAATAAGAAGTCTAACTTAACTTTCAAATCAGCCAGTCAGTCAGGGCTTGAAGACACAGGTCACTTCAAAGACCGCAGGAACAAGTCCCTTGGTTGACCAACCCCCTTCCCATTCCTTTCTAGACATTGATTCAGTCGTAATTCAAGACCGCTTATTATTAAACCGTTCTATCACGTTCGAGTAGTCTTGACTTATTTAGTAGAACAATATAGTGGCACAATGAACAAACAATCTAGTGTATCAGTCTTAAATGCCGCAAGGGCCCAATAGTGTGCTCCGTAAATGCCCGATGGCCCAATAGTGTTTTCCGTAATGTGCTCCGTAAATGCCCGAAGGCCCAATAGCGTGTTTCGACAATACAAACAACCATGAGTACAATACAGCAATCAAACTAGTGCATCAGCCTTGGCTCGGTGTACGATATGCAACCAGAAGTGCACCCATCCCACAGAGCAACTCGTGGAATATCTACCTACCATTCCTGCAGGGTGATGGTACAGCTTAACTAATAAGGGTGGACCCGGCCACTCCCGCTCACTGCGTAGCTCAAGACTACCCCGTATCCCGTGTATTATCATATTCCAATGTTCATATCAGTGTTCATATCAATATGGCCTCATGGACCCTGTATCAATCAGCTAGTGCAACAGTCTCAGCTCGAGTGTACGATATGCAACCAGAAGTGCACTCATCCCACGGAGCAACTCGCGGAATATCTACCTACCATCCCCTTCAGGGTGATGGTACAGCTTAACTAATAAGGGTGGACCCAGTCACTCCCGCACACTACGTAGCTCAAGACTACCCCATAACATGTTGTATCACATTTCACATTTACAATCGTATCCATATCTGTGTCCGCATCCATGTCCGTATCCGTATCTGTATGGCCTCATATGCCCATCATTTCGTACATCCAACAATGTGTACAACAATACATCCATCAATGAGTACAACAATTTCATGTGGTATCTACTTGCTGAAAAGTCAAGGCAGAAGTCTCAACAGAGAATATCAGTCCTGAGCAATGCTTTGAAGTCCAACAACTATGATTAATCATCCTGAAGATGAACAATCATCCTGAAGATGAACTATTATCCTGGAAATGAACTATCATCCTGAAGATGACATTAATTAATCATCCCGAAGATGAAAACTTCATACAATGATGATTGATGAAGAAACATTAAAATCATTCTCCACTAAATACACCTATTTGGTTGTATGGATATACATTAAAAGACCCCTTTCCATTAGCTGGAAGAGGGGAAGAATATACAAAGTCCAGAAGTACCTTAAAGTGTCTTTAGAACACTCTTTTACCTGGTCAACTGCATGCGTCTCCTTTGAGCGTTAGCAGTATAGCTATTAACCAGGTACAATGCAGCGCCTGCATCGCACCACTGGACTAGAGATATGTTGCTTCTGCGCTATCTCCAAGGGTCGAGGAAAAATCCTCTATGTTAAATGTATTTGCATATGCAGGTTACAGATCATCGAGATGAATAGCATAGAAGGGACGTCCACCTCCTGAAGATCTACACAGAATCCTCCCAAGTCTACATCCTTCCACCGTCCCGAGAAGCTCATCACCCAAGGAGCAGTTCAAGAACATACAAAGCCAGGTCCTGAAGTACCTCGCAGACAATGACGATTGAGACGTGGAGCTGTCTACCAAATTCTCTAGCGCTCCTTTAGTTTCAGCTAATGCCTTATATGAGTGAAACTTGTATAGATGAGTGATGCTTGTACTTTACTTTTGCTTTCGGAATGTTGTAGATGAGATGGATGTAAAGACACATAGGAGATAAATGTATAGATATATAGGATATCTGCAAGCCTGAAGCTGATAAGATAAGGGGGAGTCAACTGTAGAGTTGTACTCTTTTTCCTTGGCTAGTGGTTTTTCCCACAGGGTTTTCCATAGTCAAGGTTTTAATGAGGCAACCACATTGACTCTGGATCCAGAAGAATCCACCCCTCGACACATCCCCAAATCAGGGGAAGTTATGGAGTGTTGTACTCTTTTCCCTTCGCTATCGATTTTTCCCACAGGGTTTTCCATAGCTAAGTGTTTTCAACGAGGCAGTTACCCTTAACTTGGATCTAGAAGTATCCACCCTTTAAGATACTCATTAGTACTAATGAATCATTCAGTATTCATAAGTCGAGTATACCACGTTGGTTGGATAAGGGGAAGTGTTATGAATAGGACCCATTGGGCCTATTGGGTATCCACCCACATGAGTAACCATTATGAATACTATATAAAGGAGGCTAGCGGTTCCTAGCCTCAACCTTCTCCAAACCTGTTTCTCGTTCACAACAAATGCTTGATAGTATTAAAGTTGATTCACACAAGCATCAAGTTATGTCCTCATTGTTTTATGTCTAAAGAATTTTAGAGTCTCTTCAAGATTTCAATTATGTGTTTGTGAATATTATGATTCCCCGCTCGAAACTTGTATCCCCCCTTCTCATATAGTGATCAAACCATCGTTTGCCTGTGAACACAGCCTATAGCATTAAATCATGTAAATCTGTGTCGTCCGCATTCCTGTAGAGTGTTGTTATTTGCACCACAGAAATTTATGAATACACCACACTACTCGATTCACCACACCTATATTTTTAACATCTGATGTTCGGATTTGGAGATTCGAACGGCTCTAGTACTTTTATTCTTCCGTTTGAAATTGCAAAGCTGAACAATATACTAAAATATGTAATGTGTTCGAATTTACACATGTATTGTATTAGAGCTGTTCGGATCTCCAAATCCGAACATTTGAAGTTAAAAATAAAGGTGTGGTGAATCAAGTAGTGTGGTGTATTCATAATTTTCTGTGGTACGAATAACAACACTCATTGTGGTACGAATAACAACACTCATTGCTGTACTCTTTACTTTTCTTTTATGTGCAATTACAATTTATTTTTGAACATATATTATCATCAGCTTTCTATAACAAGATGGTAACCAATAGACAAATTTAACAAACCTCATTTTCTTTACTTATTAATTGAAGCATTGAAATAGATTCTATTATGTACAACTGTCAAACTTCTAACAATCCAATCAATAGGCAATATCACAAGGTCCATTAATATTTTGGCATAACAAGGTTTTACCTTGTCAAGATCAACTTTAATGGTCTAAACATTGAAAAAATGCACAAGTCATCAATATCAACTTTAATGGTCACCATCATTAAGTCCACAAGCTGTCTTCAAAACAAATGATGAGCATTACAAGTACTAGATTAACAAAGAACATTGGGAAGAATACATCCACTCCACAAATGACACTACTTTTTGAAAAACAAAATTGGAGCACTTCGAGTACTGTTTAGCTGCTTGTGCTTCTGCTCATGCATCCAATTGAAACCCCTTGTTAGTTCTGGCTAAATAGTTTCAATCACCCTGAAGTAGCAGCAAATATTATCAATGGACAGCAGAGCCATTTTGTGAGAGATCAGCTTCTACTTCGGAAAGGAAGCCATTTTCGAAAAACGCTGAATGGAGCGCTCTGACGCATTGCCTTGCCTCGTCATCGTGAACCACCAATGAAATGTTCACCTGTTGCGGACACGAGTATAAATCAGGATAAACTGGCATTAGGAACGGGAGCATAACCTAAATAATTTGACCGTTTGTTACCCTACCTTGGATGCTCCTTGGGAAATCATCTGTACATTGATCTTGTTCTTTCGGAACACATTGAACGCCTGAAAACAACACCGATGTATCATATGGAGATGAATAGATGGAAAATGGCGACCTTACACATGCTCCTTCCATGGCAAAAGAGACCAACCTTTTCTAGTATCAAAGAAGAATGTTGAACGTTTCCTATGAGGGAGATTATTGATCGGTGTTGCAGAAGATTAACAACTGCAATTTTCTCTAGCTCTTCAACCACATGATCTAGTTCCTGCACAATTATATGGATATGCTAAAATTTTCAGCAATGGGGAACCCTGTTAAAGGTAGCATAGTGAGTTCACATGGCTTAATAAGAGTGAGCAGAACATGTCAGCTCATGCCGTGTCTAAAATATATACATCTAATTTCCCCCAACCACAGAAAACCTAAGAAGATTTTGCCATGAAATGGCTTTTTTGAGGAATGTCTGGGAGATTTTGATGTGCCAGAAAACGTCATATATGGTAAATCAAACCTTAAAATTGGGTGGTGTGATTGTCAAACTACAAAGGGACTAAATTGGAGAGCCTCAAATTATCTCTTAAGCATGTTGGATTAGGTGGGGGTGACCAAAAGTCAGGTCGAAGTATGCATATCTGTTTGCAATCCTTGATGCGTGTGTGGGGGGATTCTGGGTCTCCCTGTGTAGGGAGAGAAGGATTTGTGAAGAAGACCTACTGCATTCAGATTCTACCACCAACCCTAGATAACCCTAGATTTGTGGAGGAACTTCCAATATTCATTGTAAATGGGATTAGACCATGGGTGGTCACAAGTTAATGTAACATCACGAGATTTAGGGTGAACGAGGGCTCAGGAGAGCAGTTAGAGATCGTTAACTATTTAACCAGACTATTGAGAGCTCAGAACCAATGGAGATTCCCTGCAAGATAGAAATCATATGTGATCCAACAAACAGCAGGAAGCAACTCTTGTGAAGCATCATACAACTTTTGTTTCAATGAGCCGGGAGCCTAGGAGTTCTCCTGACATTGCCCACATCATTCAGAAACCAACATCAAATTTTTTCTGACTTCTATCAACCATGGACAAGACAATTAGAACCAAGGGGGTCCATGATTTGTGAAGTCCTGTTATTTAAAAAAGTACTGATCATGTGGTTTAAAAAGTTGGAAAGCACATACTAACGAAGAGTTGGTGCTGAAAGATGGAATAGTAATATTTGTAAAATTCCAAGTAACACAACCCCCGAATGGGCCGGAAGAGAAGTGGATCGACCGCTCGGCCCGACCCCCCTCCGGCGGACTGTAGGTCGAAGGCCTCAATTGCAGAGCGAGACCACTCGGCCCAAGACCAAAGCCCAATGGGCCACGTGCTCTCTGCGATTGAAGAGATCCCTCCCTAAACCGAGGTCGTGTTGATGGGCATTCGAGCCACCATAAATGCAGGCGAGCGCGACGGGAGGAGCCATGAACGCCAAAGGCGTATCGAGAGGAGGCGTGGACATGCCACCCTCATATAAGTAAACCGTAGGCCAAAGGCCACGGGGGACGAATTCTGGATATCTGAAAACCAGGTATACATTCTCCGTACACCTGCTCCTACCGTATATTTCTTCATCCATAGCTCGGCCCGAGAACTCGTGCAAGATCTCTCCGATTCCACCGAGCACTCTTTAGTCAAGATCTGACTTAGGCATCGGAGGGGGGTTGGTCGGAGCTAATGTCCGACCCCCCCTAATGAGTTGCTCGTTTTGCAGATCAAAGAAGACAACCCCGCCGAAGCTTGCCTTCGGCGCCTGATCGCTCGGCTCCGAGCATCCACACACCAGAGTCAGCTCGATCGACTGATCCCGGATGTCATCATCCAGCCGAAGCCCAACTTCGGCATTCCGTCGTTCGGCTCGGAGCACTTCTGCAACACGGTCTGTTCGGTCGATCGAACCCGGAGGTCCCCCACGTCTTGCACGTCCGCGACGACCTTCGGACCTCCGAACTACCAACCTGTGGTGAGAAAACACCTTGAAACATCTGACGCAGTCTGTGGGGATGAGTCTAAACTCACATCAAACAACCGCACCGAAAATGACTCGATCGCGTGCCACAGGCCTCCGGAGGACCGTCACTACTATGCCCGCTCACGGGCCCGCCGGCACCAACTGTAGCAGTCCTGCGTTGACCAAACGCAGGCCCCCGACCCAGAGGCCGGGCGTCCGGCAGACGATGGCTATAAGTACAGGCCAGAAGAAGCCCAAAGATGACTACCAGCCCATCTACTTCTCTGAGGAAGACCTGAAAGGGGTCGAGTTGCCGCACGATAACGCCTTAGTCGTCACTGCCATCATCAACATGGCCGAGATTCGGCGGTTGCTCGTTGACATAAGCAGCTCATGTGACATCCTGTTCATGTCAATCTTGGAGATGATGGACTACGGGCGGACGACCTGGAACCATGCTCAGGCCTGATAGTCGGATTCACAGGGCACGCCGCCCCGATCGCGGGGATGATCTGTCTGCCGATGACACTTGGGGAGCCTCCCCACTCGATCATCCTGAGGATGAAGTTCATGGATGTGAGGGTCGGGTCAGCCCACAATGTGATTATTGGTCGACCGCTTCTCAACGCGGTTGGAGCTATAGTATTGACCCTCCACCAAATGATCAAGTTCCAAACTTCAGAAGGGGTCGGGAGGGTGAGAGGCAACCCGACACAGTCTAGAACATACTACCAACTATCCGACCTAGAGCGTGACGCGAGGCGGTTCGACCTAATGGACCTCCTCGACCAGAGGAGGCCCGAACGGGTCAAGACCTGTACCCGTTGAATAACCTGAGCTCGTCCATGTCATGGGTCTGGAGGGTAGGTTCGTGTCCATTGGCTCGGGGCTTGACCCCGCCCTAAGAGAGGAGCTGATCGAGCGCCTGAAGGCCAACTTGGACATCTTCGATTGGTCACTCGATGACATGCCTGGCGTAGACCCCCAGGCGATCACTCACAAGCTCCACGCCAACCCCAACTTCAAGCCAATCAAGCAGAAGAAGAGGAACTTGGGCGACGAAAAGATGAGGACAGCTGCAGAGGAGGTCGATCGCCTGCTCGAAGACAGCTTCATCAGAGAAGTCTGGTACCCCGACTGGCTAGCGAATGTAGTCATGGTGGAGAAATCAAACTGCAAGTGACGAATGTGCGTGGATTTCACCGACCTCAACAAGGCGCGTCCCAAAGACAACTCTACCCACTACCCCGGATCGACCACCTCGTGGATAAAGCCTCCGGCTACGAAATGCTCAGCTTTATGGACGCATACTCCTGCTAGAACTATGTCCAGATGGACCCAAACGAGGAAGAGAAAACGTCGTTCATTACCGACTGTGGGACGTTCTGCTACAAGATGCCCTTCGGTCTTAAAAACGCAGGGGCAACTTATCAGAGGATGGTCAACATAGTCTTCATCTCTCAGATCGGGAGGAACCTGGACGTGTACGTGGACAACATGCTGGTCAAGTCCAAAAACCCTTCCGACCACGTCGCCGACCTCAGAGAAACCTTCGAACGTATATGGAGTCACAACATCAGACTCAACCCGACCAAGTGCACGTTCGGGGCCATGTCCGGAAAATTCCTCGGCTTTATGATCACCAACCGCGGGATCGAGGCCAATCCGAACAAAATCGAGGCATTGGTCAACATGAAGGAACCGACGACCATTAGGGAATTGCAGAGGCTACATGGCCGGATTGCAGCCCTCGGGTGTTTCCTGTCCAAGTCGACAGAGAGAACGCTCCCCTTCTTTCGGGTCCTGAGAAAGGCCCTCGCCAAACCCGACGGCGAAAGGAAGGCAGTGGAATTGGATGAGGGCTGCACCCGAGGCTTCGCCGAGTTGAAGGAATACTTCCGCACTCCCCCGCTCCTAACAAAGCCCAAAGAAGGGGAGCCGATGAGCCTATGCCTGGCTAGTACCGATGAGGCGGTATGCTCGGTCTTGATCAAAGAAGGCGTGGGCGTGCAGTGGCCGGTCTACTACACCAGCAGGAACCTGCGAGGGGCAGAGAGGAGGTACAACCCGATAGAGAAGCTGGCTTACGCCCTCGTCCTCTCGGCACGACGGCTCAGGCCTTACTTGTTAGTGGTTTTGCCCTAGGCCAAATATTTGGACCTTTATGTTATGTCATTTTCATTAATAAAATGTTTCTCTTCTTGTTATTATTATATTGCTTGCATGTTTCTTTATAATTATGTTTGAATAGCTTTTTTGTTATTCTAAGCATCTCTAGTCATTCATCGTTAAAGGTTTAATAATGAATTAAGACTAGTATGGGTTTGGTTGATAATTATGAGATAATTATATGTATGGTGATACAAATCAAACTTATAGGTACTTGTTGGAGAACATGTACTTGATAGACTCGCTATGAGATCATTACATGGATTAGTGTTATAAATGATCTCATAATAGTTATGTCATAGAATCCTTAGACCTGAGATCATCACAGATTCTACATAAGAAAGATCAAGTTTTGACATAACCAAACGTTATCTCTAATCAGATAATCATAAAGGTTATGATTGAACATGATGTGAATTATGCAGAGGAAAGTGAATGAACAAGATGGAATTTGTCCCTCTCCTATGAGAGAGATATCTAATAGGCCCTTCGATAAGTAAGACTGAGAAATGCATGGCCGTGCTCAAATGAATGTCATTTGATTTTATCAGTCTACTTGGAAAGCGAGAAATTAAATGTTTGAACAATATAAGTACGACACTGCCCATGACTTATGTTCAAATAAGATATTGTGTGACAAAAGGATTATGACATGTTCTATTGGTTAAGTTAATATCGAACTAACGATATTCATATTAATTGGGTAGTCATAATGTCTTGCTAGAGACCAATTATGACTTGTGTGCTTCTAATGAAGATTAGGCCCACTGCCAATTTAATATGAGCCTATTGGGTCGCACACAAAGAACGAAATGGATAGGATAGGGTTTAAACATGATTTCGAATATGATTTGAAATTCGTAATAAGGTGAAATATCTTAACCGTCAAATATCGTATCTCGTTAAGATATTATCCCTAAGATATCGCCGCTTAACTGAAATACGTTAATGAGTTAACGTGGGATTCTTATCCCTAAGATAACGTCGCGTAACTGAATGTTGTTAAGGGGTTAACGTAGGATTCTATATAAGATAGAGAATCACGATTTTCAGTTTTTACGTTTCAATCTATCTCCTCCGTTTTGGAGAAAAACAAAGAGCGAGAGAAACCCTAGTTGCGGAGAAGGAGCTAGCAACCTCGCAATTCTTGTTCGTGACGTTCATGTATGGATACCGATTGAGGGTGGTCGTTCGTAGAGCAGCACCTGTAGTCCGACAGATTCAGATCGTCGGAAAGGTTAGTAATCTATTCGAATCAATTAGAAATGCATGGATCTTGGTAGGTTTCTATTTTCCGCTGCGTATAAATTAGTTGTACTATGATAGAAAACCTAACATTTCTTCCAATCCCACACCATCCTAGTCTTAACCGACTCCCAGCTCGAATGAAACCTTAATAGGCTCGGTCGGATGGGTAGGATGCTAAATTGGCGTGGTTGAGTTGCGCGAGTTCGACATCGGATACAAACCAAGAGCAGCCATCAAGTTTTAGCAGACTTCATTGTCGAGTGCACCACTGGCGGCCTGGCATCCTCCGGAGAAACGGACCTCGGCTCGGTAACATCCCCTCCCTTGTCCACCTTTTTGTCTAACACCGTTTCTGATGTCCGCCCAGAAGACAAAGACGCGTGGATCATCCATGTGGACGGCTCCGCGACCAAATCCGGCAGTGCGGCCGGGATCGTCATTCAGGCTCCTGATGGGAATACGATCGAGTGCGTCCTTTGATTCGAATTCCCAGCCACCACCAACGTGGCAGAATACGAGGCCGCAATCAACGGCCTAAAGCTGGCCCGAGCGCTAGGAGCGGACACGGCTCGACTCCTCAACGACTCCAAGCTCATCATCAGCCAACTGCAAGGTGATTACACGGCCCGAGAAGAAACAATGAAGTGTTACCTTGCAGCGGCCAAGGCTGAACTGTCCAAGTTCCGACACGTTGAAATCCTCCACATACCGAGATCGGAGAATGCTCGTGTGGATGCCGGCTCCAAATTAGCCTCGTCTTCACCCAAGTAGTTGGCCGCGCCGTCTACGTCAAGAGTCTCCAAAGCCCCAACACAGAGGAGGAGCTGATAAGCATTGTCGAGGAACCCACCTGGATGGATCCCATCATCAGTTTCCTTGCCACAGGCAAAGTCCTCGCCAACCCGAAAGAGAGCAGGACCCTAGAGACAAGAGCCCTCAGGTATGTACTCCATGAAGGAGCGCTATATATGAGATGCTGGACTAAGACCGACGTTCTCCCCTACCTCAAATGCCTCGAACCTCAAGAGGCGGACTACGTCATCCGGGAGGTCCACTAGGGGCTTTATGGAAACCATCACGAGGGTAAGACCATCGCACAGAAGATCCTGAGGCAAGAATACTATTGGCCGACTTTGGTCAATGACTCAATGGAGAACGTGCGCAAATGCACGTAATGCCAAAGGTTCGCAAAGCTCAGCTTGGTGCCCCCAACTAAACTCATACCAATAATCAGCTCCGTCCCTTTCGCCAAGTGGGACCTGGACATCCTCGGTCCCTTTTGCCCTCGCAAGCAGGCAGAGGAAATTCCTGATTGTAGCGGTGGACTACTTCACAAAGTGGATCGAGGCCGAACCCTTGGCTACCATCACCTGAAAGAATGTCAAGAGCTTCGTGTGGAAGTTGATCATCTGCAGATTCGGAGTCCCACGATCCATCGTCACCGACAATGGACCATATTTCGAATATACAGGATTCAAGGAATTCTGTGCGGACTGGAGAATCAAACTTCTCTGTCTCCGTAGCCCACCCGCAGACTAACGGAATGGCGGAGGCTGCCAACAAGTGCATCCTTGAATCACTCCGGAAGAAAGTCGGGGATGCCCACGCGGCTTGGCCAGAGGAGCTCCCCGGAATACTATGGTCTTACAGAACAACCCACAATGAAGCCACAGGGGAGACGCCTTTCATGCTCACCTACGAGACGGAAGCCATCGTTTCGGTCGAAATAGGTGAGGAATCATTGCGCATTAGGCACTTCGACGAAGAAAGGAACTCGGATGGCCTCGAATTGGGCCTTGAACTAATGGACGAACGTCGCGACCGGACGTTAACCTCCATAATCCAACATAAGCATCGAATGGCTCAGTACTACAACTCCCGAGTCAAAGGTAGGAGCTTTCTTCAGGGAGACCTGGTCTTAAAGAAAGTCGTTTACAATCCTGAGACCGCACGGAAGGGAAAGCTCATTGCCAAATGGGACCCTACAATGTCGAACGAACATTCGATAGAGGTCCTCGGACCGGCTACCTACCGACTCTCGACGATAGAGGGGAAAGAACTCACTCACACTTGAAACGCGGAGCACTTCCAGTGAAGGAAAGTTGGATGATGTATAAACCATTCACCGCTTGTACCCGGTAAAAATTCCAAATAAGGGAGACATCCCTAACTGTCCATGTCTATCAACTTTGCACAACGGATCAAACATAAGACTGGTGGCCACTCCCCCAGCGGGCTGACCGAACGATCGACCGGCTGGGGGTCACTCCCACAACAGGCCGAACGAACATTCGATCGATCGTAAGGTTGTGAGCTACTCCCCCAGCAGGCCGACCAAACGATCGACCGTAAGGCTGGGGGCCGCTTCCCCAGCAGGCCGACTGATCGATCGGTCATAAGGCTGGGGGCGACTCCCTCAGTAGGCTAGACGAACATGCGATCGATCATAAGGCTGGGGACAGCTCACCCAGCAGGCCGATCAAACGATCGACCTTAAGGCTTGGACGACTCCCCCAGCAGGCCGACTGATCGATCGATCATAAGACTAGAGGACACTACCACAGCAGGCCGACAAAACATTCGATCAACCATAAGGCTGGGGACCACTCCCACAGAAACCGACCAAATGATTGACCACAGGCCGAACGAACAACACGTCGACCGTGATGCTGGGGCCACTCCCCAACCGGCCGACCGAACATTTCGTCGACCATCAGGCTGGGGCCACTCCCCTAGCAGGCCGAACAAACAGTCAACCATAAGGTTGGGGCCACACTCCCAGCAGGCCGATCAAACGATCGACCGTAAGGCTGGGGGCCGTTCCTCCAGCAGGCCGAACGAACAATACGTCGACCGTGAAGCTGGGGGCCACTCCCCCGTCAGGCCGACCAAACGATCGACCGTAAGGCTGGGGGCCGCCCCCCAGTAGGCCGAACGAACATTTCGTCGACCATCAGTATGGGAGCCGCTCCCCAGTAGGTCGAACAAACGGTCAACCGTAAGACTAGGGGCAACTCTCCCAGCAGGCCGACCAAAAGATCGACCGTAAGGCTGATGGCAACTTCCCCAGCAGGCCGACCGATCATTCGGTCGACCATAAGGCTGAGGCCACTCCCCTATCAGGCCGACCAAATGATTGACCGTACGGCTGAGAGCAACTCCCCTAGTCGCCCGACCGATTGATCAGCTATACGGCTGGGGGCCGCTCCCCAGCAAGCCGAATGAACAATACTTTGACCGTAATGCTAGGGACCACTCCTCTAGCAGGCCGACCAAATAATGGTCAATTACATGACCGAGGAACGCTACTTCAGCGAGACGAACCACCTGGTGCTGGTATCATCCCTCGACCCAGGCTCCCCGATAACCAAGGCCAGCCCGGATCGTGGGAGGGGGCCACATCAAAATAACAGAATAACCCAAACGGGACAACAAACGCGGCTATACTTATTTAAAGGGGGTCGAAACCGGGAACGATTACAAAAGACCTATTGAGGACGATTCACAAAACCGATCAAACCCCACTCCCGGGTTGATCGGCGTCCTCATCATCGCCAGGGACCATCTCCAGCTCCTCAAAGACGACCCCCGAGCGGGGAAACTTGTGCTCGATCTCTCGCCGGCAACGGAGGAATCCTGCTTCGAATGTTGAAGACATTTGCGGGGCGACAGTTTTCAGAATATTCCCTCACGGTCTCCTGCACTATACGAGCTGGGTCTGTCCTCCCAGCTCCTTGACCTGAGCCTCGAGAACGACGATCTGATCCTGAAGGATAGACTTCTCTGCCTCGCCCTTGCGGCTCGTCCCGGTAAGCTGGGTCTGGAGAGCAGCCTCCCTTGATTCCGACGCCGCCGACATCTCCGAGATGTCCTTGAGGTTGACATCTGCCTCCACGCCCGCACGTCCCTCTACCCAGGCGACCTTCTCATCCGCTTTGGATTTGTCAGCGAAAGCCTCGGCCCTCGCCGTATCAAGCCTCTCAGTCTCGACAGAGAGCTCGGCTATCCTGGTCTCCATCGACCTTATTCGGACCTCCGCCTCCTGGGCGACCTCGGCGGCATCAACAACTGCATGCTTTTGGGCAAAACTCACCTCCATGTCGGCAAGCTCCACTGCCTAGCGCTGCAATGCCAAGCCAACCGAGGACAGCTGCATCGGGGAAAACCAAAGGTTAGCAAACATCCACAGGAGAAAATCCCTGAGGCTGTGCGAAACCTTACCTGTTGACTGGCGAACACCACGAAGCTGGCCATCCAGTCGGCCTTCACCCCCTAGCATGGACCGGTCCTGGGGCAGAAAGGAATTCTCAGCCAGCCGAGCAGCGATGCCACAGTCCGAAAAGACAGACTCCCTTAAACCTATCGGATGAAGGGGACTAAGGAGTTCAATCTTCGAACGAGGAAGGTCAGCCTCCGTTGCCCTGAAAACTCCCAAGTCCCGTTCGTAATCAGGAGGAAGCGAGCCCGGAGAAATAGGGGAATAACTTCCCCACGACCACTTGTCCTCACGACACTGAGGGCCCGAGGGCAAAGGGGGAATTTCGGAGGCCGAGGTGTCTCGGCGAGAACTCCACCCGAGGTAGGCGGAACGCGCCCCCCCCTCCGCTTTGTACTCTCCTTTCCTCTGTCATTGTCCCGTCAGGGAACGATCCCTAGTCCTCTTCGCGCCGCTCGCAGGCGGACGCCTCCCTGCTTGGGTCAGTACAGCTTGTTGCTTTGGACGCACGGCCAAAACCGCATCGGACCTCCTTGGGCCAGCTTCAGAAGAAGTCGGCAGGGTGCGCGAAGATGAACCTCGGCTGGCCACATCTGCCAAAACAAAAAGGTGTCAAAATGAGCGGAATTTAACGAGTGGACTGAACCAAAGGAAGGGAAGCTTGCCTTCGGACCACGTGGTCATCTTCAAGGTACCGTCCAGGAAAAGGAACTTGATGTCTCACTCGCCAGCCGGGAGCGCAAACAGCTTGTTAATCGCCCCAAGGTCTGCATCAGAGAGGCTCCTTACCGCTTCCAGAGTCAGCGAACGTGGCCTACCCTAGCGTACCGGAAAGGTCGCCTCCTCTGGGAGAATCACGAACACATAATCCTCTTTCCAATGCTTCACGGAGGACGGGAGCCCGTACACCAGGCTCTTATTCTTCCTGGCCGTAATGTAAATCCAAGCGCCCGACTTAAGATGGCTTAGGCGGTAGAAATGGCAAAAGAGGGGCAGGGTCGGCTCTATCCCATGAAGCATACACAGAGCGATGAACCCGACCAAGGACCCGATAGCGTTGGGGTTAAACTGACAGAGCAAACCCGAAGGCGGACAGAAACACAGCAACGAAGGGATGAAGAGGGAATCACAGACCATACGAGAAGGTTTTCACGTACACCCCCAACCTCGCAGCTGCCAGAGAAGCAAACCATCTCATTCATCGAGGGTTCCCTAGCCCTGTAGGGAGGACGAAAGAACGAGAGACGGAGCGAAGCCATTGAAGTAGCACAGGCCACCGACGATCGATCCATCACCTCACGGGGAACCCCGAAAGGGTCACCTCCCGACATGTGGATCACGACGCCCACACCAGGGGATACAGCCGCGGCGGCGACGGAACCCGCAGGTAGTCCTGCCACACGACCTGACTCAAATGCTGACCGGTCCGCCTCGGAGCCAAAAGAAGACGATGAGGAACTCATGGTGCAGAACTGCAAATAGTTACCGACGAATGCGATAGCAAGGAAGATACAGGGAGGCAACAGAGTAGAAGGTGACTCCGAAGATGAAAAGCACTCTCCAATGATATAACGGCCTCCACTCAAACCCTCGTTCCAGCATACGTGTCAACATCACAGGATGTGCGGCTCTCCGAATCCTGCATCCAATGAGCGGGAGAATTCTATTGGCGCCCAACGCCATAATGGCTTTCATTAAATGCATCGTCTCGACTGTCGTGCCACTCAAATCCCCACGTATCACATCTCCCGACCCGAACAACCACGGTAGATTGGATCGGGCGATGTGGGCCATTGATACAACCCCCGAATGGGCCGGAAGAGAAGTGGATCGACCGCTCAGCCCGACGCCCCCCGCGGACTCTGGGGAGAAGGCCTCAAGAGCAGAGCGAGACCCCTCGGCCCAAGACCAAAGCCCAATGGACCACAAGCTTTCCGTGATAGAAGAGATCTCTCCCTAAACCGAGCCCACGTTGATGGGCATTCAAGCCACCATCAATGCAGGCGGGCGCGACGGGAGGAGCCATGAATGGGATGAACGCAAAGGCGTATCGAGAGGAGGCGTTGACATGACGCTCTCCTATAAGTAAACCGATAAGCCAAAGGTCACGGGGACGAATTTTGGATATCTGTTACCCAGGTATACCTTCTCCATATACCTGCTCCTACCATATATTTCTTCATCTATAGCTCGGTCCGAGAACTCGTGAACGATCTCTCAGAGCCATACTCGATTCTACCGAGCACTTTTTAGTCAAGACTGACTTAGGCATCGGATGGGACTTGATCGGAGCCAAGGTCCAACCACCTTACGAGTTGCTCATTTTGCAGACCGAAGGAGACACAACCCTGACGAAGCTCACTTTCGGCATCCGATCGCTCGGCTTCGAGCATCCTCGCACCAGAGTCAGCTCGGTCGACTGATCCTAGAGGTCATCATCCAGTCGAAGCCCAACTTCGGCATTCCGTCGCTCGGCTCGGAGCACTTCTGCAACAAGGTTTGCTCGGTCGACCGATCCCAGAGGTTCCCCACGTCTTCCACGTCAGCGACGACCTTCAAACTACCAATCTGTTGTGAGAAAACACCCGAACTATCAACCTGTTGTGAGAAAACGCCCTGAAACACCGAGTACATCTTAACAGAGGAGCCTAAAAGAGGATTTGGAGGTTTCAAGAGAAAAAAGAAGCTAACATACAAGATCAATAATCTGGAGAAGGCTGATTCTGAAATCCTAACTTGCATCAAGTTTGAGAAATTGACAAAGAAAATGAAGATATGTATATCAAAGAAGAGTTTCGTTGGTGAAATGCTAGGGTGCAGAGGATTACAAGAAAGAAATAAGAAGAGTTTCGTTGGTGAAATGCTAGGGTGCAGAGGATTACAAGAAAGAAATAGTAAAATAGCATTCTGTCATTCACCAAACTGCTAATATGCGGATATGCGAATATCCCCCAATATGTGGATAAAGTCTTGATCCCCCAATATGTGGATATGCGGATGATACTCGTTACTTTGACCTAATAATCGTAATAATGGTATCATGATGAAATGCTTATGTTGTTTTAAAAGTAGGCAATTTATCGGCACTTTGTTTCAATTCAAAAAAAGTTTGTGTCCAGTGTCCTAATAGGGAACATGCTTGTGGCGCCTCATGCATTCACATGAAATTTATACAGCAAGAAGGAACTTCTCCAAGTATTTGGGAGCCCCCCTTAAACTAGACAGACTCACGTGGGATTCAATGCCTTCTACATACAAGTGAAGAATAAATCTGGATAACAAGAAAGGTAATCTTTATAGGTGGAGACTAACCTTACCAATTAGGTGTACTGTTTCTTCCAAGTTGCTATATGGTATTTCATGAGCTAACAAGTTAGGTTAAAAGAAAGTTGATGCGGCATTAAAATTTCTTCAGGGAGGCAATAGAGAACGTTGAAATTGTAATCTCCTAGTGAACTAGGATAGAGTCATAGATAGGCTACGTTAGACAAGAGAATTGGCAGTTCTGATTTCATTCATATATTGCTAGATCCACGCTATGCAAATGGTGGTGGACGTTGATCCTTATACTATGGCATCCTGAGGTCATTTCCTACTATGGTGGAGAAAATGGTGAAGGTACCATCATGAGGGAAGATTTCTTACTTTGGGAGATGCATTGTCAGAGTTGACAACTTTTTTCACACCAGTATTTCCAGCTTTATAGGTATAGAAGGTCCGCTAGGTTCTGGGAGGATAAGTGGCGCTCAGATGCCCATTTGGGCAGTTTTTTTCCCTGATTTGTACCCATCAGCTTTGAAAGAATATGCTTCCCTAAAAGAATGCTTGAGAAACCAGCCTAAAATACAAGAGCCGGAGGATGGATGTAAGAATATTCAAAGAAATTTAAGGGGAGACATGCATATAAAGTCCTCAATTTTTTTTTTTTTTTTTTTTTTTTTTGGGGGGGGGGTGCACTATAAAGGGTAAAAGACCAGAAAACTCTTGCACTGTCCAAGGTTAAAGCCTTCTCATGGTTTATTGCCAACAAAGCTATCTTTTTACCAAAGAGAATATAATGAAGAGGAGCTTACTATTTCTAGAAATGTGGACCATTTAGGGTAAAATTATATTCGTCTCTCTTGCGTTGTCATTGAGCCATCCATTTTGTAGGGTAAACCTATTGAACATCCATTTTAACATTGTCCTAGAGCTATAGTTTGGGATGTGGTCAGTCTTCACAACATTACATCTAGTAGTCAGGCATACATATATAGGAGATCTTTGACCTATCTGGAGAAAGATCTTGGGATCTGCATACTTAAGTTCTTCTCTGAATGTAGTGGACAAAAATAATCGCTGACTTAACGATATGGGGTTAAATAATTATCATTAGTACCACTGGCCCTTTGGTAGTGGTAGGTCAAGGATTCGACGCCATCCTTTGTAAACAAAAAAATAATTATCATTAGTTCATCACATTCTTAGCCTTGTGTCATTTTGACATGAGTGGAAGAGAGCAGACGATGCCTAAGGGGTTCACCATTGACAAAGCTAGGTTTACCACTGGGTTCATCGCATTTTGCTATTATTTGCATCCAAACTTGTCATTTTGTGATTAAAAGTAGCTTTGATAAAGCAGTCTCACAGTGAAAACAGTTCACTCCTTGGTATATTTGCTTCTTTACAACTTTTCTCCCTCCCGCAACAATGTAGCCCTCCTTTTCCCCGAAGCTTCGAACCCAATCTTTTGATGCATGGTCATTATCTACTACATTTTGTACATATTGATTTATGACATGAACACATGACACATCTTTCCCAGCTGCAAGAAACATTGTAACTTCGACCTGCAGCAGGTGCAATTGCAACAAAAAGCCACTTTTGGAAGCATATTTGCAATACATCATAGTACAGTAATACAAACAGGTAATAAATTGCCACTGTACAGCGTAAAAACGTATGTTATCAGAAAAATCTAACAATGCTCGAAGAGAGTGTCTCAGTTCGAAGACTTGCCTGCTGAATTAATTCTCTGCTCCATAGTTTAGATGGATCTAAAGTCAAAGAAATACTGACTTCACTGGTGGCCACACAGTCCACAGAGATATCCAACTCGTCAAATATAGAAAAAACCTGCAGTTATAAAATACTAGAAATGTTGGGACTAAAAAGGGGGTATGGAAGAAGTTAATTGAAGGGACAAGTGCATGATTTTCTACCTTTGCTAAGAAACCATACTGGCCAAGCATTCGAGTGCTCACTATATCCAACATGGTGATATTTGACTTCAATACTATGCTGGTTAATACAGCCTGAGAGAAGTCCATAAAGAACAAGTTTGATACTCATAGAATATATGTCAATCAAAACTTGCTAAAAAAAGAATGTGTCACAAACCCCTGTCATATCTCTTGTCTTAGTGATGAGGGTACCAGGAGCTTGAGGATTGTATGAATTCTTGACCCTTACAGGTATATCACTTTCTCTAGCAGGCCGCATTGATTGTGGATGCAAAACCTTTTTAAAAAAATATTCACTCAGTAATCTAAGACAAAACATGAATATGTAAGCATGGAGATTGATTCTTAGCAATGCAACAAAAATCTGAACCCTCCTTCCTATCTCAATCAATCATCAGATGAACAGTGAGATGACACGCTCCTCTCTATCTCTCTCTGAGTATTATTACACGATTACAATTATAAGTACTATTGATACTATAATTATTTTTAAATATAATTAAGTATTATCATATTATCTGTAAGCAAATAGTTGGCAGATCCAGTAACTTAGGGAGAAAAGAATCCAAAGCACATCCAGGGAAAACTGAAAGTATGTTTAAAAAAGCATGCTGTGGAGTATGAAGTGATTTAGTTTCAGAAATCATAAAGTATACAAATAATAATTATGAAAAATTAACAGAAAGTATAAAAAAGTATATATACACACACATATGCAAAAAGTCCTCGGTGCAAAAAATGAAAAGAATTTTGTGGTGGTTTTTCAAAGATCTAAATTGTTGAATGTGTTCTAAACAAACTAATACACCAACACACCAAAAATCAAGAAAATCCATCATATTGTCCCTTGATTGGATCAGTACAAAATGTTCTATTGTTTTGAAACCGTTGAATTTGTAGCGACTTGATCAAGAGACAAATCCCCCTAAAGTTCACCCATTATTTTTTCTGACGTATACATATGTACGGATGAAATTTTGAACAAAATTTCAAAATTTTCAAAAATAAATTGAATTTCTCCCACCATGACCCGGGCAAAATTTCAAAATTTTCAAAAATAAATTGAATTTCTCCCACCATGACCCGGGCAAAATTTCAAAATTTTCAAAAATAAATTGAATTTCTCCCACCATGACCCGGGGTGAAATTTTCGCACTGAATCATGTCCATATATATAAGAAATATGAGTATCAGATACACAAGGAGGCCGCACCCTACTTGTATGGAGTCGGCCAAGGCCCCAAGTATTTTTTTGGAAAAAAATTTCCAACGTGCTCCACCCCATGGATGATCACCACACCAAAAATCAAGTGATTCCAATATTTTTTTCCCATCGATCCATCCATTGCAAAAAGTTCTAAGTTATTCTGCCGTTGAGATTTGCAATGGGTTGATCAATGTGAAAAAAGTGTTGGAATCACTTGATTTTTGATGTGGTGATCATCCATGTGGTGTATAGCATTTTGAAAAAAACTTCAAAAGAATAATAATTGGGGTGGCTTGGCCGACCCCATACAAAGAGGAAAATTCCTCCTTACGTAGCTGACCCATATGTGTGTGTGTGTGTATGAAGGTCAGCTAGCCAAAGAGGATATTTCCTCCTTCTCTAGCTCACGCAACAACATTTCCTCTTTTTCAATGATAGGATCCGTTCAGTTCTTCTTCAAGTTCTAAAACCCCAAACTATCAATTTTAAGGTGAACTCTAGGGGTTTTGATTGTTCATCTACCCATTGCAAAAAAATTTATTACTACAAAACCGTTAAACTTGGGATGAGGGGATGAACAAACAAAAAACTCAGATTTAATTAAAACTTTCGGGTTTGAAATTTTAGAACATGAAGATTAAAATAAACGGTTCAGATCAAAGAAATAAAAAGAAATCATTTGATGGTTTGATGCTAGCCAAGGAGGAAATTTTCTTCTTGGCTAGCTTATACCCGTCACACACACATACATGTAACTACTATAAAATTATCAATAGTTCCTGCCCGACGTAAATCTGAACCATTAAATTTAGGGTTTTTCGCATATTCATCTCTTAAATCTTGCATATTGTGATATCTGTCCCTTAATTCTTCGTATTTTGAGTTTAATCTCTCAAATCATTAATTATAACCAAAATAGTCCACCGCTCTAATTTTTTGTTAAAAACTCCGTTAGTGCTGACGTGGCTGTTAGTGCTAACATGTCCAGCCTGTTCGCGACAGTAGCGATAGTGATGAGGGGGATGAGGGACGGCGGCGGTGATGAGGGGGGATGAGGGGGATGAAGGGGTAGGATGGGGGATCAGCGGCAGGGATGAGGGGGTGAGGAGGGGGAAGATCGGCGGGGGGAGGATGGGGATGAGATTGGCGGCGTGGAAGAGGGTAAGGGGAAGATCGGTGGCAGGGAGGAGGGGGATGAGTGGGAGGAGAGGAGGGGGATCGACGTCGTTGAGGGGGGGGTCGCGACGTGGAGGAGGGGAATGAGGGGGAGATCGACGGCGTGGAGGAGGTGAGAGGGGGAGATCGGCAGCAGGAAGGAGGGGGATGAGAATGAGGGAGAGATCGATGGCGGGTAGGATGGTGATGAGGGGGGAGATCGGCGACGGGTAGGAGGGGGGATGTGGAAGATCGGCGGCGGGGAGGAGGGGGGAGATCGGGGTAGGAGTGGGGATAAGGGGGAGGGCAGTGGCGAGGAGGTGGGGGAGAATGGGAAGGAGCCGCCCCCGCCCACTCTTAACCGCCGTCCTCTCCTCCCCCACCGCCTTCCCCTCCCACCACCACATCCCCCTCCTCATCGCCTCCCATATCTCCCTTCCTCATTAGGGCTTAATTCTTAGTTAATTAACACTAATTATTAATTAATCGTTAATTAATCTAACTATTTAACAGAATATAGGATATTGGACTATTTAGGTTAACGGCTTAAGATTTGAGGGATTAAACTCAAAATATGAAGAATTAATGGACATATATCAAAATATGCAAGATTTAAGGAATGAATATGCGAAAACCCTTAAATTTATTAGCTAAATCACATCCACTCGTATAGGATACAATGATTCTATATCATTCTTATTGATTAGAAAACTTATTATATCAGGAGTCAAAAAAGAATTGAATATATAAGATGATCAAATTAAAATCATTATAAATTATATTAACTAATGAGATTCATATTTAATTATGATTTTTCTATGTTTACTGTGTAGAATATTTATTTGAGTATAATTAGTTAATTAGCTAATAATCTACTTAATTTAAAATCATTATCTAATTATACTTTTAAAAATCTTTATCTTTATCTATACTACTATAAAAGTCTTTAAAGGTTTTTATCTAAAGCGAATCTGATCATTTGGTTCTTTTAGAAAAATTATAAACGTCCAAAAAATCGTTCTAGGGGAAAAAACTTTTTGAAATACCTTTTTGGGTAGTTAAATATTTCAGCATGCAATTTTTTAAATAAAAATACCTTTCTGAAAAAAAAGAAAAAAATTAATATTAACACATGTAGCATGTATTTTATTTTTTTACTTTTTTAATTATTAATTTTTAGGACCCATATGTCAATTTCAAAAAAAAATTCTTTTTTATTTTTTGTGGGACTCATAAGTGAAGTTTATGTCTCTTAAAGGCAAAATGTCATTGTTAATGTTGTTAGTTATTTTATAAAAAATTAACAGTTTAAGGATGTCTACATGATTTTAGAAAATTCATAATAGTTTGAAGATAATATAATCGTGGTTCTACAATTCGGATTAAGCCAAAATAAAAACTTAAAAACTAGACTTCAAGAAGAATATGTAATTTAGTAGTTATGACTTTATATTGGATAACTGAAATAAGTCGAAATACTTTAGCTTTATAAACATCTCAATAGTATAACTAGCTGGTGATTTGTATCGAAATATTAATTCGGTGTTCTTTTTATGGTGCTTCGAATTTGAGAACTTCTCAAATTTTAATTTATTAAAGTTTAAAAACATATTCTAAGGTATTTTTAAGAGATGAGCCTTTAACTTAGATTTCAATTATAAGTAAGAAGTTTTATTTCTTAAAAACTAGACTTCAAGAAGAATATGTAATTTAGTAGTTATTACTTTATATTGGATAACTGAAATAAGTCGAGATACTTTAGCTTTATAAACTTCTCAATAGTATAACTAGCTGGTGATTTGTATCGAAATATTAATTCAGTGTTCTTCTTATAGTGCTTCTAATTTGAGAACTTCTCAAATTTTAAGTTATTAAAGTTTAAAAACATATTCAAAGGTATTTTTAAGAGAAGAGTCTTTAACTTAGATTTCAATTATAAGTAAGAAGTTTTATTTCATCTATATTTCTTTTTTAAAAAATTCGATTGGAATCAATTAATTTATTATGACTTATTTCAAAAATTAACCAAAAAGTAACATGCAATATTTGATTAGTATACAGATTAATTTTTGATCAGAATTGCGTAACCGTGAATCTAACTTGATTAGGAAACCCATCAAATTAGAAGCTACGTAAAATTAAGAACCCTTTTAGTTATATATATATTAAAACACAAAGGTTTTTGAATTTTAGGGCTGACTGGGACAAGCTGATGTCATGTTGATGTATAAAGAGGTTGATAGAAGAATGGCTAGGATTTAATCTTGGTAAAAGAAGGGTTGAGATGAGTGTTTGGAAACCCCACCACTTTTTTCCTTTTGTTTTCAAACCCCTCACAATCACTACATTTGCGCAGAATACCACATATTTCCCTTTTTTGCTAAAAAACCCTCCTATTTCACTTTTTACCCACACATCATACACACACACTTATACACTTCCACCCCGCACGCCGAAGGCGCCCGCTAAATTTTTTTACGCTAATTTGTTGTTCCGACTCAAAGGCGCACTCGCCGAATTTATTGTTCTACGCTGAATTTTTTGTTCCGCACAAATTTGACTGTGTAAATAATGTTTGGGAACAAAAATTTCGCGGGGAAAAATCTTAAATGAACCGTGCCCGCGGGCACGGGTTATGACTAGTATATATATATATATGTTGACTAGGATCCATTCGGATGGATCAAACATGCGGATCCATCTAAGTGGAATTTAAAGCTAGACAATGTAAATAGAAAATCTGACCGTTGGATGTCATCTAACATGTCTAAACTAGCTCCAAACAAAATTTCAACTACTTTAGACATGTTTTGCCCATGCATCAAGTTGTTGCAAAATTAGCTGATTTTATAACTATTCAAAAACATCGATTTTGCAACCACTTGATGCATTGGCAAAACATGTCCAAATTAGTTGAAATTTTGTTTGGAGCTAGTTTAGACATGTTAGATGACATCCAACGGTCGGATTTTCTATTTACATTGTCTAGCTTTAAATTCCACTTGGATGGATCCGCATGTTTGATCCATCCGAATGGATCCTAGTCAACATATATATATATATGTATATGTATATGTATATGTATATGTATATGTATATGTATATATGTATATGTATATATATATATCTATATGTATATATATATATATGTGTATGGGTAAAGGGATCCTAAGGTGACTTCTTAGATTCAATCTAAGGAGGCGTCCCCATTTCTCCACATCTTCCACATTTTTTGAAATTTTTTCCATGGGGTTTGTTGTTCACCTCATGGATGATCAACATACCAAATTTCAAGAGATTCTAATACTTTTTGAGCGCTCATCTACACCTTGCAATTTCATGGGTTTTTGAGCACGTTTTCAGACCGTTGAAGTTGTAAAGGGTAGATGTGGGCTCAAAAAATATTGGAATACCTTGAAATTTGGTATGTTGATCATCCATGATGTGAACAACAATTCCATGAAAATAAATTCGAAAAGAATTGTGGAAAATGGAGGAAAACAGGGGCGCCTCCTTAGATTTAATCCAAGGAGGCACTCTATATCCCTTTTTCCATATATATATATATAATATAATATAATATATGTATATAATAAAAAGAACGAGTATGCCTTTTGAGAAGAGCAGCAATTCGCTATTATGAAATAGGATTGAAAACTAGATTGAAACCAATACATATAATTTAATAAGTGTTACTTTATATCATATAACTAACACACACCCCCCAACCCATAATAAAGCATCAGTAGATTCCTCTTTGGCGGGCATTTGCTGCATGTTAATTTTCGCTAGTACCATTAGTCACATTTTTTGGAACTTCTATTAGGCTTAATTTATGAAAATTACCATAAACTACCCATGAAGTTAATAATACTCCCTTAACTTTATAAATTCACCAAAATCTTTTTGAGCTTTGACCATTTACCAGAACCTCCTTAATAGCTTGTAATCAAAACTACCTTAAACTTTAATATTGTTAACCAAAATTACCAAAATTTTACAATTATTTTAAAAAGGACAAATTGTGAAAAAAAGCCAAAAATTTAAAATAATTACAAAAATCGACTAAGTTTAGAAATATTTATCAAAATCAACCAACTTTTGTCACGTCATCGCTAGGGGTGATTCTACGCTAAGGCGACTGATGGTCAATTTGACCGGGGTTGTGAACCCCGGACAAATGAAACCGATCGATGCTACCAACCCAGGATGATCGATTACCAGTTTGAAACAGTTAGGTTTGGCAATCACGGCTGATGGCTGATCTCCAGCCTCTCTTGCTACACCACAAAGCTCGCTGCCTTCTTCAACCTTTATGTTCACATCATCGTCTCTATCACCGTCTCTAAATACGATGTGTATCATTCATTCGCATTCTTAGCTCTCATTGTTACCATTTCCATCATTGATCGCACTCTCAAACAATCATGCCTTTTGGTATAAATTCCTCTCTTTCTGTGGGGATCAAGAGGTCGGCCCTAGTCTCGCGCCTCCATCTTCCTCCATCCATCCATCCATAGGTTGCGCATCTTCCGTCCCAGGTCCCTTTCCCTCCCCTCCATTCCTAGTGTTTAATTTTTTTGCCTGAATGTATTTGTAAGAAGATCAAGTATTTCAATCTCCAGATTCTCCACATCATTTAATATTTTAATATATTACATAAACTTAAATGGAAAGGAAGTGAGAAGGCTGGGGTTGTCAACCCTGGCGGATTGAAATTCCGCTTCGATTTGGTCGGGTTGCGAACATTAGTCAAATCGACCATCTGTCACATCAGCAGGGAATCACCCACAGACGATGATGTGGCAAAAGTTGGTCTATTTTAGTAAATATTTTAAACTTGATCGATTTTTGAAATTATTTTTAATTTTTGGCTTTTTCAAAAATTTGTCCATGAAAAACTACCTTCAAGTTTAAGTTAAATTTAGCAAAACTACCTTATAATTTTCAACATTTTAGGATTTTTTTGTAAATTACAAAGTTAACGGGGTTTTGAAGAATTTTTAAGCTAAAGATGGTATTATTAAATCTGATGATAGTTTAAGGTAATTTTGTAAATTAAGCCCTTCTATTAGAATATAATTAATTCAATTGAAATTTTATATCTCGTCAAATCGTAACCTTAATTGATTTAGAATATTTGATTTGCATTTTCCTTTCTAATTAAAATTCATCCAAAATAGAATCTTAAACCATATAAATAAAACTCTAAATAAGTGCACGTAATAAAATTAAATTCCACTTTGCTCAAAAAAAGCATGCTAAAACAATTTATACAATAAGATTTATATAATAAAAAATTCTAATTTGCTTAAAAATGAAAAATCTAAATAAGAAACTGTAATAAAATTAGAATGCTGCTTTGATTAGAAAGGAAACATGTTTAAACAATAAAGCACAAAATTTATATCATATCAGATTTTCAATTTACTTGAATAGAAAACATTATTAAAATAAGATCTTAATTTAATACATACATACATATATAGTCATAAGATAGACTAATTAAATTAGAATCTAAATCTAAAATAATTATGAAAACATAAAATAAAATTTATAAAGCAGCTAATTTCTCTGTTATAAACAAGTACTATATAAATCAATCAGATTGCCATCCAGAATAAGGATAGCAAACTGGTCGGGCCAGGCCAGGTTAGGTTAGGTTTGGGTCGGGTTTGACTCGACTTGGATATGGATAAATCCGAAACCGATCCGAATTGAATCCAAATCAAGGTTCTAAAACACGTACCTGACCCAGATATAATCCGGGTAATCCGAAACTGACCTGTTTTATCTGATAGGTTGACCGCAGATTAGGTACAATCGGCTTCAAATTAAAATGAGGAACAAAAATTAAATTGCTGCAAACAAGAATCAAACTCTTTGCACCCATTTATTAATAAAATCACTAACCAACTGAGTCAATATCAATTGGTAAGTATAATTGTTTATTATATATATAATAATATTAATATTTTGTTAAAAAAACCAAGTCTCCAGCCTGAATCGAACCCACGCCCTATTCATGAGAACTTCACTAATAAGTTGGGTAAAGATTTATGTGTAAACATGTATATATATTTATATGGGTTATTTAGTACCGACCCCCTGTGTTTTCTACATAATTAGCAACACCCCACTATGGTTTCAATTATTAGTAAGACCCCCCTGATTGATCCAATTTGGACTCTCCGCCCCCTGTTTGAAGGGGACGTGAGAGTCCAAATTGAATACATCAGGGAGGTCTTACTAATAATTGAAACCATATGGGGTGTTGCTAAATACGGTGAAACCATAGGGGGCCGTTACTAAATAACCTATTTATATTGATAGATATAACAATGGGTGGGATTAGAGTCAGTCGGGTTGTGAGGTCAAACATGTACCCAACCCGAATTTTATCTGAATGTCGGGTTAAACCGAATCCTACCAAATCCAGATAGGACCTTACTTATATCTAGCCTAAGAGGCTGGGCTTGGGTCGGGCCGAGTTCATTTTTCCACCACTTATCCAAACCAATATTAACTTCTTTCTTTTTCCTCTTTATTTTATTGGATTACAAGCATACACTGCAACATCTATCATAATATGTTTATTTAAAGTTCCTTTTCTATTTTCACATTAATGAGGCATTACTATGGCGGTGCTGATGACAATGCATTGGCCCAGCTGACACTCAAGGATCAAGAATATATAGATTGCATCGCTAACTGCATGGTGATGGAAGGAGGGGATCTTGCGGAGAAATTGTTGTAGATGCTTTTGAGGATCTCAAAGAATTACAAGAATTGATGGTTCTTGTTGCCAGACTGCCCTTATCATAGTTATTATTTGTGCAAGAAGGTGATCGGACAATGCCGCACCAGGAGGCCACTGGTTGCTTCATGATAAAATATGGATTGATGCTTATCTAGTTATCAAGTATGTTTCGCATGACTTGTGATATTATTTTAAAATTTTCTTTTATTCTTTTCTTTTTTGTTTAATTATTATGGTGTTATTGATCTTCTTCAAGCAGAATGTGCAAATTCATAGAGAAGTGTGTTATGTCCAATTTTGAAAATCTAAATTTACTTTATACCGACTTAGTTAAAATACATTGAAAGCAAAACTGCTAATATTTAAGTCAACAAGAAATCAATTTCTTTTTCATTTGAAGTTTAAATTTGAGCTTTTTTGGGGATATCATTTTTCGGTTCATAAAACATACTCTAAATATTGTCACCCATCTTTTAAAAAAATTCTTATCTACAGAAATTTCAAAAAAATGTAGCATAAATTTCCATGTAATCTGTAACCTTTGTCAGATACATGCATTGCACTTCCCTACACACCAGCATTTCCTAAATGAATTTTTAACATGAGCTATGGAATTAAGATACACTCAATATACATTTCCGCTCAGATTACTGTTTTTGAAAAGAACCTTCCAGTCAATTAGACAGATTGATAAGTTATTGATGTCCTACCGAATAAGGACCATGCCACATATGGCATACAATAGTCTTGAGGAGCTCAAATATCGATTCGAAGTCGTCTTGGTAAAATGCTTGTTAAGACTTGTTCGATGACTTCTTGAACATAAATCAGCTTGCTGAAATAAAAGAACAAGTTTGGGCATTATAAGTCTGAGAAGGACTGGTGTCCAACCTTGATTCAAGAAGGGCTGGTGTAGCTTGAATGATCTCAAATTTGGGTTTAGCTCATCAAAATATTAATGAGTTGGAATCAGACTTGAGTAGACTCGTGATTCAGGCTATTTAATTTAGTTACACGTTAAATTCTAATATAATTAGATATTCTGACAGGAAATAAACTCCATTTTCCTCTTTTGATTGTTCCTCACAGCTTCACCTCGGGAATGCAAAAACAAACTATTGATAACTTTAAAGTTTTGTGATTTTATTATATAGATAAGAGAAACTAGGAAGCGAGTTGACATTCCAAAATAGTATCAAGACTTTGGTTTTCCTTTGGTGGTTGTGGGTGTTGGTTGTTTACTTTTATTTTTTGGTTTTTTATTTATATTTTTATTTATTTATTTATTTCTATTTTGCCAGAGGGTGTTGAGCCGACAGTATGTGGTTATCAGATGATGTCCCTTCATTTCTCTTTACACAATTGAAAAAAGTTGAAAAAAATACTTGATGCTGGTCGCTGTTGGAAATCTTTCAGAAAACAAAGTGAATGATATAAAGCTTGCTGGTTGATTTTCAAAAGCTCATATTCGTGTTTTCCCTCAAGACACAACTGAGCTATCTTGGTTTTAATCAGAAGCAAAACAAAAGCACATGAACGGTCTATTTTTATTAAGTATATTATAAGTATGGGAAATATTCATGAAAAATCAGAAAATTGAACATATATAGAAGCAAAGCTCTAATATTTACAGCCTAGTATGCACCAACATCTAACTTTAGCACAAGAAGTGTACCTGTGCACCAAAATAGGCAAGTTCAGCTGCCTCATCAAATGTCAAGTATGGTACAGGCATTGCATTTGGGCAGATGGTAGGATCACAGGTCAGAACACCATCGACATCCTTCCATACCTGTTAACAATTTAGAACCATAGAAAGCATATGTCAAAACTAAGATCATAATATGTTAACCCCATACAGAAATAACGATTAGTTGCTGCTGCTGCTGTTGTCAAACATTTTTCAAGGCAAATAACATGTCATTTCATAAGAAAACTATAAAGCACTATGAAACCAGTAAGGTATGTTCAAAGGTAACGGCAAATAATTAACCTGTATCTCTTGTAAGCCCAAGGCTTTGCCAATTGTCGTTGCTGTCAAGTCACTACCACCCCTTCCTAAGGTTGTCACAGCACATGATTTCCAACCCTGAAGTAGCAAACTTGTCAATTAATAACAGGTCCTGCTCTAAATGACACATCAGATCAGCGACAAAAAATAAGAGTTCAACGTCATTTACCTTTCCCAGGAAGCCAGTCACAATTGGAATTGCAGGATCATTGATCCAGTCTCCATGCAATCGCTTTGCTATAGAAGGATAAGTTGCTTCAAGGATATCCGCATTTGTGAAGTCGTCGGTGGTTATAAACCCAATATCAAATGCATCATACTGCACAAAATTGGGCAGCCACAAAATTAGTCAATAACTATTTCTAGACAGAGCATGTTACATTATTACATATTATAGAAGAAGATGGTCGGTAAAGAAATAAAGAAATGAAATATGAATAAGATAATAGTTTCTAACAGTAAACTAATTAACAGATAATTAAGGCCTGATTCTAGAACCAAATAATAAGCAAATGAATTGAATGGCAACAATATAAAGCAAAAAAATAACCTTATAGAGTATAGACTGTCAGGTAATTGAGAAGAATTATAATGGATTCATTTGATAGTGTTTTTTCCCATATTCATGTAATAGTTATGGACATTTTGCCCTCAAAATTTACAATTTGTAAACCAGTTTAAACTTTCAAGAAAGCCAAGACAGTAGAATTTAAATGATACCATTGCAAGAATAGCATTATGAAATCAATTCCAAACCTGGTAGCATTTATCAGTACCATTGAAGCACACAGAATCATGAAATCAGTTAAAATACACTGCAATTAAACACAGTAACTTGTAATAGATATCAATTTCCTAAGGGCAAAAGGTGCAGATTCAATTGAAATAAATGCAAGATGGATATGTACACATTTTTCCCGTAGATAGAAGAGAAAAATCGACCCTCATATCAAGATTGATCTAGAGAAGATATCTTAACCTAAAGAAGGCTCCACAAACAAAATCTATCTTCCAAAAACCCATCTAACATGTCATCCATTCCTGATAATATTCTCATCTTACCTTCAACAAAAATGTCTATAACAGGAATGTTTCACTATCGAATTGGCGTCTGTGTTGTGATCTCTGACCTGGAATTCTACATTTTAAAATATTTGCAAACAAAGTTTCAACAGTTTATAAAATCTGATAACCGTGGCATTGTCCCCATAACCATGACCTTTACAGATCCTCTCATATAGATACTACTGCCGAGCACGCACTATGCACATGTGATGCAAAATTGGAATTGCATGCAAAAAAATTGTATAAAAACCAAAGGTAGGTTTTTTTTGCTAAACTTCTCTTGATTCCCACAAAATGAACTTTGAAAATTACTGTAAACTTTCATAAACTTTTCATTAGGGGTAGCAAAATAAACTCGACCTGACCTATAGGGGGCCTATCCGGGTCGGATAGAATCTTGGTTGACACGACCGACCCGGATAAAATCCAAGTCCAATACGGGTTTGACATGTCAACCCGACACAACCCGGATTACACCCGCATATATATAATAAATATATAAATATTATTATCATATAGGCAAAAACTCACATGTCTCGTTGGTAAGTGATGACATCAAATCCTGTTGGGGTGTTTGTGGTTAGTTTTTAATTATTAATCAATAAATAAATCAATTTCAACTTTATCTTTTCAATAGTATGTATGTAAATAATAATTATTTTCATTATCACTTCGTAGCTCACTTGTTAAGTGATTATATCAACAAATGGGACATTGATGGTTCAAATCTTGACCAATATTATTTCTCCTCTTTTCAGCCCGAACCTTACTCGAACCCAACCTGTCAAACAAACTAGGTTGGATACAGAGAACCCAATTTACACCCAGATTGGGTATGTGTTTCGAAACTTTGACCCGGATTTAATCTGAGTCGGGTTCAGGTATACCCTTATCCGGATCGGGTCAAACCCGACCAGACCCAACCCGTTTGACACCTCTAATTTTCATAGAATTCCTAATCACTACATTCATCAATTAACTGTTAACAATTAATCATGTGATAATCATGTAATAATTAGGACTTTATATTGATGAAAATGTCCTTAAAAAGGAAAACACCTAATTAGGAACATGCATTACTTGTACCATTTTTTATTATTATTTAACTTTTTTCTTTTTCCCTTTCTTTTTGTTGTTGATTGTAGAAGGTAGTTGTGATCGCTGGCTATAGAGAAGAGACGATAATAGGGGTTTTGAGTTGGCGATAGGTAGGAGAGGGGATAAAGATGTGGTTGACAACATTGGCAAAGAAGAGATATGGCCGGCAATGAAATCGGATGGGAGAGGGGGAAAGATGAGGGGGGCTAATGGTGGTGGTGAAAAGGACTAGGGCTAGCTTTAGAGGTGAGGGGGAGGTTAGCAATGGTGGCGGTTGGTGTCAGCAGAAAGGGAAGGAAGTTGGCAGTAGATGCAAACAAAATCAAAATGTCAGTCACTTATCTATTTTTATTATTTTTTATGCAACCCACATGCCAGTCTCATATTTATGAAAGACAGGTGTCATTAATTGTCGATGTTAATGCCGTCAAAGAGTCAATTGGGAAAATGAAAGCTAATTGGGTGACCATAATTTTCAAAGTTTGTGGTAATTACTCTAATAATTTCATGGTAGTTTAGGGAGATTTATCCTTTTTTATCCATACATTAAATAAATTTATTTTATGCTTAAGATATGTTGTTTTTTCTTAGGCTATTATGGTTTTTCTTGCAACCCAAGAAAATGATATTATCAATAAGATTTTGCAATGCATAGTATGATTTTAGTGATGCAGATAGATCAGTTAGTAAAAAAATACTTCTAGCATCGACTTAAGTCTTAAGTCAGTTTAATAAATAATGTAAATGTAGAATAAGAGAACGATTCAATCATTCAAAGTCAATGTCAAATAAAGACTATTCCAGATGCTTTTACTTTTTTACATTCCAAAACTCTTAAGGGAAAAATTGCATAAGAAGTATTAGTACATATGCTTGGCAAGTTTATTTTATTCTTCTTTCTATTCCCATGAGTTAGCAAATGATGGTCATATACAATAGTATACTGTGTGATGTGTAGCCACCCAATGCTCTTTTGCGTTGTGGATACTATATATAGTTGTCCATGCACATGAAAGAAAATCCTAGCTTGAAAGATACAGATACAAATAATTCTATGACTTGAATGTATATGTACAAGGTGCAAATCTAGTTTTACAATTATACCCACAGAGAAATATGGTTGCACATAAAAAGTAATATTTTATATGGCGATTATAGATGATCATACATGAAAAACAATAACTGAATAAATTTCATGAACATTTTTAAATTTTTAATTAATATATTAGTAAATGGATATTTTGAAGTTCAATTTTGGAATATTTAGATACAAAAATCCATACCACCATTACAATAAGATCATGACTAAACGTATAGGTGGTTTTGGAAATAAATTATTCAAGAGGGGAACATGAAAAAGTACACTTTGATTTGGACACCTTAGCCAGCATTGTTTTCGCCCTTTTCGGAGTATGCATGATCCATCAAGTGTGTGTTCTCACAAGGCGACTTTCTGGTACATGCTGGAAATGTATAATTCATTACCTAGGGAGCAAGGACAAATTTATTCACAGCTTCCGAAAAATAGTGTGAGATATGTTAAAATTTTCTTTCAATAGAGTCTAGTTAATCATGCTTTCCCATTAATATTGCAGTTGCATAGGTAAGTCCACAACAGGTATCTTTGATCGGTAGGATACCATTCACAATATGAGCATCGGACATATTAAGAGCATAAGGTCAACCTGGCCAATCATAACATAAGCATTCATCATAAGGCACCAGGTAGCAGCTAACATGCTGTTACTAAACATATCAAGATTGGAAATTAACTCCAGAGATCAGTGTTCCATGAGAATCTTCAGCCCAACTTGTTTCAATCATATTGACCCTTCTTCATAAATATAGCCTATCAATTATATAAGCTGGTTCCAGCTACCAGTGAACTCAGGTATGAGCTTAACACCAAACCTCTTCTATGAATTCAGAATATCGTTTCATAATAAACTTATTATCAAATTAAATTTTATAAGATCCAGTATCATCTAAATGTTGGAAATTAGATTCCCTCAATACATGTTTTGATGATGAGCAAACATTATGTTTGGACTAATGATGTTTATAGTGTTAAAAGATCAAATAGACCAAGTGTAGATTGCTCAAGCATGGATGATAACACAAAGATTACAAAGCAAGCTGACAAGTTTACTTGATGGTGTGACAAGCCAATACAAAGCAAGCTGACAAGTTTACATGATGATGGTGTGACAAGCCAATACAACAAGATGACTTGAAGACTCCTTTGACAAGAAGGACTCATAGATACATCAATTAAGACATTAAATACAAATATGTTAACTGATGTAATCTTTATTTCTTGTCTTAGATCTTTTGTTAAGGCCTTGAAGATATCATACACACACACGAAACCCTATGAAATAACTTAAAATTAATAAAAATTTAATCCTAAACAAAACCCTAGGTTTTATAGCCAAACTGTGCATATATATCAGTATTAGTCAATCAATATTGATCCACTAGTCGATTAATAGAACCTAGAAATAAACTAATTAGGCTTGTCAGGTTAGCCTACCAGGGAGCACTGACTAGTCAACTAATCAAGAATTAGTCAATTAACAGTTAAATTCTAGTCGTGTAATATAAAACAAAGACTTTTTACTAAATCCTGACATGACTGATTAGTTGGCCAGAGAAGAAATACTAGTCGACTAACTAAAGATCAGTCGACCAATGATTAACATTAGTCGACTAATACCTAACAGAAAAGTGGTTGTGACTTCCGGCTTGTAGATTAATCGACAAAAGCTATGGACATTAGTCGACTAATAGATGTAATCTAGAGGACTAATCAACTAGACATTGTACAAAATAGGATTTATGCAATTAGCTATTTTCTAGCAGTTTTGAACATATGTTGTGGATTCGCTTTTGTGGGTTTCTTAGCTTTTGTCTATTAATCTACAATTTAGAAGTCACACCCAGTTTTCTGTCAGGTATTAGTCGACTAACGTTATATCATTGATCGACTGAAAGATGTACTCAAGTGGACTAATCAACTAGACATTGTACAAAAAAGGATTTATGCAATTAGCTGTTTTCTAGTCGTTTTGAACGTATTTTGGGGATTCGCTTTTGTGGGTTTCTTGTCTATAAATTGAGGATCTCTCAGAGATTTTTATTATGAAAAAATATATGAAATAGAAAAAGAAAAACAAAACAAAATCACATCTTGCCATATGTGCTCAAGATTTCTTTTCTTATTCCTTTGAGTCAAGTTTCTTTTCTTTTAAAGAGATCAATCCTATAGAATAGAAACCAACTCCCTTAGTCATATTTATACAAGAGCCTCATCTTTAAGGCGTGGAGATTATTGTAATATTGCTTTCAAATTTTGCCTCGGTATAAAGAATTAGCATCGGTGTTGAGGTGATGTTACTCCTGGGTTCGAGAGGGTTGACGATCTCATGTTTTTTGAAGTCAAGTTTGCAATTGACCAGGTTTGTTTGTCAAGTTCCATGGTTATACTATTTTTGCAGGTTTGCAAGTTATAGTTAAAAACTCAAGTGGTATTTGCTTGGGGACTGCACGTAGGTCGGAATTGGACCTAACCCGTATAAAATTGCTTAGTGTTTGCGTCTGGTTTGATTTTCTATACTTATAATTATTTGTGTTTAATTCTCATTGTTTATTACAATGTATCTTTTATTGAGAATTACTTGTTATACGTTTATCACTAATCGTAACTGTTTAGTTTTAAGTATCACATCCACGGGCACAGTACATACAATTGGTATTATGGCAGATTAACGAATGTCGTCAACAAGCAATCATTTCCCGAAGGACTCTCCACGTCAAGACCACCTATGTTTGATGGTTTCAATTACAATCATTGGAAATGACGAATGACGATATATTTCAAATGCATCGACTTCGATTATTGAAAATTAGTGGAGATGCCCTATAGCAAACCTACACCACCCATGTCACTAGGCAATTAAAGAAAAAAAATGACAACTCGAAATACAAAGGTAATGCATATTTTAGTTTCTTCTTCGAAAAACAATGTTTTAAATCATGTGTTAGAAGCAACATCGACAAATCAAAAATGAAACATGATTGAGGAGCATGAAGAATCAACTTCCAAAGATGAAAAGGAAAGACAACAAAAAGAGACAAACATGTGTTTTATGACAAATAACAATGATGTAACATCAAGTTCAAATTTTGATTCTGAAGATGGTAATCTTTTAGAAGCTTTCAATTATTTATTTGATAAGCATAGAAAATTAATTAAGATTTATAAACCCTTAAAAATTGATCATGAAAACTTGAAAAGTAAACATAACATTGCTTTGTCTAGTTTCGGTGATACTCAAGTGAGTAAGGATAAATTATTTTTAAAAAATAAAAATATTAAAGAAAAGCTAGATGAAATCCTTTTAAGTAATAAAAATTTAGTCGTGAAAAATATAAAACTAAAAGAGCAAAGTTTAAATGTTAAAATTGAAGAGCTTGGCAAAAATATTTCTTCAATTAATTTGAAATATGAAGAGATTACTAGAAATGTTGATAAAAAGAGAAAAATCTCTCATGCCAACATATTTCAAGCTCCAAAAGATTAGCTGTTAAGAATGTTAAGGAACATGTTGATAACCATTTGCAGGCTAATAAAATTAAAAAAAATTATGCATCTTTATATAAAAATGCATGCAATAAGAATGTTAAATCCGGTAATTATAATAAAACGCATCATAAATATTTTGAGAAACCACATAAAGGGCATCATATTCATCATATTAACTTAATGTGGACTCCAAAAGATGCATGCAATTTTGTTAAAAGTGCATACATAAATAATTTTATAAATGTGGACAATTTTTAAAATTAGTTGTATGTATATTCAAGGAAAAATAGATCCTAAATTGATTTGGGTTCCTAATGATTGATTTTATTGAACCCAATATAATATATGTATCTTAAGTTAAATGTATATCTTTTGGATACCCAAGATAAATTAATTTTATTCAATTTTTTAAATTTTAATTAATAATATGTTACAAATAATCATTTAATGAATTATTTTGAGAAAATTTCTTATATTTTCTGGATTAGTTTTTTAAATTTATTGAATTAAAACCGAGTATTTAATAATTTAACTCTATTGACAAACCCCAAGGACCCAAAATGAAAAGGGTACCAAAATTTATGACTATTGCTTTTCAGGTTTCTACATGAAAAGAGAGCATATGATTTGATGCAACTCCTAAGAATGAAATGTTGAGTATTGCACTTCTCCCTACTTGGTTTTGATGATGAGCAAATATAAATACTTGTCACTAATCCCTTATATGCAGTTAATCCATTGCCTAAGCTAATCATGAAGATCAAATAGTCATGGATGACTATAAAGATCAATCAAAGCTCAATGAATTGAAGATTGGGTGATCGAATTGAAGATTGAAGCTTCAAAGACTCCAATGCTATTCAAGAGAAAGAAGAGAAGCAAAATTCAATGTAGCTATTCAAGAGAAAGAAGAGAAGCAAAATTCAATGTAAATCTTTTTAAACTTTTATTTCTCTGGATTAGAATGTAGCCTTATAGTAGAACTATCTTGGAGCTCACACACTTCACTTTATCTAGCCTAGGAAGTCATTAGAAATCATTTTCTAAGACCCCTACTCTTCATGCCCTTTACTGTGCGTTCTGGATTTTCAACAGGCGACTGAAGAACAAAATGCAGGCGCATGTCTGAGTACAGGCACCTGAGAATTGTTCTGCAGTCGACTGTAATGCACATAGTTTGACTTAGGTTCTTGGACTTTTCTGTATTCAACTTCAACATGTGACTGCTGTCTATTTTCAGCCGCATGTGACTTGTTAGTCAGTCACATGTCTTCTCTTGCCCAAAGATCATATGATCTGTCAACTTATGCACGTGTGCAGACAGACGAATGTAGTTGGTTTTCCAGTCGCCTGCCCCTGGCACAGACGCCTGTCAGTATCTCTACAGTCGCATGTCCATTACTTGTCCAGATCTTTTATTTTGGCAAGTTACGCACTTGTGCACACATACGACTGTAGTTGGTTTCCCAGTCGCCTGCTCATGGCATAAGCACCTGTGGATACAACATCAGTCGCTTGTTCAAGCTTACCCAGTATTCTTACACTCTGTCAACTTTCGTACTTTGCCACGCAGTCGCCTGTAAAAGGTTTCTCAATCGCCTGTTGGATTACATGTGCATGTCTAACCTTCATCAATCGACTGTCCTACGTGGTAAGTTACAGTTTGAATTCTCACCTACCCTCTGACACAGTGTAGCTGGCGACTGTCCGTTCTTCATCAGTCGCCTGTCATGGCTGCAAAATCAATCCGTTGGGAATTTCCACATGCATTTCAAAGGGGGTTTGGGTATTTTGTTTGATGGTTTTAAAGAACCTATAAATAAGCTCTCTACTGTTCCATTAGAACTTCTTAGACAATCTCTTAGCCATGCAAGAATTCATCTTTAATCTCTCAAGCTCTCATTCTCTCTAAGCTCTAGAATCCCATTCTCTCTTGCTCTCCAACCTAAGATCAAAGTTGATATCCTCTAGACATTTCTTGGTGACAAGAGAAAGTGCTTCACTCTCTTCTTGGAAGAGATCAACACTCACATCACTTTGCTCCTTCAAGTTCTACTGCAAGGCATATGTGATTTGTAAGTGTTTGTTTTCAAATTTCATAACTCTCGTAATTTGATTTTGCTCTCGGTTGTAAGAGTGGTTTGCTTGATCCCAAGTTGTGGGATTCAAAGTTATCAATTGTGTATTGATTACACTTGTAGTGTTGCTACAAGTGGGTTGAAAAGAAATCTCAAGTTAGGGTTCTAACTTGAGTATCCGGGTGGTATCCCGGGTGGAAGTGACGTAGGATTATCGGAAACAAGTTGGTTTTGACTTGGGTAATCCGAACCCTTAAAACATCTTTGTGTTAGCATTCATTATTTGTTGTTTTGTTTAATTCCGTATTTTTGTTGGATTAGGATTTTAATTAGATGTAATTTCTTAATTAATTTTATAAACACTATTCAACCACCTTCTAATGTTTTCCTCATAGCCAGGATCTTTGCATGAAAGGGGAAGAGATGTTATCAACACTTGATGGTGATCCCATCTTTTTGCTGATGCCAAAGAGAAATAATTCAAATGACATCATCAAAATAAAAAATAGAAGCATCAATTTAGGGAGAGTATGCATATAGTCAAGTGCATATAATTTAAATTTGTTTAAATTGATAAAATATTTGATTTTGATATATGTATGTGTCATCATCAAAAAGAAGGTGAATGTTGGATATTGGATTTCCCAATACATATTTTGATGATGATCAAACATTATGTTTGGACTAATGATTTTGTTTATATTGCTAAAGGATTAAATAGACCAAGTGTAGATTGCTCAAGCATGAATGACAATGTAAAGATCACAAGCAAGCTTGATAAGTTTATGTGATGGTGTGACAAGTCAAGCCAACAAGATGACTCGAAGACTCCTTTGACAAGAAGATGGATTCATAGCTACATCAATCAAGACATTAAAGGTAAAATATGCAAATTGATGTAATATTTATTTCTTGTCTTAGATATTTTGTAGATGCCACACACACTTGGAACCCTAAGAAATAACTTAGAATTAATATGGATTTAATCCTAAACAAAATCCCTAGATTTCATAGCCAAATTGTGCATCTATATAAGTATTAGTCGACCAATATTGATCCACTAGTCGACTAATAAAACCTAAAAATAAATTAGTTTGGCTTATCAGGTTAGTCGACCAGAGAGCATTGACTAGTCAACTAATCAAACATTAGTCAACTAACAGTTGAACTTTAGTCGACTAATATGAAACATAGACTTTAATTAAATCTTGACATGACTGGTTAGCCGATCAGAGAAGTACTAGTCGACTAACTAAGTATTAGTCGACTAATGCTATACCACTAGTCGCCTAATACCTGACATAAAACTCTTGACTTCTGGCTTACAAATTAGTCGACCAGAATTATTCTCGATTAATAGATGTTGTAGTCGACTAATCAACTAGGCATTGCACAAAACAGGATTTACGCAACTAGCCTTTTTTAGCCGCTTTGAGGGTATTTTGAGGATTCCCTTTTGTGGGTTTTCTTGTTTATAAATTAAGGATAACTCGGTGATTTTTATTAAGGAAAACATATGAAATAGAAAGAGAAAAACAAGAAAAAATCACATCTTGTCCTATGTGCTCAAGCTTTCTTTGTTGTATGTTAAATGTTGTCCCATTCCATGTACAAGATGGTACAAGTTTTAGGAAGACAGTTTCATCTGACATTGAGAAATAATGAAGCCGTCCAACCATAATTGTTTGTTGTATGTTAACCATTTTACTAATATATTAGGCACACCAGCCATGTTACAACGCAAGGTGACACTTTTTTGACAAACAAATCCAGAATCACTTGAGTTTATGAATGGGATTTAAAATACTGGCTACTTCGTTTGAATAAAAATGAGTAAAATGTCATTTTCATGCAACTAGGATGTAAAACAGATAGCAAATGGTTCATTAGTACCAATGTTATCAGCACCACTTCAAATCAGCCGACTTTACATAGCTAGAAATGTAGTCTTTCAAGGAGGCAGAAAAGAGTTTTGGCAAATTCAATTCACCAACTTCAAATTTTGGTTCAACCTTCAGCTTCTTTCATAAGTTATTACATACCAATTAGTTCCAGTAGAAATGCCACAGATGGTCACAGAACAGCAGTATGATGTAACTTGATCAAAATTTGTAAATGCATGTCCATATGATCAGCTGTACTTGCAGTCAGTAAAACCATTAAGTCCAGTACCAAAATCATAAATGACATGCAAAAGGCTATGAATATAAATTGGGCAGGCATGTATAACATGGGTAAATCCCTAGTATGCAGCCCCAGAAATTTGAGACAAACACATAGAGCAATCCCAACGTCTGATAACCTTTAACACCAAAAACTACACATGAAGCATGCCCTTGCCAAATAGATGAACAGATGACATTTTAGTTAGCTAATTTTTTGTCAATTAAGTTAGCCATACCATATCTTCAAATTAACGGAGCAGTATGCTCTTATATTGCCTAACATCCCAACATGTGCATGTCTCGTATTTGTTCAATATAAAATCTGCACTAATAAATGATACAAGTATCATGACTTTCATCAACAGCCCCCCTTCATACAAAAAGTTCATACAAGTCATCTCATTTTATCGATACAAAAGCACTTCGCATTCGAAGAGAATATTGTGAACCACTGACATACCTGTCGTGCTTTGGAACCAATTTTGTTTAAATATGCTGCAAAAATTCTAGTAGACAAGCGTTCCCCAAATGAAACTAGGTGATCTCTGGTACGAAGTGTCAGCTCTTTCATGATGGCAATGCCTTTTAAAAGCTGCTCCAGATCATCCAGCAAACCTGTAAAATTTCAATTCTAAACTGTTCAGTCATAATACAGGTGAACATGAATCAGAACGTTAGCATTGGTACATGCCCGTCTGGCCATGAAGGTAAATGAAAACTAACTACCGAAGAATTAATCCCTAATGCTCAGTATATCCTGAGACAAGCCAAAATATAGCAAATAGGGCATTTAGTCCCTAAATACTTGATTATTGATGAGAGAAGCCAACATATATCAAATAGGGCAGTTCATGAAGCCTAATCATGCCCTTCAATCTTAGAGGGAGAAAAGATGGAGAGAAAAAAGGCGGTCAATGGGGTGAAAAATGTGAAAACCAAGTAAAATTTTCCCTTTTCCATTACAAATTAAAAGCATGGCTTATTCTATCCCTTTACAACTCAAAAGAAGGTTCTCCAAGTGCCCTCTTGCTGTTGTAAGTGCTATGGATTTTCATTCTACTAGCTATTTATCATCACATAGGTACACATATCCCCAAGAAATCGATGTCCAATTGGATCACAACAAACCTCACCAACAAAGATGCAAATGCCGGCCGTTTCCAATAAGTATTCGGGAATGTTATATGAACTACTGAGGTATTTGCAATGATAGCTTAGCAGCCCATAAGAAATATTTCGGAGTGGCCATCTGTAATGTACTGTATTTTTCATATTAATTTTAGGAAAAAAAATTCCAATTTATCCATGTTATTAAAATAATAATAATAATTTCAAAATTCTCGTTTCCCTTCTTTCTTTCTTGTTCGCTTTTCCTTTCCTCATGTTCCCTTTGCCAGCCCAGCAAACCCATTTCCCTTTCTTTTTCTCCCTTCTTTTCTTTTCCTTGGCCTAAAGCCCTCACCACATTCTCTTCTCTTCTCTTTCTTTTTCCTTCTTTTCTTTTCCTTCTTCTCGGCCCAAAAGCCCATCCCGCCAAACACCCCCCTCTCTTTTCTTTCTGTTTCTTCTTTTCTTTTCTTCTTTTCTTTCCTTTTTTACTCTCAGCACAGCCTAGGCCCATCGTCCCCTTTTATTACCTCAACCCAGCGAAAACCCTAACCATGACACCCGCCACTCGAGTGCCCCTGTCGATATATATCTCTTTCACGTGACAACACACCCTTCCCTCAACCCAAACATAGAAATCTGATTCTCTACGTTCATCCACTTTTTCTCTCCACTTGACGATCTGCCGCTCTCTTTCTCTCTCCCCTCACCCTGCGGTGTCATTCACCCGTCACATCGCACTGTAGCAGCACTGCTCCTAGACCTCCTCCGCACTACGACACATTTGTTGAGTATTGGACTCTCCACCTTAATTTTGATGATGATCAAACACAAATCATTGTGACTAACTCGTGTGATTGCAGTTAGCTAAAAATCACCAATTAGATTCAAGAAGATCAAAAGTGACTACTCGTGTTGATTCAAGTGGAGGACTTGGTAGATCAACAAAGGTGAAGTATTGGCTTGAAGAACTCAAAGACTACCTCAAACCTCAAGCCAATGGCATCAACAAATGAATGGAGATTCAATCCAAAGAGAAGAAAGGAATGGTTGAGTCTAAAGCTTCGAAGACTATGACGATGGAGATATTCAAGTCATTCAACTAAAAGACTCAAGACCATGAAGAATTATGGAGATCGTCGCCAAAGTACTTTGTTCATCTCAAGCGACGTCCCAAGACTTCCTCAGAACGCGTGATCGTTGTGCCTGAAACTTCGTTGAAGCTCATGGAGTATTATTGAAGTCGAGGGATTCAGAATCTTCATGTTGAAGCTTTGAAGACGGTTTGTCATATTTACTTTTATGTCTTCTAACTTCGGTTTTGTAGAATGTTAAGCCTTGAGTAGTACTTGCCTAGAAATCTTCATTTCTATCATATCTTATCTCTAGGATTGCCTTAGAAGCCATCAAAATGTTTCCCGAAGCTTATCGCTTCATTACTTGGCTTCGTATGCATCTTAATTGGTTCAAGTAGAAGAACCAACCGACTAGATGACGATCTAGTCAGTTGGAAATTCTTCTTGAACCGACTAGACATCCTAGTTAAATTCAGTCCATTCACTGTTGGTCAATTAGTCGGTCCAAGAAGGTTCACCGACCGACTAGATGACGATTTAGTCGGTTGGAAATCCTTCTCAGACCGACTAGTTATCCTAATTGATTCAAACCTATTTGTTGACCTATTAGTCGGTCCAAGAAGGTTTACCGACCAACTAAATGACGATCTAGTCAGTTGGTGTCTCTTCTCAGACCGACTAGTTTTCCTTGTGAAATTCAACTTCTTCACTGTCAACTTCTTAGTCGGTCTAAGAAGGTTCACCGACCGACTAGTTGTCAAACTAGTCGGTTGATGTTTCTTCTTAAACCGACTAGTTCTTCATATCCTTGAATTCGACTTCTTTGATGTCAACTTCTTAGTCGGTCCAAGAAGGTTCACCAACCGACTAGTTGTCAAACTAGTCGATTGGTGTTTCTTCTTAGACCGACTAGTTCTTCGTCTTCTGGAATTCACTATCTTCGGTGTCTTCCTTCTAATCGGTCCAAGAAGGTTCACTGACCGACTAGTTGCAAAACTAATTGGTCAGTGATCCTTCTTAGACCGATTAAGCAGCTTCAGAATAGAGCCGTTGGAGCATTTAATGCCACGATTTTTGTGACCGTTTTCTCTCTTCTCTATATAAGTTTGAGTGCTTCAAACCTATAATCCAAGGCTGAAATTAGAGACATTTTCACATCCAAGAGAAGAGCCATTCAACTCTATTTCCAATCTCTCCCTTCTCACAAGAATCTCTCCCTTGCTCTTTGAGCACTAATTCCTCGAGAGAGATTCTCATTCCTTGTGAGCTTCTCAAGCTAAGAGCTTGAATCCAAGTCACCAACTTCTCCCTAACCATCTATTGCTGCTCATCTTGGTGGAGCTAGGGTTTGGTGATCTCATCTTCCTCAAAATCCATTCTTGCCCTAAATTGGTAAATATTTCTCAAGGCATAGGATTTTGTGGTAAGAAGTTTTATATTTCATTCTTTATACTTCATATTTGTTGTATACTCACGGTGGTGAGAGGATTGGCTTGATCCCAAGTTGTGGGAGTCAAGATTTCAGTTTTACTCTCGGTTTGTGAGAGTGTGCTTAGTCCCAAATTGTGGGACTAAGGTCTGTGCGTGTTCCCGGGTTGTGGGATACACGGACATCGATTGTAGGTCGATTGCACTTGTGGGGTTTTCGCAAGTGGGCAAAAGGAAATCTCTAGCGGTTTGCTAGAGTATCCGGATGGGATCCGGGTGTTGCTGGATTAGGGCACCGGTAACAAGTCGGGGAGACTTGGGTGGCACCGAACCAGTGTAGATTGCTTATTTGCATTGCATTATTCCTTGTGTTGTTGTTCACTTATTGTATTCCGCATTTGTTGGTTAAGTAGGGTTTTATTTGGCGTAAATTCCTTATAATTCTATAAACACTATTCCCCCCTAGTGTTTATTCCTCATAGCACAGTGTCACTACAACACTTCCATGTCCCCAATAGCTCTCCTCTTCCTATATAGTACCATCTTCTGTTCATGGGTTTTTACTTGCAAAAAGAAAATATTTTCTTTTAAAGTTTTCGTTTTCTGGTTTGTGTTCTGATTTGTGGTTTAAGGCTTTGAAATAAACATGCACTCGACCGCTGTCAGCCATAGTTAGTTTTAGGAGATACCCCTTAAAAGTCACATATTTATATAAATAAAATTTAAGAATCACATACATTTAAATAAATAAAGATACATAAGTTAATATATGAATATGTGATTCATAAATTTTATTTATATAAATATGTGACTTTTAAGGGGGTATCTCCTAAAACTAACAATCGCTGACGGCGGTCGAGTGACTATTGTTGCTACTCTACCTTATAGATATGTGCTATGTACTCCTTTCAGATGATTATTATTATTATTAACATTATTATTGCTTCTTACTACCAGTAATTACCACTAATTTTTTACTTCTTTAGATCGTTGATTAGACTATTACAATAATGGCAGCTATTATCACTGTTATTAAATTAGAATTTAGAAGTAGCAATAACCAATACAGTCTAGTATTTTGATAATATAATGATATCTAAAATATTCTACCTACTTTAGTTACCAGGATATATGTAGGCAATATCTGACATGTGCATCCAAATATTGACACGTAGCCCTGGTGTGTTCTTCGATAATTAATGTCTAATATGAAAAATCTACATCCGATGCAATCCCGATATCCAATTTTTAAAACATACACCCCAGATATCCGATGTTATAACCTTGTAAACCGTTCACCTTACAATATGTTAGACGATATTCATTATGGCTACTTCTAACAAAACGTACTTGTTTTATGGATTCTTCTACTTAAAATAGTTTCTTTTGTACATGCATAACAATCCGTAACACACATTTATGAGCCAATTATACATATACGTGAAAGAAATAGCCATGTATAGTCATGTTCTGAAGTCTGGAGTTTGGACATTAGGTGTGTCGGACAGCCTATGTTTGTAGCAAAGCATGGCACTTGTGTCGGCATCCAATAATTATCGGGGCAAACAAACATTAAATGCCAAACCTATCAAAACTGACATGGTATCATTACGATTTAACCTATACCAAAACTTTAACCTCCGATTTCCAAAGTGGAACAAATAATTTATGCTTAACATCTAGCATAAACTCCTAACAGTTACATAGATAGAGGATGAAAAGAAAAATTATAAGTATTAGTTTTTACTGTAGACTTTTGATATAATATGAGCATCAACATGCCATTCTTTTAAAGTGCAAAACTGGATGTGCCTGATGGTTGAGCTTTATTCATAGTATGCTTTCTTTCCAAATTATTTTGGGTATGAACAGAGTCGTAGACTTAAAAAACCTAAGCATTTGGATGTTAATTTAAGCATCTTTCAAATTCTATAACAATGTTCTTGTTAATGATTGTGGATTGTGAATGTACGTTATTATCATGGATCAATCTTGCTCGTGATTATAAAGTTCTTTTTCTTTTTTCACCTAGAGGCATCAACATATTAGCAGTTATCAATATTATTCCACATACCACTTGACAAAGGCCGCATTTAACATACATGTAATTCTCATAGAAAACATCGCTTCTACTCCGTTATGTGAAATCATAAATATTTTGGCCACTCACCGGAAATGATAGATCTGTGAATTCCAAGTTCATCAACTGTCCTGGACAATGTAAGAAACAAAATGTTACAATCAAAACAAGAAAAATATCAAGTTTGAATAAAGGAAATGAAAGAAATAATATACTTGAGATGCAACTCTTTTATAAAGCTCAACTCATCAATATCTGACGTGTTAGATACACCACAGCACACAGCTTTCTCCCCAGCCTAGATTTAGATTCCACAAATACAAAATTGAAAGAATAACAAAAAGAAGCACCAAAAAGAGGTTCTTGTGAAGATGAAATGTCTCATTACCAGAAGTAGCTTATTTGTCGTTTTGCCCATAGCAGAGAGAACAATAACAGGACTTTCTTCAGGAAAACTAAGAATTAGTTCAGCAACCTCTCTCATTCTTTCAGCTGAAGCCACCGAAGACCCTCCAAACTTCATGACGACGCTTAGTTGCTTCTCATTTCCTTCAGCATCTTCCCTTGCTGTCTCATTCTTCTCGACAATAGCTGATCCTCTCTCACAAGAAACCTTGAAACCCATTCTCCTTCCATAGTTCCTCTTTCTACAAATATATCTCAAAGATGGCTCGAAATTGAACCGCTTCTGAGAATTCCGCAAGAAAGCAATGGGGCTTGGTGATTCCCTTTTCAGTCCAGCACAATGAGCTCTAAAACCGATATGAACTGTTGCCGCCATTATTTTAAATAGGATTTGTTCTCTTCCACGGATTGATTGGACAAAACTTTTAGCTCGTTTCTTATTCGAACAAAAATTGTAAAATTAAAATAGAATCTGCACAAATGAGAAATTAAACTGTTGGACCGTGCAGTTAAAGACACAAAAACGTTAAATGCAATCAATTAAGGGGGGAAGGACAAAATAGCAGATGGTGTGTGCATCTAAGCCTAGTAGGGGCCCTACGGTTTATTTTCATCTTTTTCTCGGGAGCAGGTTAAGTATTTTAATAGCAGTTTAGGGCTAAAATTTGTAATTTGACAAAGAATTTTGACCAAATCTCTGGAGTTTGTCATCGTGTGGTGCATTTCTTCTAGGGTCAAGATTCTTTGGATGCTTGTAATAATTCTAGGGTTTCATCAGCATATAAAGTATCACGTCTTGGAAACCCTATTGGCATTTCATTCTCTTCGCCACCTTCTTCCTCTTCGCCTGCCTCTCAAAATTTATCTGTGGATTTTGTGCAAAGGGGAAAAAATCTTTGTTTTCATTGTGGGGGCTCTTCTTACAAGGTGATTGCTTGTAGGGAGCCAATGTGACGCTTTCATTGTCAAGGATTGAGGCAAGTTACAAAGTTCTGCAAGAAAAGGTTGTTTGAGGCTTTGAGCAGTCAAATCTACAGGAGGACTAGCACATGGGATATTAGAAGCGATTCCAAGATGTAGAGAGTAACCTTAGAGGGCATTCATCATCTTTTGATGGTGATTTTGCTCGTCCTAGAAAGGTTCAGTTCAGATCTAGTGTAATGGGTCCATCTGAAAGGGAAAGTGATGCTAGATGTGGCCATGATTCTTATTTGGGATTTCAGGAATTTCGTCAAGATCCGAGAGATCAATCTCGACCAAGATAGCAACTTTTACCTGACACAATTCCAAGGTGATCAATGGGGGCTTGGTTCTCTGTGTGATAAATCAAAGCGATCTTCGTCGATTCATATTATGTTGCTGTTGGAGGTAATATTAACAAGAGGTTAATGGGGGTCAGGTGGCCAAGGAGGGGATTTCCTCCTTGGCCACAATCTAGGCCGCCCATCACCCATCATGGGTGTGGGCCCCACACGCCCACATGGGGGTGTGGGCGGCCTACATTGTGGCCAAGGAGGAAATTCCCTCCGTGGCCACCTGATACACATTTTTCTCTATTAACAAAGCCAAATATGCTCTATTTTTAGATATGGCCAATGTGAGATTTTTCATGATTCTGGACCTCGCTTTTATGAGAACCTTGATATTGAATTGATGATTGAAGACGATAAGCTGGTTTTTTTTGCACTGCTTATGGTGGTTCTTCTGAATCTATAATCAATGCTTTCCAAAAAATTTGCATGCAAGCTGTGTTTGTCTACTGAAGCTATAGTTTCAATGCTTTACTTGAACTACATCTTTAAAAAAAGTGACATTTGTCTAATTGTAATATCTCTATGTTGCTTAATAATGAATATCTTATCAAATTTGATTAAGAAATCCATATGCATGATCATGTGAGGATGAATTAAGTAAATATTGCTTATTGTTCTGTTAGATTACTTGGAAGAGGGATTGTAAAGTTTGGGTTATTAAAAAGTTGCATCCGTTCTACAGAGAATTTGAATCCTTGGCAAAAATTGTTAAGGGGTTTGGAGATTGGTTGAAAATGGATGATAGGTCCTTGAATGGAGCTCAGCTTATAGATGTTGTGGATTTAATTGTTGTTGAATCCCCTAATTGAATCCCCCAAAAGGTTGAAGTTTTTTTTCCAGAAAGTTTTGCATATGATACCCAAGTTTCGATCCTTTTTTGTTATTTCAAAGGGTGTTGATTTAATTGGTCCCAACATTAAGCAAAGTCAGTGGGGACTGGTAATCAAGAGTCTGACAGGAATTGGGGTAAATGGGAAAGACTCATCAGACGAATTCTGTGTCTACTCTTATGTGTGGTATTCTGCTTCAACTAGATCTATGCGTGATCTAGTACCGAGGTCATCAAGTGGAGGAGAAGCAATTGAAGAAGTCTCAAGGTAGTGATGTGGGAGTTCTTCAGTGGATGATGTAGCTCTCCAGAAGGAAGAGGATCAGATCGGCAGAATGATAATTCTGATATTAATTATTCCTCAAAAAGAGTATAGAGTTTGATGCCTTGTAATCAAGGATTCAAGCTGATGCTATGGTTGATCATGGGTGGTGCGTAAAGATGCCTAATGATTGTCACTTGAGAAATAATTGACTTGTTTAAGTTGAGTGAACTGGCGGACTTACCCTATAGTCGTGAGGTGCCAGCTCATTTTGCTAAGGGTTTGCAGACACGGTAAAGGTTATTATGCCTCTGAAAATGATTAGTGCTATTGTACTTGATTTTTTTGTAGAATTGTTAGTGGTAGGAATAGAAAGCATAATGTTTCATTTCCGGCTGTTGTAAGATGTAGCTCTAGACTGTTGTATGTTGATTCCGCCTATTGTTAAATGTGCAGAAAAGGGCAACTTTTAAGGAGTTGGGAATGACAAAGGAAGGTAAGGCACTGAGTTTAGGTATGCATTTGGTTGAGGTTTCAATGTCGACATTACTTAAAATTCTTGTTTGCATCTACTAGTCATAAGCATCTCAATGAAATGTGCAAGGGTTGTGGTTTAATATTGTCCCCAGGTCCCCTAAAGGTGATTTTGTTCCTATTGACACTATTAGATCTCTTGAGTGTAATAGATCTAGCTCTTTTGTGGAAAAACCTGGTCTGTCATGATAATATTATCTCAGAATGTTAGAGGCCTGGACCAACAAACTAAAAAGAATAAAAGTGTATGAGTTTTGCAAGTTAAATAAAGTTAGATGTTTATTTTCAGGAATCTAAGCTTGAAAAAATGTGTGAGCTAGTTTTGAGCAAGGTTAGAGGTCTCAATTTTGATTTCGGTTTCGGTTTCGGTTTCGGTTTCGGTTTCGGTTTCGGTCTTTCGAGAATTTTAGGTTTTAGTTAGGCTACGCTCATTTCGATTGTTTCGGATTTGAGTTGAGTTTATCCGCAAAGGTAGTTTTTCTAAAAATTACTTGTATTATTAATATCAAATACTAATTAATGTACTAATGTACAATAATATAAAAAATTTACTTGTATTTTGCTAAACATATTACTTGTGTTTTGCTAACATATTACTAACATTACTTATATTTTGCTAAACATATCACTATTCTACAAGTTTGTCATTCCCTTCTAAAAGATAATTGCAAATTTGTAAATAAATACAAAACGGTTAGCAAAATGTGAAAGGTGAATAGTACTGAAGTAGTGATGCTGTCAAATTACACCTTTTGATAAACAAGTTATATTTATTTACAAGTTTGCAATTTCCTTTTGTTGAAAGTTTCAAAAGAGAATGGCAAACTTGTAAATAAATGTAACTTGTTAAGCAAGTGTGTAATTTGACTAATAGCTGATGCTCCACGTTAAAAGATCAAACATGTGCTCGATGGAGGCGATGAGTCATTTTCGGGAGATCGGCGGGAGGCGACGGGTGATTTGCGGGAGATCGACGTGAGGCAGCGAGAGGCCCAGGTATGTTTCCTCTTCTTTTTTTGTTCTTTTTTTGTCTTCTTTTTTATGTTTTTATTGATTTAGAGCAGCATCATCTCCTTCTTTTCTTGTTCTTCCTCTTATCTCTCTTCATTTTTTTCCTTCTTATTCGTATTAGTTTCGAACGAAACATTGCCGTTCCAGGTTGAAACCAAAAACCAAAACTTCCCCCGAATTTTGTATTGGTTCCCACTGATACCAATATGAAACTGCCGAAACCTATAGGTTCGACCGATACCTTTCTCCTTGGCTTAAGTTCCACTGGATAGTGTAGCTACTGTTTAGGTAATTACTAGTCATAATCTGTGTCCGTGGACACGGTTCACTTAAGATTTTCCCCCGCGAAATCTTTGTTAACCAAAAAAATATTTCCTCAGAAACAAGAAATTAGCGTAAAAATATTTAGCAGCACGGACGTCTTCGGTGCAGAACAAATTCGGCGCAGGCGCCTTCGACACGGAACAACAAATTCGGCGTGGGTGCCTTCGACGCGGAACAACAAATTAGCGTAGAACAACAAATTTGGCGAGGGTGCCTTCGGTGCGGAACAACAAATTTGTGTAAAAAATTCGGCGCGGAACAACAAATTAGCGTAGAACAACAAATTCGACGCGGGCGCCTTTGGCGCGGAATGACAAATTAGCGTAAAAAATTTAACCGGCATCGAAGGCGCACCTTCAGCGCGCGGCCGCCCTAATAATGACGTCATGCGGGTCCAGTGTGAGTGTATTAATTACGATGTTCTGTTATCTCATTTGTGAGTGTATTATTTTCTTCTCGATGAAGTCAAAGCCCGGATAGATAAGGATGATTTCAATATGCAACATATAATTCATTGATAATATTAGTTTTCATTATTTTTGTTATAAATAAACAATTGTAAATTAAATAACATAAATGCATGGTTGTTCAACTTCCAAGACCTCTTAAATTTAAAGATCTCGAATTTTACAAAATTAAATGAAGATTTATTTCTCCAAAAAGTTCCTCCAAAATACAAAAGTTTTCTATCCCAAAATTTTCATAAACTATCACCTCAACCGTCGATTTCCCAAGATTAAATCTCAACCATCCTTCTATCAACTTGTTTGTCCTAGTCATCTTGTCCTAGTCAGCAAGGCAATTCAAAAACAGTTGTCAAATGTAATATAGATTTTCTATTGTTGTAGAAAGGATATCAAGAGAGATATGTTGTTAAAGTTGGACTTTGATAAGGCTTATGTTATATTGGATAGTATTTTTATTTTGGATACCCTGAAAGCTAGAAAATTTGAGCTTAAGTGGTTATCATGTATCCAGTTGTGTCTTCTCGGAGAAAGTCTCATATTTTGGTAAATGGTTAGCCTGGAAGATTGTTTTTGCCTAAAGAGTGCTTAGGCAAGGTGATCATTTGTCCCCTTGTTGTTTGTATTGGATGTGTATGTGTTCACGCAAATGTTAAAGCTTGCAGAAATCACCTTATTAGGGGAGTAAGACCTAAGGGTGTTGATCAACAAATTTTAAGCTTGCAGTATGCAATATGCAGATGATACTTTGTTATTTTGTCAATTTGATAATGGCCAGTTACTGGATCTTAATCTTCTGTCATATGGTTTTAAGTTAGCATCTGGATTGAAGATTAATTTTCATAAAAGAATGGTGATTTTATTAGACGATGACTTGAATAGACAACTTGAGGTTGCAGCCATGTTTAATTGTGTCAAGTCAGCTCCCTATATCTTATTAGGGAATTCCATTCTTGATAATATTGATAGGAGATTGGCTAGTTGAGAAGGGAGTTATCCTTCTACAATGGGCAGATTGGTGCTAATCAATCATGTCATTTTCAGGATGCCTTTATATATGATGTCATACTATAAATTTCCAGTATGATTTAGTAAAAGAATTGCTACTTTGAAGAGAGCTCTTTTTAAAAAGTAACCAATCAGGGTTTCAGTGCTCACTGTTTAGCGTAGTGAGCGTGGTGGAAAGATGTGTCAGCCTAGAGAGCAACGGTGCTTGGAGTTTTATCATTATCAGATATGCACATGACTTTATGGGGGTAAATGGTTTTGGAAGGTTTTTACTAGAAGTCTACGAGAGATTTGTTATGGAACAAATTGCTCAGACTTTTGTAGCACATTAGATCACCAATCTGGATAAGAGTTCCTATCAGAATGTCTGCTTTCTGGCGAGGAATTATGGGCTCCTTACAAACCTTTCTTTGTAGAACTAAAGTTCACTTGGGTAATGAGGTTGAGTGTGGTTTTTGGACAGATCTCTAGACTTCTCATACTAAGTTAAAGCAGTATTTACCCTACTCTTTTTGATGACTAATAATGCTGATAGTTTAGGTTCAGGAGGGTGGAATAAAATGGAATACTCCTTTCAGAAGAGATTTAATAGGGTCTCACGTAATAGGTTGGTAATACCATGAAGATGTTATCAGATTTACAAGTGTAGACATAGGAGATGTTCGAAAGTGGACATTGACAGTAAGTGGAGAGTTTGCTGTAAAATCTTTTTTATACTTTTAATCCATATGGGTTTGACAACTCCCTACATCGATCTGTAGATAGTCCCAGTGCCTTTTAAGATTAGACTTTTGGTTTGATTAATTCAGTAGAATAAACTTAATAGAGAGGATGTGTTCATACAGAAAGGTCTTAGCCCTTCAACTTAAGTGCTATGTAATATGCAGGATGAGATTTATCTTTTTCAAGGTAGCTATGTGTAGTCTACTTGGATGTCCCTTGCACATAATCTGAAAATTATGCAGTGCCTCCTAAAATGCATTCTATTTGGTTAGGAGTGGGGAAAGCAGTTTATCCTTGCTGTAGTTTAAATTGAATGTGGATTATATGTAATGGCATTGGCTTAGACAGTATAGTGTGAGAGGAATGATCATATCTTTAGAGCAAATGATAAAACTAGTCTTTCTCTTTTGTATAATATTAACTCTCTTGTTTTCTTTTGGCTAGGTAATCTAACCTCTAAGTTGGCTAACCGTTTTATGAAGCTATTTGGCCCAAACGGTATTGCCGGCAGACATTTCTTGGAGCGTCCAAATGATGTGTGTCCGTGTGTTGGAGATCCTGCTGCCGAAGATTATGGAGGTGAAGTCGTTGATGAGGATGTGCATGGTATAGCAGATGAGTTGGGTGAAGCTGCCATTAACATGCTAATGCTAAGGCTGCCCAGGTCAGGAATACTGAATTTCAGTCTGTTAGATGTATGAATGCTATTAGTGTGATGCCTCTCATGGTTCGGGACTGCTGATGGCACTGACATCATTCTCCTTGCCTGTCTGTTTTGTAGTACTGTTATTTTGGACTATTTGTGTTATTTGTGTTTCAATTGGGGGAGGGGCCCAAAGGGTGGGGAAGGATGAGGGGGGGTTCGGTTGGGTTGGGTGTGGATTTTTCTGCATGTTTCTTATACAATGGAGACACTGATACGATTTGCCCCAAATATTGCAAATAAAAGAAGATTTGTGAAGAGAGAAAAGAATTATAAAGTGGATTTTTATTGTAATGAAGAATACGGTGATAGAATGATCCAATCTGGAGTGGATCTCTCCCTAACTTGTCTTAATGGAACAAGTCTAATCCCCAAATAGGATTCTTGAAGAACACTAGCCGTCACCACAATTTCTATCACAAATATTCGATAAAGCTACAACTAGGGCAAGCCTCCACTTAAATACTCCTCCTAACATTTGCTAAACACACCACAAAACTAATGCAATCACTAATCAAAACAACGGGATAGAAGTCACCCAATAGACCCCTTAGACAGGACCCGCCGCTACTTAGCCCGCACGTCTTCGCCTCCTCTGGTACACAATCGCATCATTATCCCCCCAAAACGAACCTTGTCCTCAAGGTTGAAGTCAAGAAACTGTGTGCCAGTATGATGTCATAGGACTCCCACGTCGTCTCGTGGTCCGGAAGTCCCCTCCAACGTACCAGCACCTCCTTGCCCCGTCCGCCCACGCGCCGCACCTTCAAGATATCACGTGGCTCCAGCAACACTTCCAAGTCTTCCGTCAGAGTGGGTGGTAGGATGGATGTCACTATGTGGTCTCCTATAGCCCGCCTCAACTGTGATACATGAAACATTGGATGCAATGTCGATCCTGGGGGCAGATTCAACCTGTAAGCATGTAAAGGCCCGATGGGCTTTTTGTCTTTTTCCCCCAATAAAATATCTCCCCTCATTATTTTCTACCTCCCTCACGTGGCCCCTCTCCCTCTCTCTCCCCGACCCTCTCTCTCTTGCGTCTCTCTGTCTCTCTCTCGCAGCGGCTGCGGCGAAAAGGAAAAAAACAAAATCGCCGCTGCCTTCCTTTCTCTCTCTCTCTCCGATTTCTCTCTCTCTCTCCCATTCCTTCACCCCGAAGGAACCACGAGGCCTCTCTCTCTCGTCGCCACCTTGCCGACGCGTGGCATTACCCTACGCCTCCACCGTGCCCTAAAAGCTAGGGTTTCGACACGATTTCGATTTTGTGGCATGTCTCTGATCTTCTCAGGTCTTCTCCTACCTTTATTTAAGCCTAAATTGTGCCCTATGGTTTCGGTTTTCAAAAAGGGGTGAAATTTTTCAAGAAAATTTGGGTTTTGCTGGAATCTGATTTCGGTTTTGCTCTGTAATTGGGTTTTCTCTCTGATTTCACCATCAGTCCACGAATTGAGGTAAAATCGCTCTGATTCTCTAAATTTTGGAATTTAAAGTTATGAATTTGTCCCTTTAGCTTTCTGCGATGATGAATCTGAGCTCCGGGCGAGGCGGCGAACTTCGCCGCAGCCCTAATGATCCTCGAATTAGTTCTGTTAGATCTGTCCCTTGTCTGAAAGTGGTAAGATCTTTTTTTTCCATTGACTACGGCTGTTTTAGACATTTTCCCTTCGCTGAAATTATCCAGTTAACTCTGTGTTCTCTACTGAAATATTTTAAGACCACGTTTAACTGAAAATAGCCTCCATGACAGAAACTTGTTATTGGCTCTAGGGATTTTCCCTTATTATATCTGTTGGAAATTTTCAGAATTGAATAATAAACGATATCGAGTGTATGTTGGCTTAGTAGTCTCCCAATTATTGAATATGATGGTTTAGGCCTCAAAGGCCGTCGCAAAGTATGGAAAAAGCTGCCTGAATGATCGCAATTTACTATCCCTAAGATCATAAGAAGCTGCCTGAAGGATCAAAATTTACTGTCCCTAGGATCATAAAAAGCTGCCTGAAGGATCATATGAAAACCATTAATAAATGGTTAAGTCCCGAAAAGATCAATGATGAAAACTATCTGTGATCACCAGATTGTCCCTCCCCCCATTTGACCATCCCCCATAAATTCCAGAGAGTATGATAATAGGAAGTTGACTATACTTGCAGGTTTGTTCTTATACTTATTTATATTCAAGTTCTAATTTGTTTAGCATATTAGAATAGCATGATATTAATTGCCATATCCATGTTTAGATATTTAATTTTTGCACTCTTAAAACATGTTTAATATTATGATGCTCTTTATATGAAGTTGATAAATGGCACATGACATTGGACTAGTTGGTATATTAGGTGTGCTATGGAAATAATGATTCGAAATCCAGTAAATTATTTATATGTTTAGAACGAATGAGAATTGTAACTGAAATCAGAATGTCATATCACACTAATATACGAATTGAGTTTAATGTAGCCTTAGAGTTTAAATTCACTTTCGAAATCATGCTTAATCATTGTGTAGAATAACACATGGACTATAACACTGAGCCACTGAGAGGTGTACACTATTATACGCTTGGCACTTCAGACTCACGGGTTTTGGGGTAAATCATATTAGAGTGTGTGCGGGAGCAACTGGAGCTACGCTCCTATTGACTTGACCGCATCAGATAGTTCCGACTTGGGTCATATCATTGAATCAGGATCTGACCCCTATTGTACCGTCGGACTTAATTATTGAGTTCCACATTGTTGACTCACGGCCCCTACCGTCCCTGTTTTGGGCCCGGCCCAGGTGAGCGCCCCTGGGTACTGAGGTGGACTCCTTGGTTGTTTCTGTACTCTCCAATATGATTCACGGCCTATGCTTGGTATAGAATAATGGAACCATGTTACTGTTACCTTCAAATTGAACTGCATGTTAAATGTCAATGCAATATTATCTAATCTATTAATGTTCTCAGCTACTGTTTTCTAATTAGTGTTTTTCCCTTGTTCATATATTTAAATTCCAAAATCTTTAGAATCATTGTGATTTACTGGTGGGCCTTCATTGTTGTTGTACCACCAGGTGTTGGTCCAGACGTAGAGGAGACACCAGAGTTTGTGGACCCAGCTGATCTTTGACTAGAGGTAGCATATGTATTTTTGTGATAGCGACGGATGTACTTTTGTTTGCATGCTTATAGCATGATGTATAGCTTTTTGTAAACGTGTTTTTAGCATGATGTACATCATTTTGTAAACTCGTTCATATATATAAATGAAAATTTTTGTTAAGCATTTTGACACATCTCTGCTTGTGTCTAAATTGTTTTCACTGATTATCTACAGGGCCTGCTATCCTTTGCAAAACATGATGCAACCCCGGGTAACTCATCCAGTAGCTCACCTATCACCGGTATAGAAAACTTGTCAGCCATCGTACTCCCAACTCCCAGTACTCCACCAAAGCGCCTCCCCCCTTTCAGCATAATCCGCCCTAGGGACTTGAGGGAAACTGCACAACATAGGCTTGGGTCGCCCAACAGCATAACTATCATGCCCTCCTCCTGATACTCCATCCTGAGTAATTTCCAGTTGAACTTGGTGTCCCCCAACTTCTATAGCCACTGCATGCCCAACACTATATCAACATTCCCCAACTCCAACTGTAAAAATCCTCCACTATCTGAACTCCCTGCACGGTAAGTATCACTCCTCGGCAGACCCCCCTGCTCTCCTTTCTCCGACCCGTGCGTTAAGCTGTATCGCCGTATTGCTAAGCTGCAGCTCTTGATGTTCAACCACCTTCTGCGAAATAAAATTATGCATAGCCCCACTGTCAACAAGCACTGTAAACTCGTGAGCTGCCACCATCCCTACCAACTTCATGGTGTGATACGGAGTGAATCCCACCACGGAGTTGAGAGAAATCTCTACTGCGTCTAAATGTGAGGGTTGCTCTGTCTCGTCCTCGCCTCCGTCAAGTATCACTGCGTCCGCCTCGTCCTCATTTGCCGCAACCTCCAATTGCATAGCACTCCCTGCACAATGGTGCCCTGGTGTGAACCTCTCGTCACAATTGAAGCAAAGGCCTTTAGCCCTTTGCTTCCTCATCTATGTCTCTGTCATGCGACGAGTCTGTCCTCCGGGCCTTGTCTCCGCCGCATCCTCCTTGTCGTCTCTGGATCCCCCGCAGTGGTCTTGGGTGCCGCAGTAGGTGCTGAACTGCGGTAGCTCCGCCCCAAGCCCCCTAGACCTCCTCTCCTTAGCCAGCATGTCCTCCACTCTCCTCGCCACTCGCATCATGGCAGATAATCCATGAGGGTCCTGAACCCTAAGCTCAACTCTAATCACAGGCCTCAGCCCCTTTAGGAAGTTCTACTCCATTGATTCTACAGATACACCCTCCACTCGGCTCGAGAGCCTCTCAAACTTCTCTATATATTCCTGCACCGACCCATCCTGCTTCAAGGAATACAGCTGCTCAAATAGTCCTCCCACATGGATCTCCTAAAATCTCTCCAGGATGCACTCGGTCAACTCCATTCAAGTTCGTATATGTCTCTGCTTCTGAGTCCATACGTACCAAGATAGTGCCTTGCCTTCGAAACTTAGTGCTACTGCCCTCGGTCTTTCTGCCTCGGTGAAACCTGCGACGTCAAAATATCTCTCGATCTGATACAACCACCCATCTGGATCCTTCCCTTCAAAGAGGGATGCCTTCAACTTCCTCATCTTGTTTTCTGGATTGATGTGTCACCATGCCGTGGCCCTTCCCGATATCCCGCCTGGTGTCTTTGATAAGTAAGCTCCTCGAACCGCCACTGTAGCTTAGGCCGCTGCCTACTGTATCCACGGTCTCCTCCCCTGGCCCTCTCGTTGGCGAGTTCTCCTACATCATTCAAGTCCTCCTCCGGCTCCAGACGCATCCCTCGCTCACACCGAGGTTCCCCTTAGAGCCGCCTGCCTTCGCCGCCACCGCCCCCCTCCCCCCACAGGGGTGGATCTCCTCCTGCAGCCCCCTGGTGGGACCGCCCACCTTCGCCCCCATGTAGGTGGAACACCCCCGTGCGGCCCCCTAGCGGGGTCGCCAGCCCTCGTCGCCCCCCCCCCCCCCACAGAGGAGGATCTCCACCTGCGACCCCCTGGTGGGGCCGCCAGACCTCAACGCCCCCCACGGGGGCGGAACACCTCCCGCGGCCCCCTGGTGGGGCCGCCCGCCTTTGTCACCCACCCACAGGGGGCGGATCTCCACCTGCAGCCCCCTTGTGGGGTCGCCCGCCTTCGCCGCCCCCACGGGGCCGGATCACCTCCCGCGGCTCCCTGGTTCCTCCCCTTCACATCGATCTTCTCCTGTCGCCTTAAACTTGTCTAAGAGACCAGATTTGTTGATCCCGATGTTTTCGGATCTGGATCTCTTTGGAAAAATTGTTGTTTGAACATCTTAGCTATTTCAACGAACCCTTCTTTCGTCTCCTTGGAATTTTGCTCCGACATCCTCTTCGTGTTCACCTCCAACGATGCATTCAGATCTGGCTTCAACTCAACCTTTAGGTCGGTCATCTCTTTCCTCAAACCCAAGATCTGCGCATCGAGTCGTTCCTCCAGAGTTTTTGCCATCACCGCTCGCGTGTTCGTCATGGGATCGGGTGCTCTGATACCAAAATAATACGATTTGCCCCAAATATTGCAAATAAAAGAAGATTTATGAAGAGAGAAGAATTATAAAGTGGATTTTTATTTTAATAAAGAATATGGTGATAGAATGATCCAATCTGGAGTGGATCTCTTCCTAACTTGTCTTAATGGAACAAGTCTAATCCCCTAAATCGGATTCTTGGAAAACCCTAGCCGTCATCACAATTTCTATCACAAATATTTGATAAAGCTATAACAAGGGCAAGCCTCCACTTAAATACTCCTCCTAACACTTGCTAAACACACCACAAAACTAAAGCAAATACTAATGCAATTACTAACCAAAACAATGGGCTAGAAGTCACTCAATAGGCCCCTTAGACAGGACCCGCTGCTACTTGACCCGCGCGCCTCAGCCTCCTCTGGTACATGACTGCATCAGACACCAACAGGCATCTAGGTCATAGGACCTGCTATTAAGAGTCAAAAATTACAATAGAGAAACAAAAATTTGGACACATGTCAAATACATGGTAAGTATCTCTGCTACAACTAAGGTCATACTTCGCTAAGGCTTCCACCATCATATTCTCTTCGCGATGTTAGCTGTGAGTGAGACGTATCATTGATCATGTAAGATCCTTTTGATAGCCGAGAGGGAGTCGGAGAATAAACTATTGAATTCATGAGACTCAACCAACTGAATAACTGCTTAGGCATCTGTCTATAGGATAACTCTCCGGAACCCTAGGTTCCAAACATGTTGGAGACCATGCTGAACTCCACTCAGTTCCATAGCCACTGGTGCACAAGGGGTGATATCTGCATGGAAATTTCTTATCATCAACCCTCCGCGTCTCTGATAACGCCCCCCAAACTAGCTTTACTAAGGTCATTCGTCATTGTCCTGTCGGTAATGAGTTTGACCCACCCAGGCTGAGATGGACACTAATGCTGAGACTGAGAGTGACTATGGCCCAAGTAAACTCGTACTAAAATACTCAATGCTCTAGCATAAGAGGCCGCCAGCTAAACAATCCGGTGCTGGGAGACATTCTACTAGTGACCCGGCCTGCACAACTGTATTCATCTCCTTCTAAATAAGCCAGCACGTAATCCTAAAGATTTGAGTCCGAGTAGACTGGCCTTTACTGCTAGAGAAATCACTCAGGTTCTTGTCAAGCCATGACCATGCATCCAAAGAAAAGAAATTAGAGTTAGACATAAACCTTCTCAAACCAAGCCAGATAGATTTTACCTAGATACAGTCCATGAGTCAGTGAATAACTGTTTCAGGTTCTGACTGACATCAAGAACACAATGCACTAAGGGACAAATGCATTCGGGCTCTCTCTTTATTCGTAAGGAGCCACCCATGTCTAGCCAACCAGAGAAAGGCATGTATCCTTTGGGGATCATCCCACCTCCAAATGACTCTCCACTGGTCCTGGGGAGGGGAGCTGGTGCCCACTATCAAGTGAAAGTGTTCTTAATCGTGCACCCTCCAGGATCACCACGAACCCAAGAGGCATCGTGTGGACCCTGGGAGTCTGTGGGTGGATGAATACCAGCGATAAGCTAACAAATCTTTGGAGAAAATAAAGTCTGCAAACGATTCCAATCCCAATGGCCAGCGTCAGTCACATAATCCGACACCATATCCTGGGGAAACCTAGATCCCGGAGGGGGAGAAACCAAGCTGGTAAGGGGAAACATTAGGGCTCCAAGGGTCGAACCATAAGCAGGTTGAGCGGCCATGCACAATGAACTAGTGCATGCCATTAGAGACCACCTCCCATCCTTTCTTGATAGCAAACCAAATCGAAGAACCCACCCTATTAGGGTTTAAGCAAAAGATATAGGATGAGCCAAGGTGATACTTGGCCCTGATCATTCAACTCCATATAGGAACTCTAGAGACCCCATCAACTGCCACATAAGCCTAGCAAGGAAAGCTATGTTTTGATCCCTAGCTTTTCGAAGGCCCACACCCATGTGGCTCTTTGGTCTACAAAGCTGGACCCAAGAGACTAGATGGACCTTCCGCTCATAGGGAAGGAGCCCCAAATAAAGGAGTGAACAAACCGATCAACACGGTCACAGATATACTGAGGAAGGTAGACCGATTGCATAGTGTATGTAGGCATAGACTGAAGAACTAACTGGACGAGCGTGATTTTACCCGCAAGGGACATGAACTTAGGCACCCAGCCATTGAGTCGAGTCTTAATGCGAGAAATAAGGTCACTGTAAGTGGAGGATACACTCCTGTGAATAACTGACACACCGCGATAACGACCCAAATCAGGAACAAGCGAAAAATCCAAGGCCTTCGCGATATTGAAACCTATAGAGGGAGAACACTGCGAGACATGTAAACACTAGACTTCGCCATACTAGCTTTCAGGCCTGAGTTGATGTGGAACTTGTGGAGGGTCCATCATGAGAAGGGGAAGCCTCACAGAAAAAGAAGATATCATCTGTAAAAAAAGGTGAGAGCAAGAAGGGATGTGTCTGGAGACCCTAATTGGTTGCCATCTGCCCAGGGAGCACTCTTTCATAATGGTTTGGGACAGGCACTCGAGACATGGAATAAACAGATAAGGAGAAATAGAGTCATCTTGCCTAAGGCCCCGCCGGGAGAGAAAGGTTGGGAGGTCACCCCATTCCAACACACACTCATAGAGTGGGAGGCGATGCAATAGCTTTATAAGGTTTAATGAGATCAGTGGGAAGACCCTCATCGGTAAGAGCCAAGACAATCTCCCACTTCGGACGGTCATAGGCCTTCTCCAAATCAATCTTAATAGCCATGAAACCCTTCCAGCTAATCTTGACTCTCATCAAGTGCACAATCTGCATGTAATAGGGGTTTCTTCTGGAATATACCTCTTGTGTATTCAGTTCCAATGAGTCACGCTTTTATAACTGGAAGCATGATTTAAACAGCTAATTGACGGAATAAAATTAGATGAGAGATGCGAGTTCGGGATCCCATCTTTTTACTTAAAAATTAAGGGAAGAAAAGAAAATTTAAAAATCTCAATATTTAAAGCCAAGAAAAAATTTAAACTAAAAAATTTATTGATCTCTTATGCAACAATTTTCTCAACAAATACCAACTGAGATCTAACATTAGCACGTCAGCGATCAATAATGAGCGCAAAAAAGAGCAGTTTGAATCAAAATGTAGCAAATTACACATCATAACAGGTAAAAAACATAAAAGTAATGACATCGAAGCAGAATACATAAATTATGCAATTACATCGAATCTATTAATAGCCAAACAAATCGAAGCCGTAATCTCAATTAAAATCTCAGATTTGGATGATCGATTTAGAACTGCGTAATTTGCATAACAAATGGAGAGATAGAACGAAAATGCTTACCACCAATCACATCAGATTTTAAGAAGTGCATGGGAAACCCTAAGAAACGAGAATAGAATGGGGGAATATTTTAGCAAATTCGTACCTTCTGAGAGAGCGAGGGATAGATGGGGGGCGAAGGCTAGGGGTTTCTTCTTCGTTTACGTTGCTGACATTGACTCTCTTTCTCCCGACCGCGTTAAGTCCGAGCTTCCAATTTGAACGAGAGAGAGCGAGAAGAGACGGAGATACTTCCGTTAGAGCGGGGGGTCGAGCGTGAGTCTGTATGGAGACGGCGCCGTTTGATTCGGTGTTTGGTTCGGTGTTTGGGACTATAAATCGTTGGGCCAAAGAACGTGGGCTAGTTTTTCCGACTCACCAAAAAAAAAAAGACCGTGGGCTTGGACGCCCACCCCATTTTTGTCGAATGGAATTTGAATTTGGAAGAGTTTCAATTTTCTTTTCCGTGGGCTGGGTGCTTCGACCAACTTTTAATGGGACTTGTCTACTGTACAAATGAGGAGAGATTTTTTTATGGACACCAAAATATGGCTAGGACAAATATTGGTGACTATAATGCTGACTCTTACAACGATAATAGGAAAAATGATTTGAATTTGAAATATGGGGAAACATATTGTGTTAAAAATTAAAACTTGGAGGGAAAATTTAAATAGTGTTTGATTTTTGTGTTGGGAAAAAATTAAAGGTGGAAATATTTAACTTTGAATTCACTTTTTGGGGAGAACAAGGTAATGATAATGACCGTAACAATTCACCTCAAACAATTCAGTCACAAACCCATCTCGATCCTTTACTCTCATCCATCCGCCTTAAGTGAAGCCGCCACCCGTCAATCTAAGCCGAGATATTCTCCCTCCGCCTTAATTGTGACATGCGAAGCCGCCGAACCTTTAGCCCGAGATCACCCCCATCAATTTCAGCCTGAGATCACCCCCATCAATTTCAGCCCGAGATTGCGAGAAACGGAAAATTTTTCGTCTTTGCCCAAGATCACATCTTGCTCGAGTTCTTCGTCTCTGCTAATGATTGGCCTCTAATTCCGTCTCCTCTTCGCTCGATTTATTAGCATCAACTAAACTAAATTTTAAGTGTACAAAATTTTGGGATGGACTAAGATTTTGGAAGGAACTAAATGTCCTAGGATACGCTAAATTTTCGTATGAACTACGATTTTGAGATGTGAATATCTTAAATGAACTGTGCCCTACGGGCACGATTTTTGACTAATCTTACAAATGATGACTTTTTTAAACTTTATCCTTCGTGGACACCAACATATTACTAGAACAAACATTGGTGATTAGAATGCTGACTAGGACAATGATAATAGGAAAAATGATTTGAATTTGAAATTTGGAAACATATTGTGGTGAAAATTAAAACTTGGTAGAAAAACTTAAATGATGTTTGATTTTTTTGTTGGGTGGAAAAGCTAAAGGGTGGAAATATTTAACTTTGAATTCACTTTTTCGGGGGGGAACAAAAAAATCACCTCCCTCAAATAATAACTGTAACAATGCACCGCAAACAATTCAGCCTCAAACACATCCCGCTCCTTTTCTCTCCTCCCTCCGCCTTAAGTGAAGCCACCACTCGTCAATCTAGGTCGAGGTACTCTCCCTCCGCCGTAGTTGTGACATGTGAAGCTGCCAAACCTCTAGCCCGAGATCGTATCTTGCTCGAGTTCTTCGTCTCTGCTATCTTGATGGGCATCTCATTCCGTCTCCTCTTCACCTAGTTGATTGGCGTTAACTAAATTTTATGTGTACAAAATTTTGAAAAGAACTAAGATTTTGGAAGGAACTAAATTTCCTGGGATGAGCTAAATTTTCGAGGGAGCTAAAATTTTGAGGGGGAATATCGTAAATCAACTGTGCCATACAGGTACGGGTTATGACTAATATATCTATATACAAGAGAGGGATGTCAACTTGTCACATTCACAAGCTGGCTGGGACAAACTCAGTGGGTCTTAATGGGAGGTAGGGTTTTGGGCTTTGGTTTGGGGTCCTCCCCTCAATGATACCGACACACCCACCCATAATTCTCACGCTTTTTTGGTTGCGCGCATGCATAAAGAGGAATGAGAGCTCAAAGAGGGAAATGAGAGAGTTTGAGAGTGGCTTTTCAATCTCTAAATGATTTGCAATAGCATCAAGAAGTTCTAATCATATCATCCCTCTCATATATATATATATGAACCCTATATCAACCCTCAAACCCCAAGAAAACAGCAAAAACAAAAGGCTGCAACGGCTAGTTTCTGGGCAGAAACGTCACTGACAGTCGATTGATGACCAAATGACAGTCGACTGTCCAACGGCTAGAAAATATCCAACGGCTATATTCTGATCCATGCCAGTCGACTGATGAAGTCGATACAGTCGACTGTGAACAGGATAGGCGCCTGTAAAATCTTCAGCAGGCGACTGCTGCAGGGGATGGAATAAACAGAGAGCTGCACTCTTTCTCCAAATAAGCAAATAGGCGACTGAGGACAAGTAGACAGTCGACTGTAAAATAGCCAGGTGACTGTAAACCCTTCATCATTCGTCTGCTGCAGGAGATGAAGAAAAACTGAGAGAGGCAGTATATGCACTTACGCTACTCAGATGACTGTTGACCAATTCACAAGCGACTGTAAATATACAGGCGACTATAAACTGAGCATCAGTCGACTGATGCAAAAAGCTCAAGTAGAGTCAATAGAAATGTTGACTTGAGCTGTGCATTACAGTCGACTGTAGAAGGATCGACAAACGACTGGAAATCACCCAGTCGACTGTGAATCCTTCAGTAGGCGACTGATGGAGAACCAGAGACTCCAAATGAGTCTTTGGTCATGATGAGCCTATTGGATTAGATTCTATGATAATCCTAAGTCTCACTAAGATGGTTAAATGCATGTGCATGTATGAGGAGACCATTTATCAAGGCATTACATTAACCTAGACTCAAATGAGAGAGAAAGCAATAAAGGAAACATTACATGTATTACATTGCTTTTCTTAGAGTCTATGTCTTCAATCTTGATGCCTTGATGCTCTCCATCATCTCCAAGCTTTGGCACCTCTTGAGTCCAAGCTTTGGCCCTTCTCCACTTGATGTCCATCCTTACACCAAGTGTTTAGTCTCCAAAAGAAGATATTCTTGAAATGAACTATGAGACTAAAACAAGAGAGTTATTAGCAACAACATAATGTTGTGATCATCATCAAAATAACATTGGTATGAAAAACCAATACTCAACAAAACGACAATAGTTGTATGCAAGATTTTAATAGGAAAATATTCCCTTTTGTGAAATTAGCAGCAGGTTGTAATTGTGAATATAGGAAACTAAGAACTTTAGTAAGAACTTTAGTTTATATGACATGCTTAGAATTCTTGTGTAGGATGTTGTAGTCTTAATATGCCATGCATGCTATATGTGTAATGTTTTATATCAACATGTCATGTTATATGCACTCTTACTAGAATCAGCATACTTTATGTTAGTTGTTGCGAGGGACATATACCAAGTTTATGTTGTATATCTATAATTGGAAAATGAGAACATGTTTGTTATGTGGAAACAATAGAATTTTGTGATGATTCTGAATATATGAAACTATGGTCGTGGTTAGTCCCGACATCGGCATAATGATGGCAGTAATGAGAAATGTTGTGAAAGTTGTAATTGAGCCCACTAAATATAACATACCAAAAATAAAGTATGAAACTTAGAGTGAGACAGAGTGTTAAATGTCTCGAGTGCTCGATCCATTCTAAAATAGGTGAGACTCCAGATACGGGTTTGGAAAAAACGCGGGTAAATTTTAGGAGCTAAGTAGCGGATATGATAGATTACTCACTCGCTTGTCACTACCAGAAGGGGGGGACTTGAGTTAGAGAGGTCAGTGGTGTACTCGTGATGCACCATGCGGTAATTATTGGTTTTCTCCGTTTGTTCGATAAAACCTGAGATTTGTCTCACTCCCGTATCTTACCCCGTTCGGGTAGGGAGTTACCAGAGGCCCATCCAGTGCCTGTGTCGCTAGTTGAGGTACCACTTTTCACATACCCTAGGTGAAGTCCGTCTCCTTAGCGTCCTACGATTTACTCGGATTTTTGAATAATCACTAAACGTCTAATTTTAACTAACTTAGTCTGTAATTTCTATTCTCGGTGACTTTTTACTTCCAGCACTTGTATGTTGTTCATTTAAATTCTGCATTAGTTCTGTGGTTGTTGTGTCCTATAGATAGATGATTAGTTAGAAGGACTAGTTCTAAAACTGGATCATACTAGTGATGTTAGGAGTTCCTACTGGGTCACGCGTTGACGTGCTCCCTTTGTGGTTTCAAGAGTTGGACCAGAGCAACCTGTGTGGGTTTCGAAGACGGAGACCGGTTCCAGCACCTCAGAGCTAGAGCCTGCCAACTTTGTCCAGTTGGACTTTTCTGGGGTAGATTAGTGGGTGTATTGTACCAGGTGTGGACACCTTTTGTACTTTTTGGGTTGGTGTTTCTCTTTTTGTTGTACCCTCCACTTTTGGACATCATGTACAGCTAATGCATGTATAAGTACTCTATTTAATATAATGTAATTTACAGTTTAGTTATGTTTTCTTTTCAGTACTGCGAATTTTAAATTCTGTTGGAGCACTTTACTTTTCTTCTGTTGTACTATTACAGTTTTGTTGCAGTGGCCTGTTTATTTAATTAATTTAACCACAATTATGTCTAGTAGTATTTAGATATAAGAGCTCGAAGCCCTGAGTCTGAATACTACGACGGTTTAGTTAGCTTCGTATCTCCGTTATTTGGGAGAGCGGGGCGTGACATGCATTCCGCTTTCATTAAAAAGCAATGGCAAGCTTACAAATAAATGGAATGTGTGGGGATTTTGTTTGGCTTTCCGATAACCTCACGCCAATCCCAAAACCCAAGCCCTCACCCCATGTGGGACCCACCATTGCCATGTGACACAACCTAGGCCACGCCTTTGTCCTAGTGGGACAAAGGTGGGGCCCACTTCTTGTCCAATTGGGACATAGATGTTTGTCTCCCTCCCTCGATTCGTGGTCAGCCCCTTGCTCAGCAGTCACATCCTTGACTTTCTTCGTCTAAAGCTCAGTGTCTCAGGAAGAGCAGACCCCTGCGCTTTTGGGGCTTAAAGGCTTTCGAGGCGCAGAAACAGTGTACGACAGTTGGGGAACTGCATGTTCCCTTACCCTCTACTTCCTCCTCCTGAGGGGGTGTTTTCATCTTCATCACCGCCCTCTGGCTCGTCATGACTCAATAAGAGAGTCCACATGGCTCTGCTCCCAGCTTCCAGAGCTGGGTTACGGATTGGCTCTTGGAAGAGAGCAAGTGCAAGATCAGCAGCAGAGGTGCCTACAACCTGGGGCCTCAGGGTTCATGCCTTATCCCTTACCTGTAGACCCATGCCGGTCTAGGACTTCACCATAAGAGGATTGGGGGCATAGGGCTTCTTCCTATTTCCCATAAGGTAGGCGACATTCGTTCATGTACGATATGGTTATGGTATGGTACGCCCACTCCATTCGAGCAAGGGCCAGATTGGAGCTTCACGCTCTTGCCAAAGGAAAACAAAGAGGGGTCAACAATTGAGTGAGAAATTTAAATGGCCGACCTCTGAGCTAGTATCGCAAGCAGTAGGAGAAGCCTCACAGAGCTACATGTCCTTCTCGGCAGGCATGGATTGTAGTGCAAGGATCGCCTGCTTCGACATTAACTCGTCATGGGACTTGGTGACGACATATTGAGCATCTATCCGTACCTGCCAGTTCATGTCACGCCCCGCTTCCCTAAAATGGAGGCGAGACGTGAGAAGGTCCGCACGAGAGTGGAGCTGTGAAGCCCCAAACCCGATAAACGTCAATAAAACATAAGCAGGTTCATGTAACCACAAACGGAACAACAATAATAACACAAGGAGAGACAGAAATAAAATCTCAAATCTCATAATTTGTCCAACATGAAGATTAAGTTCAACATCCAGAAAAGCCACCAGGCTAAAAGAAAGAGTCTAAAGGCCCAGAACAAGGCCAACAAAAGGAACAACGAAACAAAGTATAGGTGCCACGCACCGACAACTAAACAGCAGTCTAAACAAATAAAGGGAAAGCTCAACGAAGACACTAGGACTGGTCCCCAGTGTCCACGTACTCCTCGCCAAACACAGGCTCGGGCTCGGCGTCAGCAAACACCTCGTCCTCTACGATGTACTCAGGCTCAGGGTCTAACATGTGTCACCCAAAAGAGTAAAGGGGCACATATCAGCAAGTCTAAAAGACTTGGGCAAGGAAACTGAAAGTAAGGCAAACTAACAACCTAGCAGTTATAGTATGCATGACATGGCAGTTATAAAACGAGCGCACAAGCAAGACATGGTGAAACAATAAGTACAAGAGAACAATTATCGGGACACGTCAAGAGTAGCCAAGCTACTAACAATCTCAAGCATTTCACTAGTCACGTTTCAAGTTGTTTGTAGATGTTTACGCCTTACAGCTGAAATTGTCTTTCTTTCACGCTGATTGGCCGCTTAACACTACCCCAAAACCCAGAGTTTACGCCTTACAACTGCAGTTGCTTATCGCGCAGACTCCCAGTTGAATGACCGCTTAACTCTTATCCCATCCCACACATAAACAAGCCAGGGTCCCTGTACATGAGCCCAGTAAATGAGCCAGGGTTGCCCCGCACGGGAGCTTGTTTTCTATATCACGAATCAAGAAGTATTTGGCGTAGGGGACACCTAGCCTCAATATCGAGCGTTGGGGTTAGCAACTCATTATGCTCGCTTCTGGTCACGAGCCAGGAAGTACAAGTATTGTAGCGTGTGCTACACAATCACGGGAACATTTAAAGAACGCAATGACATGACAATTAGTTTGCGTACCGTTAATGGAAATTAAACATGACATGGTAATTGTGCAACATGATAAATGTCGGATCTAGCTTCGTTGTCAAGCTAGTTCCTAAATTTGCGCCTAGGCGAGTATCATTTCATCGCCTAGTCTCTTTTACGCCTACAATAAGCAAATGGCCTAAGATATGGCCCAAAACCCTAAGTGGCAAGTTTCACATGCCTAGCACCGAGGATGACGATCAATGAGGGTTCGTCCCACGGACGCTAATCTACGGGGAAGTCGCTGTTATGGAGAAACAATCATCAAAACAACATTCATTTCATTAGGGTTTCACAAAAACACAACGGGTTATGAAAACTTTAAGAGATCGATTATTACCGTATAGGAAGCGGAAGAATGATGCCGAGCAAGCACGGCAACGGAAGAAACGCTCCTGAGAACCTAGGGTTCAGATCTGGAATAGATGGGGGAACATATGGAGAAATGGGGTTTTGGGGGATTTTGGGGGTTTGATGAAAGTTTGAGGAAGATGAGAGGTAGAATGTGTTAAATGAGGGTTTGGATGAGGGATTTTGGGCTTGGGATGAAGGAATAAGGGTTTGAGGTAGTAGGGGGCTCAATGGGGGAGAAATTAGGTTTAGAGTTGAAGAAGAAGAAGAAGAAAACGTTTGGGAGGGGTTTAAATAGGAAGGGCTGGTGGCTGCCCAGAAATTAGGGTTTCGACACTGATTAGTCGGTCAAAGAACAACCACTGACCGACTAGTTTGGGAACCAGTCGGTCGGTTGACCAACGCAGACCGACTAAGTCCAAACAGTAACTCCTGTACAAAAATAGGATTTAGATTTAGTCGGTCAAATAACAACTACTGACCGACTAGTTTGACATCTAGTCGGTCGATGAACGTTCTTAGACCGACTAAAAGTGAACAGTACTCGACTGTACAGAAGAACTAAGAATTAGTCGGTCTGAGTACAAAACTTAACCGACTAGTTTAACAACTAGTCGGTCGAAAGATGAACTTAGACCGACTAAGAATGAACAGTAACTGGTACCAAAAATAGTTAATGAGTTAGTCGGTTAAAGAAGCATTGCCGACCGACTAGTTTGAAACCTAGTCGGTCAACCAACGTTCTTAGACCGACTAACGATAAACAGTAACTCCTGAGAAATTTAGAAAGCCAACTAGTCGGTTCAAGAAGGTTTTCTGACCGACTGGATCGTCATCTAGTCGGTCGGTGCCCCTTCTTACACCGGCAAATGAGCACCAAAAGTTCCGAAATGGAGCGCGAAGCTCCGGGATCGATTCCTAAGACTCCTAGGCTTGATCTAACAATAAGATATGACCGATATGAAGCCCGTCACAAATGACTTACTCCAAAATCGACGGTTCTAAGGAAGAAGCTAGAAAATCACGACGAAACGATCGAAAATGAAAGCTACGGAGACGAAAATCACACATAAGGAGAAAATCCACCATAACATATAATATAATATAATAAATCCAGATACATGAAAACCAGTCGTTACATCCTCCCCAACTTAAGAAAAATTCCGTCCTCGGAATTTCCCAACACTCACGTGTCCGGGAACAAAAGTGGGAAACGCTCTCGCATCTCATCCTCATTCTCCCAAGTAGACTCTCCAGGCGAGCCGTGTCGCCACATCACCCTCACAAGATCGACAACCTTGTTCCGAAGTGACTTCTGACACCTGTCCAGAATCTGCACTGACTGCTGGTCATACGTCATATCGGGGCGAACGGTAATCTCCGAGAAATCCACAGCATGAGATGGATCGCTAATGTATCGACGAAGCTGCGACACATGGAAAACATTGTGAACTCCCTCCAAAGATGGCGGCAAGGCTAAGCGGTAAGCTACCTCGCCAATTCTCTCCAGAATATCAAACGGTCCAATGTATCGCGGGCTCAACTTCCATCGCTTCCCAAAGAGAATCACACCAAGATTCGGGGAAATCCTCAGAAACACATGGTCGCCCGGCTGAAACTCCAAAGGACGACGTTTAGCATCCGCCCAATGCTTAAAACGGTCCTGAGCAATCCTCAACCTCTCCCGAATGTTCCTGACAACCTCCACAGCCTCCACAATCATCTCAGGTCCCAACAGCTCCCGATCACCAACGTCATCCCAACTCAATGGCGATCGACATTTCCTCCCATAAAGAGCGGCGAAAGGCGCCATGCCAATACTCGCCTGGAAGCTGTTGTTGTAAGAAAACTCCACCAGATGTAGATGGTCCTCCCACAAACCCTTAAAATCCAACATGCACGCCCTCAGCATGTCCTCCAAGATCTGAATCGTCCTCTCGGACTGGCCATCCGTCTGCGGATGGTACGCCGTGCTGAAACTCAGACGCGTACCCAAACTCTTCTGCAAACTCTGCCAGAACTGAGATGTGAACCTCGTGTCTCTGTCCGACACGATACTCATGGGGACTCCGTGAAGTCAGACGACCTCCTCCATATATCTCCTTGCTAGCGCCTCAGTGGACTGTCCAACTCGGAAAGGAATAAAGTGCGCGGATTTGGTCAATCGGTCTACGATCACCCAAATCGCGTCATTCTGCTTCGGACTCCGAGGTAGTCCAGTCACGAAATCCATAGTGATGTGTTGCCATTTCCACTCTGGAATCAGAAGTGGTTGTAGCAACCCGGCCGTACGCTGATGCTCCGCCTTCACTTGCTGGCAAGCCAAGCACTTGGCTACACTCCGAGCCACTCCTCTTCATGCCATGCCACCAAAAGTTCAGACGAAGATCCTGGTACATCTTGGTCCCACCAGGATGCACAGAATACGGCGAACTGTGTGCCTCCACCATCAACTCCTCTCTAATATCCCCAGCTGGCACACACAACCTGGCTCCAAACCTCAGCGAGCCATCCTCATGAATCAAAAAGTCAGCCCGCAGACCGGCTTCCACCTGCTCCCGAATCTTCACCAGCTTCAGATCCTCCGCTTGGCCAGCCTTGATCCGATCCACAATCGTCGACTGTATCTGCATACACATCCACGAAGAAACCTCCCCAGGAAGAACAATCTCCACACCAGACTCGCAAAAATCCTGCTGCAATCTCCACTGCGAGGTCAAAATCATCACCGCTGGAAGCCTACTCAGCGCATCAGGAACCATATTCACCTTGCCAGGGTGATACTGCAAATCAATCTCATAATCCGCCATGAGCTCCAACCATCGACGCTGTCGCATGTTGAGCTCCTTCTGAGTAAAAATATACTTCAAGCTTTTGTGATCGGTGAAGATCTTCACTTTCTCACTCAGCAGGAAGTGCCTCCAAATCTTAAGAGCAAACACAACGGCAGCCAACTCCAAATCATGCGTCGGGTAATTCTTCTCATGAACCTTGAGCTGACGAGAAGCATACGCCACAACATGCCCGTGCTGATGCAACACACAACCGAGACCCTTGCCAGAAGCATCGCAAAAGATCTCAAATCCACCGCTGCGATCAGGCACAACAAGAATGGGGGCAGTCGTCAATCTCTCCCTCAGAACACCAAAAGCATCCTCACAATCACCCGACCAAACAAAAGCAACATCCTTCCGCGTCAACCTGGTCATCGGCTCAGCAATACGGGAAAAGCCCTTAATGAAACGCCGATAATATCCCGCCAAACCAAGGAAACTCCGGATCTTAGACGCTGACCGCGGAACATGCCACTCTCTGATGGCCCTAATCTTCTCGGGATCCACAGAAATACCATCCCCAGTCACCACATGCCCCAGAAAAGCAACCCTGTCCAGCCAAAACTCGCACTTCGAAAACTTGGCATACATCCGATGCTTCCTCAAAATTTCCAATACCGTCCTCAAGTGCGAGGCATGCTCCTCCTCCGACTTTGAATAGATCAGAATGTCGTCAATAAAGATAACGACAAACTTATCCAAAAAGTCATAGAAAATCAGGTTCATCAGATTCATGAAAACTGCGGGTGCGTTGGTTACACCGAAAGGCATAACCACAAACTCGTAGTGTCCATACTTCGTCCTAAAGGCTGTCTTCGGAACATCTCCCTTCTTCACCTTCAACTGATGGTAACCACTCCTCAAATCCAATTTAGAAAACACCCTCGAACCTCCAAGCTGATCAAAAATATCATCGATGCGAGGCAACGGGTATTTATTCTTGATGGTCACCGCATTCAAACTCCCGATAGTCCACGCACATGCGACGCGAACCATTCTTCTTCTTCACCAGCAGCACCGGTGCTCCCCATGGATACACACTAGGGTTGATATAACCCTTCTGCAAAAGCTCATCCAGCTGCTTCCGTAATTCCTCCAACTCAGCGGGTGCCATACGATACGGCGCCTTCGAAATCGGCTGCGCTCCCGGAACAAGATCGATAGAAAAGTCTAAATCTTGATCAGGTGGCAAACCAGACATCTCCTCGGGGAAGACGTCATCAAAATCCCGCACAACCGCTGGCCTCTCCAACTCCATCTGCATAGCCACAACCTCCACCGGCCTGGCCCGAAACCTGACAGGACCAAGCGAGCTGCTACCACGGCTGAACTCAAATACTGGATGTCCGGGAATCTCGAACACCACCTTCTTCCTCCGACAGTCGATTGTAGCATAGAAGCTCGCAAGCCAATCCATCCCAAGGACCGCATCATAGTTGATGATGTCGTGGACAATGAAATCAGCGTAAAGCTCATGTCCACAGACCACCAACGAGCAAGAATTGCAACCAAGATGCACCGAGACCACGCCATTCCCTGTAACGATATTCCAACTCTTGGGAAGAGGGGACGTCGACAAGGAATGCTTCTCCACGAAGCTCCGAGAAATAATGCACATCGATGCACCAGAGTCAAAGAGGACTCGTGCAGGAAATGTGCACACCAAAACCACACCTAACAAGCAATTAACAATCAAACCCTAGTCTAGCAAACAATCATGTTCAAGTAAACAACACAATCTAACAATCAAAACCAGCTAGGAAGGTAACAGCTAGAGTGAGGATTACCTGCGATAACCTCATCCACAGCCTCGCTCTCCACAACGGTCATCAGAAAAGCCTGCCTCCTCGGCGGAATAGCCTGCTGAAAAGCCTGCCTCTGTGGAACAAGAGCTGCTCCACGTCTAGCAGGAACAGACGCTCGCTGCTGCAACGGCTGTGCTACAACAGGTGCCCTCCGCAGCGGATTCGCATGCCGACAATCCTTCGCGACATGAGAAGCATCACCACAAACCAAACACTGGCCCAGAAACTTCCTACACTGATCATTGATGTGGCCAGGCTTGCCGCAGAAATGGCAAGTCTTCTGAATAGGCCCTCCTGGCCTTTTGAACTGAGCTGACTGATTAGTCTTGAAACCAGGCCTAACCACCGCCCTGGCCTGCTCCATAGGCCTCTTCCCAGCACCAGAAACATGTCCTCTCCTCTGACTCAGGTTCAGCTCCTGCCTCCTCGCAGCGACCAGAACCTTCTGATAAGAGTCCAGATCAGAGGAAGACACAAAACTCTGGAGCTCCAAAGCAAGTCCCTGCAGGAACCTCTGAGCCCTCTCATCAGCATCCTACACCATCTTCGGTGCGAACCGACTCAGCCTAGTGAACTCTTGGTGGTACAGGTCCACCGTCAAGCTCCCTTGCTTCAGATCAATACAGCGCTGCATCATCTCCTTCCTAGCAGCCTTCGGAAAGAACTCCTCATCAAACCTAGACTTAAAGGTAGTCCAAGCTATCGGCTCCACCAGCATCTTCTCTTCCGCATCCCACCAGTTTCGAGCATTATCCTTGAGTTGCCTCTTCGCCAAATCAACCCATCCAGCCGGGGTGATCTTGGCCATTTTCAAGTTATCCTCTATGTTCCGAATCCACTCATCGGCATCTAGAGGACCCTCAGACCCATCAAAATATGCGGGACCCAGCTCCCAAAATTGCTTCGCTCCCGGCTCGGAGCGAGGGGCATCCGGAAGTGCCCGGGCAGCTCGAGCAAGTGGAGCATTCTGGACTTGCAGGAGCACGCCCTGCTGCACTTGCATAATCTGAAGCATCATCCGCATCATCTCTCCATTGGTGGGTTCCCGCTCAGGCTCCTCATCATGAGGGGGCGCACCACTACCTCCACCACGGGTGAATCGCCTTCCTGCCATCTAATGACACAGAAAACGAAGCAGATTAGACTCATAGCTTATGACTCAGACGTCGAACTTAGTTTATTAGACGTTCTAATATTATTATCGTTATTCCGATAATCGCAGTTACAGAAGAGGACCTGCATGGGCCACCAACAAAACATGTCACGCCCCGCTTCCCTAAAATGGAGGCGAGACGTGAGAAGGTCCGCATGAGAGTGGAGCTGTGAAGCCCCAAACCCGATAAGCGTCAATAAAACATAAGCAGGTTCCTGTAACCACAAATGGAACAACAATAATAACACAAGGAGAGACAGAAATAAAATCTCAAATCTCATAATTTGTCCAACATGAAGATTAAGTTCAACATCCAGAAAAGCCACCAGGCTAAAAGAAAGAGTCTAAAGGCCCAGAACAAGGCCAACAAAAGGAACAACGAAACAAAGTATAGGTGCCATGCACCGACAACTAAACAACAGTCTAAACAAAAAAGGGAAAGCTCAACGAAGACACTAGGACTGGTCCCCAGTGTCCACGTACTCCTCGCCAAACACAGGCTCGGGCTCGGCGTCAGCAAACACCTCGTCCTCTACGATGTACTCAGGCTCAGGGTCTAACATGTGTCACCCAAAAGAGTAAAGGGGCACATGTCAGCAAGTCTAAAAGACTTGGGCAAAGAAACTGAAAGTAAGGCAAACTAACAACCTAGCAGTTATAGTATGCATGACATGGCAGTTATAAAACGAGCGCACAAGCAAGACATGGTGAAACAATAAGTACAAGAGAACAATTATCGGGACAAGTCAAGAGTAGCCAAGCTACTAACAATCTCAATCATTTCACTAGTCACGTTTCAAGTTGTTTGTAGATGTTTACGCCTTACAGCTGAAATTGTCTTTCTTTCACGCTGATTGGCCACTTAACACTACCCCAAAACCCAGAGTTTACGCTTTACAACTGCAGTTGCTGATCGGGCAGACTCCCAGTTGAATGACCGATTAACTCTTACCCCATCCCACACGTAAACAAGCCAGGGTCCCTGTACATGAGCCCAGTAAATGAGCCAGGGTTGCCCCGCACGGGAGCTTGTTTTCTATATCACGAATCAGGAAGTATTTGGCGTAGGGGACACCTAGCCTCAATATCGAGCGTTGGGGTTAGCAACTCATTATGCTCGCTTCTGGTCACGAGCCAGGAAGTACAAGTATTGTAGCGTGTCCTACGCAATCACGGAAACATTTAAAGAACGCAATGACATGATAATTAGTTTGCGTACCGTTAATGGAAATTAAACATGACATGGTAATTGTGCAACATGATAAATATCGGATCTAGCTTCGTTGTCAAGCTAGTTCCTAAATTTGCGCCTAGGCGAGTATCATTTCGTCGCATAGTCTCTTTTACGCCTACAACAAGCAAATGGCCTAAGATATGGCCCAAAACCCTAAGTGGCAAGTTTCACATGCCTAGCACCGAGGATGACGATCAACGAGGGTTCGTCTCACGGACGCTAATCTACGGGGAAGTCGCTGTTATGGAGAAACAATCATCAAAACAACATTCATTTCATTAGGGTTTCACAAAAACACAACGGGTTATGAAAACTTTAAGAGATCGATTATTACCGTATAGGAAGCGGAAGAATGATGTCGAGCAAGCACGACAACTGAAGAAACGCTCCGGGGAACCAAGGGTTCAGATCTGGAATAGATGGGGGAACATATGGAGAAATGGGGTTTTGGGAGATTTTGGGGGTTTGATGAAAGTTTGAGGAAGATGAGAGGTAGAATGTGTTAAATGAGGGTTTGGATGATGTATTTTGGGCTTGGGATGAAGGAATAAGGGTTTGAGGTAGTAGGGGGCTCAATGGGGGAGAAATTAGGTTTAGAGTTGAAGAAGAAGAAGAAGAAAATGTTTGGGAGGGGTTTAAATAGGAAGGGCTGGCGGCTGCCCAGAAATTAGGGTTTCGACACTGATTAGTCGGTCAAAGAACAACCACTGACCGACTAGTTTAGGAACCAGTCGGTCGGTTGACCAACGCAGACCGACTAAGTCCAAACAGTAACTCCTGTACAAAAATAGGATTTAGATTTAGTCGGTCAAATAACAACTACTGACCGACTAGTTTGACATCTAGTCGGTCGATGAACGTTCTTAGACCGACTAAAAGTGAACAGTACTCGACTGTACAGAAGAACTAAGAATTAGTCGGTCTGAGTACAAAACTTAACCGACTAGTTTAACAACTAATCGGTCGAAAGATGAACTTAGACCGACTAAGAATGAACAGTAACTGGTACCAAAAATAGTTAATGAGTTAGTCGGTTAAAGAAGCATTGCCGACCGACTAGTTTGCAACCTAGTCGGTCAACCAACGTTCTTAGACCGACAAACGATAAACAGTAACTCCTGAGAAATTTAGAAAGCCAACTAGTCGGTTCAAGAAGGTTTTCCGACCGACTGGATCGTCATCTAGTCGGTCGGTGCCCCTTCTTACACCGGCTAATGAGCACCAAAAGTTCCGAAATAGAGCACGAAGCTCCGGGATCGATTCCTAAGACTCCTAGGCTTGATCTAACAATAAGATATGATCGATATGAAGCCCGTCACGAATGACTTACTCCAAAATCGACGGTTCTAAGGAAGAAGCTAGAAAATCACGACGAAACGATCGAAAATGAAAGCTACGGAGACGAAAACCACACATAAGGAGAAAATCCACCAAAACATATAATATAATATAATAAATCCAGATACATGAAAACCAGTCGTTACATCCTCCCCAACTTAAGAAAAATTCCGTCCTCGGAATTTTCCAACACTCACGTGTCCGGGAACAAAAGTGGGAAACGCTCTCGCATCTCATCCTCATTCTCCCAAGTAGACTCTCCAGGCGAGCCGTGTCGCCACATCACCCTCACAAGATCGACAACCTTGTTCCGAAGTGACTTCTGACACCTGTCCAGAATCTGCACTGACTGCTGGTCATACGTCATATCGGGGCGAACGGTAATCTCCGAGAAATCCACAGCATGAGATGGATCGCTAATGTATCGACGAAGCTGCGACACATGGAAAACATTGTGAACTCCCTCCAAAGATGGCAGCAAGGCTAAGCGGTAAGCTACCTCGCCAATTCTCTCCAGAATATCAAACGGTCCAATGTATCGCGGGCTCAACTTCAATCGCTTCCCAAAGCGAATCACACCACGATTCGGGGAAATCCTCAGAAACACATGGTCGCCCGGCTGAAACTCCAAAGGACGACATTTAGCATCCGCCCAATGCTTAAAACGGTCCTGAGCAATCCTCAACCTCTCCCGAATGTTCCTGACAACCTCCACAGCCTCCACAATCATCTCAGGTCCCAACAGCTCCCGATCACCAACGTCATCCCAACTCAATGGCGATCGACATTTCCTCCCATAAAGAGCGGACTAAGCCTAAAAAGGCTAGATTTGATCACAACCATCTAATCTCCTCAGACAGAAATGGAATGTAACTGTTCGGATCCCATGATTGAGCAATGTCTATGTGATATAAATACTCACAAATCAAGACTTGATGCGTTAGCAAATGCATGCATTCAAGAAATGACTTGGTCGCTTTGGGTCTCGAGAGGGAGTACGATCGTGTCAGCCTTGTCTTCTTAGAACCCAAGTGATGGCAGCCCATGTCAACGAAACATGATTTGGGCACCATCTCTGGGCACCTTTCACTTGGCGTGAGTGCAACATTCTCAAAGCAAGTTGGTCCAATCGAATGAGGTTGGCCGATACCTCATAACTGTTTGGTTTCTCTCCAGTTCGTCGTCTCGCCACTCCATGTCTGACCTCAGGAGGCAGCTCAAGGCGGCAGTGTCGAGCCAGAAGACAATGTGCCATTATAGATGATGCCTTAGACTGGGGACAACCAGCACTAGGTCCTAGCTGAGCTGAACAGATGAGACCCATTAGAAATCATACACATTCCCAAGGATTACATGTCCTCGGCTTAAGGGGTCAGCCTGACTAGACCCGACAACAGCCAGTAGGGACGACCTCCACGAGCTAGCCTCCTTCTACACCATAGCTTTGCAAGAACGAACTCTATGGGTTGGCTCCCTCATTGGCACAACTCTAAAGGGACGACCCCGCGAGGTTGGCTTCCTCAGCAGCAGAGTTCTATCGGAATGACCTCCATGAGATTTGTCCCCTCAACGGTGGCCCTATGTGAGGACAACCTCGGTACACCCAGTAAGCTCCTCATTAGCGAACTCCTGAAGGACGACCTCAGCAATTGTGGTCGGCCCTTCGACTTTATGGCCCGTACACTCACTTGCCTGGCAGGATCAGCCCGTGCGACCTAGCAGCACGATCTCGAACAGACGAGTCACATCATCTTCAGATCGTTACCAATAGATCTGTCCAACATGTATGTGCCAGCTAGCTTTATCAGAGGAATACATGGCTAGCTTTATCAGAGGGCTATGCGTTTCGCTTTGTCAAAAGGACACACAGCCAACTTTATCAGGGGAGCAGTGATGGCGGTCACGATCTAGATTCCAACAAATCCTCTGACGATTTTGTTACAAGGGACGTGTGGAATCTTCTAACATGGATTAACCGCCCCCCCCCATTGTATAGAACCGACGATGCGTCCCCTTCATCAAGTACTGCAAAATTAGCCCTAGCATCTCTATCTCTAATATCATCACCAAAACCCTAGTAGTGGCTACACCCAGCTAATGCTCACTCTTTCATCCGCTTGATACTGACTTTCTGTTTCTACTGACATGCTTTATAAACATTTCAGGCGATGTCGAAAGAACCCCTCTATCGGCCCGACGAAAACTTGTCTGGACTCTCTGTAGTGTGAATGCTCTCATCGACCGTCGAGATCTGGCTCCACGAGATTCTAGGCATCACCAGCTCCTACTCCGGTTTTTGTTTGTTTGGAGTGAATGGATAGGAGCTGGTTTTAACCCCACCAGACCCTTTCATCCAACTAGAGCTACATGTTGCTTGTACTCCCTATTCTTGTGCGTTTGAAGGGATCCGGAAGTGGTTGGTCTTAACCCACCCTTGCACTTTCATCCAAAAGTAGTAATGATTTTAATTTATTATTATTATTATTATTATTATTATTATTATTATTATTATTTTGATCCTTCAGAAAGCTTGGTTAACGTGGTTAACGGCGCTCGTACCCTCGCCACCAGGGATCGAATCCTGGTGACCCTGCAGGCAACGGGGGAATATGCCACCAATCGGACACCGTCAACGAGCAATTGCAAAAAATGCAAATAATATTATTTTATTATTTTAAGTTTGCAAAAAATCTGGCAAGCTTATATCAAAGTTCAAAACTTGCCAACGGGCACTTGCTCAAATGGCATTCTCTCACCCTTCCTTCCTGGATGGCGTGGGATCGAGAACCGACCGACACACTTTTGTTGAGAGAGAGACGAAATTTTCTTGCAATAGGAATGAGTAACCATGGCAAAACACCATGGCTCTACCTTTATTCACATCTTCATTGTAGCAGCCCAAGAGTCACTCACTAAAGGCTTGGTGGGGTGGTGGTGTAAATGGAGAGATAAATGAGGAGGGAGCCAAAGTGCCTCCCTTAACTCATAACACTCTCCATTATCCATCCATTACTCTAGGACTTGGCCTATGAATTCTTCAGGATTCATAAAGCTAGTATGGTGGATACTTCTGGATCCTGAGCCACTGTGGTTGCCTCGTTAAAAATCTTAGCTGCGAAAAACCCAATGGGAAAAACCGTCAGCTTAAGGAAAAAGAGTACACCCACAGGTGACTCCCCCTGATCTATACAAGCCCTATGCTTGTAGATCTTTCAGCTGTCGCATACCAATGTTCTTTACAAGCTTTACAAAAATACATCAGGGTAAAGACTTAGTAAAAAGGTCAGCTAAGTTGTTGCAAGACTGGATCTGCTGAACTTCGATTTGCTTGTCCTCTTTTAGCTCGTGCGTCCAGAAAAACTTGGAAGATATGTGCTTCGTCCTGTCGCCGTTGATGTAGCCCTTTGAAGTTGAGCAATGCATGCGACGTTGTCTTCAAACAGGACAGTAGGCTCCAAATCACCAGTCTTCAGGCGAGTGGAGTGAAGAATGTGTTGGACGACGGAGCGTAGCCAATAACACTCTCTGCTTGCTTCATGGATCGCAATGAGCTCTGAATGATTGGATGACGTAGCTGTTGTGGTTTGTTTTACCGATCTCCAGGAGATAACAGAACCTCCGTAGGTAAACAGAAAATCTGTCTGTGATTTTGCTGTGTGCGGGTCTGAAAGATAACCTGCATAGGCATAACAAAGTAATTGGGGGAGGCACCTCTCTGGTAGTGAAGTCCCAGATCTATTGAACCCTGGAGGTATCGCGGAATATGCTTTACTCTGTTCCAGTGACGCTTTGTAGGCGTTGCACTGTGTCTAGCTAGGAGATTAACTGCAAACGCTATATCGAGACACGTACAGTTAGTCAAATATAGAAGTGCTCCAATGGCACTGAGGCAGAGTACTTCAGGACCTAGTATCTCCTCCCTCTCTTCCAATGGTCAGAAGGGGTCCTTATATACATCTAGTGATCTGACGACCATAGGAGTACTTAAAGGATGACATTTATCCATATGAAACTTGTGCAGAAGTTTCTTTGTATAATTTGATTGGTGCAATAGGATTCCACCGCGTAGGTGTTCAATCTGTAAGCCAAGACAATACTTTATTTTGCCTAGGTCTTTCATTTCAAAAGTATGCTTTAGGCTTTCAGATATCTCATTGATCTCTGCAGGAGATCCTATGAGATTTAAGTCATCAACATATACTGCTATGATGACGAATCATGTTCCCGTTCTTTGATAAAGATACACGGGCAGACTTCATTATTTGTGAATCCTTGTTGTGTAAGGAAATCACTAAGTCTGTTATACCACATTTTGCCCGATTGCTTTAGACCATATAATGATCTATGCAGCCTTACAGAGAATACGTCCCGAGGTATCTCTTTCATCTCTGGGGGTAGATTGAACCCATCAGGAAGTCTCATATAGATCTTTTTATCTACATCGCCATATAGATATGCAGTCACAACGTCCATGAGCTGTATTTCTAGGCTTTCCAGAGAAGTTAGGCTTATTAAAAATCGGAATGTGTTCGCATCCATGACCGGTGAATATGTATCATCATAATCAATCCCCGGTCTTTTAGAAAAACCCTGGGCTACAAGGCGTGCCTTGTAGCGAACGAGCACATTTTCTTCATTTCTTTTTCTTACGAAACCCCACTTATATCCCACAGGTTTAACACCTACTGGTGTTTAGACTACTGGTCCAAAGACTTTGCATTTCAAGAGTGAGTCCAGCTCTACTCTTATTGCCTTGTCCCACTTTGGCCAATCATCTCTGCGTTTACATTCCGCTAGAGATCGTGGTTCGACGTCATCGTCGTATTCAGCGACGTGAACGGCAATAGCGAATGCAAAATCATCGTCGTCGACTGTGCTATGTCTGTCCAGTACCTCTCCAGTACGTACAAAATTTAATGATGGTTCTCCTATTGTTTCCTCTGCAGGGGAAATAAGGAGGAGAGAAGTAGCTGGTCTAAGCTCAGCATCCTGTGGAGGGATAATCTTATTATCTCCAGGAATCTTCCTCTTTCGAGGAGCTTTATCTTTTGAACCTGGTGGGCGTCCTCTTTTCAATTGAGATACAGCCAATTCTGCTGCTAGTGGATTGCATCCATCTTTGGAGATGTCAATCCTAGCTGGTGTGTTAGCAGCAGGGACATGTGAACGGACAATCTTCTGGTTGTCCGTGAACTTATCCAGCAAAAGATGTACTATATTCTGAATGTGAAGGATCTTGAAGATCTCATCTTCACACAGATTAGTACGTGGATCATATAGGGACAAAGACTTCTGGTCCCAAGTAATAGTCTCAGTAGCTTCAGGCTTCTTAGACTGTGTGCCTAGTTTAGGAAAAAATTTCTCATCCAATTCACAGTCAGCAAGACGTGCCTTAAATGCGTCCCCTGTGAGGGGTTCCAGGTATCTAATAATAGAGAGCAAATCAAACCCAATATAGATACCTAGACGACGCTGAGGACCCATTTTGGTCCTCTGAGGTGGTGCTATTGGGACATATACCGCACAAACAAACACTCTCAGATGAGGGATATCCGGAGGTGCGCCATATGCAAGTTGCATCAGGGATAATGTATGACCTCTAGAGGGCCTTATCCTAATAAGTGACGCGGCATGTAAAATAGCATGCCCCCAAGCATCCACGGGTAACTGGGATTGCATAAGCAATGGACGTGCAATTCATTGGAGTCTCTTTATAAGAGACTCTGCTAATCCGTTCTGGGTGTGAACATGTGCTACTGGATGTTCAACTTCAATACCCGTTGCCCAGCAATAGTCTTCGAAGACTTGTGAAGTAAATTTGCCCGTATTATCAAGACGTAGTTTCTTGATATGGTTATCGGGAAAACGAGCCAGCAACCTTATTATTTGTGCCAATATCTTTGGAAACGCTAGGTTACGGGTGGACAAGAGGCACACATAAGACCATTTAGTGGATGCATCAATCAGTACCATGAAGTACCGAAATGGGCCACTTGCGGGGTGAATAGGTCGGCAAATGTCACATGAATTCTCTCAAGGAAGCCAGGAGACTCTAAACCCATTTTCAGGAGGGAGGGTCTCGTTATTAGTTTTCCCTTGAAACACGGGGGACAAGGAAATTCACCCTTATGAAGAATCTTCAGGTTCTTCAAATTATGTCTATGTGATTCATTGATGATGTGTCACATCATAGCTGATCCAGGGTGACCAAGTCTGTTGTGCCAGAGTTGGAACTCTGGCAATGATGGGCACGCTTAATCATATTGGCTTCTATTGGTTGAATGTGTGTATGGTAGAGACCCGACGAGAGTCCTTTGAATCGTTCGCAGATGGTCTTCTGGCATTCTTCTTGACGAGTTACATACAGATATTCAACTTTATTTTCATCTCTAGTTTCTAAGTGATATCCGTTTAAATGAATGTCCTTGAAACTTACGAGATTCCTACTTGATTTAGGAGAGAATAATGCATTCTTTATTTGAAGTCTTGTGTTATTTGGGAGCAATATTATTGCTTCACCAGATCCTTCGATTATTTTGGACAGTCCTGAAATTGTGATAACATGACCGTCATATTTATTTATGCTATTAAAATAGCAATGTTCGCGAAGGATTGTGTGCGTCGAGGCACTGTGCACTAGGCACTCATACTTCATCTATATAAGCATAACAAAATTTTATTTAAGTAAATGAAAAATGACATTTAAATAAAAGTTCGTACAAAAGCAAACTAAAGATGAAGCTACATGTAATTTTAAATGCATAGATATAAAAATAGGGCTCAATCGAGCAGGTCGTCATTCTCGAAGTCTTTTGCAGTGAAATTCATTTACGGCTGAATAGTCGCCAAGTTTGTTTCAGGCAGAGACTTCTGGCTCGCCTGATACAGTTCCTGGAGGTGGCGAGGAGTGCGGCAGTTTCTGGACCAATGTCCAGTCATGCCACATCTATGGAATTTATCCTGCCAGTTTTTCTTAGGAATTGACACTTGATCAGTGTTCTTACGCTTCCATGTGAAATTTCTCTTTCATTTGTTGTTGTTGGTCTGGGGTGATGCTCCTCGTGCGGGCTTCATTACAGCTTTCCCTTTGTTCTTTATAGCCTTCTTCTTGTTTTTCCACTTCTGGGGAGAAACATGGTGTGCTTCGGGGATAAGGGCAGTACCAGCAGGACGCAAATTATGAGTGGCAAGCAGTAAATCTCTATTCTACTCTGTCCTAAGGAGGCAAAAGATCAAATCAGAGAACTTCTTGAAGTTGCGTTCACGATACTGCTGCATGAGGGTTGCATCTTTCTCGTGAAACGAGGTAAATGTTTTTTCCAACATGTAATGCTCAGTCACTTCTTCACCGCACAACTTCAGACGTGAGGTGATATTATGAAGTGCAGAGTTATACTTAGCAACAGACTTATAGTCCTGAAGTCTGAGGTTCTCCCAATCATAACTAGCACGTGGTAATATTACATCAATTTGATGTTTATACCGTGCCTCCAGCGCTGTCCACAACTCAATTGGGTCCTCTACCGTTAGGTATTCGGCCTTTAAGGTTCAATCTATATGTCTCCTGAAATAGATAATGTCTTTCGCCTTATCCACATCAGAGACAATGGTAGGAGTGCTGCTAGATGATTGGGCTACTTCTGGGGCCTTACTAGCAGAAGCATCGGCCGCTGCAGGGGCCGATGAAGGAGCCAAAATTGAGCCAAGGAGGGCCCTCGAACGCAAGTGGAACTTCAGGTCCACTCGCTAACTCAGGTAATTCTTTCCTGCAGCAGCAAGAACCTCGAAATCGACGCGTGCCAATTTTGCCATTTATCTATGCAATTTAAAATAAGCATGAATTAATTAAAATGTAAATTCATGCATAAAGAATAAAATAAGTAAAATGTGAGGATCGGCCAGATACCCAAAACGTACAAAGTCCAAAGTCCGATTTACAGTTCATAAAGAAAAGAAAAATACAAGTTGAAAACCCAGAAGGGGTCCCTATATTTTGCAAATTTCACCTCCGTCTTCATATGTTGGTACACCAGTCTTTGGCATTTATACATTCAATCCTCACTTACAAATTCTCTCAAAAGAAAATAAAAGTGCAAGGAAATTAAAGGTATCAAATTGGCCGATCCCAAAACACGTTTTAATTTATATAAACATCCACGCAGTTTTAAATATGCTACAGGCACAAAGTAAACAACCACGCATATAACTCAGGCATATATAATATGGAAAAAGAAACTATAAAATATAATAATCTCTCGGACCACGAGGAGACGTCATACACCGTTAGGTTAGATGACTAATGGCAGAACGGTCGCTGGATCCTTAAGATAATTATATTTTGAAAAATCCGAATAATCCAGAAATAAGTAACAATGCAAGAGAGATGTTTAACATAATATTAACAATTTGATTATCTGGGCTTCTGGCTCAAATAAGCAGACAAAATAAATTATTGTTGTAATATGGACTGCAGTCCCATAAGCAAAATTAAACTCATTTTAATTGTCATTATTTTGAACTGGGCTTCAGGCCCAAAAAATAGCCAAACTAATTTAGTGATACGATTTGGGCTGAAATATTCTAGATTTAATTTTACAAGAGGCCTAAATTGTAGGGGTTTTGGCGGACCCTCAGAGCTCGGATCTGTGTCCGTCCTAAGTCGGATGGACCACAGAGGCATAAAGCGCAGCGAAAAATTAAAACTATCTAGCTAAACAATTTAGCTAGGCCCTCAGGGAGCTAGAACCTAGCCCGATCTATGCCAACTTGGGGTAGATCTGACCACCCCAAGATGGATCTATTCTACTGGGACGAAATTAAACTACACTAAAATTACTTAAAGAACATATCCGGAATCTCGACCCTGGGGCAGGCAAGATGTACCGCACCGTCTTCTGACGCTCCTCGTAGCCGAACTGCCTTGACTCGATCCACCCGAGCCGCCTCGCACCCTCGAACCGATCTGCCCGAGCCGACTCCCGCCTCCAAGCCGATCACATGCGGTAGAAGGTTTCACTTGAGTAGACCCGCGTCCTAGACGTCTTGATCCGAATACATACCCCCGTCGTAGTCTTGCTAGGACTAGTCGGAAGAATAGGAAGAAGAGAGAGAGAGAATAGTTTAGTCGTAGATTGAGCTTACTCTAAAATCCGGAGCTACTCGATCGAGGACTTGGTGCATTTTTCAATGAAGAGAGTGCACCCCTATTTATATAGGGAGTCGGCACCTCTCTTTTTGTTGCGAGCAATGTAGGACAAAAACAAATAGAGGAGAAATTAATTTAACTAATTTAAATTTAATTGAAGTTTAGTATGCCTTTCATAAAGGCCAACTTCAATGAATTAATTCTCCTTATCCATTAAACTTTAGACACCAAACAAGCTATCAATTCGAAGGGCTTCGAATGGTGAACGCGTAGTAACGAACGGCGACGAATTTCGACTTCGTTTGACCCCTCAAACAATTGCCCAAAGATGGACAAAAAATCAATTTTCGTAGCCGTCATTAGGAGTTTCAAAAAAAACCTATTTTCACTTAAGTTACGGGCGCGCCCGCTAGGCTTAGCGGGCGCGCCTGCCCAAGGCAATGAGGGCGGGCGGGCGGCCCGCTGTGCAGCGGGCGCGCGCCCGCTGCAACCAGCGGGCCGTGCCTGCTCAGTAGCGGGCGGATGCCCGTTTATCCTTCGCGGATGGGCCTGTTAGCCCAGTGGGTCTAACCCACTTTTGCCTTTGACTGGTTTTGCGTTTCTAGGCTCGTTTGAGCTCCGATTTGGATGCAGTTTGAACCTGTGTTTAGACCGGGACGATCCCGTCAACTAGGTAACCTTTTCCAATGCATTTGTTTCTACAAATATTGTCGTAACAGTTTACGACAAGTTAAATCTTTGTTTGCATCAAATGTAACGATGTCCCTATTGCATCTACGACTTAGTCTCACAACTGGCTTGTGAACATTTAACTATTCATTTTCATCGAATGAATCTCTCTTATTAATCTTTCTATTACTAAGACACGAACGCTACTCGGTGTGAGACCCTACAGCCTAACCTTACTACAGGTTGGGGCTCGAAACCCCTAGACGACGGTCACCACGAGCAGTAGTTGTCGTCCCTATTTCAGAATCATCATAACGTGATCGATCCATTGATAAAAGTATCGTTGGGTGATTAGGGTTCAAAATTGTATATTTTAGCCTTCATTATATGGCATTTTGTGCATAATTTGTTTTCATTTTGGCTCCGATACACTCATTTTGATGATATCACTTAATATTGGAGCTTACCGTTTTTATATGCTTAAACGTAATTTTTACAGCTTATTAGCATCGTCATCTTGGTCTCCTATTATTTTTCAGTTGAATTTTGTGAAGTTCCAATTCCAACGCATATTTTTCCAGAATTTTTGGAGGTCGAAGCAATTTACTGTATTTTTTGGAAGACAGGGTGGCGGTGCTGAAAATTTCTGGGCTAGAAAGTCTACTTTTCCCCTCTTGTGTAGAATTCTGCTATCATTCCAGTGTATATTCCGGCCTAATGATATTTTTCTGTTATTTTACACTTTGTTACGGTTCTATCGTCGCCTGGAACATGTCATTCCGAGGTCGGATGATTTTTCTAGAATTTTCGCAAGACAGGGTGACGGTGCTGAAAATTTCTGCAGATTTGGGCATTGCTTGCAGGTTTGGGCCAGAATCCGACCCGTTTGACTTAAAAACAGACCCGATAAGCTGTGTTTGAGTTATATTGCGAATTTGGGGGTTTTTCAGCCCTAATCTTGATTTTTTCTGAAATGACAGGGAGCTTGGAGGTCATGGGGATGATGGAGAAGCTTTGAGGAGGTGCTCAAGTGTGATGGAAGCTACATTGATGAGAGATTGGTGATATCTTTCCGCTCTCTCTTGTGTATTTTGCATTTCTCATTTTGTATTGAACTTTGGATGAATTTGTCCATGAATCTCATCTTGTTTAGTATGATTGAGTAGTGTGATTGGTGTGGGTTGTGATTTATTATGATGGGTTGTTAATCTTAGTTTTCAATGCCTCTTGTCCATTATATTGTTGATGTTGGATGAATTATTAGGGCACATTTTAATTGGCTAAGACCCAAGTGGGCACTCTTTGAGAAGAGACCATGTTTAAATTTAATTAGTGCCATGATGATGCATCCATCCTTATTGCAATTTATTGTGTTCTTGAATGCTAAATTTTCCGATTGAGTTTCCTTAGTCGGATGATCAATTGAGTTATATGTAGGTAATTAGAGCTTGATTAACACAAATCTTAGTGAACCCACAACCTATGCTCTCCTCCTAGCTATCCTAACTCTCCTTTGGTTCTCTAACCCTACTTATGTTGGTTAGAATTATAGATTCAACACAAATTTTCTCACTAACCCACCGTTAGTTGAGGTTGTTGTATCACGCTATTATCTCTCTTTATCGATCAATTTTACGAGTGTATAACGACTTGTCCCTGTAATCCAACCCGGTACTCACCGGTTATATTTTATTGCATTGACGCTCCTAAGCTTGGGAGTGGAAGGTGTGCCTTCGCGCGTCCTCCGGTTTAACCAATTGGCGTCGTTGCCGGGGACAACGGTTCCTATTATTTGTATTTTTTGATTGATTTTGAAAGTTTTAGTGTGGTGCTACTATCTTTAAGTGTGAGGCTTTTCGATTCTTCATCTTTCACTTATTGTTCATCCTTATTTATTTTACGCTTTTTGAGTCTTTTTGATTGTTTGTTTTTGTTTTTTTTCAAACATGGCAAGTACTTCAAACTCTCTTGGGTTTGACATGCGGGTGACTAAATCCCTACCGACATTCCTTGGTAAGGATGTGGAGAGCCCTTACCTACATATTAAGAAGTTTAAGAGTGCTTGTAAGCTTCATTTTGATGGGAACACGTGTGTAGAACAGTTTTATATTAAATTCTTTCCCTATTCTTTGGATGGTAGTGCATTAAAATGGTTTAAAGTTTATCTCCCACATCTTATTCCATCTTGGCCTGTACTAAAGAAAAAATTTTGTATGAAGTTTTTTCCATCTTACAGGACCCAAACATGGCAAGGAAGAATGGTGACCTTTCCTTAGCGCATCGGTGAGACATTTTTTCAGGCTTAGACGCGTTTTTCAGAGTTAGTGTACGGTTGTCTGCATCATGGATTTGACAGGGTGCGTCTTCTTGGATTATTTTTGGAGGGTCTGTGTCACGCCCCGCTTCCCTAAAATGGAGGCGAGACGTGAAAAGGTCCGCACGAGAGTGGAGCTGTGAAGCCCCAAACCCGATAAGCGTCCATAAAACATAAGCAGGTCCCTGTAACCACAACGGAATGACAATAATAACACAAGGAGAGACTGAAATAAAATCTCATATCTCATAAATTGTCCAACATGAAAAATAAGTCCAACATCCAGAAAAGCCACCAGGCTAAAAGAAAGAGTCTAAAGGCCCAGAACAAGGCCAACAAAAGCAACGACATAACAAAGTATAGGTGCCACGCACCGACAACAAAACAGCAGTCTAAACAAAAGGAAAACACAACGAAGACACTAGGACTGGTCCCCATTGTCCACGTACTCCCCGTCAAACACAATCTCGGGCTCGGCGTCAGCAAACACCTCGTCCTCAACAAGGTACTCAGGCTCAGGATCTAACATGTGTCACCCAAAAGAGTAAAGTGGCACATGTCAGCAAGTCTAAAAGACTTGGGCAAGGAAACTGAAAGTAAGGCAACTAACAACCTAGCAGTTATAGTATGCATGACATGGCATTTATAACATAGGTGCACAAGCAAGGCGTGGCGAGACAATAAGTACAAGAGAACAATTATCGGGACAAGACAAGAGTAGCCAAGCTACCAACAATCTCAATCATTTCACTATTCACGTTTCACTGTTGTTTGTAGATGTTTACGCCTTACAGCTGAATGGTTTCACATTCACGCTGATTGGCCGCTTAACAACTACCCCAAACCCAGAGTTTACGCCTTACCACTGCAGTTGCTGATCGGGTAGACTCCCAGTTGATTGGCCGCTTAACTCTTACCCCCAATACCCACACGTAATAGAGCCAGGGTCCCCGCACATGAGCTCAGTAAGTGAGCCGGGGTTGCCCCGCACGGGAGCTCGCATTCTTAAACATTTGGCGTAGGGGTGCACCTAGCCGAGACAAGCAATTCGGGCATTGGCTATCAACCAACACATGGCCCGCTTCTGGAACACGAGCCAGGAACACAAGCATTGTAGCAAAGCTACGCAATCACGGGATCACTTGGAGAATGCAATGACATGACAATTAATTCGCGTACCGTTAATGAAAAGTAAACATGACATGGTAATTGTGCAACATGATATATGACGGAACTGGCTTCGTTGTCAAGCTAGTTCCCCAATTTGCGCCTAGACGAGTATCATTTCGTCGCCTAGCCTCTTTTACGCCTACAACAAGCAAATGGCCTAAAACATGGCCTAAACCCTAAGTGGCAAGTTTCACTTGCCTAGCACCGGGGATGACGATCACGAAGGTTCGTCTCGCGGATGCTAATCTACGGGGGAAATCGCTGTTATGGGGAAACAATCATCAAACAACATGAAATTTCATTAGGGTTTCATAAAAATACAAATAGGTTATGAAAACATCGAGAGATCGATTTCTTACCGAGAGGAGGCGGAAGAAACACTCCGGAGAACCCTAGGACCAGATCTGGAAACAAATGGAGAAGTTTTGGAGAGTTAGGGTTTTTGGGGGATTTTGGGGATTTGGGGAGATTTTGGGGAAGATGAGAGGTAGAATGAGTTGATGGAGGGCTTAGATGATGGATTTATGGCTTGGAATGAAGGAATAAGGGTTTGGGGAAGAAGGGGGCTCAATGGGGGAGAAACTAGGGTTTTAGGTCGAGTGGAGGAAGAAGAAAACGTTTGGGAGGGGTATAAATAGGTTGGGCTGGCGGCTGCCCAAAAATTAGGGTTTTTACACAGATTAGTCGGTCAAAGAGCAACCTCTGACCGACTATTTTGGCAACTAGTCGGTCGGTCGACCAACGCAGACCGACTAAGTGTAAACAGTAACTTCTGAACGAAAATAGGATTTAGATTTAGTCGGTCCATGAACAAATACTGACCGACTAGTTTAACATCTAGTCGGTCGATGAACGTTCTTAGACCGACTAAGAGTGAACAGTATTGATACTAAAATTAAGTTGAAGAGTTAGTCGGTTAAAGAAGCATTGCTGACCGACTAGTTTGCAACCTAGTCGGTCAACCAACGTTCTTAGACCGACTAACGATAAACAGTAACTCCTGAATAATTTAGAAAGCAAACTAGTCGGTCCAAGAAGGATTGCCGACCGACTGGATCGTCATCTAGTCGGTCGGTGCCCCTTCTCATACCGGCTAACGTGCACCAAAAGTTCCGATACGGAGCGCGGAGCTCCGGGATCGATTCCTAAGACTCCTAGGATTGATCTAACAGTAAGATACGACTGTTATGAAGCCCGTCACGAATGACTTACTTCGAAATCGACGATCCTAAGGAAGAAACGAGAAAACACGACGGAACGATCGAAAATGAAAGTTACGGAGACGAAAACCACACATGAGGAGAAAATCCACCAAAACATATATTATATTATAATAAATCCAGATACATGAAAAGCAGTCGTTACATCCTCCCCAACTTAAGAAAAATTCCGTCCTCAGAATTTCCAAATACTCACGAGTCCGGAAACAAAAGTGGGAAACACTCTCGCATCTCATCCTCATTCTCCCAAGTAGACTCTCCAGGTGAGCCGTGTCGCCACATCACCCTCACAAGATTGACAATCTTGTTCCGAAGCGATTTCTGACGCCTGTCCAGAATCTGCACTGGATGCTGGTCATACGTCATATCGGGGCGAACGGTAATCTCTGAAAAATCCACAGCATGAGATGGATCGCTAATGTATCGACGAAGCTGCGACACATGGAAAACATTGTGAACTCCTTCCAAAGATGGCGGCAAGGCCAAGCGATAAGCTACCTCGCCAACCCTCTCCAAAATGTCAAACGGTCCAATGTATCGCGGGCTCAACTTCCCTCGCTTCCCAAAACGAATCACACCACGATTCGGGGAAATCTTCAAGAACACATGGTCGCCCGGCTGAAACTCCAAAGGACAACGTTTAGCATCCGCCCAATGCTTAAAATGGTCCTGAGCAATTCTCAACCTCTCCCGAATATTTCTGACGACCTCCACGGCCTCCACGATCATCTCAGGTCCCAACAGCTCCCGATCACCAACGTCATCCCAACTCAATGGCGATCGACATTTCCTCCCATAAAGAGCGGCGAAAGGCGCCATGCCAATACTCGCCTGGAAGCTGTTGTTATAAGAGAACTCCACCAAATGCAAATGGTCCTCCCACGAACCCTTGAAATCCAACATGCACGCCCTCAGCATGTCCTCCAAAATCTGAATCGTCCTCTCAGACTGGCCATCCGTCTGCGGATGGTACGCCGTGCTGAAACTCAGACGCGTACCCAAGCTCTTCTGCAAACTCTGCCAGAACTGAGATGTGAACCTCGTGTCTCTGTCAGACACGATACTCACGGGGACTCCATGAAGTCGCACGACCTCCTGCACGATTCACGTTACATCACTATCCAAACTAGGAAAAGGAAATAAAACGGAGAGTAAAAGAATTTTACCTCCATATATCTCCTCGCTAGCGCCTCAGTGGACTGTCCCACTCGGAACGGAATAAAGTGCGCGGATTTGGTCAATCGATCTACGATCACCCAAATCGCGTCATTCTGCTTCGGACTCTGAGGTAGTCCAGTCACGAAATCCATAGTGATGTGTTGCCATTTCCACTCTGGAATCGGAAGCGGTTGCAGCAACCCGGTGATTAGGGTTCAATATTGTATATTTTACCCCTCATTAGATGGCATTTTATGCATAATTTGTATTCATTTTGGCTCCGATACGCGCATTTTGATGATATCACTTAATATTGGAGCTTACCGTTTTTATATGCTTAAAACATAATTTTTACAGCTTATTAGCATCTTCATCTTGGTCTTCTATTATTTTTCAGTTGAATTTCGTGAAGTTCCGATTCCAACGCATATTTTTCCAGAATTTTTGGAGGTCGGAGCAATTTACTACATTTTTTGGAAGACAATGTGACGGTGCTGAAAATTTTTGGGCTAGAAAGTCTGCTTTTCCCCTCTTGTGCAGAATTCTGCTATCATTACAGTATATATTCCGACTTAATGATATTTTTCTGGTATTCTACACTTTGTTACGGTTCCATCGCCGCCTGGAACACGTCATTCCGAGGTCGGATAATTTTTCTAGAATTTTCTCAAGACAGGGTGGCGGTGCTGAAAATTTCTGCAGATTTGCCCCTATTGTGAAGAAATCTGCTATCATTCCAGTATATATTTCGGCTTCCTGATATTTTTCAGTGATAGTACACTATGTTACGGTTCCATCGCCGCCCGGAACGCGTCATTCCGAGGTCGGATGATATTTCTAGAATTTTTGCAAGACAGGGTGACTGTGCTGAAATTTCTGCAGATTTGGGCATTAGTTGCGGGTTTGGGCGCGGATCCGACCCGTTTGGGCTGTTTTCAGACCCGAAATTCTGAGTCTATTTCTTAGGCTTTCCTCCCCTCTTTTTCCCTCATTCCTTCTTCCTCATTCTTCATCTTAGGGTTAGGGTTTTGGTGGAGCAACAAAGAAGCAAGGAGGAGCATTTGGTCTGGGTTTTGTTCTTCATTGGAGGTATTGGTGAACTCTTTCCCTCACCTTGTGTATTTTGATTTAGTGAATTGTAATGATAATGGATGATGTTTTTAGAAGTAAAAATCTCTCTTTTCTTGTTATAATGAGCTAGATCTTCTTCTTGTGTGGTTGTATGGTGATTTGTGTTTGCTTTGGCTTTGGTTTTCCACCTTGCATGTTTTAATGATTATGTGGTAGAATTGATGAGATATAATTTGAATTAGGGATCCTAGTGGGTGTCCCTAGAGTGGAGTTTGCCTAGTGGTACCATTCTTGTATGCTTGGTTGTTTATTATCTCAATTTTTCATACCCTACTTTCATTGCACACCAAGTGTTCGATAAAATGCCACATCCACCGATTGCGTTTTCCTTAGCCGGAAAGACAATTGAGTTATCCTCAGATTGAACCCATATGCTTAGCAACCTCATTCCCCCACACCACACAAGCTTCCTCGCCTATTTGCCTCTCCGATTCTCGAACCCTAGGATGTTGGTTTGGTAGATGGTTTCACACACATTTTCACACAATTCCACCCCGTTAGTGTAGTTGGTTGTTAACCGCCGTTACCCTTCCTACATCAATTGAATTTGTGATTGCAAAACGACTTGTCCCCGTGATCCGACCCGGTCTCACCGGATATAAATTTATTACTTGACGTCCTCCTACACTTGGGAGTAGCGCTCAAGCATCACATACTTGAGACGCGTTTAAGCAATTGGCGCCGTTGCCGGGGACAACGGTTTTTGCATTTACATTTTCGATTGAGTTTGAAAATTTTGGCGAGATACTTCCCACTATTAGTGTGAGTCTTTTCCGATTTTTTATTTTTCACTTTTTGATTTGAGATTTCTTTATTTTTCAATTTTTGAGTCCTTTGCTATCTTTATTTTCATTTTCTTTTATTAAAATTCAAAAAAAAGTTATGGACTTTAACGGCATAAATTCTTTGTATGATGCACTTTCATTTTCTTTGCACAGGACCACTTCTTTGAAGCTCAAAATTGCCGGCTTTGCTCAAATTGACGGTGAATCCTTCTATCAAGCTTGGAGGAGGTTCATGGATTTATTAAGCGACTATCCACATCATGGATTCACGATAGACCATCTTTTCCAGTTTTTCTACGAGGGGTTGCAGGAGGAGATGCAGGACTACATGGCGATGTTGGACGATGGAGCTCTATTTGACATGTCACCCGTGGATGCTTGGGAGTACTTGGAGTCCATGGAGGATATGGCACGACCATTGGATGTGACTTCAAGGAGTGATCCATTAGCACCAGATCACGATAGCATTGGAGCATCCCTTGACCAAGGAGAGCAAATCGTGGACGCACCCTTGCAAGCCTTGGGTGAGGAACTTCAATTGCTTATTCAGACACATGAGGCTCAATCCCGATACTTTCTGTGGAGCATGGAGACTCGAAGCCAGTATATTCATGAGATCATTTCCAGTCTCGCATTGCTTGCCTCTTGCTTGGGAGAAGGAGATTTGTGTGAAGATGGAGAGGACGAGCGTGAAATTTTGGATGGAGTGGAGGAGGAGACTAGTTGGGCCACGAGCTCATCGATCATTTTTGTGGAGTCCGAACCATGCTCTCCTCCAATCTTGTCCCAAAATCCATCATTCCTCTCCCCCGTGGGCATGCATCATATGGAGATGGATGTAATCACTTTAGGGAGTTTTCGTCAACTTGATTTAAATTCTTTATCTTATGTTGACGACTATATTTGGATCACTTTTGTTGAAAGGCAACGTTGTCGGCTTTGGATTGACACATCCTCTCTCTCGCAGGGCACGATTGGAAATTTTATGGAGGGAGCACTTGTTGGTGTGTTGCTAGGGTCCAAAGTGATTTGTGGAGGGAAGACGCTCGCGGAGGAGCGTAAAGATCTAATTGAGCAACTTTCCTCACCGTTATACATCCGAGATCCTCCTTTTGACCCCGGTGATCTCCTTCTAGTAGTATAGAAATTTTAATTTAATGCACTTTCTATGCTTTTTAGGATAGTTTTATTTCAATAAACATCTACTTTTTCAACATTGAGGACAATGTTTGTCTTTAGTTGGGGGGAGAGTAGTAGGTGGTTTTAGGATGTTTAGTTAGTGTTTTCGTTTAAATTTTTTTTTTGTGTGTTTTTTGTTTGGAGACATCCATTTTGACATCACCAATCATTTTGCAAGAATATCATTTACCCTCCTTGCTCTCTTGCTAGTTATTTGCTTAGTCCCTTGCCGTTTCATCTTCGTGCATGTTTTCGGATTCAAATCTTATGTTCAAACTTCTACATTGTGATTGGCATGCATTTTATTGCTTTTTCTTCATGAGATCAATTTTAATATGCTATTCATAAAACTAGTGCATAATTCGATGAATTTTGTCTTCGATGTGGTCTGGATTAGTTTTGTACAAACTTTGTGATGCACGAGTTGGATTAAGTCATTAGTGTAGATTGATGTTCAATTTGATGGAATTCGGCCTTGGATATACGCTTGGTTTATAATTGAGGAGTGGTTGATTGGTGTGTTGGATCAAAAAAAGGAAAAAAGAGAAAGAAAAGAAAAAGAAAAAGAAAAAGAAAAAAGAATAAGTGCATCGTTCTTCTAGTTTTGTCAAGTAGCCGGGTCCTCATGAAACATTGGGGATTCTTGTCGAAAGATAGGATTTAGGGGAGTGCACGAGAGAAAAATAAGTCAATCTTAGGTGATTCGAGTTACTAGGTCCGCAGGGTCCTTTTTGGCCTAATGCCCCAAAATCTTCTGATTTGGGAGTCATTGACCGAACCCTCATTACATGGGTCATTCTAAGTTTCACATTAAAAAAACATGAATAAACATGATCCACATATCAAACTTCCATGAATTAAGAAAGCTAAGTGTTATTTATGGCCAAGTTCTAGAAGATTGTGATACTATGACACGCTTATGTTTTAATCTCAATGAATGCAAAATTTGCTTGTACTTTGTTGGTTTGAGCCATATTGGAGTTTTGGTCTTGGATTTGCTCTATTTTATGAGTTGGTATATTGTAATTGAGTTTATATTGAAAAATTTTCATGTGCCATGAATATTGTGCAGTTTGATGTGTGCTATATTGTGAATCCGAATATATCGCTTGTTTTGCTAGGGACTAGCAAAAAGCTAGTTGGGGGGTGTGATTAGGGTTCAATATTGTATATTTTACCCCTCATTAGATGGCATTTTATGCATAATTTGTATTCATTTTGGCTCCGATACGCGCATTTTGATGATATCACTTAATATTGGAGCTTACCGTTTTTATATGCTTAAAACATAATTTTTACAGCTTATTAGCATCTTCATCTTGGTCTTCTATTATTTTTCAGTTGAATTTCGTGAAGTTCCGATTCCAACGCATATTTTTCCAGAATTTTTGGAGGTCGGAGCAATTTACTACATTTTTTGGAAGACAATGTGACGGTGCTGAAAATTTTTGGGCTAGAAAGTCTGCTTTTCCCCTCTTGTGCAGAATTCTGCTATCATTACAGTATATATTCCGACTTAATGATATTTTTCTGGTATTCTACACTTTGTTACGGTTCCATCGCCGCCTGGAACACGTCATTCCGAGGTCGGATAATTTTTCTAGAATTTTCTCAAGACAGGGTGGCGGTGCTGAAAATTTCTGCAGATTTGCCCCTATTGTGAAGAAATCTGCTATCATTCCAGTATATATTTCAGCTTCCTGATATTTTTCAGTGATAGTACACTATGTTACGGTTCCATCGCCGCCTGGAACGCGTCATTCCGAGGTCGGATGATATTTCTAGAATTTTTGCAAGACAGGGTGACTGTGCTGAAATTTCTGCAGATTTGGGCATTAGTTGCGGGTTTGGGCGCGGATCCGACCCGTTTGGGCTGTTTTCAGACCCGAAATTCTGAGTCTATTTCTTAGGCTTTCCTCCCCTCTTTTTCCCTCATTCCTTCTTCCTCATTCTTCATCTTAGGGTTAGGGTTTTGGTGGAGCAACAAAGAAGCAAGGAGGAGCATTTGGTTTGGGTTTTGTTCTTCATTGGAGATATTGGTGAACTCTTTCCCTCACCTTGTGTATTTTGATTTAGTGAATTGTAATGATAATGGATGATGTTTTTAGAAGTAAAAATCTCTCTTTTCTTGTTATAATGAGCTAGATCTTCTTCTTGTGTGGTTGTATGGTGATTTGTGTTTGCTTTGGCTTTGGTTTTCCACCTTGCATGTTTTAATGATTATGTGGTAGAATTGATGAGATATAATTTGAATTAGGTATCCTAGTGGGTGTCCCTAGAGTGGAGTTTGCCTAGTGGTACCATTCTTGTATGCTTGGTTGTTTATTATCTCAATTTTTCATACCCTTCTTTCATTGCACACCAAGTGTTCGATAAAATGCCACATCCACCGATTGCGTTTTCCTTAGCCGGAAAGACAATTGAGTTATCCTCAGATTGAACCCATATGCTTAGCAACCTCATTCCCACACACCACACAAGCTTCCTCGCCTATTTACCTCTCCGATTCTCGAACCCTAGGATGTTGGTTTGGTAGATGGTTTCACACACATTTTCACACAATTCCACCCCGTTAGTGTAGTTGGTTGTTAACCGTCGTTACCCTTCCTACATCAATTGAATTTGTGATTGCAAAACGACTTGTCCCCGTGATCCGACCCGGTCTCACCGGATATAAATTTATTACTTGACGTCCTCCTACACTTGGGAGTAGCGCTCAAGCATCACATACTTGAGACGCGTTTAAGCACCCGGCCGTACGCTGATGCTCCGCCTTCACTTACTGGCAAACCAAGCACTTGGCTACACTCCGAGCCACACTCCTCTTCATACCATGTCACCAATAATTCAGACGAAGATCCTGGTACATCTTGGTGCCACCAGGATGCACAGAATACGGCGAACTATGTGCCTCCACCATCAACTCCTCTCTAATATCCCCAGCTGGCACACACAACCTGGCTCCAAACCTCAGCGAGCCATCCTCATGAATCAAAAAGTCAGTCCGCAGACCGGCTTCCACCTGCTCCCGAATCTTCACCAGCTTCGGATCCTCAGCCTGGCCAGCTTTAATCCGATCCACGATCGTCGACTGTACCTGCATGTACATCAACGATGAAGCCTCCCCAGGAAGAACAATCTCCACACCAGACTCGCAAAAATCCTGCTGCAATCTCCACTACGAAGTCAAAATCATCACCGCTGGAAGCCTACTCAAAGCATCTGGAACCACATTCACCTTGCCAGGGTGATACTGCAAATCAATCTCATAATCCGCCATAAGCTCCAACCATCGACGCTGTCGCATGTTGAGCTCCTTCTGAGTAAAAATATACTTCAAGCTTTTGTGATCGGTGAAAATCTTCACTTTCTCACTCAGCAGGAAGTGCCTCCAAATCTTAAGAGCAAACACAACGGCAGCCAACTCCAAATCATGCGTCGGGTAATTCTTCTCATGAACCCTAAGCTGACGAGACGCATACGCCACAACATGTCCGTGCTGATGCAACACACAACCGATACCCTTGCCAGAAGCATCGCAAAAGATCTCAAATCCACCGATACGATCAGGCACAATAAGAATAGGGGCAGTCGTCAACCTCTCCCTCAGAATACCAAAAGCACTCTCACAATCACCCGACCAAACAAAAGCAACATCCTTCCGCGTCAACCTGGTCATCAGCTCAGCAATACGAGAAAAGTCCTTAATGAAACGCCGATAGTAACCAGCGAGTCCAAGGAAGCTCCGAATCTCAGACGCAGACGACGGAACATGCCACTCTCTGATGGCCCTAATCTTCTCGGGATCCACTGAAATACCATCTCCAGTCACCACATGCCCGAGGAAAGCAACTCTATCCAGCCAAAACTCGCACTTCGAAAACTTAGCATACAATTGATGCTGTCTCAAAATCTCCAACACCGTCCTTAAGTGCGAGGCATGCTCTTCCTCCGACTTCAAATAGATCAGAATGTCGTCAATAAAGATAACGACAAACTTATCTAAAAAGTCGTAGAAAATCAGGTTCATCAGATTCATGAAAACTGCGGGCGCGTTAGTTATGCCAAAAGGCATAACCACAAACTCATAGTGTCCATACTTCGTCCTGAACGCTGTCTTCGGAACATCTCCCTTCTTCACCTTCAACTGATGGTAACCACTCCTCAAATCCAATTTAGAAAACACCCTCGAACCTCCAAGCTGATCAAAAATATCATCGATGCGAGGCAACAGGTATTTATTCTTAATGGTCACCGCATTCAACTCCCGATAGTCCACGCACATGCGACGCGAACCATCCTTCTTCTTCACCAGCAACACCGGTGCTCCCCACGGAGACACGCTAGGATTGATATAACCCTTCTGCAAGAGCTCATCCAACTGCTTTCGCAACTCTTCCAATTCTGCAGGTGCCATACGATACGGCGCCTTCGAAATCGGCTGCGCACCCGGAACAAGATCGATAGAAAATTCTTGAGCTCGATCAGGTGGCAAACCAGACATCTCCTCGGGGAAGACGTCGCCAAAATCTCGCACCACAGCTGGCCATTCCATCTCCATCTGCATAGCCACAACCTCCACCGGCCTGGCCCGAAATCTGACAGGACCAAGCGAACTGCTACCACGACTGAACTCAAATACTGGATGTCCGGGAATCTCGAACACCACCTTCTTCCTCCTGCAGTCAATCGTAGCATAGAAGCTCGCAAGCCAGTCCATCCCAAGAACTGCATCATAGTTGATGATGTCGTGGACAATGAAATCAGCGAAAAGCTCATGTCCACAGACCACCAACGAGCAAGAATTGCAACCACGATGCACCGAGACCACGCCATTCCCTGTAACGATATTCCAACTCTTGGAAAGAGGGGACGTCGACAAGGAATGCCTCTCCACGAAGCTCCGAGAAATAATGCACATCGATGCACCAGAGTCAAAGAGGACTCGTGCAGGAAATGTGCAAACCAAAACCACACCTAACAATCAATTAACAATCAAACCCTAGTCTAGCAAACAACCATGTTCAAGCAAACAACACAATCTAATATTCAAAACCAGCCAGGAAAGTAACAGCTAGATTGAGGATTACCTGCGATAACCTCATCCACAGCCTCGCTCTCCACAGCGGTCATCAGAAAAGCCTGCTTCCTTGGCGGAACAGCCTGCCGAAAAGCCTGTCCCTGTGGAACAAGAGCTGCTCCACGTCCAGCAGGAACAGACGCTCACTGCTGCAACGGCTGTGCTGCAACAGGTGCCCTCCGCAGCTGATTCGTGTGCCGACAATCCTTCGCGACATGGGAAGCATCACCACAAACCAGACACTAGCCCAAAAACTTCCGACACTGTTCCTTGATGTGGCCAGGTTTGCCGCAGAAATGACAAGTCTTCAGAACAGGCCCTCCTGGCCTCTTGAACTGAGCTGGCTGATTAGGCTTGAAACCAGGCCTAACCACCGCTCTGGCCTGCTCCATAGGCCTCTTCCCAGCACCAACAACAGACCCCCTCCTCTGATTCACGAGCAGCTCCTGCCTCTTGGCTGCTACTAGAACCTTCTGATAAGATTCCCGGTCAGAAGAGGTCACAAAACTCTGGAGCTCCGAAGCGAGTCCCTGCAGGAACCTCTGAGCTCTCTCCTCAGCGTCCTGCACCATCTTTTGTGCAAACCGACTCAGCCTCATGAACTCTTGGTGATATAGGTCCACCGACGAGCTTCCCTGCTTCAAATCGATAAAACGCTGCAGCATCTCTTCTCTGGCAGCTTTCGGGAAGAACTCACCCTCAAATCTGGCCTTGAAGGTAGCCCAAGCTATCGGCTCCACCAACATCTTCTCTTTCGCATCCCACCAATTCCGAGCATTATCCTTGAGTTGCCTCTTCGCCAAATCAACCCATCCAGCCGGGGTGATCTTGGGCCATCTTCAGATTGTCCTCGATGTTCCGAATCCACTCATCGGTAGCCAGAGGACCCTCAGACCCATCAAAATATGCGGGACCCAGCTCCCGAAATTGCTTCGCTCCTGGCTCAGAGCGAGGGGCATCCGGAAGAGCCCGGGCAGCTCGAGCAAGTGGAGCATTCTGGACTTGCAGGAGCACGCCCTGCTGCACTTGCATCATCTGGAGCATCATCCGCATCATCTCACCGTTGGTGGGTTCCCGCTCAGGCTCCTCATCATGAGGGAGCGCACCACTACCCCCACCACGGGTGAATCGTCTTCCTGCCATCTAGTGACACATAGAACGAATCAGATTAGACTCATAGCTTATGACTCGGACGTCGAACTTAGTTTATTGGACATTCTAATATTATTATCGCTATTCCGATAATCGCAGTTACAGAAGGACCTGCATGGACCACCAACAAAACCTGTCACGCCCCGCTTCCCTAAAATGGAGGCGAGACGTGAAAAGGTCCGCACGAGAGTGGAGCTGTGAAGCCCCAAACCCGATAAGCGTCCATAAAACATAAGCAGGTCCCTGTAACCACAACGGAATGACAATAATAACACAAGGAGAGACTGAAATAAAATCTCATATCTCATAAATTGTCCAACATGAAAAATAAGTCCAACATCCAGAAAAGCCACCAGGCTAAAAGAAAGAGTCTAAAGGCCCAGAACAAGGCCAACAAAAGCAACGACATAACAAAGTATAGGTGCCACGCACCGACAACAAAACAGCAGTCTAAACAAAAGGAAAACACAACGAAGACACTAGGACTGGTCCCCATTGTCCACATACTCCCTGTCAAACACAAGCTCGGGCTCGGCGTCAGCAAACACCTTGTCCTCAACAAGGTACTCAGGCTCAGGATCTAACATGTGTCACCCAAAAGAGTAAAGGGGCACATGTCAGCAAGTCTAAAAGACTTGGGCAAGGAAACTGAAAGTAAGGCAACTAACAACCTAGCAGTTATAATATGCATGACATGGCAATTATAACATAAGTGCACAAGCAAGGCGTGGCGAGACAATAAGTACAAGAGAACAATTATCGGGACAAGACACGAGTAGCCAAGCTACCAACAATCTCAATCATTTCACTATTCATGTTTCACTGTTGTTTGTAGATGTTTACGCCTTACAGCTGAATGGTTTCACATTCACTCTGATTGGCCGCTTAACAACTACCCCAAACCCAGAGTTTACGCCTTACCACCGCAGTTGCTGATCGGGCAGACTCCCAGTTGATTGGCCGTTTAACTCTTACCCCCAATACCCACACGTAATCGAGCCAGGGTCCCCGCACATGAGCTCAGCAAGTGAGCCGTGGTTGCCCCGCACGGGAGCTCGCATTCTTAAACATTTGGCGTAGGGGTGCACCTAGCCGGAGACAAGCAATTCGGGCATTGGCTATCAACCAATACATGGCCCGCTTCTGGAACACGAGCCAGGAACACAAGCATTGTAGCGAAGCTACGCAATCACAGAAACACTTAAAGAATGCAATGACATGACAATTAATTCGCGTACCGTTAATGGAAAGTAAACATGACATGGTAATTGTGCAACATGATATATGTCGGAACTAGCTTCGTTGTCAAGCTAGTTCCCCAATTTGCGCCTAGGCGAGTATCATTTCGTCGCCTAGCCTCTTTTACGCCTACAACAAGCAAATGGCCTAAAACATGGCCTAAACCCTAAGTGGCAAGTTTCACTTGCCTAGCACCGGGGATGACGATCACGAAGGTTCGTCTCGCGGATGCTAATCTACGGGGGAAATCGCTGTTATGGGGAAACAATCATCAAACAACATGAAATTTCATTAGGGTTTCATAAAAATACAAATAGGTTATGAAAACATCGAGAGATCGATTTCTTACCGAGAGGAGGCGGAAGAAACACTCCGGAGAACCCTAGGACCAGATCTGGAAACAAATGGAGAAGTTTGGAGAGTTAGGGTTTTTGGGGGATTTTGGGGATTTGGGGAGATTTTGGGGAAGATGAGAGGTAGAATGAGTTGATGGAGGGCTTAGATGATGGATTTAGGGCTTGGAATGAAGGAATAAGGGTTTGGGGAAGAAGGGGGCTCAATGGGGGAGAAACTAGGGTTTTAGGTCGAGTGGAGGAAGAAGAAAACGTTTGGGAGGGGTATAAATAGGTTGGGCTGGCGGCTGCCCAGAAATTAGGGGTTTTACACAGATTAGTCGGTCAAAGAGCAACCTCTGACCGACTATTTTGGCAACTAGTCGGTCGGTCGACCAACGCAGACCGACTAAGTGTAAACAGTAACTTCTGAACGAAAATAGGATTTAGATTTAGTCGGTCCATGAACAAATACTGACCGACTAGTTTAACATCTAGTCAGTCGATGAACGTTCTTAGACCGACTAAGAGTGAACAGTATTGATACTAAAATTAAGTTGAAGAGTTAGTCGGTTAAAGAAGCATTGCTGACCGACTAGTTTGCAACCTAGTCGGTCAACCAACGTTCTTAGACCGACTAACGATAAACAGTAACTCCTGAATAATTTAGAAAGCAAACTAGTCAGTCCAAGAAGGATTGCCGACCGACTGGATCGTCATCTAGTCGGTCGGTGCCCCTTCTCATACCGGCTAACGTGCACCAAAAGTTCCGATATGGAGCGCGGAGCTCCGGGATCGATTCCTAAGACTCCTAGGCTTGATCTAACAGTAAGATACGACCGTTATGAAGCCCGTCACGAATGACTTACTTCGAAATCGACGATCCTAAGGAAGAAACGAGAAAACACGACGGAACGATCGAAAATGAAAGTTACGGAGACGAAAACCACACATGAGGAGAAAATCCACCAAAACATATATTATATTATAATAAATCCAGATACATGAAAAGCAGTCGTTACAGTCTGCTTCCGGAGACGCAGAATTTTGTGGATGTGTTGGACAACAGCCACTTTTTGGACATGGATGAGAATGCGGCTTGGCGTTATTTGGATTCCTACAAGGAGGAAGATCACACATTTGTTGTGACTCCAAATGAGCTAAGCCATGAAGTTTTGGTCCACCAAGCCCCGAATGAAGAAGTTTGTGTGGATCTCATCCCACCGGTAGTTGAAGAATTGAGTGCCCCATGCCAAGTAGTAGTTGAGGAACCAAGTGTTGGCATGGAGGAGCTGGTTGAGCCGGTGGAGGAAATTGTCTTGTCGGCACCTACTATTTCTGCTGGGCCTTGTCAATTAGTCGTTGAGGAATTGGTTGTTGACATGGTGGAGATAGAGGAGCCGATCGCGCGAACACTTGGAAGCGAAGTGGGCAAGGGGGAGTGTTCTTTTGTTGATGAGCCCGAAAAAGAGGCAAGCGAGGGTGAGTCTATACCACATGCTATCATGGATCCCGAGCTACCCTCTACTTCGGTGGTTTCTATGGAGATATCTCTTCCTCCCCTGATTGATATTGAATGCCTCGGGGACGAGCTTCAAACCACATCATATTTGACCATCCAGGGAGTTTTCTCACACATTCATCATACTTTTCATCCCGTATTCTATATTGATGATTATGTGTGGATGTCTTTTTTTGGGAATGTGTCCCCATCACTCTCTTACACAACCCGTCTCCTTCCTTATATAGGTACACACTTTGAGGAGATGCTTGGGGTTGTGTACGTGGCCGCCATTGCCACGTTTGGCCGAGGAGCATTGGCGGAAGAAATAAAAGGAGCGTTGGAATAATTGCCACCTCCGATGGAAATTTTGGATCTGCCATTTGCTAAGGTGTATTCTTTCCAATAGTGTAAATAAATAAATATTTTATTTTAGTACTTTCGTATGCATTTCTTTTCTTTTCTAGGATCTTTTGCGGAGATCTAATACTCTTCCAACATTGAGGACAATGTTTATTTTAAGTTGGGGGAGAGTGTTAGGATCTTTAGGTTTGTTAGGATTTTGATGTTATCTTAATTTTTTTGAGATACCTCCATTTTGCCATCACCCATTACTCTTTATTGCATATCATATTTTTCTCCTAGTCCCTACGCCACTAGCTTTATGCGTAGTCCCTGCATGCTTTAATACCATGTAATTTTTTCGGATTATTATTTTGGCATCAACTTCTTCGATGTTTGATTGGCACGTTTTATTTTTTTTTTCTATTTTGGAGTCAATGTTAATATGCCATGTATGAAACTATTTTAGATGATGTGATACTCTCTTTGAGATAATTTGGGAATAGTTCGGTGTAAGTGATTGCATGATTTGGGATGAATGGTTTAGTTTTTAATTGGATTGGGTGTGGCCATATGGTGCATGTTTTGTTTTCCTCTTAAAGAGTGGGTGGATGAGTTGATAATTCATGTTTGGAATGAGAAAGAGAGTTAATATAAGTGAATGTTTCTTTCTAATCAATTCGAGTAGCCAGTGCCCCACGAAACATTGGGGGGGATGCCAAAGATGAGATTTAGGAGATCATTCCATCCCTTTGCCTAGATAGCGTAATCACGTGTATGCAAAAGGGGGCGGTGTTTGCATTTCATAGCGTTATCGCGTGAATGCAAAACATAAACATCCAAAAAACAAAAAAACAAAAAAAAGAAGGAAAAAGAAAAGAAAATGAATGAATACATGAAAGAATAAGCAACATGAGTGATGCAATCTCATCTCCCACAACTTAGAGGAATTCTTTTGTTTTGGCCATTTCCTTGAAAATTAGAAACTTTGTCATTTGTGATATATCCCAAAGAATGTGATACGGTGCTTATTACTTCACTTTTCTTTAAATTGGATTGAGGAGAATGTCATTTTTTGTTTACTGTCATACATTGGATATATTGGCTTTGAAATCACTTGGAAATAATATTTTTGGCATGCCATGATGATATGTTAGAGTTGGTGCATGTTTTCAATTTAATCCGAATTTATCGCATATTTTGCTAGGGACTAGAAAAAAGCTAGTTGAGAGGTGTGATTAGGGTTCAAAATTGTATATTTTACCCATCATTAGATGTCATTTTGTGCATAATTTGTTTTTATTTTGGCTCCGATACGCGCATTTTGATGATATCACTTAATATTGGAGCTTACCGTTTTTATATGCTTAAAACATAATTTTTACAGCTTATTAGCATCGTCATCTTGGTCTCCTATTATTTTTCAGTTGAATTTCGTGAAGTTTCGATTCCAACGCATACTTTTCCAGAATTTTTGGAGGTCGGAGCAATTTACTGCATTTTTTGGGAGACAGGGTGACGGTGTTGAAAATTTCTGGGCTAAAAAGTCTGCTTTTCCCCTCTTGTGTAGAATTCTGCTATCATTCCAGTGTATATTCCGGCCTAATGATATTTTTCTGTTATTTTACACTTTGTTATGGTTCCATCGCCGCCTGGAACACGTCATTCAGAGGTCGGATGATTTTTCTAGAATTTTCGCAAGACAGCGTGACGGTGTTGAAAATTTCTGCAGATTTGCCCCTCTTGTGAAGAATTCTGCTATCATTCTAGTGTATATTCCGGTCTAGTGATATTTTTTTGTTATAGTACACGTTGTTACGGTTCCATCGCCACCTGGAACACGTCAATTCAAGGTCGGATGATTTTTCTAGAATTTTCGCAATACGGGGTGGCGGTGCAGAAAATTTCTGCAGATTTGGGCATTGCTTGCGGGTTTAAGCCAGAATCCGACCCGTTTGACTGAAAAACAGACCCGATAAGCTGTGTTTGAGTTATATTGCGAATTTGGGGGGTTTTCAGCCCTAATCTTGATTTTTTCTGAAATGAGGGGAGCTTGGAGGCCATGGGGATGATGGAGAAGCTTTGAGGAGGTGCTCAAGTGTGATGGAAGCTACATTGATGAGAGATTGGTGATATCTTTCCTCTCCCTCTTGGGTATTTTGCAGTTCTCATTTTGTATTGAACTTTGGATGAATTTGTCCATGAATCTCATCTTATTTAGTATGATTGAGTAGTGTGATTGGTGTGGGTTGTGATTTCTTATGATGGGTTATTAATCTTAGTTCTGAATGCCTCTTGCCCATTATATTGTTGATGTTGGATGAATTATTTGGGCACATTTTAATTGGCTAAGACCCCAAGTGGGAACTCTTTGAGAAGAGACCATGTTTAAATTTGATTAGTGCCATGATGATGCATCCATCCTTATTGCAATTTATTTTGTTCTTGAATGCTAAATTTTCCGATTGAGTTTCCTTAGTCGGATGATCAATTGAGTTAATGCAGGTAATTAGAGCTTGATTAACACCAATCTTAGTGAACCCACAACCCATGCTCTCCTCCTAGCTATCCTAACTCTCATTTGGTTCTCTAACCCTACTTATGTTGGTTAGAATTATAGATTCAACACAAATTTTCTCACTAATCCACCGTTAGTTGAGGTTGTTGTATCGCGCTATTATCTCTCTTTATCGATCAATTTTGGAGTGTAGAACGACTTGTCCCTGTGATCCGACCCGGTACTCCCCGGTTATATTTTATTGCTTGACGCTCCTACTCTTGGGAGTGGAAGGCGTGCCATCGTGTGTCCTTCGGTTCAATCATTGGGTTTACATTGGCTGTGTCAGTGATGAATACCGTTAGCTATAGTTCATTCGTCAAGATTGTCTCTGTTGGCCTAGGGTATGGTCTACTGTCAACCCTATTAGACAACATTGGTCAGTATACGACGGTCTTGGTGTGTATACACGATGTACATCTTACAACGTACTCTGGCCGAGGATTAACAGAAAGACCGTACTGAGCCTGTGACACTAACTTCCCTTTAACGGGAGAGACAAATCCTATCTTAGTCATCTACTCGCCTCGAGAGCTTCAGGTGTAATCCAACCTAAGATCATTCAGCAGACCAAGCCTCGAAGCTAGATCATAGGTCTAAGCGACACCGTTCACTCACAGGTTCGTACAAATGACTTCAGGTCTTAAGGATCAGCTAACCTATCATCACCCTAGAGTTATTATAGACAGTTTAGTTAAAGTTTAACTATATGATAACTTTATGTTGGTCATTCAATAAACTCATTCTTCAATGAGCACCTGTGTCTCGTCTCTGACTTCACCAAGTCGAATGACTATGAGATCATCATTACCCTAAGGTAAGACTAAGACACAGTGGTGTGTTCGATGTGCCGATATCCAGTTCTCGACATATCTATGACCACGAACCGTTTAAGACTTAAGTTTCTATACGGTCGCTTACTACTCACAATCAAGATCTTATCTGGATACGTAAGGACCTAACTATAAGTCTATGGACATTATCTAAGTATATTTATTCAAACGATTTCATAATTAGGATAATGGACACTATATATTATATAAACAAGACGCACACTTAGGATAAATCGCCTTATGGGCATATATCCTCCTACATCTCCCACTTGCACTTAGGCTATTTATCTCGGTATCTCATGCCGTTATAACATATCAGTATCTTTGGACATGTATATGGCAAACCTAAGAGTGGATTTACTAACGAGTATCTATAATGTGTTTTAATGGATTATTATTCACACATCTCTTGATCACACAAGGATGATCCTTGAAAAATGGTTTGGATCAATTTTCCTTTCTTTGTATAGTTAACAATTAGATTATACAATCTAAATGTAGGGTCTAACATTTCATAAGTCAGTCTCAGCTCATTCCAATTTTCTGTGTCAACATGTCAAGTACATGCATGACACCCTAAGTCTCTATATATTCGATTAAAATCAAAACGATTTTGATTCAATGTTTTATATAGATGATTCAAATAAATTGGAACCCTTTTTACTTAGTCCGAGAAACCGGAACTAAGTATACGAGCTAGCTCCCACTGACTTTAAGAATTATCTGGTTAAGTACTTTAATTATATACCTAAATCATATTTAGATTATATATATGAAGAGCATAATCATTTGATATGTGCTTAGATGAAACGTACTAGTGTCAGGTTGGGTTTGACGAATGAGTCAAATCAAGGTCGGTTTAAGGAATCTTGACATTGACTTACTCAATGAAACGTCCTTCACTGTACTTTTTCCTTAACTACATTTAATATTAACTCTTTAAGAATCAAATGTAGTTTATTAAGAATTAATCTTAATTATGCGTATAATTGTGATCACACACAATTTATACGCTCATGGAACTTATATTTAACTATCGACTGACTTATAACATTAAGTCAGCTCCAAACAATCAAAATTTTCTGAAGCTCTGCATCATAGTTCGAGAATTCATGCAACCAACTGATGTATCCATATTTTATATCATTTCCATATCATTATCACATCGCATTGCATAGTATTTCCGCATCCAAATCCCACTTTTCACTGCGATTTTGGTATTTCTGATGATATTTCGAGTTTCATAGTATATTTTCAGTTTTCAGGGATTTTGGAGCGATTTGGACCCCCGTTTGGGTATGGACACATCCGGCGTGCTCATGAGCTTGTTGGTAAGGCTCTGGAGGAGTTCGTCGTCTCTTCGGAGCCGTTGGAGGAGAGAAAGGAGAAAGAGAGCAGAGAGAGAGAGAGAAGCCCAGATGCTGCAACATATGTTTCCCAGAAAATACTCGGCCTGAGTATCTTGCTACTCAGACCGAGTATCTTGCTACTCGGACCGAGTATCTTGCTACTCGGACCGAGTCATGTCAGCTTGATGAAGCAGCGGATATGTGCTGGTCTGGACTGAGCAGCTCATCTGCTCGGTCAGGTAGCCCTAGATTTCACAGCCTGAGCAGCACCTGAGCAGCTGACCGAGTAGGTCCTACTCGGGCCGGATCAACTTCTCCAGCAGCCAAGCAGCAAGCTACACGGGCTAGATTATTGACCGAGTAGCAGATGCTCGGGCCGAGTAGCCTACTCGGTCGGCACTTCCCAGGGCATTTTTGAAAGATTTTGAAACACGCGATGCACGCGATTTGGGCAGCAGCTGTAGCTCGCGATTGTGGGCTCGGCTGAGGGAGTTGATTCTAGTTTTTGTTTTGGAATTTTTAGAGGGGAGCTTCGGTGATTTCTCGTAAGAATTTTTGGGATCAATTCTTGTAGCAAATTTCTGGATCGACAATTGAAGATTAGTGTTTATTATTCTTTTCTGGATCTGTTCTTCGTTCGTTCTCGTTGTAAGTTATTTCAGCCCTAATTTCTTTATTGCTAAAATATTTTCCTCTGCGAAATTGATATTTTTGTGCGTTCCTATCATCATGAGTGAGTAGATCCATTCTAGGGCTGATGGGTTAGCCCTAGGATTTTCGGGGGAAAATGTAGATCTGGATCCCCACGTTGAATTAGGGATTTAGGGTTGTATTTCGGTAGATCCTACCGAATCCGTAGATAACCCGTACTGAGATCATGCCCACTGTCTGTGGAATCGATGCGCTTAAGGGGTATCTAGGGATTCGCATAGAGAAATCTGTGGATCCAATTAAGGCATGTGACCCTGCCCGGCTCGCACCTTGAGAGGATCCATTGACGAACTATACCGTTACGTTGACGGCTACCGCCATTACGTCAACGAGAGCCATCGAAATACCCCGTAATTCTAACCCACGAGTGTGGTACGAATTGGGGAATTAATTTCCTAGCCCTAATGCAACGTGAGGAACCTATCCAACATCAACCCCTGACGATCCTAGCGGTGATCCCTAAAGCCCTAGTCCTTTTATTATATTAATTACACAACAACAATCAACCCAAATCTTTCACTCCAACCGCTACACTACTTCTAGATTTAGAAATAGACTGAGATTATCACAGACACTATCATCGTTCCTATGTGATTCGACTATCTTTTATACTATAACTCGACATCGTCTGCTTGCGGATTGAGCCCAAAGTCGTAACCTAGGAGCCATATTACGCCTAGCGATCGTGACACCGCCAGGTGGATCCTAGGTGTAGATTGCGGGTGCGTCAAGTTTTTGGCACCGTTGCTAGGGATGACAATAGTGATCTTATCTCAGTTTGTTTTTATCTTCGTGAAGTTTGCTAACATTCTTATCATCTCTCACCTTTTCGCCATTTTCATTTTTTTTCTATTTTATCTGCCTTGCTGCTAACATCCTCCTCTAGTTAGTTATTATCTCCTTACCAATCAGGCATAATGGAGATGGTAATGCAAGTGAAGTGGACCTGTGATTCTGATAGCGACTCAGAGGAGTTTAGTTTCTCTCCTTATCATTTACATGGCTTCCAAGACTCGCGCATGGACGAGTTCATGGTTGAGTGCGCAGCAAGAGAACTGATCGATGCAGTTTGATTTATTGGTTCGGGAACCTATGTTGCAGGTAACGCAAATTAGCAACTAGTCATGTATTATTTAATGAATTAGGTTTCTGATGCAGGTAAAATTGAAGGTGATATTCAAGTAAGCTTTGAAGAGGACGTGATGCACCTTCAAACCATTGATGCTCCATCCATCGATGCCTACTGGGGAGAAGCTCATCAATTGGAATCGCTACAGAATTCTCAGATGCTTGAGATATTAGAGAGCGTGGTGGCTGACGTATGGGCCCATGGCCCCGTTGAATTCCCTACAGACAACCCACCTATGCAAAACTCTCAGTTTTCATTGCAACCGCTTTCCATAATGCAGACGCCCTGGATGGTGTTGCCATAGCTGATGGAACTTATGTGCAGTACGAGGGAGATACATTACGTTTCTATAACGATATCCATCCGCAGATTTCGGCATGCAAGGAACCCACATATGAAGAGTCCCCAAATCTACGTCTATCTCAAAACCACATCAATCAGGGAAGTACTCCGGACTTTATGTTCGACAGCAAACACATGTCTGAAAACCTTGCTTCTTTTGACAGGTGCGCTACGGGAGTGGAAACTGCAGACATGAGCCTCGACGCGCCATCATCTCCCTGATCCTCCTATGATTCCGCAAATGAAGAGTTTCCACCCTCCAAACCCGAGATCGAGGATGTGTCATTCTCACAAGCAAGAGACGACGGGGGTACAACGCCCCCTCAGGTAGAATTGAAACCCCTCCCTGCCAATTTGAAATATGCCTTTCTGGGGGAAGATTCCACTTATCCCGTCATTGTAAATGCGGCCCTCACTGAACCCCAATTAGAGAGTCTCCTAAAAATCCTTAGATCTTACAAAAAAGTGATAGGGTATAACATCTCTGACCTGAAGGGTATTAGCGAGACCATTTGTACGCATAGAATTCACCTTGAGGACAAGGATGCCACCTCCATTGAGCCTCAAAGGCGGTTAAGCCCCAACATGAAGGAGGTGGTGAAAAAGGAGGTCCTGAAACTTTTAGAGGCTGACATCATTTATCCCATTTTCGATGGTAAATAGGTTAGTCCCGTGCAGGTTGTCCCTAAAAAGGGAGCATGACAATCGTGAAAAACAAAAAAGATGAATTAATCTCCACTAGAACTGTCACCGGGTGGCTCATGTGTATTGATTATATGAAACTTAACAAAGCCACCAGGAAGGACCATTACCCTCTGCCCTTCATAGACCAAATGCTCGAACGCCTAGCTAAGCACAAATATTTCTGCTACTTGGACGGATATTCCGGATTTTTCTAGATTCCGTTGCACCAGGAAGACCAAGAGAAAACGACGTTCACTTACCCTTACGATACCGTTGCTTATAGAAGAATGCCGTTTGGGCTGTGTAATGCACCTGCCACATTTCAAATGTGTATGGCGTCTATTTTCTCGGATTTCATCGAGAATATCATGGAGGTCTTCATGGACGATTTTTCCGTCCATGGCACCGAGTTTGATAGTTGCTTAGCTAATTTGTCCAAGGTCTTGGAGCGATGCCAAGATAATAACCTTACTTTGAATTGGAAGAAATTTCACTTCATGGTGACAGAAGGAGTGGTTCTTGGGCATGTCATTACCTCTAAGGGAATTGAGGTTGACAAGGCCAAAGTTGAGGTTATCAAAAGCTTGCCGCCGCCCACCAACCTCAAGGGTATTTGTGGTTTTCTGGGGCACGTCGGTTTTTACCGACGTTTTATAAAAGATTTTTCCAATATTGCTCGCCCTCTCACGGAGCTCCTAGCTAAGGACGCTCACTTTGTGTTTACTGATGCTTGTTTGCTAGCTTTCAACAGGCTAAAGAAAGCTCTCATCTCAGCACCGATTATACAGCCACCAGACTGGACTCTGCCGTTTGAACTTATGTGCGATGTTAGTGACCAATCAGTGGGAGTTGTGCTTGGACAAAGAAAGGAAGGGAAACTCCATGCTATATACTACGCTAGCAAAACTCTGGACGACGCTCAAAAGAACTACACTACCACAGAGAAAGAGCTGCTAGCTGTAGTTTATTCTATAGAGAAGTTTAGATCGTACCTTCTGGGGTCCAAGGTGATCATCCACACGAACCACGCGACATTGAAATATCTGCTATGCAAGAAGGATGCTAAACCACGTCTAATACGATGGATCCTTCTGCTCCAAGAATTTGACATCGAGATCAAAGACAAGAAGGGAGCATACAACGTGGTGCTGACCATTTGTCGCGTTTGATTCAGAGCCACGGGGACAACAACTTACTGATTGACGATTCGTTCACCAGTGAACATCTCTTTGCGGCAGATACCTCTGAAGCCCCCTGGTACACCGACATAGTGAATTATTTGGTGAGTGGGATAGTTCCGCATGGGTTGGCGACTTACTCAAGAAGGAAGTTCCTACATGATGCAAAAATCTACTTTTGGGATGACCCGTATTTGTTCAGGACGTGCACCGACGGGATCATCAGACGATGTATCCCAAAAGAAGAAGCAACTTCCATCATGTCGCATTGCCATGATCAGCCATGTGGTGGGCACGCAGCGGTCACCAAGACCACGGTGAAAATTCTTCAATGTGGCTTCTACTGGCCTACTATATTCAGGGATGCTAACGAATATATAAGGAAGTGCGACAGATGCCAGAGGACTGGGAATATCACAAAGAAGAATGAAACACTCCTCCACAACATCTTGGAGATAGAACTATTTGACTGCTGGGGCGTCGATTTCATGGGGCCCTTCCCATCTTGTAACGGCAACAAGTATATCTTGGTTACCGTTGATTATGTCTCGAAATAGATGGAAGCCATAGCCACCCCGACAAACGACACGAGGATAGTAGCAAAATTTCTCAAGAATACTATTTTCCCTCGCTTCGGAGTCCCCCGGACGATTATAAGTGACGGAGGGAGTCATTTTATCGAAAGAAAATTCGAGTCGATGCTACAAAAGTATGGGGTTCATCACAAGGTCGCCCTCGCCTACCACCCCCAGACCAGCGGCCAAGTGGAAGTATCTAATAGGGAGATAAAAAGCATCCTGGAAAAAACAGTAAGCGCCTCAAGGAAGGATTGGTCACACAAGTTGGGCGACGCCCTTTGGGCTTACCGTATTGCGTTCAAGACCTTCATCGGTACAACTCCATACAGGCTGGTATATGGAAAAGCTTGTCACCTTCCGGTAGAATTGGAGTATAGAGCATATTGGGTGATAAAGAAGATGAATTTCGACTATCAAAGCGCCGCCACCCGACGAGCCCTTCATTGCAATGAGTTGGACGAAATTCGACGTCATGCCTACGAAAATGCGAAGATATACAAGGAAAGAACCAAGGCTTATCACGATAGAAATATCACGGTTGTTCGCCATGATGTTGGGAACAAGGTACTTCTATATAATTCAAGGCTACGCCTTTTCCCCGGGAAGCTAAAATCGAGGTGGTCCGGCCCCTACAAGATACGTCGAGCTTGAGGGAAAGAACGGAAATTTCAAGGTCAATGGTCAAAGAATTAAACCCTACAGAGCTGGAGAACCTATATGACCGGAGGAGACATACTTCCTCGAAGGATTCCCCAACGACAACTGATAAATTAAGGGGAGTCGAGCTCGCGACTGAAAACGAGCGCTTATTGGGAGGCACCCCAATTTCTTGGATTCTTGATCTTCTTTTTTTTCAGATTCCTACTCTGGTTACATATTTATTTTAGAAACAAAATTTTGAAAACCGTCCGAGAATTGATGAATTCCCAGTTTGTGCAGGTTGGGTACAAGGGCAAGTTAGTAGGAGGAAGGTGGAGTACAACAGGATACAGCCCAGGAAGATTGGTAGAAGAGGCATAGGCGACTCGACCGAGCAGCAATCTGCTCGGTCGAGCGATACAGATACGAAAAAATTGGATGGAATATTGCAATTTCAGCTCGGTCCGAGTAAACTGGTGCTCGGCCCGAGCTAAAATTGACTCGGCCCGAGCTTCTAGGTACTCGGTCGAGTTTTACAGGCTGAGGAATTTGAGGAGAAAATGTCACTCTGTCGACCCGGACAGAGTAATTTCAACTCGGCCCGAGCAAGACATGACTCGGACCGAGTCATTATCACCTCCAACTCACCCGAACAAGCAATTTATTTACTCGGTCCGAGTCGTGCCTTGCGACTTATCAGGTCGCTGTGCCTCTCGGGCGACCCATTTGCGCTCATTTAAACGCCGTTTCCAAATCGAAGACGGCCCCTTCGCTCGGCCAAACCTTCCTTCCTTCCTTGCAGCCGTCACAATCTCTCTTGGAGCCGTTCCTTCTCTCCACAAGGCCTCCTCCCATCGTCCAACATTCAACCGAGCACTTTTTACAAATTGAATCCGTTGTTTCCCTTGTCTGAAAATACTGACGTCCTCTCTGTTTCCCTGTCAGGTCTGAATTGCTAAACGAAAAAGGATACATCTTTGAAAAGCTTGGGGGATAATTCGGATCGGTGGCAACCACGATATCGAAACAAAATGCCATCTTTTTCGAATCGGTAAACTCGTCCCCTATCTGATTTACATATCACATCCTTATTCTCCTCCACCTACAGAATGCCCCCAAGCCGTGCTAGACCCTCCAACACAGGCACATCCAACCCTAGGCCTACCCGGCGCACACGTCACACACGCTCCCCCCCCGAGCCACCACTGCCACCACTGCACCACCTCCCACCCCACGCCCCTCCGGGCCCCTTTACATAGGCGACGCAGAATACGAGGTTACATTCCGCGATGATTATCAAGAAGACCGCTTTGGCGCCATGGTCCTACTAGCAGGACATTATGGCAACACGGTAACTCAAGAGGTGGTCGAGCGTGACCTACCTTTCCTTCAGAGCCTCATGCGTCACATTGGTACCGACTTCCCGCACGAGTTCCGACCGGAACTGCCACCACCCACCGCCCCGGGTCCACAGCAAAGGGACCCATCACCCCCCCAGAGGGTGGTGCCTCTGCTTGATGTAGTCCACCCCAGCTTTTGCCTCCCCCATTTATTTAGTGCCCATCTGTCTTTTCGGGGCCCTGCTTTAACCTATCTTGGGGGAGGATACACTCATGCATCATTTCATATTGCATTACATCATATCATATTTTTATGTTTCATTTTCCTTTTATTACATAATTTTTATTTTTTATTTTCTTTCCCCTCCCACACCACCCATTTAGCATCATCTCCCGCTGACGGGCTTTTTCTTAGCAGTGAGGACACTGCTAGGTTAAGCTTGGGGATGAGCGCTCCCGCTTTATTTTTATTTTTATTTTCACATTTCCTCCCTTATTTTCAGTTTTTATTTTACTTTTTCACCATTTTCTTGCCTCATTTTATTTTTTCTTATTTTGAATCATATTTTCTGTTTTTCTCCATGCATGCATCTCTTTTTATTTATTTTCCCCTTTTTTTCTCTGTTTCTTTTTATTTTTGCTAAGGATGGTCCACATGATGATATCTCTCTAGGCTTTATTAGTTTTTGCGATGCTCATCTCTTTGACATGCTATTAGATTTAATTTCAGTTTTATTATCTTTATGCATGCTATTCTATTGATGATCTGTCTGAATTAATACCTGAAATGAATTGAAAGTCAATTGCATGAACTAGTATTTAGTATGATTTATGTTGGGAAACGCACCCAGGTTCACGCATCACTAGAACACTTGGAGCACATGCTTTTCTTATCTTATTCACGTTTGCTTGCATGCCTGATGATATTGTGATTATTACCGCATGCCATTTTCAGTGTTCATTTAGAGAAGTGAAAATTTTCATACTTTATATGAGTTTAGTTATAGTTTTATTTTATCAAACTGATGTGCGCCATCTTATGAGTGAACAGAGAGTCCCATTATCTTCCTTCTTCACATATCAATTTTATCTCTACATATCAGTTGGTTACACCCCCATAGCTACTTTACCGCATCTTACTTCCCAATCCCAAAAAGAAAAAGAATAGCTTCTAAATGAAAATGAAAAAAAAGTGTATATATTCATATCTGAAAAAAAGGAGGAAGAGAAAGTGAATAAATACTATTTTGTATTATTTCATTAGAAGCTATTAATTATTCTGGGAAGAAAAATTTAAATTCCATATCATTTCCATTGATGCGACGCCTCAAGCTAAGCTTGGGGGGGTAAACCAACTGATCATACGAGTGAGCTTGACATTAGAGTGGAGACGGTGCACATTAGGGAGATTTTATAAGACCCAAACTTTACGAATTACTTTAGTTTTGGAGATTTTTCATGTATCTAATTGAATATCTGAATGGCATGATCTTTCCTATTCTTTATTGCATGTTGTGTGAATCTTTTGTGCTCCTTGTGTATCTGTGATTGAAAGGGCATTGCCAACTCTTTTATACTAGACTCTAGGGATTGCATGAGATTGATATGATTTGACGGTGTTATTTCAGTAGATCCCTGTTCTTTGCCATTATTGCATGTCATATGATATATAAAGCTAGAAATTACAAATAGCATGTATGTTTAGCACTCAGAGCATCGTGATAAACTTTTTAAGCCTGAGATCTGACCGATTATCCTTAGCACTTTTCTTTTACTTTTCTCTTTTTATTCTTCATTTCTCTTTATTTCCATTTTCTTATTTTCTTTTTATTTTCCTCCTGGCGTACCGATTATTCGTCTTCCTCGAGGATGAGTAAGAGGTAAGCTTGGGGGATTTTGATGTGTCCATATTTTATATCATTTCCATATCATTATCCCATCGCATAGCATAGCATTTCCGCGTTCAAATCTCACTTTTCACTGCGATTTTGGTATTTCTGACGATATTTCGAGTTTCGTAGTATATTTTGAGTTTTCAGGAATTTTGGAGCGATTTGGACACCCGCTTGGGTATGGACACATCCGACATGCTCATGAGCTTGTTGGCAGGGCTCTGGAGGAGTTCGTCGTGTCTTCGGAGCTGTTGGAGGAGAGAAAGGACAAAGAGAGCAGAGAGAAGAAGCCCAGATGCTGCAGCATATGTTTCCGAGAAAATACTCGGCCCGAGTAGCTTGCTACTCGGACCGAGTCATATCAGCTTGATGAAGCAGCATATACGGGCTGGTCCGGACCAAGAAGCTCATCTGCTCGGTCAGGTAGCCCTAGATTTCACAGCTCGAGCAGCACCCGAGCAGCTGACCGAGTAGGTCTTACTCGGTCCGGATCAACTTCTTCAGCAGCTGAGCAGCAAGCTACACGGGCCGGCTTACTGACCAAGCAGCAGATGCTCGGGCCGAGTAGCCTACTCGGTCGGCACTTCACAGGGCATTTTTTGGAAAGATTTTGAAACGCACGATGCGCGCGATTTGGGCAGCAGCTAAAGCTCGCGATTGCGGGCTCGGCTGAGGGAGTTGATTCTAGTTTTTGTTTTGAAATTTTTAGAGGGGAGCTTCGGTGATTTCTAGTAAGAATTTTTGGGATCAATTGTTGTAGCAAATTTCTGGATCGACAATTGAAGATTAGTGTTTATTATTCTTTTCTGGATCTGTTCTTCGATCGTTCTCATTGTAAGTTATTTCAGCCCTAATTTCTTTATCGCTAAAATATTTTCATCTGCGAAATTGATATTTTTGTGCGTTCCTATCATCATGAGTGAGTAGATCCATTCTAGGGCTGAAGGGTTAGCCCTAGGATTTTAGGGGGAAAATGTAGATCTGGATCCCCACGTTGAATTAGGGATTTAGGGTTGTATTTCGGTAGATCCTACCGAATCTGTAGATAACCCGTACTGAGATCATGCCCACGGTCTGTGGAATTGATGCGCTTAAGGGGTATCTAGGGATTCGAATAGGGAAATCGGTGGATCCAACTAAGGCACGTGACCTTGTCTGGCTCGCGCCTTGAGGGGATCCATTGACGAACTATACCGCTACGTTGACGGCTACCGCCATTGCGTCAACGAGAGCCACCGAAATACCCCGCAATTCTAACCCACGAGAGTGGTACGAATTGGGAAATTAATTCCCTAGACCTAATGCAACGTGATGAACCTATCCAACATCAACCACCGACGATCCTAGCGGTGATCCCTAAAGCCATAGTCCTTTTGTTATATTACACAACAACAACAATCAACCCAAATCTTTCACTCCAACCGCTACACTAATTCTAGATTTAGAAATAGACTGAGATTATCACAGACACTATCACCGTCCCTGTGGGATTCGACTATCTTTTATACTATAACTCGACAACGTCCGCTTGCGGATTGAGCCCGAAGTCGTAGCCTAGGAGCCATATTACGCCTGGTGATCGTGACACCGCCAGGTGAATCCTAGGTGTATATTGCGGATGTGTCACCAACTCAGATAGCCACATATACAAAAATTTAAGCCATTCTCAATCAAATCACAATTTTAACATAAAGCACATTTGTCGAGACATTTATTCAAAACAACGGATTCATATAATGAATCAAAATTTGTTTATCAAATAAACCTTGAGTGTTAATCACTCAATCATTGTTTTCACTTTTAGGAATGATAAATTTTATTCATCTAAGAAAATAAGTATTAGCTCCCTCTTATTCATGTCTCTCGAAGTCTTTGCACGACCCCAGCAGCAACGATTGCTCAGATGCCGACCGTCCTCGGAACTTCTTCCATCCTCTGCTTCATATCCGTCATTTGTATACATTACACAGATGTCTTAGTATCTCATACTATGTGATTTAAGCATTTATGGAAATAATTATACTTTATTGAATTTAATTTGTTTTACCTGGGTAGATGCATCAGTATGCACCTTCTTCTATTCTGCAAGGTAAACATTGCAGTTTCTCTTCCAATGGCCCATCTTATGGTAGTGGAAGCACTCAGATTTTGACGAGGCCACTTTTGTCTTTTTCTTCCCCTTCTTCGCCTTGGCAGGTTGTGGGATGATCGCGCCCCGGCGTACACGTCCCGAGGCGACGGTTGTAGTTTTACCGCAAGCGCACGGTATAGCGGCGAGCGGGTATCGAACACAGGGAGGACGAATGACCGTGCTTGCTCCTAATCAACCTGGCTATTTAGAGGGATAATTGCCTTGGGCGATCCTGTCACAATCGTCAGACAAAAGTGCGAAATATCAAATCAAATAGAGAACGCCTAGGGAATGGGGAATCCCCACTACTCACCGTATTTCACAAATGTGGTTCGCCGGTATCGAAATCGCTAGGATGAGAATTTGGATGAACTAGTTGCAACTAAATGTGGAACCAAGCTCACGCTCTCGCGCTGTTGCCGGTCTATAGCTATCCTAGGTTTGGGTCCAATCTCTTGCAAACCCTAGCCTAGGGAAGCTAGCATTAGGATCAACATCATCGTCCAATTGCGCACCGAGCCCAATCTCTTGCAAACTCGGTCCACAATCTAGATTAGGATAGTTCCTACCCGTCCAATCTCTTGCAAACGGGTATCGGCACGGAATTGCAACCGGAGATCCTAGCATCGGTCCAATCTCTTGCAAACCGATACTTCGAAAATCCGACTCCAACCCAATTCGGATTTCTAGGGCTTCCTATCGAATTGGGATCCAATCTCTTGCAAATCCCAATTGATGTGAATACCTAGCTATCCGTAGTAATTCGATCCCAATCTAGTCCCTAATAACAATCCTAGCTCAATTTCTACCAATTCAACACAAATACGAAATTGGGCTTGTAGGGTTCATCCCCACGCCCCAAGACGTGGAGACTACTCACTAATCATAGCAATAGCACAATAATTAGCAATGAAATAGACAATGGAATTCATCACAACAATGATATAAACAATAAAAATAGAGTTTTTGGGGAAGAGAAGTGCAAACCAATGTAGATCTTCAATCAACCCAACAAAAATCCAAGTTTTTCTCTTCTCCAATCACAATTAATAAAGCTAAAAAGTAGACTCAAAAAGCTGCAAAAAATCTGAGAGGTGGCTCTTTAAACTAGGGTAAAAACAGAGCTTAAATAGCCCCAAAAATCGTCTAAAAATCCTGACCAAAATGCCCCTGCACAGCCTGTTTTCCGCAAATTTCGCTACAGGCTGCGCATCGCACTCGGCCGAGTGACAAAAGTCGCTCGGCCGAGTGAAAACCCTGTCAATTTTCCAGTAAGTCGGGGGCTTCAGGGGTCTTCAGTTCGGGGGCGGCTCGGCCGAGTGAGTTGTCGTCACTCGGCCGATGGCTTCACTTCACTCGGGCGGACGGGATTTGCCACTCGGCCGAGTGGGTCTTCTGAAGCTCAGATGGCCGAAAAACAGTAACTTCGATCTTTTTGAGGGCCTTCGTCTGGGCGCCACTCGGGCGGACGTGGTATCGTCACTCGGCCGATGTGGTCTCCGTCGCTCGGCCGAGTACACATGGAAATCGTGTCTGAACGGGTCGGCCGAGCAGTGTCTCGCTGGTCGGCCGAGTGGCTCCTCCACTCGGCCGAGTGGGACACAAAAAATGCCCAAACTGGTCGTTTTGGCCTCCTCGTCGCTCCGGCGACGTCCATTCTTCTTCCGCTCCTCTCCAATAGTAAAATACCCCTCGGGGAGGTCGTCGGTGGCCGTCTATCGTGAGCGCATCTCATGATCACTCCAAATCGCGCCAAATCGCCTGAAATGCGACAAAAACAACAAAGCGTGAAAAGCATCGCAATATCGTCGATATATCGTGAAAAACATGATTTGGGCGATCTAAATGGCATGCAAACATGCGGAAAAAGGTGTAAAAATAAGGAGTGATCAAAATCCCCCAAGCTTGCCTCTTACTCGTCCTCGAGGAAGATAAGTAAAAGGCGAACCCGGTGGATTCGGAATACGAAATTTTCAAAAAACGAAAAAAAAATGAAAAACGAAGAAGAATGAAAACCAAACGAAAAGAAAGAAAGAAAGAAAGAAAGATAGGATGCTAGATCATTTTCTCAGGACGTGGGTTTCACCTACTCTTATAGCATGCACCGAGTGAGAAATACATGTCAAAGAATCTCATTTTGATATCATAGTAGAATAGTGCAAGTAGAAAATAGAAAACCCACGAACAACGGTATAATCATGAAAAACGGAATGATTTTAAAATTAACATCGCCTGAATCATCTAAAGCGGTATACAAATCTCAGATCACACACTTTTCAATTGAACGCTTTCTATCTGGAGTATAAGAGTATCACATCATAGAATAGAGAGAATAGAAAAGTATGGATTTCATGAAATGAATGCTAGGCTTAGATTTCTGGATTTCGTAAAGCTAGAAACAATCTCACCGAGTATAGAATATTACTTAGCCTAGGTTGTCGTGCAATGTCAAGTAGTCGCTCTCTCACACATCAATGGATCTCCTCCCCCAAGCTTATCTATAAGCGTGGTGGCACAAAAATATTTACATCCCCATTTTTATATAGCTCCAAAGGCAAAGAAGGGAAAGAAGAAAGAAAGTAAGCGAGATGGGATCTTTTATTGAGGATTTTTCCTCTTTTCTCTTTTTTTTTCCTTTTTTTTTCTTTTTTTTTCTTTTTTTTTGCAATAAGCAACATATATACAATGATCCCAACTCAGAGAGAGGTAATGATATACAAGAATGTTTTTCTCTCTTTTATTCTTCTCTTCTCTCTTTTTTTTTATTTTTGAAATAAGAGATTTGGAGCTAGGAATTAATAGCGGGGGAAATGCCATAAAATAGAATCACTAAGGGGAGATTCACCAATGATTTTAAAAGTAGAGAAGTGTTGTTCAAGATTTGTGGAGAAAGAAATAAATATAACTCTCGGCTCACTCTATAAGACATGCACGACAACTTCAGCAGGGTAATCTAATCTACTCAGTTTCGATCACAAAAAAGCTAACTAATCCAGATATATCTTAGCTAGTCATCATTCAATCATCCGGAAGTGAAGTGTACAATTCATGCATATAGAAGTGATAAAGGAAAAGAAGTCAGTACTCCAGATATAGGCATTCAATGCGTGAATCTTGGTGTGTTTTCTGTGATAGCATACATATGAATATTCAGGCTCAGCTAATAATAAAATTTCATCCATTTTCATGAGGAAAAAGTGTGGGTTACTATTTCTAAATGTAAAGCAAGTCATAGCATATGATATCAGAAATGAAATCTAAGACACGACAAATATAGCATGCATATAGAATAAGCTAACTCCACGTAGACATCATCACAGAAAATTCATCTCTAGCATGAGATGAAAAAGAAACGAAGTAAAGATAAAAGGAAAAATAGAACTATGCAATGCGGCACACAGGAAAATAAGAAAAACGTGATGCATGGCAGGATAAATGAAAAATAATGAAAAATAAGTGCAAAAGTGAAAAACGGTGTGAAAAACTGAAAATAAAGGTGGCTAAACGAAGAAGAAAGTGATGACTCACTCCCCCAAGCTAAACGGCACAGTGTCCTCAATGTGCAAGGTGTGGCACACCGAGAGACAAGAAGTGTGAGGGGAAAGTGAGGATGCATGCATGATGGAAAGAAAAAAGATAATAAAACGAAAAATAAAGAAACGAAAATATGATGCGGATATGATGCATGCACAGATATGAGTGATACGAGTATAAATGGGTCACCAAAAGCTCTCCCTCTCGCCCAAAAAAGATATATAAAGAGACGGCAAATGAGAATCACAAAAAGGTGAGGGGAGGGGGGTGGACTAAAGTGCATCAGGACCCAGCAGAGACGGGCAGCACAACGGCAAAAGGAATCGATGAAGGCATCAAGAGTGCCTAAGAAGGCGGTGCCGCGCCGTCTCCGTCCTGAGGCGGAGGAGGTGGTGGTGGTGGTGTGGGCTGCTGAGCTGGGGTGGAAGCGGAAGCAGGTCTAGTGTGTGTGGAAGTGTGTGTGGGGACCTGCTGGGTGGGCTGGGGTACGCGAGGGAGACGCTCCAGCACCTGTGTAAGGCAGTAGTGGATCTGGGGTATCAGGTCGAAGCGTCCAGCCATCGCAGAGACGGTGGAGGACAGGGTCCTAAGGTCTCCTCTAAGACCACTCACCGCCAACTCAAGAGCACGTATGCTCTGCAGTGTAGTGTCGGGCGGGGGTGGGGCAGAGGGACGCACCGGTCTAGGCTGCGCTGGGCGAGGCTGGCGTACGCGTGTGGAGTATGTAACGGGCTCAGCAGGGAATGGGACAAAAGGTGCCGCGCCTGGAAAAGTGGGCCTGGCCTCGGTGTGAGGCCGGGACACCGGCTGGCGAGAAGTGGAGGCAGCGGCAGCAAAGGAGGCGTGCAAAAGAGGCAACGAGGTGGCCAGAGAGGTCCGTGGCACAGAAGTGTGGACAGACGCCACGGCACTCTCGGAGAAAACGGCGGCAGTGGAGACAGAGGAATCTCCCGCTGGGGCAGAAGTGTGCGGTCCAAAAGGTGTAACCCCAGCGGAGATCATGCTAACCATGGTCTCCACGACCGCGGTGAACGAGGGCTCTCCACTCTCAACAAAGGTCTGCGGGCGCTGGGGGAGAGCGGAGCAAAGAGGCTCCACGGACAGAGGGCCGGAGGTGGCAGCGGGAGTGGTGGGGACAGCCTCGGAAGTGGTGGCAGTGGTGGAAGTGGGCTCAGCAAGAGTACTCTCGACACAGGCAGAGGTGGGGACAGAAGTGTCAAGAGCAGTGGAAATGTCAGGAACAGGCTGAGAGGCCACAGGCTCGGCAGGGTGGGCAGCAGGCTCGACAGGGTGTGCAGCAGGGTCTGCGGGAGCAGCCTGGGCAGCGTGGGCAGCGTGGGCCTGCTCGGCCTCCTCGGCCTCGAGCACGTAGGCGGCGGGGATGAGGACATCCATCGCCGGAATCCAGTCAACGTGGGCTGGTGCAATCAGAGTCCGAGCAGGGCTCGGGAGAATCATGTAATCGGCCCCATAGGGGCCGTGCAACCAGACCCAGTGACGCTCACCATGCGGACGCAGCATCTTCATCCGGGCCATAACGTCTATCGACAAGGAAGTGGGGCCCGGAACGCGTCGCAGGTCGTCGGGTAGGTCCTCGCCGGTCATCATGGTAAGCAAGGTGATCAGACCGCCGCAGCATATCGGTGAGCGAGCGCCCACCGACACAATGATACGGTCTAGAAACCAAGCCGCAATGTCGATCACTACGGCGGGGACAAGCTCGAGTCCATCCCTAGACAGAGCTCTGGGACGTGTCATCGCGTAGAGCATGTAAAGATCTGGCGTAGACATCGTGCCCGGCTCATATCTGGCCAAAAAGGTAGTCGCCATGAGGCGCTGGGCAATGCGTAGGCAGGGGTGGACTATGGCCGAGGCCTTGGCCCTACTAGGGTCAAAGGCAGCGTGGTGGCCTGTGATCCGGGCCCAGAAGGCGCCGGCGTCGAAAGAAGGTGGGGGGATGTGGGTAGGGCCGTAACCGCGATCGGCTCCGGGGACGGCGGGCCATGAGAAAAATGCTCTCATCATATCGAGAGTGACCTGGCACTCTCGATCCATGAACCGGAATGAGCATCCCTCATCGGTCCGGGCGATCGAACTCAAAACCTCAAGTGTCGGGCGGGTAAAAGTATCCGCCGACACTTGAAGGAAGTCGCGCCAACCCACGTTGTCGTACAACGTGAGTATCCCCTCAAGTACCCCCAGGCGTCCAAGGTCAGCGAGGTGTGCAAACCTGGAGGGTACGATCGAGCGCTGGGAGATACGCTCGAAGACGGCGCGGTGTGCGTCGTCTCGGAACGTAATCCCGAGCGGCCCGACCAGTGGAGCCGGTGGTGTTGGCTGTGGATCGGCAGGGAGAGGCTGTGCGGGCTGTGGGTGCGCTGCAGGCTGTGCGGGGGTGTGCGGGGCCTGCAGGCTGTGCTGGGTGTGCGGTGTGTGTGGGGGACAGTGGAGGAGAGTCCTCCAACTCGTGGGAGGGGCCGGCATCATCCGACCGCTTCCGCTTGGCGGAAGCTCTCTTCGACCGCGGGCCGTGTCCGGGGCGGCATATCTGCCCCGAGCGCGAGCCGAAAAGTGAAAAGTGTGGCGTGTGCACAAAGAGTGGAAAGAGTTTACCCAAACACGCCGCGAGTGCTAAGCAGTGGAAGCGTGCGAAGTCCGCGCCTCCACGAAGTCCTGAGCAGCCCGTAAAAGCTCCCCTGAGCTCCCCTAAGCTCCAAAAAGCAACCTGCGCATGGAAAAGCGATATCGGAGAGTAATAATCAAAATGTATGGAGCAATAGGGGTATAACAGATAGATATGGGAATTGATTCGGGTTAGGGGTTCGATTAACACACGGATCCTCAAAAACTACGCAAAAAGAGAAGAAAATGGTGAAAATAAGCGAACCGGAGGTGATCGGAGACGGGGCTGCCGGCGGCGACTCGGGCGGGGTCCGGCGATGGTCGGCCGGCGATGGCAGGCCGAGCGGCGGCGCGCGCGGGCGAGTGGCTGTTGGGCGAGGCGAGATCGGGCGAGGGAAAGCTGAGGGGGCGCGGGCGAATGGGTTTTTTCGTTTTCGAAAACTGCGCCCCCCCCTTTGGCTTTATATTAAAAAGTTACGACTCGGCCGAGTGACTTTACTCACTCGGCCGAGAGAGGCAAATAAAAATTTCTCCCCGATATCGCTTCGGCCGAGTGGCTTTGCCATGCTCGGCCGAGTGGCTTTGCCATGCTCGGCCGAGTGGAGTAAGTCCATTCGGCCGAGTGACTCAAGCTACTCGGCATAACTCGCAAAATAGACAGAGAGTTGGGTACAGCAGACTTCCCTCGTTCGTGAGCGGCTCGGCCGGACGAACTTCTGTACTCGGCCGAGTGACTAGTATACTCGGCCGAGTGAGCCTTGTATTCTGCTGTTTGTCTTCGTTTAGGCTCTAAACTCCGTCTTTCTTCCTCCAGTCGATTTCATGCTCCTCCTAAGCGTCGAACGCCTTCTTGGGGCGCTCCTCATCGTATCGTTCATCCTCCTCATGATGATCTACCTATCTTCTCTCCTGTCAAGAAAAATAGGACCCGTTATCACAAAATTTTTGGTCGGGTGACTCAAAACACTAAAAATTTCTAAAACAAAAAATAAAGAAAAAGAGATTAAAAAAAATAAAGCAAAAACCGTCGGGTTGCCTCCCGACAAGCGCTCGTTTTAGGTCGTGAGCTCGACCCCCTATAATTTTCAATCAATGCGGGATGTTTGGTGCATATGAGATGCACCCGTCAAACTTCCCGGGGAGCGCGCTTGGATTTGGTCGTGGCGGCGTAGCGGTCTCCCTTGGAGGTCTCTTGTCCCGAATGGTGTTGGGGGGAGGCTCCCCCAAGCTAGCAATTGCCCCGGTCAACGGCTTAACCGGCGATGCCGATTTCCGTGCCGGCGGAGCTTTCTTTGGAGACTTTAATTTCGAGAGCTTGCAGAGCTCTCGAATCCTCGCGACATCAGCGTCGCCTTCATCTTCATCAGCGGAGAAGTCGGGGGAATCGTCTTTAATCTTTTCATCTCGGCCTAAATCCGGGCCTTCATCAAATTCTTCATCAAAAAGGGCACCAATTGAGTGAGGAATCGCCTCCTCTATCACCTCATCAAGGAGGTCCATGTAATCGAGTTCCTCGTGATAAGGCATATGCTTCATAGCCTTAGGAATGTGGAGCTCCACCTCAATGTTTCCGACGTTCAAGGTTAAGGTACCTTCGCGCACGTCGACAATGACTCCGGCGGTGGCGAGGAATGGGCGCCCAAGTATCAATGAGGTGTCTCCCTCCTCCTTAATGTCCATGATGATGAAGTCACATGGCAAGCATATTCCACCCGGGACTTGAAGTGGGATGTCTTCGGCAATCCCCACCGGCCTTGTTATCCGTCCATCGGCTAATTGAATGCGCATGTCGGTGGGTTTCAACTTTGTCCCGGTGTTAAGCTTTAAGAACATGGAGAGGGGCATGAGACTCACACTAGCCCCAAGATCGACCAACGCCTTTTGAAGAGGCACGCCGCCCAACGTGCAAGGAATCCGAAAACTCCCCGGATCTTTAAATTTTGCCGGCTCCTTTTCTCTCTTGGTGAACCAAGAGCCCTCCTCGGCTAGCATGATCTTCTCCTTCCTCTTTCTCCCCGAAATCAAGTCCTTCAAGAATTTGGCATATGTGGGGATCTCGATGATGGCGTCAAGGAAGGGAATATTTAGGCTAACTCCTCTTAGATACTCGAGGAATTTCGCTAGCCTTTTCTCCATTTTCGCTTTCGCTAGTCTTTGGGGGAATGGGACCGGTGGCATGAAGCGCCTCTCCTCAATTAATAGCTCCGCCCTAGATTTCTCCTTGTCTTGTGGCTCCTTCTCCTTTTCAATCTCGACTATCGGCTCAACCGGCTCCAAACTTTCCTCCACGGCCTCCTCAATAGGAATCATGGCGGGGTGGTGTCCTTCCCGCCTCTAGTAGTGACGGCAACTACGGCGTTGATGTGGCCCGTGTTGCCCCGTGGGTTTTGCTCCGGTTGCGCCGGCAATCTTTGAGTGTTCCGGTTGAGCAACGCTAATTGCTCCGATATTTGAGCCACTACGGTATTGAGAGATTCTTGCCCCGCCTTCAAAGTAGCATTCACCTTATTTTGCTCGACCATGAACGCCTCCACTCTAGTTTCGAAATCGGATCGTTGTGGAGCTTGTGGAGGGTTTTGGTTTTGATTCCTCCACCCTTGATTGTATCCGGGAGGCCTATAAGGTGGGACTTGTTGCTTTGGTTGGAAGTTTTGTTGTGTAGGTCCCCTCGGCGGATAGTATTGTTGTTGGGGTGGTGGTGGTCGAGCTTGATTAGGCGGTTGTTGTGGCGGGTTCAAAGCTCCTTCATTGTTGGCGTAGGAGAATCCCGGGTGATTTCTTGCGGCCGGATTGGACCAATAACCTTGGTTCCCCGTAACATATTGCACTTGCTCCAAGGATCCTTCTCCTTGCTCTCCTCCCGAATACATGGCTTGAGATTGGTCTTGCCAATCACTCATTTGGCTTGCCGGCGCGGAGGTGGAAGGGCTTCCTTGGGGCTCCGTGATGAATTTCTCCAATCTCTCCACCACCTTGTGGAGAGAATCAAATTTGGTCGTAAGCTCCGCTACGGCCTTTGCCTCGTAGATGCTAGTCGGCTTTAAGGAGGGCGTAGAGTGTCCTCGCTCATCGCCCCATTGTTGGTTATTAGAGGCCATCTCCTCAATTAGGGCCGTAGCTTCCTCGGGAGTCTTTGACAAGATTGCACCATTCGCCGCGGCATCAATAATTTGTTTGGTCCCCGGTTGGAGACCGTTGTAGAAGCTATGCACTAACTCCCAATCTTCTATACTGTGGTGCGGGCACTGGTGCTGCAAATCCTTAAATCGCTCCCAAGCTTCATAGAGCGTCTCATGTGGTCCTTGCTTGAAGGACATGAGAGCGCTCCGGATCTTCACCGTCTTGGATGGTGGATAGAATTTATCAATGAATGCATCCGCCAACCCGTCCCAAGAGGTGAAAACTCCGTCAGCTTGCGTCCTCAGCCAATAGAGTGCTTTGTCCTTTAGCGTGAAGGGGAAGAGGCGCAGTCTGATGGCATCGATCGGGACCCCCGGCATTTGGAAAGTGGCGCACTTCGACAAGAATGATTGGATGTGGTAGTGGGGGTTCTCGTGAGCGTTCCCATGAAATGGGTCTTGTTGCATCAAAACCACCAATCCCGTCTTTAGCTCGAAGTTCTTGTCGGCCGCCAACTCCGGCACGGCGATGGATGACGTAGTAGAAGAGGTTTTAGGCCGAAGCCTATCGCGAATAGAAATTATTCTCGCCATTCTCTCCGCCAATTCTTCGGGAGTTTCCCGGTTGGTCATAAACCGCCCTTCCGGATATTGTCTCCTTTCCGCTCTGATTCTCCGCGCGGTACGTTCGATCTCGGGATCGAATAATAAGGCTTCGGGGTCCGCCGTAGATCTCGTGTACATGCACAGGGAAAACAGAGTTTCAAAGAGATGATTAGTACCGTGGAAGGGTTAGGTAAGAATAGCAAAGGAAATAATAATGGTAAAAGAAATAAAATAAAAAGAAAATAAAAGAAAGAAATAGCTAGGGTGAAAAAGAATCAAACGCAATCGCCTCCCCGGCAACGGCGCCAAAAACTTGGTCGCGCCCCGGCGTACACGTCCCGAGGCGACGGTTGTAGTTTTACCGCAAGCGCACGGTATAGCGGCGAGCGGGTATCGAACACAGGGAGGACGAATGACCGTGCTTGCTCCTAATCAACCTGGCTATTTAGAGGGATAATTGCCTTGGGCGATCCTGTCACAATCGTCAGACAAAAGTGCGAAATATCAAATCAAATAGAGAACGCCAAGGGAATGGGGAATCCCCACTACTCACCGTATTTCACAAATGTGGTTCGCCGGTATCGAAATCGCTAGGATGAGAATTTGGATGAACTAGTTGCAACTAAATGTGGAACCAAGCTCACGCTCTCGCGCTGTTGCCGGTCTATAGCTATCCTAGGTTTGGGTCCAATCTCTTGCAAACCCTAGCCTAGGGAAGCTAGCATTAGGATCAACATCATCGTCCAATTGCGCACCGAGCCCAATCTCTTGCAAACTCGGTCCACAATCTAGATTAGGATAGTTTCTACCCGTCCAATCTCTTGCAAACGGGTATCGGCACGGAATTGCAACCGGAGATCCTAGCATCGGTCCAATCTCTTGCAAACCGATACTTCGAAAATCCGACTCCAACCCAATTCGGATTTCTAGGGCTTCCTATCGAATTGGGATCCAATCTCTTGCAAATCCCAATTGATGTGAATACCTAGCTATCCGTAGTAATTCGATCCCAATCTAGTCCCTAATAACAATCCTAGCTCAATTTCTACCAATTCAACACAAATACGAAATTGGGCTTGTAGGGTTCATCCCCACGCCCCAAGACGTGGAGACTACTCACTAATCATAGCAATAGCACAATAATTAGCAATGAAATAGACAATGGAATTCATCACAACAATGATATAAACAATAAAAATAGAGTTTTTGGGGAAGAGAAGTGCAAACCAATGTAGATCTTCAATCAACCCAACAAAAATCCAAGTTTTTCTCTTCTCCAATCACAATTAATAAAGCTAAAAAGTAGACTCAAAAAGCTGCAAAAAATCTGAGAGGTGGCTCTCTAAACTAGGGTAAAAACAGAGCTTAAATAGCCCCAAAAATCGTCTAAAAATCCTGACCAAAATGCCCCTGCACAGCCTGTTTTCCGCAAATTTCGCTACAGGCTGCGCATCGCACTCGGCCGAGTGACAAAAGTCGCTCGGCCGAGTGAAAACCCTGTCAATTTTCCAGTAAGTCGGGGGCTTCAGGGGTCTTCAGTTCGGGGGCGGCTCGGCCGAGTGAGTTGTCGTCACTCGGCCGATGGCTTCACTTCACTCGGGCGGACGGGATTTGCCACTCGGCCGAGTGGGTCTTCTGAAGCTCAGATGGCCGAAAAACAGTAACTTCGATCTTTTTGAGGGCCTTCGTCTGGGCGCCACTCGGGCGGACGTGGTATCGTCACTCGGCCGATGTGGTCTCCGTCGCTCGGCCGAGTACACATGGAAATCGTGTCTGAACGGGTCGGCCGAGCAGTGTCTCGCTGGTCGGCCGAGTGGCTCCTCCACTCGGCCGAGTGGGACACAAAAAATGCCCAAACTGGTCGTTTTGGCCTCCTCGTCGCTCCGGCGACGTCCATTCTTCTTCCGCTCCTCTCCAATAGTAAAATACCCCTCGGGGAGGTCGTCGGTGGCCGTCTATCGTGAGCGCATCTCATGATCACTCCAAATCGCGCCAAATCGCCTGAAATGCGACAAAAACAACAAAGCGTGAAAAGCATCGCAATATCGTCGATATATCGTGAAAAACATGATTTGGGCGATCTAAATGGCATGCAAACATGCGGAAAAAGGTGTAAAAATAAGGAGTGATCAAAATCCCCCAAGCTTGCCTCTTACTCGTCCTCGAGGAAGATAAGTAAAAGGCGAACCCGGTGGATTCGGAATACGAAATTTTCAAAAAACGAAAAAAAAATGAAAAACGAAGAAGAATGAAAACCAAACGAAAAGAAAGAAAGAAAGAAAGAAAGATAGGATGCTAGATCATTTTCTCAGGACGTGGGTTTCACCTACTCTTATAGCATGCACCGAGTGAGAAATACATGTCAAAGAATCTCATTTTGATATCATAGTAGAATAGTGCAAGTAGAAAATAGAAAACCCACGAACAACGGTATAATCATGAAAAACGGAATGATTTTAAAATTAACATCGCCTGAATCATCTAAAGCGGTATACAAATCTCAGATCACACACTTTTCAATTGAACGCTTTCTATCTGGAGTATAAGAGTATCACATCATAGAATAGAGAGAATAGAAAAGTATGGATTTCATGAAATGAATGCTAGGCTTAGATTTCTGGATTTCGTAAAGCTAGAAACAATCTCACCGAGTATAGAATATTACTTAGCCTAGGTTGTCGTGCAATGTCAAGTAGTCGCTCTCTCACACATCAATGGATCTCCTCCCCCAAGCTTATCTATAAGCGTGGTGGCACAAAAATATTTACATCCCCATTTTTATATAGCTCCAAAGGCAAAGAAGGGAAAGAAGAAAGAAAGTAAGCGAGATGGGATCTTTTATTGAGGATTTTTCCTCTTTTCTCTTTTTTTTTCCTTTTTTTTTCTTTTTTTTTCTTTTTTTTGCAATAAGCAACATATATACAATGATCCCAACTCAGAGAGAGGTAATGATATACAAGAATGTTTTTCTCTCTTTTATTCTTCTCTTCTCTCTTTTTTTTTATTTTTGAAATAAGAGATTTGGAGCTAGGAATTAATAGCGGGGGAAATGCCATAAAATAGAATCACTAAGGGGAGATTCACCAATGATTTTAAAAGTAGAGAAGTGTTGTTCAAGATTTGTGGAGAAAGAAATAAATATAACTCTCGGCTCACTCTATAAGACATGCACGACAACTTCAGCAGGGTAATCTAATCTACTCAGTTTCGATCACAAAAAAGCTAACTAATCCAGATATATCTTAGCTAGTCATCATTCAATCATCCGGAAGTGAAGTGTACAATTCATGCATATAGAAGTGATAAAGGAAAAGAAGTCAGTACTCCAGATATAGGCATTCAATGCGTGAATCTTGGTGTGTTTTCTGTGATAGCATACATATGAATATTCAGGCTCAGCTAATAATAAAATTTCATCCATTTTCATGAGGAAAAAGTGTGGGTTACTATTTCTAAATGTAAAGCAAGTCATAGCATATGATATCAGAAATGAAATCTAAGACACGACAAATATAGCATGCATATAGAATAAGCTAACTCCACGTAGACATCATCACAGAAAATTCATCTCTAGCATGAGATGAAAAAGAAACGAAGTAAAGATAAAAGGAAAAATAGAACTATGCAATGCGGCACACAGGAAAATAAGAAAAACGTGATGCATGGCAGGATAAATGAAAAATAATGAAAAATAAGTGCAAAAGTGAAAAACGGTGTGAAAAACTGAAAATAAAGGTGGCTAAACGAAGAAGAAAGTGATGACTCACTCCCCCAAGCTAAACGGCACAGTGTCCTCAATGTGCAAGGTGTGGCACACCGAGAGACAAGAAGTGTGAGGGGAAAGTGAGGATGCATGCATGATGGAAAGAAAAAAGATAATAAAACGAAAAATAAAGAAACGAAAATATGATGCGGATATGATGCATGCACAGATATGAGTGATACGAGTATAAATGGGTCACCAAAAGCTCTCCCTCTCGCCCAAAAAAGATATATAAAGAGACGGCAAATGAGAATCACAAAAAGGTGAGGGGAGGGGGGTGGACTAAAGTGCATCAGGACCCAGCAGAGACGGGCAGCACAACGGCAAAAGGAATCGATGAAGGCATCAAGAGTGCCTAAGAAGGCGGTGCCGCGCCGTCTCCGTCTTGAGGCGGAGGAGGTGGTGGTGGTGGTGTGGGCTGCTGAGCTGGGGTGGAAGCGGAAGCAGGTCTAGTGTGTGTGGAAGTGTGTGTGGGGACCTGCTGGGTGGGCTGGGGTACGCGAGGGAGACGCTCCAGCACCTGTGTAAGGCAGTAGTGGATCTGGGGTATCAGGTCGAAGCGTCCAGCCATCGCAGAGACGGTGGAGGACAGGGTCCTAAGGTCTCCTCTAAGACCACTCACCGCCAACTCAAGAGCACGTATGCTCTGTAGTGTAGTGTCGGGCGGGGGTGGGGCAGAGGGACGCACCGGTCTAGGCTGCGCTGGGCGAGGCTGGCGTACGCGTGTGGAGTATGTAACGGGCTCAGCAGGGAATGGGACAAAAGGTGCCGCGCCTGGAAAAGTGGGCCTGGCCTCGGTGTGAGGCCGGGACACCGACTGGCGAGAAGTGGAGGCAGCGGCAGCAAAGGAGGCGTGCAAAAGAGGCAACGAGGTGGCCAGAGAGGTCCGTGGCACAGAAGTGTGGACAGACGCCACGGCACTCTCGGAGAAAACGGCGGCAGTGGAGACAGAGGAATCTCCCGCTGGGGCAGAAGTGTGCGGTCCAAAAGGTGTAACCCCAGCGGAGATCATGCTAACCATGGTCTCCACGACCGCGGTGAACGAGGGCTCTCCACTCTCAACAAAGGTCTGCGGGCGCTGGGGGAGAGCGGAGCAAAGAGGCTCCACGGACAGAGGGCCGGAGGTGGCAGCGGGAGTGGTGGGGACAGCCTCGGAAGTGGTGGCAGTGGTGGAAGTGGGCTCAGCAAGAGTACTCTCGACACAGGCAGAGGTGGGGACAGAAGTGTCAAGAGCAGTGGAAATGTCAGGAACAGGCTGAGAGGCCACAGGCTCGGCAGGGGGGCAGCAGGCTCGACAGGGTGTGCAGCAGGGTCTGCGGGAGCAGCCTGGGCAGCGTGGGCAGCGTGGGCCTGCTCGGCCTCCTCGGCCTCGAGCACGTAGGCGGCGGGGATGAGGACATCCATCGCCGGAATCCAGTCAACGTGGGCTGGTGCAATCAGAGTCCGAGCAGGGCTCGGGAGAATCATGTAATCGGCCCCATAGGGGCCGTGCAACCAGACCCAGTGACGCTCACCATGCGGACGCAGCATCTTCATCCGGGCCATAACGTCTATCGACAAGGAAGTGGGGCCCGGAACGCGTCGCAGGTCGTCGGGTAGGTCCTCGCCGGTCATCATGGTAAGCAAGGTGATCAGACCGCCGCAGCATATCGGTGAGCGAGCGCCCACCGACACAATGATACGGTCTAGAAACCAAGCCGCAATGTCGATCACTACGGCGGGGACAAGCTCGAGTCCATCCCTAGACAGAGCTCTGGGACGTGTCATCGCGTAGAGCATGTAAAGATCTGGCGTAGACATCGTGCCCGGCTCATATCTGGCCAAAAAGGTAGTCGCCATGAGGCGCTGGGCAATGCGTAGGCAGGGGTGGACTATGGCCGAGGCCTTGGCCCTACTAGGGTCAAAGGCAGCGTGGTGGCCTGTGATCCGGGCCCAGAAGGCGCCGGCGTCGAAAGAAGGTGGGGGGATGTGGGTAGGGCCGTAACCGCGATCGGCTCCGGGGACGGCGGGCCATGAGAAAAATGCTCTCATCATATCGAGAGTGACCTGGCACTCTCGATCCATGAACCGGAATGAGCATCCCTCATCGGTCCGGGCGATCGAACTCAAAACCTCAAGTGTCGGGCAGGTAAAAGTATCCGCCGACACTTGAAGGAAGTCGCGCCAACCCACGTTGTCGTACAACGTGAGTATCCCCTCAAGTACCCCCAGGCGTCCAAGGTCAGCGAGGTGTGCAAACCTGGAGGGTACGATCGAGCGCTGGGAGATACGCTCGAAGACGGCGCGGTGTGCGTCGTCTCAAAACAAGCAATTTAAAGAATTTAAAATCTTCGCTAAAATAGATCCAGATGCATGACGTGGCTCTGATACCACTGTAGGGATTTTGGCGGACCCTCAGAGCTCGGATCTGTGTCCGCCCTAAGTCGGACGGACCACAGAGGCATAAAGTGCAGCGGAAAATTATAACTATCTAGCTAAACAATTTAGCTAGGCCCTCAGGGAGCCAGAACCTAGCCCGATCTATGCCAACTTGTGGTGGATCTGACCACCCCAAGATGGATCTATTCTACTGCGACGAAATTAAACTACACTAAAATTACTTAGAGAACATACCCGGAATCTCGATCCTGGGACAGGCAAGATGTACTGCACCGTCTTCTGACGCTCCTCGTAGCCGAACCGCCTTGACTCGATCCACCCGAGCCGCCTCACACCTTTGAACCGATCTGCCCGAACCGACTCCCGCCTCCTAGCCGATTACACGCGGTAGAAGGTTTCACTTGAGTAGACATGCGTCTTAGACGTCTGGATCCGAATCCAAATGCCCTTCGTAGTCTTGCTAGGACTAGTCGGGAGAATAGGAAGGAGAGAGAGAGAGAGAGAGAATAGTTTAGTCGTAGATCGAGCTTGCTCTAAAATCCAGAGCTACTCGATCGAGGACTTGATGCAATGTTCAACGAAGAGAGTGTACCCCTATTTATATAGGGAGTCGACACCTCTCTTTTCGTTGCGAGCAATGTGGGACAAAAATAAACAGAGAAGAAATTAATTTAGCTAATTTAGCTTTAATTGAAGTTTAGTAAGCCTTCCATAAAGGCCAACTTCAATGAATTAATTCTCCTTATCCATTAAACTTTAGACACCAAACAAGCTATCAATTCGAAAGGCTTCGAATGGTGAACGCGTAGGAACGAACGGCGACAGCGGGCACGGTCCGCTGTCGCAGCCGGCCGTGCCCGCTCAGTAGCGGGCGCGCGCCTGCTGCAACCAGCAGGCCGTGCCCGCTGTCGCAGCGGGCCGTGCCCGCTCAGTAGCAGGCGGGCGCTCGTTTACCCTTCGTGGATGGGCCTGTTAGCCCCGTGGGTCTAACCGACTTTTGCCTTTGACTGTTTTTGCGTTTCTGGGCTCGTTTGAGCTCCGATTTGGACGCGGTTTGAACCTGTGTTTAGACCTGGACGATCTCGTCAACCAGGTAACCCTTTCCAATGCATTTGTTTCTACAAATATTGCCGTAACAATTTACGACACGTTTAATCTTTGTTTGCATCAAATGCAACAATGTCCTTATTGCATCTACGACTTAGTCTCACACCTGGCTTGTGAACATTTAACTATTCCTTTTCATCGAATGAATCTCTCTTATCAATCTTCCTATTACTAAGACATGAACACTACTCGGTGTGAGACCATACCTCCTGACCTTACTACAGGTTGGGGCTCGAAACCCCTAGATGACGGTCACCACGAGCAGTAGTTGTCGTCCCTGTTTCAGAATCATCATAATGTGATCGACCCATTGATAAAAGTATCGTTGGGTTTACATTGGTTGTGTCAGTGATGAATACCGTAGCTATAGTCCCTTTGTCAAGACTGTGTCTCTGTTGGCCTAGTGTATGGTCTACTGTCAACCTTATTAGACAACATTGGTCAGTATACGGCGGTCTTGGTGTGTATACACGTTGTACATCTTACAACGTACCCCGGCCGAGGATTAACAGAAAGACCGTACTGAGCCTGTTACACTAACTTCCCTTTAACGGAAGAGACGAATCCCCTCTTAGTCATCTACTCGCCTCAAGAGCTTCAGGTGTAACCCAGCCTAAGATCTTTTAGCAGGCCTAGCCTCGAAGCTAGATCATAGGTCTAAGCGACACCGTTCACTCACAGGTTCGTACAAATGACTTCAGGTCTTAAGGACCAGCTAACCTATCATCACCCTAGAGTTATTATAGACAGTTTAGTTAAAGTTTAACCATATAATAACTCTATGTTGGTCGTTCAGTGAACTCATTTTCAAATGAGCACCTGTGTCTCGTCTCCGACTTCACCAAGTCGAATGACTATGAGATCATCATTACCCTAAGGTAAGACTAAGACATAGTGGTCTGTCCGATGTGCCGATATCCAGTTCTCACACATTTATGACCACGAACCGTTTAAGACTTAAGTTTATATACGGACGCTTACTACTCAAAATCAAGATCTTATCTGGATACATAAGGACCTAACTATAAGTCTATGTACATTATCTAAGTATATTTATTCAAAAGATTTCATACTTAGGATAATGGACACCATATATTATATGAACAAGACGTACACTTAGGATAAATCGCCTTATGGGCATATATCCTCCTACATAAATAACATTTTTTAGGGTTAAGGAAAATAAAAAGCACCCAACCCCTCATCTTCCAGATCGTGCCCCCCATCTCCCATATCTATGTAAAATTGCAGTAGCCGCCGGTGCAAGTGGGAGGATCTCCCCTCCGCGTTCTGCATCGCACAGAGCCCCCCCGTCGGGGGAGAGGGCGTCGCACAGAGCAATGTTCTGTCGGGGGAGGGCGTCGCTCAGATCCCCCCTCTGGGGGGATGGTGGGGTGGGGCGAAGGACAGAACCCCCCCGTTGTCGGGGGGGGGGGTGCGGAGACAGAGGCCCCCCGCCTTCGAGGGGGGCGCAGGGGAAACCCCCCCGATGTCGGGGGGGGGGGGGGGGACAGAAACCCCCCCTTCGGGGGGTGGGGGTGGGGGTGGGGTGCGGAGACAGAGGCCCCCCCTCGGGGGAGGGGGGGGGGGGGGTCGGCGAACGAAAACCCCCTGCCGTCAGGGGGGGGGGGGGGACGGAACGACAAAGCACCCCCCTTCGCGGGGGGGGGGGGGGGGGGGGGGGGGGACGACAAAGCACCCCCCTTCGGGGGGGGGGAACGACAAAGCACCCCCTTTGGGGGGGGCTGAAGTGTTTTGGGTTTTTTTTAATTTTATATTTTAATTTTGATGTTTATCAAGAGGTTGAAGAGTTATACAAGCCTCAAGAAAAATTTATGTAAAATCATAGCTAACAATATTGTGTAAGTATCTACGGGATCGAAAAAGCTATCTCTAGATCAAGATCTAGGGACAATTGTAAAAAGAAAAATCCGTAGATAGAAATCCCGCTCTCGAACGCCTAGGAAACGCCGCAACGGATCGCCGCAACAACAATTAGATTCCTTCGCGTAGGAGTTTGATTTAGAGGGAATTTGGGATAATTTTAGTGGTTCAAAATTTGTAGAAGACACGTACTGATAACGTGTTGAGAGAGAGACGAAATATTCTTGCAATAGGAATGGGTAAGCATGGCAAAACACCATGGCTCTATCTTTATTCACATATTCATTGTAGTAGCCCAAGAGTCACCCACTGAAGGCTTAGTAGGGGTGGTAGTGTTAGATGGAGGGATAAATGAGGAGGGAGCCAAAGGGCATCCCCCAACTCATAACAACTTTATTATTTTCTGATGTATAAAAAGGGTTTTTAAGAAATAGGCCCCCAATCATGTCTTATTCGAAAAGAGTCCTCCAAATCATAGCATTTGCAATTTAGTCCGCCAAATTATATAATCACTCAAAAAGAGTCACCTTTTCAAAACTCGCCAACGATTGCTCAGATGTCATTCTCTCACCCTTCCTTCCTAGGAGGCGTGGGATCGAGAACCGACCGACACACACTTTATTGTTTTCCGATGTATCAAAAAAGGGTTTTTTAGAAATAGGCCCCCCAATCATGTCTTATTCAATAAGAATCCACCAAATCATAGCATTGCGATTTTGTCCCCCCCAAGTTATATAAATCCCTCGAAAAGAGTCACTTTTGAGGACCTAATTGCAATATTATTTTTTTGAAATTGGCCCCCAAAAGAAACTCTTTTCGAGTGATTTATATGATTTGGAGGACTAAATCACAAATGATATGATTTAGGGGACTCTTTTCGACTAGGACATGATTTAGGTGACCTAATTCTAAATTTTTTTTTCAAAAAAAATTCAAACCTCCATGAAGTAAACTAAAAAGAAGCAATCAAGTCATCATAAACTGTCTTCGTGCCCCGTACGTCCATTTTGTGCGTGCCTGTGCGGCTGCATATTTGCTTCAAAAATCGACTCACCTCCACCAAATGGAGAAGATTCAAACCCCGCAACTTATCACATGAGAAATAAGTGTGTTCTAATTTGAACAAAACTTAATTTGTTTCTAGCATGAACTTTGCCACTGTTTAAGCTGCCAGATCCGCCGACCTGATGTCACGTGATGCAGCGAAGGGGACTAACAGGAAGGCCTGTGTCCGAAAACCATTACTCTTTCAGAGTCAAAAATGAATTGAACAATCAAACATGACCATTGAGTTAAAGGCCACAGAGAAAGACAAGCTCTGTCTCCTGCAACACCCTTTAACAAGTCCGAGACTCCAAGAACAGCAGCTTTTTTCAAGCATGAAGCCAGAAGAATCTCTGCATCCCATTGAAACACCTTCTGCAGTTACAATCTGAGAACATTGGCAGCCTTTAGAAAATTGAAGCATGAACTGCTCGTTCCTCGCATTGATGCAAAGAGCCCTTCCAAAATTTATACAGTGTACTCAGAATCATAATTGCATGTTAAAGACCTTGTAGCCTTTAGGATCATGCCTCCAAACTATACGGAATGCACACCGAAATTTAATTAGATAAAGCGAACATATGTCCACATTTATGAGTTCATAAATTCCCATAAATATATGTGTACTGCAGTAATATATCAACTTATCATATCATACTGAAGTAGCAAAGTTAACATAGAGGTGAGACACCAAGCATTTCCACTACATTAACATGTCAAAGATACAAGAAAGCTACAAACAGTTAAGATTTTCCTTTTCCCACAACATTGACATCTTCGAGCCCAACAAGAAGAGAGGGAAAAAACGAAGCTGGAAACCAAGTCTCTATTGGAACTTAGGGGAGCAATTCAACAAAGAAATTTTTTTTTTTGAGGCAGGAAACATCATCTAACTCAATGAAACCGCGCAGTTGATCACCTGCCGAATGTGAATATTTTGGACGCATTGGCGAGCAGTTACAAGTTCTTTCTATGGTTTTCTTTCTACTGCATCGCACCTTGGAAGCCGGCAGCGTGCAAAAGCATCGCTTTGATTTCTTCCGGCAGGGCTCCAGGTCCATCATTCAATTGCTGGAAGGAAGGGATGACACAAGGGAACGTTTTAGTTAGTTTCCATCAAGGGTATCACATATAGCAAATAATCAAGTGAATCTGGAAATTTGGAAAATTTCAGCTCTCGACGGAAAAATGACAACCGTCTGGGGAAAAAACAAATCAAAAAAAACCAAAAAAAGATTTTTTTTTTGTGCATCATATAGAATACTGCCTTGATCATCCAAAAATTCATGAATGGTGCCAATCATACAAAAGGAGAGAACATTTTTGACTAATTAAGTAGGAAATTTCAGGTCACACCCATATTTCTCTCATTACCGCATGACATGCAAAATAGATACATCGATACTGAAAAATATAATGATAAGTCTCATGCGTAATGAAAATTCTCGAGTAGATAGATCACCACTAGATTATAAGAAAGAATTCAACGATTCATGAATAGCTTAGGCAATGACTTATACCATGAAAACACCATGACTAGCATGATAATCTTCATTAAGAACATATGATTATTACTAGGAGAAAAACATTAAGTTCCAACGCAATGACTTATACCATGAAAACACCATGACTAGCATGATAATCTTCATTAAGAACATATGATTATTACTCGGAGAAAAACATTAAGTTCCAATGTACTTGGAAAGAAATGGTTATACCACTGCAGCTATATATGCAACAACATACCTCAGCTCGGAAGACATCCAAAGCAAAACCATTAAAACAGCTAATGACTGCTTGCTGGATGTCGAGGCCAAGACCATCAAGTGCCCTCATTGTGGAGAGCAGGAGGCCCGGCCTTCGGGCACAAAACATGTGAATATTCACCGCCCTGCCTTCCCTTACCCTCACTTCCACCTACAGGTCCACACCACATGCAGCATGTCAACAATACTATATAGTATAAGGTAATAACTAGAAAAATAGAATTCTTTTTGGGCTATGTTTTGTTCTATGCCTAATAACCAGAAACTAAACCGACAACCATCTGTATAAATTCTAGCAACAGCATAAGGTAGATGATGATACTTTATTACGTAATTACATTATGATTTTCATAATTGTATCCTATAACATGCCACAATCTAATGTTCTGTTAGCTGAAAATAGAAAGTACAAAATCCTAATAATCAAAATGAGGCATATGGAGTGAGGTAAAAATAACATAAGACTCGGAAATTACTATGAAGAAATTATACAGACGGAATGAAAAAGAAAGGTAGAAATAATTTGATCTATGGGTCAAAACAACTAATTAAAAAGAAGATAATCATACAAGAGTTAAAAGTAGCTAACCCCAGCAAGATACCAGCACTATATTTTTTTCGTTTCTTATATGTATAATGTGGGAGCGGGAAGATAATACTATATTTAAATTACAATGAAGCAGGGGAATAACTAAACGAACAATAGCATTGGTAGATCTAACACAATGGATTTATGACTTCACATCCTTTCAGTAATGTAAACATGCACCATGCAACACTAAATTTAAATGAGATGCCAGAACAAGGAGCTGAGATAGCATAATGTTTAGCAAATAAGGTATGGAAAAATGGTGGAGTTTAAGTTGATGAAACTAACCCTTGCTTGTTGACCAGTTGGACTTGGCAAAGAACTGGGGCAAAGCTCCTCCTTGACGCGAGATGGCAAAGTAGGCAGAGTTGGTGTCAGAGGATGAAAGCTTGATGCAGTTGGAGTGGGCAACGAAGAACTCGAAGGTGTTGATTCAAGTTCGTTGTGAAGGTCATTGATTCTTTGCAGAAGCTCCTTCAAGTACTCAATAGCATCACCAAGAATGGATGCTCTATCCATCTGCACAGATACGGAGAACATAAATTTACAGTAGTTTCTTACAAGAGGAGAAAATTAATCATTTATTTAGCTTAATCGTTATCCAATTCAAATCTAACTATAAAAGAAAGATAAAGGAAACACAGAAACAGTAGGGTGGTAAGTGATAGTGGTTAACTTTATTTGCCATGACAAGAAGTTACTTCTTTCGGCAAAAATATGAAGCAATAAACAAATGTATGTAGTAACTTTATGCATTACTTCACAACACAAGGACATACATTGATTTGAACTGACATGCTTGACATGGATAATTTGAACACAATGTAGTGAGGTAGGATTTTTACGCAATATGGAAGCTCAATTTTTTCCCACAACATGGAAGCTCATAAAATTCAGGATGTTGTTATCTTTCTGAGGTTAGATAGAAGTTTTGGGACTTCAGATACTGATGAATTTAGTATTGTAAAAGATAGTTTCTTCGCTGAGTATGAGGAAACAAAAATTATCATAATGTGATACAGTGCGGATAGACGTTCAGCTATAACTATGCTAGTTTAGTTGGGATAAAGAAATTTTTGAAGTAGTACAACAACAAGAACACAATGAAAGCAAATATTTTATCATAAAGTTTTGGATCATCTACACGAATCAATCATTCCCTTTTACCATACTAAGTGCTAGTTTCTCTCTTAAATTAGCAAACTCCCAGAAACAAAGAGAGCGAAGTTTCTAGTTGAACAATGAAGCCATTGCAGCATTAACGCATGCCAATTTCCACAAAACATCATCTTTTTCTCTAAAAAGAAAAATCAACTCTGTGATCCTATGATTTCAAACAATTATAGAACTGTGTGCATCTCTCCATGAAACCCCACATCTGATGTCCCATGACTTCATGTTCAGTTGGGGAAAAATGGAGGTCTGTTGGTATGCGTGTGAAAGTTCAAATTGGAAGTTCTATTACTCCCTACGTAGTCGTAAAAATCTCCTGTGTGCAGCTGTAAAAATTAGAATGGTAATAAACAGAAACTCAACTCCCAACTGGCTAATAAACTGTTTTGTAAAAATCAGGAAATGATCAAATGGAGAATTCAGCATCAAGTCGAATAAAAAGAACAATACTACATGAAAACATAATTAAGATTAACCAATTAAAACATCATTGAGAGTCCAACATGACGCAAAACTAAGGTCACACACAACAACTTCGTTTAGACACAAATGAAAGTGTCAGTTTTACAAAAATAAACTACAAACTCGGTGTTTTTTTTTTTTGGTTACACTCGGTGTCATATTCAGCCCAATAAGAAAAGTAACAGATGTCACCATCACAACAATACTATAAGTACGAGTAACTTGCTTAAGAGCCCAAGAAGATACCCTTCAAGGCTAAGTCAATTACAATAACATAATAATAAAAATAAACGACAAAGTATACAGAATAAGATAATATAGGACAAAATTTCAAAATATGGCAAAGATTAGAAATACTTCTAAAAACCGATAAATTTAAATTTAACTTTAAAAACTGACTAGCGTCTTGTCACGTTGGATTTCGTTCGCAAATTAACGCTGAAAAACAACCGGGTTGGCAACCCCGCTCAATTTATGCACCTTCGATCGGGGTTGACAACCCCAATCAATTTATGTACCCACGAAATGATGGGGGTTGGCAACTCCTACCATTTCATTGTAATAGCCATTGAGAAATGCCCCAAATGATCCGGGTTACCAATCCTGGCCGTTTTGAAATCTTTCACTCAGCCAACAAGCTGAGAATTTGGTCGATTTTTGCAATTAAATTTAAATTTAGTCAATTTTTAAAATTGTTTTTAATTTTAAGCTTATTTGAAAATTTTACTTATTTTAAAAATAAAAAAGCAGAACACACATTGATTCACTGAAATGGGCAAATTCCCTTATGCTTTTATCCATAAAATAGAAATTTGCTTCATAATTTTAACACATCTACAGCCATAACATCTAACGATCAGGGAGAAAAACAAACAAACACACAGACACGCAGGCGCGCGCGCGCGCAGAGAGAGGGAGGGAGGGAAGGAGGGAGAGCACAACAACTCCCAAGCAACATCCTCACAATAGTAAGTTTAACTGTAAACTGAGAGAGAGAGAGAGCACAACAACTCCCAAGCAACATCCTCACAATAGTAAGTTTAACTGTAAACTCAAATTTGACTGATGAAGTAGAAAACCGATCTAAACCACCGGCAATTCTGTTCCAATTGGATGAAGGGACCACATTGATATCATAAATGTGAGATCACATGTAGATCATAATAAGAAAGGGTAAATCAAATCTTCAGCACTGTAGATCTATGAAATGATTTCGGAGTTGAAAGGGTAAAAACTAGGAGGTTCAGTAGTTGGTCACATAAACACACAAACAATACATATATATTACATATTAGCAGACTGGGCCAGCTGCACTTAAATTTATTATGGAAAAAATTGTGTTTTTTCGCTCCGTGGGTCAAATTGATTATTGGGATCAAAATGTTACAGACTGTTAATTTGTCTTAAGATAAAATCCAACAATTTAACACAACTAAGAAAAATGAAGGAGACAATGCTACAACGGTAAATTCTTACCTACTTAAACGAAGGACCACATACATATCATAAATGCAAGATCATATCCTTGGACGACAATAATATAAAAACAATTTATTATCGATCAACTAGATGCTTTTGGTTCGAATTAAGTATCAAAGAAACAACTGGCAAATTGTTCACCCGAAAATTTAATGTCTCTGTATAAATAATCCTAATAAAGCTAATAGGTAGCCAAATTAGATGGATAAGACACAGAGGAAGGTGAGAACAATTATATGTTGCCAATACAAAAATTAGCTCAAATATACTGAAAAGCGACAACAAAATCATAAACAAAGATACTACGATTTAATGCAAAAAGGCAAGTAATCATTTTAAGCATGAACAGAAATGTGTCCAATAATCCTAATGATTGGTAAATTGTTCCTGAATATCACAAAACACAACAACAAGTACAGTAATGTTGTAAAATAAAAAGAATTTCATTACGAAATTATGAAGATGCCAATGCCAAAAGTAAGTAGAAATCGTGACAATCTACATGAAAACTGTAACTTCTGACAACAAGTTCTGTAAATTTAGCCCAAATTTGGCGAAACGTTAGTTAATCATAAATAACACAAAGTTTAATCCAATTGTTAAATGAGTAAAATCTACCAAATCTAACAATGAGGCCCAAAAAGCAAAATTCATAAAAGCGATTCAAAATTCTCACCTTGCTGATCTTGGGAACGACCGACCTCAGCATGTAGAGCCTATCGTTAAGCTTCTTCCTCCTCCTCCTCTCGGCCATCAGATTCTTCGCCGGCAGCCCCTTCTTCTTCCCCTTATTCTCTCCTCCAGTACCGCCGCCGGTGACCTTACCGTCGCTTCCGTTGTTCCCTTCCTCCTCCCCTCCCTTCGTGTTGTCGGGCGAGAGCTCGTCGGAGTCGTAGTTGAGGCCCGACCCATCGACGCTGCCGACGTCGTCGTTGAAGCTGTCGTCGAGGTCGTTCCCCTTCCGCCGCTTGTCGTCGGGTCCCCCGAAGAATGCGGGGTTCTGCCGGGCGGCGCGTTTCTGGAAGAGGGTCGGCGCGGCCCCCATCGGAGGCGAGAGGTCGAGGGGGCGAAGGATCTTGGAGCGGGTGTCGAAGGATGACGTGTCGAACGTTAGCGGGTTGAAGGCGGCGGCGGGCGCGGACCCGAAACCGGAGAAGTCGGAGGAGGATGAGCCGAAGGCGGAGAAGTTGGGCAGGTGGCCGGAGGGAGGGGGAGGGAAAGAGGCGGAGGAGGAGTCAAAGGGGGTGGAGGCGAGGAGGGAGGAGAGGGAAGTGTGGCCCACGGAGGGAGGGAGGAGGAAGGTGGGGTCGGGGGAGGAGTGGTGGTGGTGATTGGAGAGGATGTGCGTCCCGCCGATGCCGAGGGAGGAGAAGGTGGGGTCCGCAGCAGCAGCAGCTGCGGCGTACCAGCCGGCGTCGTCGAGGATGGACGAGGCGGCGAGGGCGGATGAGGAGACTGGGCTGGGGGCAGCGGACCAGGCGGCTGCGACAGCGGAGGAGGAGGTGGGGTCGTCGTCGACGCCTCCGCCACCGGAGCCGGCGGTGGGGTCGTCCATCCACGACGAGCTGCTGAGACGCGAGAGCATAGCGATTTTGTTGTTGTTTTCTTTCTCTCTCCTTCACTGCTCTGAGTTTTTGAACGTCGGCTTGTTGCAGAGAGGATCGCTGAGAGAGAGAAAAGTGTGCGGTTATGGATGGCTTTTTATCTATATTTCGTCCCGCTCACCTCTCACCGGCACTGCTGCTCCTCAGCCGTTTCTCTTACCAAACTGCCCCGCCTTTTTTACGGTCAGTAAAGTTTATAACAGTCAATTTTCCTTTTTGTCTTATTATCTTCCTAATTATTATCATTCCCCTAAATAATTAAAACTTACATTACAATATTTCAAATTTTCCAACCCACACACAATATGAAAATTTTTCCCCCTGTTTTCTTCTGCTTATTCATAAGATTAGATTTGGAATCTCGTTACAACCATTAAAGTTTGTTATTATCGGAGTGCCCGTTTGTATCACCTTGAATCAAATGAATTGAATCAGGTAACAACGTGTGTAATCAACGTGCACTAGAGAAAAATACGATGGAAAGTAATCAATCTGACTTAATTTCCATCATGTACTAACAGTTACTGAGTGACATACAGAAAAAAAAGATGAACATTCCTGACATAACAAAAATGCACGCGGGACGTCACGTTACGGGTTTTGCGTTATGGTTATCATGAACGTTGCTAAATTTGCTTCGACTACCAGGAACCTTAAGTGAAGCAGAGATGAAACTTAAATGTTGGTTGTAAAAAGTTTGAAAACCAACGTTAAGACCAATGAATGAGAGAAATTTATTTATTGCTGGTAGATGAAAAACAAAAAGTATTACACACTTTCAAATCAAGCATGTAGAATAATGTACATTGCAGTTATTAGCTAATGACCTAAAGCTTAAGTATTTTATCTTTCCAGGTGTTAGGTGTGATTTTGTTCTGTTCTGTAACTTCTGTTCAGTAAGCAAGGGAAGTTTCCTTCCCTTTTTTGTTGCTTTTGGAGGAAAGAGCGGGGCAACAAATAAGACAATCTGGTGCGTGCTTCCCTGTGCCTTACCATCATGAGGCGGTTTCTTTATCTTGTCATTATTCAGGTTTTAAAAAAAAAAGGTAAATTGTATTTGTTCCCCTATTTTATAGATTACATTTGGAATAAACCGTACACCGGCGCCAAAAAAAAAAATCATAGAAAAGATGTGGTGCAAGTTCGAAACCGAGAAAGAATGAAAAGTGTGCACGCGCATTGCAATGGGTAAAATAGGAGGGGCATTTGGGGTCCCAATGGCAAACCTGTCCTTAAACACCCTTAAACATGTGGAAGAGGATGGGCATTTGGGGTCGATAAAGAAGCAATGTTAAGCTTACAAATAAGAAAGATCGTAGAGCATTTAGCCCAACTCTCCAAAGACACACACCAAAGCAAGCCCAAAATCCTACATAGGGGTTGATAAAGAAGCAATGACAAGCTTGCAAATAAGGGAAATTGTGAAGCATTTAACCCAACTCCCCAAAGCCATACCGCAGAGCAAGCTCGAAATCAAATCCACCCCCAAGTGGCCCTCACAATGACGGGGTGGCAAATCCTAGGCCAATCCTTTGTCCTATTGGGTTTGTCCTACTAGGAGCCCTCTTTTGTATAATAGTCAAGAAATAACATGTCCACACAGTGCACGACGCCAAAAAACCCCCACAGAAAGGATGCAGTGCACGCGCGAAATTGAGAATGAGTAATAAGTGTGGGTGTATGTGGTCATCGTCGAGGGTAAGGGGAGAAAATCAGGGGCTAAATTGCAAAAAAAACCTTGGGGGAGCAAAGTGCAACAATCCCAATGTCAAACCCGTAAGTATGTGGAAGGGGATGTGCATTTTGGTTAGATGAAAAATCAATGGCAAGCATTAAACCCAACTTTCCAAAGCCACACCCCAAAGCAAGCCCACTCTCCCACCCACCCCCAAGGGACACCACCATGCCAAGGTGGCAAATCCTAGGTCAATGGTTTGTCATGGTGGGTTTGTCCTAGTATAACAAATATCCCATCAAAGCCCTCATTTGTAATATAGATGAAAAACACCACGAACAGGATGTTGTGCATGCTCGCAACCGAAAAAGAGTGAGAACTGTGGGTGTGCGTATCGGTATCGTCGAGGATAAAAGGGGCCAATGAGAAAAAAAGTGTGATGGGTAGGAGGAGGAAAAGCATGGACCAAAATGCAAAAACCACCAAAAACAAAGACCAAAACCCACACCACCTATTGGGACCCACCTAAGTTTGTTCCAGTCAGCTTGGCCTAGTCAGCTTCTGACTGAGATAATCCTAGCTGGACATCCTTCTTTTGTAAGATAGAATATAGATAGATATTCTTATCATATTACCATATGTCATTGGAAATATTCACTTGAAATTTTTTAACACATTTAAAATCTCTACGACCAAAAATATTTACAGTCTTATCTAAAATATTCATCCCAAAATTTTTTAAATCATATTTAAACTAAAATTTAGCTCCATCAAAATTTAGTTTAAAATTTAAAATTTCTCCAAAATTCAGTTCCTTCAAAATTTTAAATTAAAATTTAGTTTAATTTTAGTTTCTCCCAAAATTTAGTTATATCTAAATTTAGTTCTCAGTTACACTAAAATTTGGTTCCCTCCAAATCTAGTTAACCCTAATTTTTTGAGTTTTACCTCTAACATTTTCACAAACTCTCATTCTATCCATAAATTCCTTAAGATCCAATCTCAGCCATCTTTCTACCCACCATTTTATTCTCGTCAGTGACCCCATTCAAAAACATCCCTCCATCGTATAATATACTAATGTTGTAACATCTTGAATTGACTGACTAATAAAAAAAGTTGAACTTAGACCCATCTGAAACTAAAATTTTGAGGATATTTCAGTGGGTACCAGTATTAGTATCAATGATTATGTGTGTTTATATCTCATTAAGGATGTGGCTAGAATGCAAGTTACCCCATACCAGAAAGTTAATTAGGATCATGCGATGGCAACAAAGTTGATTAGTCTACACAGCTGATTAGTCAAAGTAATTACAAGTTGTGGAACTTGTGGAGGTTAGAAAGAGAAATCAAAATTCTCATAGGGAATTTATCCCATGCTCCTCGTGATGCAATCAAAAGAGCACACACATAAAATGAGGACAGAATAACACAAGAAGAACTTTATAACCCAAATGTTATAGAAACGTAGGAAAGAGTGAATGGCTCAAATTTTCAAGGGAGGCTCATCCCATACTTCTTGTGAATGAAGTGTGAGAGTACCAATGAAACATCCAGATGTTACAACATGGAGAGATTCAAGAAGGGGGGTCTTGATTTTGTCAAGATACTGATTCTGTCTGTGTGATCATTTGATGCTTCATTCTGAGAGGAGTAGTTCATGCACGATTCTGGGCCTGCAGTTTTTTGTCATTTTTTCTTGTTTTAGATTTGGCCTAGCTAGTGGTCCATGAGCTAAGTAGAAGGGCAGCATACATGTGAAGGCTTAAAGAGTCTGTTGCTAAATCATCAAAGTAGAAAGAACTGATGAGAAGAAATATTTTGAAGCCAGTCTCATCTGATGTTTGGCTAGACTGGCAAACTATTGGAACATCTCTTCACTTTACTAATATGAATGCAAAGTACTTTAGCATGGGAAAGCTTGTATTGTCTCTTACTCTCGGGATAATTACAGACCAAAACCATAAATATTTAAGATAATGCTGATGAAAAAGAGATGACAAATTATAAGATTATGCTTGAGCATTTGCAGAGTCCCAATTTGGACTTCTCTGATATGACAATGTCGTGTTCGCACGTCAACTGAAATGAGTCTCTCTCATAGTGTTTTCTGGCAATATTCTATCCTACTAGAGAACTTAACATATTATGCAAATCCTTGGGGTTGTCTTCTATGAAATTTCTATGGCCTTTTTATAATCTATTTATTGGCTTTGGCACTGTCTATTTGCTTAAAACTGAATAGAGAAGTTCAAATTTACAATGATTTTAACATAGAATTTTGGCGGATTAGACTCGATTTCTATCTGCTTCGTAGACTAATCTATCATGTCTCAAATGATAGCTGGATTGATCTAATACAGTAATTACGTGACACTGGTCACAATAGGCAGCCTGCTAGGAAACTTTAATAACTGTGACATGAATTCCAAACAATTATAATATAACCGAGTTCATACATATGTAAACACAACAGTCCCATGTGCCAGAATTCCATAGTATATAACTTAAAAAGATGAATTTAGTATAGCTCTGTATGCCAACATTAATTATACAGTAACCACCTATCTGCCGATTACAAATGCCCCATAAGATTAAACTCAAAAACAATTTCTGCTAACTGCTAACTACTGCTTGCTTACTCCAACACATGCAAATGTTGTCGCCAAGCTAATGTGGGGGATAAGTAGAGGCAACATTTAATATCACAATACCAAAGTAAGGATATGAAATATATCCTTTGTCAAATGAAAGAACTTGTTATATTACAGTTCAAAGTATCAATATGGATTATATCAAGGACTTGATAAGTCAATTATGAATGTGGTTTCAAGATAGAGTTTCGCAAAGATGTTTCTGATACGAACTAGGGCACAAAAGTGGGATTTTTATTTGATAAAATACTCAAAGATAACGATAAGATAACTGGATTTCTTGTTGTAGAGTATATCCGCCTCTCCTAACTTTTGTAAGGTAAACGCCTAAACCTCTTCTAGATCTCTCTCTAGGAAAAATGGTAGAAAACAATCACTCAAATATTCGATAAAGAAAACTAGGTCCGGCTGGCCACTTTTATTCCCACCTCGTAGTGCATAAAGTAAATACTCCATGACTTGTAGTGTGCATAGCAATTTTATCCTTGGGCTTCCTTTGCTCGTGGACCTCGTGCTTGCACCTCCTCATTCTCTCGTACGTAATGATCGTATCATTACTCCCCCCAAAGTGCCACCTTGTTCTCAAGATGGAAGTCTGGAAACTGCCTGTAGATTGTATCGAAAGGCTCACATGTCGCCTCATGATCTGGTAGCCCACTCCACTGAATCAGCACTTCCGAAGATCCTGGTCGAACCTGTTGCACTGCCTTGACCGCCTCGGGCTCTAGCAGTACCTCCATGTCCTCCGTCAACGTATGTGGCAAGGTCGCTGATGCTGAATGGTCCCCAATCGCCTTCCGCTGCTGCGACACATAGAACACCGGGTGAATAGCAGAAGTGGGAGGTAGCCGCAGCCTGTAAGCTACATTCCCACCCTAGCCTCAATCTCATAAGGTCCATAATAGCGTGCTGTCAGCTTGGCGTTATTCCTCTGCACTACTGAACTCTGCCTGTAAGGATGCAGCTTCAAATAGACCTTGTCTCCCACCCCAAACTCCACGTGTAATGGCATGTTTTCGTTGTGCACGTATTTCCATAACAAAACGTTTTCAAATGATTTCAAAAATGGGTAAATGAATATTTTCTATTTTTTTCGTCACTCATATTTGAAAATAGACTTCGTATTCGTGATCCTCACGATGATACGAACCTGTTGCTATGTTTTCGTAATTTTTCGGACATGTTTTATACCAGGGGCAAAATCGTAATTTCATATTTCTAATTAGTTTTACTAATTACGTTTTTACTATTTACATTTCATTTGATTATCATAACTCAATTACCCTAAACTCTCAATCTGTCGACATCCCCTTCACTTGCTAAAAACATGGGGATCACGTTTAAAACTTTGCTAAGTTTTCACCTAACCCTTAATTACATGTAATTAATACCTATTAATATTTTATTATTATATTTTACTATAAATTAAACCCCCACAACCTCTCCTTCTTCATGCAGAGGCCCGAACTTCTCCTTCCCTCAGCCCCTCTCAGACTCTCTCTCCCCCTCATTCACGTAACCCAAACCCACGCCCTCCGACTGGAACCCAAGCTCCTCCCATCACCGCACCCTCTCTCTTCCTCCCACTCAGCCCAAAGCCCCCCGCCACCACCCTCTTACTCGCCAAACCCCGTTGCCCGCTCGAGCTCCGGCAGCCTCCACAACCCGCAGCCCTCCCCATTCACGCAACAACGCCCACCGACCTGCTGCTCACCGCCGACCTGCCGCCCACCGCCAGAGAACTGCCCCGCTTGAGGACCCCGCACGCCACCAGCCCCTCCACCCACGCTCCTCCTCCTCACTCCGAGCAGCTCCAAACCCCACACCCTCAGCGAACACCGAACCCCCTCCACGTCTACTCCCTTGACCCGACGAACGATAACCCAACGGTGAGCCCCTCCTTCGACAGCTCCCCGCCACTACTCACGCCGTCACCAGCCCATCTCCACCGCCTTCCACGCTTGACCAAGACCATCGCCCCTTCCTCCTTCCATTCGCCACCTCCAAGAGCCCGCCACGAAGACCTCGCCTCCCTCCGGTGGATCCCGCCTCTGCTCTGCCTCCTCGACCACCCCCAGAAGCAAGCTCCTCGCTGCCCGCCGCCGCTCAACGTAGCTCGGACCTTCGAGCATCTTCCCCACCACAGCAGCGCTCCAACGCTCTAGCAGCTTCCTTCGTCGCCACCCGCCGCTCCTTCATCGCCGTCGTCTGCTCCTCTGCCACGCCGTCGTCCCGGCCACGCCGTCGTCCCGCCCACGCCGTCGTTCCATTCGTTGCTTCCCCTGCATGCAAGGAGAGAAGAGAGAATAGAGAGAGGGAACGCGAGATAGAAAGGGTGAGAAGAATGTATAATATTTTTATACGTATACGTATAAGTATAGTATATTAGTATATAGTATATTATTATAAGAGAACAAGTAGTTTAATTGATAATAAATAACATACCCATCAGAAAAATACACGGTAAGGCCCAGAAAATTTGAAACGACGAAACAAACTTATTGGCGCTGGTTTCATTGCCAAAAAGCAAGTATATCTTCCACAATGATTTTTCAAATTTAAAACTCAATAAAGCTAATTTCACTTTAAAATTCATATCACGAGAATTTCACATACACTGACGTACGATAAAAATATATGTCGTAGTACTAAACGAGACGGTCACTTTGACCCCTTGTTGAAAGAATTCTGACGTACGGTTTGCCCTGAATAAGTCTTCAAAAAATTACGATAGCTAATTTTTAAGTTAGAAAATTAGTTTTTAATTGATTTTAAGCTTTTAAAAATTTCTAAAAATACCTAGGAGCTCCAGAAAATATTTTCTTCCTAAATAAAATTATTTTACTCACTTCTAGCCTATCTAAAAATTATCAGTACGTATTTTGGCCCGTTTTAAGCGATAATAAAAATACGAACACGTTAAGAACAATAGATAGAAAATCGTGTAACTTCTAACTAGTGATTGCTTATGATTTCAGGTACCGTTTCTCGTGCACCAGCTCCCTTAGAAGTTTTAGCTCCAGTCTCGACTTACTACGACGATTCTCAAACTAGTAAGTCACTTTAATTCTAACTTTAGAAATCTTAGCAAGTGCACAAGTATGAACTTAGGATTTTGTAAATATCCTCAGAACGAATATTGACTGGAACGAACGACTAGAGACCTAATGACTAGGGAAATAATCAACTACATAATGACTATTTACTTAGACCAACAATTTTCGTATTCCATGTTCGTTGAACTTGTCTTTATCCTCAAATTTCTTAGCATCCACTTTGCTTTACTTTTTGGTTTTCAATAAGTAAATCTCTGGTCCTGGTTTAACTATCATAGTGGCAGAGATCTAAATAAATATAGAACTCTAATTAGACATGGACTACTCTACTTTTTGTTAATATAATCGATGGAATAGATGTGATTGTTGGTGTTCTTAACATTGGTGCCACCCGATGTCTAGGATCGTTTGCGCCAAAATCTGGATCACACTGCTTGCGGGGATAGTGACCTGCTTGGCCAAACCTAACTGGCCGTGTATGCATGGACCAATGTTATAATTCCAATGATCATCAGTTCGCAACCATTAGTTATAAAAACTTTTAAAAGAGTAACTTCAACCTTTCATCGCACGTAAACTCGTATTTCACTTTGATAACTTCCTTGTCTTGTTCACCCTTGCCTTCCACGTCCCGATGTTTGAAATATTGATACACTTGTTGCACGATTGCTCACGCTTAAACATTTACATCCTCTGATGCATGTCATATATGTAGAGGAATATGCCCTCGGATCATTTGTATTTGATGCAAATGAAAATTTAATCCTAGATAGGGACTAATTTGCATATGATGCAAAAGGGATTAAATGTGTATTAAATTGTTTAAGACTATATTTAATTAAATAAACGCGTTGAAAAGGTTACCTAGATGACGGGATCGTCCCGCTCTAAACGCAGGTTCAAACCGCGTCAAAAACGGAGTCCAAATGCACAAGTTATAGCCAAAACAAGTCAGCCCAAACTGTTGGGCTGAAACCAGCGAAAATGGAGGCCCACCAAGCCCGAATTTTCTGGTTAGGGTTTTTTGAAACCTGGGATTTTCTTGACGGCTACGTTTCTAAGAGAAGCATGACTTTTGGCTAACTTTGGACAATTGTTTGAAGGGTCAAACGAACTCCGATTGACGAACGGTTTTTTCCTATGCGTTCACCATTGAACGCCCTTCGTATTGATAGGTTGTATCAATCATTGAAGTTCAACGGTGAGGGAGTTAAAATTCGAGGAAGTTTGCCCTTTGTGAAAGGCAAACTAACTTAATTTAATTAATCCCAAAATAATAGTCCCACCTCGGTTGTGGAGAAAAGGGGAGAGTCAGCCGCCTCTATAAATAGAGGCCCTCCCCCTTCCTCATAACTCGTCCCAAGCTCTAGATCTGAGCGGCTCTCGTAAATGTTGGAGCTCGCTCAGATCTAAGCTTAAATTAATATTTCTCCTCTCCCTATAAATTTCTGCCTTGCTCCTGAGGGCTCTAGCAAAGCCGCAAAGGAGTTCGGATTCAGATCCGAAATCTAGGCGGAGGTTTCACTCGCATGAAACTTTCTTCGGCGCGTGGTTGGCTCGGCGACACGGGATTGATCGCCTCGGGATGCAGAGCGGTTCGAGGAGCGATTCGGGGAGCGGTTCGAGGAGCGGCTCGGCGTGGGACGGGGAGCGGCTCGGAAGACGGTGCGGAACATCTCGCCTGCCCCAGGGCTGAGATTCCGGGTATGTGTTTAATTAAGCATTAGTTTAATTTAATCGCTGTAGGCTAGATCCTTCTTGGGATGGTCAGACCCATCCCAAGTCGGCATAGATCTTGGATTAGGGTCTTGGACCTTAGGGTCAAATGTTAATTAGATTAACATGGTTATTTCTCCGCTACTTTTCTGTCTATGTTCCGTCCGACTTAGGACGGGCATAGAGTTTTTGTGCCCTAAGGGTCACAGAAAACCCTACAGTGGTATCGGAGCCATGTATGCGTTGCGATCTAAGCCTGCGATTATTATTAAACATGAAATGCTTTTAAATACCTTTTAAAAATGTTTTTAAAGTTATGAGATAATTTTCAAAAATGTTTTAGATGTTCAAAAATTCTATTTGATAAATTTTGAACATGGAAATTTTTTAAATGACATTTTAAAATTTATGTGATAATTTTTAAAACTACTTTTAAATCTTTTAAAATTTATGCGATAAGTTTAAAGTGCCTAAAAATTTTATATGATAAATTTTTTAAGCATGAAAGTTTTTTAAAATGATGTTTTAATTTTATGAGATATTTTAAAACTGATTTTAAAGGTTAAAATTTTTATGCGATAAATTTTTTAAAAGGTAGCATGCAAATTTGTGATTTTAAAAACAATTTTTTATGAGATAAAAATAAAATATTTTTAAAATCATATTTTAAATTTAAATGTTAAATTTATGTTTACATGCTAAAATTGTTTATGTGATAGACATTGTTCTATTTAAATTGTTAAATAGTTGTACACCTTTTATGCGATAAATTAGTGTAGCTTTATGGCTAGTTCATCTTGTCCCTTATTTGATAACACAAGACAACCTTTTAGGTTAGCCATTAAGAAATGATTAAAATTTATTACTTGAATTTTAATGACATGCTATGTTTTAATAAAACATTAACAATGCTTCAAGACCTAATTCCTGATTAGGGTAGTCCTTTTAATGAAAATTTTAATTCTAATTGTTATTATTAATTCTCATTAAAGGACTTCGCTTTTGGCGTTGGTTAATAAATTTATTAAAATCCTAATAACGATTAGGATATCACGTGAACCTTATAGTTGATAAGGATTTAATAAAAGTTATTAAACAAATCCTAAAATTTTGAATTTAAGGATGCAACTAGTTGATAGGATTAATTAGTTGTTAATAAAAGCTGTTTAGTCTATGGCACACATACAAAAATGACAAGCTTCATTCAATGGACCATGATCCAGTCAATGTGCTTGGCTAAGAGTTCTGGATCACCCTTTAAGGGATAGTGATCCTGGCTTAGTCAATTCCCTGGCTGTGTTCCGCTGGACCGCAATGTCGCGAATCATGATTGTATGACACCCTGGACTATATCTAGTCAATGCGTTATAAATCTTATTAAAGATTAATCTGTATCCCTCCTTGATTTTGGAGCTTGGTAACTCAAAGAAGACAATTATAGTTGTTGAGTCTCCTCAAGCTATGACATGTTTATCTTTAAGGAACAAACTCCAACATACATGTGATGTAGTCTAGACTTGACCCAAATCGATACGTCGGGTCTTCTCGAGCATCGATCTAAGTCAAATCTGGACACGAAATCAAAGGTCTGACTAGACCAGTCATTATGATTTGTTGAGTCTCCTCAAAGTCATAAGTGACTGTGGGTAAAAAACGATAGGGACTCACATGTGATGTGATTGACTAAGAGTTAGTCTACCAATCTATAACCAATCAATTTGTTGAGTCTCCTCAAGGTTGTGAGGTTCAGGATGATTGGATCCCTCTTTCACTAAATTTTAAATATTTTAATTCGATTAAATCGTTCGTTATTAAGCTTTGAAACGATCGTAAAAATAGTGGGAGGATATAGATAGATGAATGCCAATCTACCTATATTTAATATTGAACATAAGCTAAACTAGGGCAAGACTATGTTTACCGAAGGAATCGAAATATAATATTTTAATGGAATAAGTTAACTGGTCAAATAGGTTGATTAATTGAATATCAAGCTAAATTCTAATTGATAGAATCAAAACTATATTCTCGTTGACATTAAAATGACCTTCTAAAGAACAAACTTAAGAAATATGATTTCATTAAGTTCTGGGTCCAACAAATAAATTCACGCAACCTGTCACTCGTCTTTATATGAGGCAGCTTGAACATATAGGATATTCGAAGTATGTTTCTCCCTACAACTTGTCGAGCTACCCTCAAGGTTGTATGGATAAACAATTTTGATCCGCAAAGTTCGAAAATTCGATCAAACCGTTTGAATCGAATACGAGTGCATGAGCGATGCAAGGCTATGTATTCCAACCGGATCTTGAGACAAGCAACTTCTTGAGCTACACTCAAGATTGCAACTCTCAGGTGTTTGGATACATGAGACGCTTGCATAGGTATTTATTTATGTTGGGTTATTTAATATCTAAATGTGATTTAGAAAAAGGTAAAAGGCACTCCGGAAAGTCAATTGAGAAAGTTAGTTTAATTTATCATTAGTAAAGGCATAAGGAGGAGGAAATGAAAATGTGACATATTCTGATGTCACGATTTCATAATTATTGTTATACAAAAGGTTAACACATTTTGACGACTGTCGTCACATTGCTTTTGAAGCAATAAGTAATATGTATAATGACAATATATATATTAAATGTTAATATATAAATACACAAGATAGTAGCAAATTTATATGGCAAAATAGACTAGGCCATATCGAGAGACTAAACTTCACAAGTCACATCAAGATGGGTCTGACCTCTCGTATTATGAAGTCTTCGGGCACTTGTGAGTCTTATCCTCTTAGAAATAATGGCCGAAACCCATCTGTAAGACATTGGGAGAATGAGTTGTCGAACTCAGTCTAGTACATACTGATGTACTCGAGTCTAGATTAACCAAAATAAGTTGTTCGTATTTTTTATTAAGACACGTGTTCTTGATGAAACACAAGTCTGATAAAATAAAGAACGAAATGACTAAGTTATTTAAACTGATTCGATTAGATCGAATGGTCAAATACTTAGCTACATTAAATCTTGCGTAATTAAAAGAAAATGTGATTTTCTCTCAAGTCAAGTCTGTTAACACATCTGTGTGTTAAAAGGTATGAATCACACTTAGTTAGACTTGGTGTGATCCATTGTAAGTGACTCTGAGATAAGTCCTCCTTCTGGGTTAAGTCACAGATAGTAATGCCTAGGTTTTGATAATGTTCTGTGAGGACATTATCAATAAGATATTCATTAAATCAATCGTAAGGAAGTTGTAAAATTACTCGAATCTCGTTAGACGAATTGTCGAGTTAGACATCATGACTGATGATGACTTAGTCAACTTCCGGGATAAAATTCGGAGTAGTAACTCCGATTTAAAACTTGATGCAACCAGAATAGGTCCGTGTGCGTAAATAAATTTTGGAATTTAGTTTACGTGCCCAAGGAAAATGTTTTCTCACTTTCTACAAGTAAATCTTTAAGTTGAAAGATTTGTGCAGAAAGGAAAATAGTGAAGTGCAATCATGTTGGTCGAGAACGGTTTTCATCCTAATTCCTATAAAATGGATTATGTTGAAACCGTCTCGCCATCAGAAGTGCACAGATCTACTCGGACCAAGCTCGATGTAAAACGCTCAGAGTTGACCATGAAAATTGGAACATTCACTTATAAGTTCGTTTTTTTAAATATGATTTCGACGGACCAACTTATATGAATTAACCAAGAAAGTTTTCAAGGTCAGTGGGAGCGTATAAATTACATGCGAGACATCAAAGGGATGGAACATTTATTTTGACAAAGTTATCAAATGGTTTGACACTTTATCAGAAATAGATATGAGCCATTTGAAATGACCATTAACTAATTTAAATGATTATCGTAAGGTACGATGAACTGGATAAGATCCAAGTAAATAAAAATATTATGGATTCCGACAGATCAAATGAATTATTTGAATGAGATTGGTTGGTCTAACATGAACATAGAAATCCCTTAAGTCTATAGTGTAGACGGTTTTAGCAGATCCACTCACGAAGGCTCTATCACATGAAGTCGGGAAAACTTATGTGTAAAACGGTATAAGATACCGAGATAAATGAGCCCGAGTGCAAGTGGGAGATGTTGAGAGATGATACCCTCGAGGCTATCTATCTTCATGTGTGAATAGCACAAACATCTTGTTCGAAATAACAGTAAGCTGTTTGGTGATAATTTATTTAAAGTTATGTTATAATGTAGTTAACATTAGATATTAACTTAGGTAAAGTCCTGAGACTTTATGCAAGGTCAAACATGTATCGAGATGAGTATCTCGATCATGGAGAAATGTTTGACCGTCTGTAGAATAAGTCTAAAATGGTTTGTGGTCGTAGATGTTTCGAGACAAGGATATCGAAACATCGGATAGACCATTGTGTCTTAGTCTTCACCGTTTAGCGGTGGCGATGATCTCATGATCGCTTGACTTGGTGAAGTCGTAGACGAGACACAGGTGCTCATTAGAGAATGAGTTCACTGAACGATCCACAAGAGTTATCATATGGTTATATTGACCAATCTGTCAATGATGACTCTGAGTGATGATAGGCTAGTTGGTCTTTTGACTTGAGGTCATTTTGACGAACCTGTGCATGAACGGTGCCACTTAGATCAAATGACCTAGCTTCGAGGCAAGGCCTGTCGAAAGGTCTTTGATTGGGTGACACTTGAAGCATATGCGGAGAGTAATGACCAAGAGAGGATTCGTCTCTCCCGGTCAATGGGAGTTAGTGTCGTAGGGTTATTTCGGTCTTTAGTAAAAACTCTAGCCAGAGTATGTTGGAAGAAGTCCAACATTTTTGACTAAAAGATCGATAGAAACTAACCGGAGTCAAGTTATTGGGGTTGACAGTTTGACCGTACCCTAGACTTGATCTACACGACATAGTTAAGACGAAGAGACTATAACTGCGGAATTCATCACGGAAACAGTCAGGGTGGTCCCGAAAATACTCATGTCAATAAGTCAACCACATAATGATGATTCCTGAAGCAGGGACGGCAACCACTGCTCGTGGTCACTGCTGTATAGGGCTTCGAGCCCAACCTGTTGTAAGGGTCAGGCTGTAGGGTCTCACACAGAGTGTGACCTTCGTCTAGTAATAGGTAGAAATTAGTTAGGGAGAATAATTTGCATTTGATGCAAGGGATAAAATATGGCAAAAGATGTTTGCAATCATCTCCTGCATTCGGGATAAATGATCCTGAGTGCAAGTGGGAGATGTAGAGGAATATGCCCTCGGATCATTTGTATTTGATGCAAATGAAAATTTATCTAGAGTATTTGATGCAAATGAAAATTTAATCCTAGATAGGGACTAATTTGCATATGATGCAAAAGAGATTAAATGTGTCTTAAATTGTTTAAGACTATATTTAATTAAATAAACGCGTTGAAAAGGTTACCTAGATGACAGGATAGTTCCGCTCTAAACGCAGGTTCAAACCGCGTCAAAAACGGAGTCCAAATGCACAAGTTATAGCCAAAACAAGTCAGCCCAAACTGTTAGGCTGAAACCAGCGAAAATGGAGGCCCACCAAGCCCGAATTTTCTGGTTAGGATTTTTTGAAACCTGGGATTTTCTTGACGGCTACGTTTCTAAGAGAAGCATGACTTTTGGCTAACTTTGGACAATTATTTGAAGGGTCAAACGGACTCGGATTGACGAGCCGTTTTTTTCTACGCGTTCACCGTTGAACCCTCTTTGATTTGGTAGGTTGTACCAACATTGAAGCTCAACGGTGAGGGAGTTAAAATTCGAGGAAGTTTGCCCTTTGTGAAAGGCAAACTGACTTGATTTAATTAATCCCAAATTAATAGTCCCACCTCGGTTGTGGAGAAAAGGGGAGAGTCAGCCGCCTCTATAAATAGAGGCCCTCCCCCTTCCTCATAACTCGTCCCAAGCTCTAGATCTGAGCGGCTCTTGTAAATGTTGGAGCTCGCTCAGATCTAAGCTTAAATTAATATTTCTCCTCTCCCTATAAATTTCTGCCTTGCTCCTGAGGGCTCTAGCAAAGCCGCAAAGGAGTTCGGATTTAGATCCGAAATCTAGGCGGAGGTTTCACTCGCGTGAAACTTTCTTTGGCGCGTGGTTGGCTCGGCGACACGGGATTGATCGCCTCGGGATGCGGAGCGGTTTCGAGGAGCGATTCGGGGAGCGGTTCGAGGAGCAGCTCGGCGTGGGACAGGGAGCGGCTCGGAAGACGGTGCGGAACATCTCGCCTGCCCCAGGGCTGAGATTCCGGTATGTGTTTAAATAAGCATTAGTTTAATTTAATCGCTGTAGGCTAGATCCTTCTTGGGATGGTCAGATCCATCCCAAGTCGGCATAGATCTTAGATTAGGTCTTGGACCTTAGGGTTAAATGTTAATTAAATTAACATGTTTATTTTTCCGCTGTTTTTCTGTCTATGTTCCGTCCGACTTAGGACGTGCATAGAGTTTTTGTGCCCTAAGGGTCCCGGAAAACCCTACAATATACTAGTCATTGTTTACCATTGAAATACCATGTTGAATCATCACAGAAAATGTAACATAAAGTGGCATGTTAGAGCAACTGATTGACATACAGTATTGAAACATAATGATTGAATGATATACCGTGTTGACATCATGCTGCTGGAACATCCTATTGAAATTGAATGATTGGAATTAGTTGCCATTGCACTGGGTTTTGGGGGGTAACTTATATTTGAGAAAGTGTGGGAGCGATCGCGAGCCATCTACACATTACACCGTATCGTACTGACCGTCTAAAATGAAACAAACCACCTAAAGTGAAGTGAGATCCGTCCGGGTGAGTGCCCCCAGGCAGGAGATGGGCTCACTGATCGCACACTATACTTTCCTATATGAGTCACATAGTTTCTAGTTTTACTACTGCTTACTTTTCCTTTTTATTACTACTGCATTTACCTGATTGTCTTACTATTGTTACCACACTGCATGCTGGTTAAAATATTGTTACTACTATATCACATATGCCATGCCACATTTGTTGCTTTTTTACGTTACTCTTCGCCCTTGCACATTCACCTTTACTTTATGCAGTATATGCGGCAGTGCTGACCCGACCCGACCCGCCTGACCCGACCCGCCACGATTTTGACCCGCCCCGGCCCGGCCCGCAGATGGGTCGGGGCAAGCTTGGGCTTTGTATGCAACCTGCCCCGCCCCGGTCCGCCCCGATAAACTATAGAGGTTCTAAAAACATTACTATTTTGATGCGAACCATGCGGTCTTCCCATATCACATAACTCATACTCTATTCCAATGTTTTTCCACATTCACCTTTACTTTATGCAGTATATGGCCCGAGACCCGACCCGCCCCGGCCCGCAGACGGGGCGGGGCACTTTACTTACCACACCTGTGCAGCCACCTGTACTTTACTTTTCGCTCTTGTATGTATGACTGCGTTTACTTTACTTGTCGCACTTGTCTGTTGCTACTTCTTTAGACTGTTTCCTTACTTAGCATGCTTTATACTTGTGCTCTGTTTTTATTTTTATTTTTAGAATTGTTGTGACTTACCTACGGTTCCATCTTCGTGGCACGCAGATGCCGCACCGGTTGACATAGGTGCTCTTGAGTTCACAGAGCCTGAGTTTGACCCAAAGATTGCTGATTTCTAGATATAGTTGGGTTGGTGTGCGTATTGTATTTTCTTTCTGCACTTCCTTTCTGTACTTCCTTTCATGTACTCAGGGTGAAAATGCGGTTGTGTGTTGTATTTCAATTATGGACTATAATAATGTACGATGGTTTGAGTATTATTGTACATCTCTGTATCGTGGCTATATTGTTTTCACTGGTGATCTGCAGACCTGCAATGTAATCAAAAAAGTAATGGCCCCCCTGAGAGCGGGTCGTTACACCACGTCCTTGCGATGCTTGTCCGCCTTACCCTTCTTAATTTGCTGGGCCCGCCTCAGATGTTGCTTCAACTCTTCCAGCACTCTGTCACGCTCTGTCAACTGCTGCTCCAACTCAGACACCGGTGTACCTCCCCTCCTATAATGAACCAAGTGTGGAGGCTCTCTGCCATATAAGATCCTGAACAGAGTCATCTGTGCAGCGGAATGGTACGAGGTATTGTACCAATATTCTATCCAAGGGAGCCATGTCGCCTACTGCCTAGGTGACCCCGATGCAAAGCATCGTAAATAAGTCTCTACGCTCCTATTCACCACATCTGTCTGACCGTCGGTCTGAGGGTGGTAGGCTGTGCTCCGCCTGAGAGCGGTCCCATGCAGTCGGAACAGCTCCTTCCAAAAAGTGCACATGATGATTTTGTCCCTATTAGAGACAATAGAAGCTGGATACCCATGTAACCTAATAACCTCCTTCAGAAATGCTACTGCAACCGTCGTCGCCGTGTATGGATGCCGTAGAGGCACGAAATGAGCGTACTTGCTGAGGCGGTCCACCACAACAAAAATGATCGTGTACCCCTCAGACTTCGGCATCCCATCGAGATATCCTCCCACACCCTCTCTGGCAGTGCCAATGGCTGTAAAAGTCCGATGGGAGCAGTTGCCTGCTACTTGTGATGTTGGCAAACGTCACAACCTGCCACGAGCTGAGCCACATCCTTCCGCATACCCGGCCAATAAAGCTCTCGTGCCATCCACTGGTACGTCAGGTACCCCCCTGAATGTCCTCCCACTGCGCTGCTGTGGAACTCCTGAAACAGTAGTGGAATGTGCGACGATCTCAGTGGAATCACCAAATGCCCTCTGTACAACAGCTTCCCCTCCTCTACTGAGTAACCTGGGTAATCTCCAGAGCCCTGTGCCAGCGCTTCCCTGAATTCGTTGCAGTTCCTCATCTGCCTCAATCTCTCATAAGAGGGAATCTCCACTAAGCACCACTGGCCTAGACATAGCCAAAATCTGTACCTCCTCCTCCCTGGGAGATAGTGCATCGGTCACCTTATTATCCAAGCTGGGTTTGTAGTGGATCTCAAACTTGTACACGCTCAACTTAGACAACCATCGATGGTGCTCTTATGCCACCATACGCTACTCCAGTAGGTATTTCAAGCTCCTCTGATCTGTTCTCACTATAAATTCCCTGCCAAGTAAGTAGGGTCGCCATTTCTGCATTGCGAGGATAATCGCCATCAGTTCCCTCACATAAACAGACTTCAACCGTGCTCTGGTGGACAACACCTGGCTGAAGTAAGTAATGAGCCTCTACTCCTGCATCAAGACGGCCCCTAACCCATACCCTGAAGCATCCGACTCTACGACAAACTGTTTGCTGAAATCATGAAGGGCTAGAACTGGGGATGTAACCCTCCGTAGTCCAGTCTACGGGATAGGGTTACGCGTTGTGGCCATGTACGTCATATTGAAGGTAGTGGAGTAGGATCATTAGAGAGTGGGCCCCATTTGGAGGATCTCTATGACAAATGAGGCTCACATGTGTTGGGAAGTGTGTCGGAAGGTTGTGGTGTGTTTATGGGAAAATGGTGTAAACTAGTCGGGCCGAGTATGTTGATCGACCGACTAGTCACTTGTTTCATGCACACTTCGTGCATGGACACGTGCATACATCACCACCATGAACATGGTGAGTGGACTCACCATGAATATTTAGAAGATGGAGTTAACCTTGGGCACACTCGTTCTTCAAATCGTGCACGCGGATATCGAGATTGACCCCTGTACATTGAGATGCGTGCATGCAAAGGTGTCCCACAACTATCATGACCGTCTTAAGATGTAAATGGGACCCTAGAAATAATTATGCAAGGTGGCCATTGGGGGTTAGAGAGTTTTGCAATAATACCCCTCACATTTTCATTTGTACCCAATTTTGGGTATATTCACAAAAAACAAAATGGAGGGAGGTTTTGTGTAAAATGCCAAGTGAGGGCTTTTGGGTCATTGTGTATGTGTTAGTGGGTGTTTAAGGATGATGATGCCCTTATGCATTAGATAGGCATGCAAGTAGAGAATGTGAAATGACAAATCTACCCCTATAGCTTTCTACACACATTATCCTTATCTAAACACTTCTCCACTCATTCTTATCCCTTCCATTTGACCCTTAGACCAGAAATTTCATGGCTAACTGATGTGTGAGAGTATGGATGAGTTCTAGAGGCTAGGGAAGGAGAAGAACTAGAGTTTGGAGCTAAGATTTGCAAGAGGTGGTGCCAAGAAGAAGATAAAAGTACCTTGGAGGGCCAAACTTGAAGGATTCCTTGGAGTTGAGCAAGGGGAGGTCATCATCTTCTTCTTAGAGGTTCATGTAGAAGTCCTACACCTATAGGAGTAGGATAGACAAGTTAATTAGGGTGCATGTTTCATTCCTCAAGTTATTTGTAAAGTTTGTTCAAGTTATGGCTAAAATTCATGATTAGTTGTGATAAATGTATGATTTTATTGCAAGCTCCATAAATTAGTTATATTTTTGTGCCTCATACCTTTATTATGATGTTTTATGGTTTCTACAAATTTTCAGAATTTTATCTCTATTTTTGCTATTGTTTTCAACTTGTACAAAACAGGACAGATTCTGCCTAATTCAGGGGAGATACTGTCCGATTTGTTTTTAACCAATTACCCTATCAAATCTTTGTATCTTAAGCCCAAATTTTGGTATGTTATTCATCAAGTAGTTCTATAACTTTTCTTTGACTGGACCAAATCCTAATTTCGACAGCTACTAGTTTTAAAAATTTCATCTTTCAAAACTTTAGAGACTGTTTCCTGTTTCGACCACTTTTACAAATATAGCTGTATCTTCTTACTAAAACCTTAAAATGACTTGAAACTAGTCCCATTTGAAATCTAACAACTTTATCTTGATTTTCTTTAGACTATGACTTTTTCTAATTCAGCCTCTAAGTATTTTTTAAACACCCATTTTTACAGCCCAAATCTGCAGTTTAAAAACAGACTGAACCCTCTTCATCTTTTAATTCATGAAAAAACCAATTTTTGGTTTTTAGATCTGAAATTTGGTTTGTGGAAGGTATACACATAGATATTTAACCAAGTGGAATTAGTTTGTGCAAACAAGTTCTTTCAATTCTCTGAAACGTGGCTGCAAGTTGCTGTTATGTTGAAAGATACCCAAATGTGAAGTGTTTATTGTTAAGTGCATGGTTATTGCTGAAAGTAAAGTGGTTAGTTGTGCTCTAATGTTGCTGTGAATAATGTTAAAGCATGTTTTAAGTTGTATAATGGCCACCCAAGGCTTAGTTGCTCAGTCTATGTTTATGTTTAAGCAAGTAGTGTTGTGATGTGGTTATGGCAAATGAAAGTGTGTTGTATTAAAGTTGAACATGAAACCCCTTTGAATGAGCAACTAACCCTAGGGTAGAATCATGCTAGGGGTGTTCACTTGCACAGAGCAAGCTGGCCCTCTAAGCAGGGGTTGGGTATCGGGGAAAGTAGAGAAAAGATGACAGGTAAGGAGTTAGACTAGTTTGGATGGTGGTCGTTGACCACGCACCGAGTGGTAGCCGTTGCTACACGGACCTTGCACTGTCTTTGTGTTGTTAGCCTCACGTCCTGTTATGGAGTGGTAGCCCATGCCACGTGAGTTGGGTAGGGAGCCTCGACCAGCTGGCAGGTTCAGTTGTTCCGTCTCGACCTAGGGACGAGATGTAGCTCTCGTACTCGAATCTTGGTCTCGAACTTTCCAACGCATCATAACACTTGTAAATTAACAAACTCAAACACAAATACGATAACCATATAAATTGTTGTGTGTTAGATCTCCTGTGGTGTGTAGTGTTCTTCTGCTGGTCACGCTCTGACGTGACCCTTTTCTGTGGTTTAGGGTCTGAGCAGGGTCCGCAGGACCAGAGTTAGTGTTTTTCTGCGGTGGTGTTGTTGGAAGACGGTGATGTGGACGTATGCAGGTGTGATTGAGGATGAGCTGGTAGTAGTGGCAGCTTCTATTGACAGGGTTGTAGTGGCCTTTCTCAGTCATTCCTCCGGTGTCGTGAGGATGTACTCTTTTGATGCTGTACCTCTATAGTAGTTGTGTCAGATGATATGTAGTACTTTTTGAATTGCCTTTTGGGTGGTGTTGTATATATTACTTTTGTAGCCAGTGGGCAGTTGTACTCATACTTTTGTAACAGACTTCTATATATGGATATATGTGTGGACTCTAGCACTTGTAGTCTGTGTTGTTGTAGTTACTTGTACTCTCCTGCTTTACTTTCTGTACCACTTGTGATGTGATGTTGCACTTCTGTGATTGACAGAGTTTCCTTCATTTTACTTTACTGTGTTGTTTTAGTGTGAGCAGTGACCTGCAGTGTTTTTTTATTTATACGCTTGGACTAAGTCCGCGGCCCGTTACGTGGCTCATCCCCTTTTGTCTCGGGGAATCGAGAAGAATATTCTCTTCCCTTGAGTATTAGGGTGACTGGGGCGTGACAGGGACCGTCGTCATTGCTCGCTTAAGGGCCTCAAATGCCATGGTAGCCTCCTCCCCCAATTGAAACTATCCTTCTTTAACTGCTCCGTTAGCGGCCATGCAATCGTCCCATATCCGCTAACGAATCTTTGATAGTACCCCGTCAGCCCAAGGAATCCTCGCAAGGCTCGCAAGGACATAGGTCGAGGCTAATCCAGCATAGCGGCAATCTTCCCCCGATCTGCAGCCACCCCATCAGCAGACATAATATGCCCCAAGTATTCCACCTGAGCCTGACCGAAAAGGCACTTCTTTCAGTTTGCATGCAACTGATGCCTCTGTAGCTCCTTCATCACCACCTCTAAGTGCTCAATATGCTTTTGTAGGGACCTACAATAAACCAAGATATCGTCGAAGAAGACGAGCACGAACCTCCGCAGGTAGGACCGAAATACCCTATTCATCAGGGACTGGAAGGTGGCGAGGGTATTTGTCAAGCCAAATGGCATGACCAGGAACTCATAATGGCCCTCGTGAAAGCTGTCTTCTGCACATCCTTTAGCTTCATGCGTATCTGGTGGTAACCAGACTTCAAATCATGTTTGGAGAACACCGCAGTCCCATGTAGCTCATCCAACATCTCGTCTATCACTGGAATAGGAAACTTGTCTAGTACAGTTTCCTTATTCAGAGCTCGGTAATCGACATAGAAGCGACAGCTCCCATCCTTCTTCTTTACCAGTAACACCGGGCTTGAAAATGGACTGACACTGGGTTGTATGATGCCTGCCTGCAACATCTCCACTAGCCTCTCAATCTCGTCCTTCTGCACCTGAGGGTATCGGTACAGACACACACTTATAGGAGACACTCCCTCCTTCAGAATGATGGAGTGCTCGTGATCACGCGGTGGTGGAAGACCGCTAGGGGACTGAAATGCCTCATCATAACCGCTCAGCACCTGATCCACGTCTCCAGGCACCTCTGTCATGCTAGCTACATCCTCCATTGCTAATCCCTGAAGCTCTACTAAGAATCCTTCCCCCTCCATCTGAAGGGTCCTGGCCATGGTCTTATATGATACCGGGGAACAATATAGGCTCGGGTTCCCCAGCAATACTACCTTTCTCCCCTCTACTTGGAACTCCATCATAAGCAGCTTCCAGTTGAACTTAGTCTCTCCCAATGTCTGAAGCCACTAAATCCCGAGAATCAAATCAACTTTTCCCAATGTTACATGCAGGAAGTCACCAGTAATCAACACCCCTGAATGAACACCGTCAGGTCTCTGCAGATGCCTCTACTCTGCTCCACTTTGCCATTGCCCAACATGACCCCAAATCCCTCCGTATTTGCGATTGGTAGCCCTTGCTTCTCAATCACCTTAGGGGACACGAAGTTGTGTGTAGCCCCACCATCGATTAAAATCACTACATCCAAGTCCCGAACTCTGCCCACCAACTTCATGGTGTGGACCTGTGTGAATCCTGCTATAGAACTGAGCGAAATCTCAGCTGCCACCAAAAGTAGTGGCTCAACCTCTACCTCTCCCTCAGCCTCCAGCTCAACAACTTCCTCTTCTTCTACCCCCCTGAAATACTTTGCACACCTGAATAGCATGGTTGCGACATTTGTGGCCCGGAGTGAATCTCTCGTCGCATTTAAAGCATAGTCCTTTTGTCCTACTATCCCGCATCTCAGCCTCTGTCATCATGTTGTAAGGTCCCACCGGTCTTGCCTCGCCAGCCCTGCCCCCACTAGCGGGGTAACTCCAGACGCTCCCTGCTGGCCCCCTGTCACGGCCTAAGGACGAGTATAATTCCCTCCCCAAGTCCCCTTAGTATGGTGGTCCTCGGCCAGTCTATCCTCCACTGACTGTGCCAAATCCATCTGCTCCAACAGTCCTATGGGCCTATGAGTACGAAGCTCTGCCTTGATAGCAGGCTTCAACCCATCCAAGAAAAATCCCTCCATGGACTCTACTGGCATCCCTCGCACCGTGCTTGCAAGCACCTCGAACTGCTTGATATGGTCACGCACCGACCCATACTGCTTGATGGCGTTCAGCTGCTCGTATGCACCTCCCCCTTGTGTCTCCCTGAAGCGGTGCAACAAGATCTCCTTAAACCCGTCCCAGGTCCTCGCAGGTCTCTCCTGCTTCCTCCACCTGTACCATGATAAGGCTTCTTCCTCCAAGCAGACCCCGATCACCCTCAGCTTCTTTGCCTCTGTCAATCGTGTCACCTCAAAATACTTCTTCGCCTTGTAGATCCACCCAGATGCGTCACTACCTTCGAAGAGGGGCATCTTCAGCTTCTGTATCCTCTCATCAGTACGGGGGTCCCCTCCTCCATATCACTCCTGGTTTCACTGTCTGTGGGGATCTCCAAACCTAGCCATCTCATTGGCTAGCCATCCAACATCCATCTATTCGCACCAGCCAAAGTTATAAGCACCCTTACCGCCATCCTCATGGTACCGCACGAACTCCTCATACTCCAGCCCTTGTCCTCGGCCCCTTCCATTTAATAGATCAGCCTCCCGGTGTCCACGATGCTCTCCAAACTCAAAATCAGCACCCCAGAAGTCATCTACTCCTTATCGACGAAGCCCCGTGCCTTGCTCATGCTCCCAACACTGGCTGAGACCCTCCAAGCCCCTGTTGACACCTGCTCAACCATCGTCAGGGCCCCATCAATTAGGTGGGGTTTCACCTTCCCCCAGGTGGTTCTGCCCTGGGCCGCCAGGGCCCTGGCGGTTCACTAGGACCTCGCGATGGCCCTGGCAGTTTGACAGGGCCCCGCCGGTGGCTTGGAGATGCGACAGAGCCGGTAGAATGCCCTGGCACAGCCGCCAGGCTTCCGTTCTTCCCTTCCAACCTCGCACGCTTCGTCTTGTGCTTCGTTGTGTCGATGGGTCTTTACGCCGAGCATGATGGTCCGATTTTCCTCGTTAGAGATCAATCCTTCTTCCAAAACTTCCACATCCTTCAAGATCACATGTTTCCCTTTATCTTTCGTTGTCGGAGGTGTTTTCGAAGCTAGATCTGATTGGTGGTTCAGATCTGAAGTAGATGAGGATGTATCTTGTTGTGAAAGAGCCCTCAAGATCTCCTTTGTCCCCTCCACAATCTCTTCCTTGAATTCCTTCCTCATCTCCAACTTGTTCGTCTCCATTGAGGCCCGAAAATCCTCCTTCAAATCAGCCCTTAATCCTTCGATCTCCTTCTTTTGTTCCACGATCTCGACTCCGATCTTCTCTTCCAACGCATCGATCCTTTCCATCTGCCTTGTACTCTCCATGGATCTGAAGCTTTGATACCAAATTGATACGAACTAGGGCACAAAAGTGGGTAAAAATAGGACTTTTATTTGATAAAACACTCAAAGATAACAATAAGATAACTGGATCTCTTGTTGTAGAGTAGATCCATCTCTCCTAACTTTTGTAAGGTAAAAGCCTAAACCTCTTCTAGATCTCTCTCTAGGAAAAATGGTAGAAAACAATCACTCAAATATTCGATAAAGAAAACTAGGACCGGCTGGCCGCTTTTATTCCCACCCCGTAGTGCATAAAGTAAATACTCCATGACTTGTAGTGTGCATAGAAATTTTACTCCCTGGGCTTCCTTTGCTCGTGGACCTCGTGCTTGCGCCTCCTCCTTCTCTCGTACGTAATGATCGTATCAGTTTCATCACTTGGTCTTAATGACCTTACATGTGGCATCGGGTCTTGTAGGACTATATTGCCTTATATATGTGACATTAAGTTTCGTAGGACTGTAAATGTCTTGTGCAACTTCGTTTTATAAGATTGTATTGCCCCACACACACATACACACAATGGATATGTGTTAACAATGCATGAAATTTTCTGTGATGTAAGCCCCTAAAACCCACAAGAAAAATTTTAAATTTTTTTCTAAGTTATTGTACACATTCTAAAACCTTAAAACCCCAAATATGGGTGAATCCTAGTGTGACGTGACACTCGATCTACTCATTACAAAAAGTTTTATTGTTCTAAAACCGTTAAATTTGCAATGGTCAGATTGATAGTCAAATAACGTTGGTTTCACTTGATTTTTAGTGTGGTGATCATTTGCAATGTGTAAAAAATATTTTTTTTAAAAAATAAATAAAATGATGTATATGGACATCAGTGTAGGAATTTTTCCATGTTGACACTGATACATTATATATATATATATAAGATTTAATGTAGAAAAGGTGGCACTTGATCCATTGGATCAGGTGCTTAAATACAAAAAAGGTGGGAAGTACAAGCCTCCACATGGGCTTGTACTCGTGGGGCCCCACCTTTTTGTGTCTTGAACATGATCCAATGGATCAGGTGCCACTTGCTCTATATTAATCACACACACACACACACACACACACACATATGGGTAAAGTGTTCCTAGGGTGACTCCTTAGATTAAATCTAAGGAGTCGCCCCATTTTCTCCCATCTCCCACATTTTTGTTGAAATTTTTTTTCTTGAGATTGTTGCTCACCTCATGGATGATCAACATACCAAAAATCAAGTCATTCCAATACTTTTAGAGCCCACATCTACCCCTTGCAACTTTATGGGCTTTTCATCACGTTTTCAGACCGTTGAAGTTTCAAGGGGTAGATGGTGGCTTTTAAAGTATTTGAATGACTTGATTTTTGGTATGTTGATCATCCATGATGTGAACAACAATCCTATGAAAAATAAAATCCAAAAAAATTGTGGGAGATGGGAGAAAATGGGGGCGACTCCTTAGATTTAATCTAAGGAGTCACCCTAGGAACACTTTACCATATATATATATATATATATATATATATATATATATATATATATATATATATATATATATATATATATGGCAATCTTCGGGTGCGAAAAACCTGTGCGAAAAACCGTGTGAAAAGGTTTTTTTTAATTTTTTTGATTTTTTTTCAAAATTTTTTTTGATGTTTAATCCATACAATTATATACCCAAGGGAAAATAATGGGTGAACCCGTTGGGGATTAGAGCACTCATCCATCCGTTACAAATTTAACGGTATCAAAACGTGCGAATTTGATGAAATGCCTTGATCGAAGGCCAAATGACATTATTTCTCAACGATTTTTTTGACGGGTGTATAACAACATATAATGAGGGTGAAAAAAATAATTTTTGAATTTTTTTTCAAAAAAACCTAAAAACATTTTCGCACGGTGCAAAATGTTCTCATTTGAAGATTTACACACACACACACAAAAGATTAATGGATGTATGCTATCAGCATAGGAATATCTTGTGCTGTGCTGATAGCCATATGTCATCAAAGGGTTAGGTTAGGCAGGGCTATTTTGCAAAACAACCATTGTTTTTTGAAAACCTAAAACATTGCAAAATAGCCACCATCCCCACCTTCGAACTCGAGCTTCCTGTCGTTGCTGAGGAGGATGTTGTGGTAGAGGGACGAGGCCCGTGGGGGAGGAGAAAGTTATGTGGATTTATGTGAGCCTAGGATCGAAGGTGGGGGCTCTGCCAGAGGAGGATGCAGAGGTCGTGGGGAGGCAGGGGAGCAATAGATGATGTTGATGCTGGTGGGGAAGCAAGAGATGATGTTTAGTGTATGTTTATGTGCTCGGTTTCAATCATGTCCTAAAGAATCACATCTTTATTTGGTAAAACGAATTATTCGGTATGTTAAAGGAACTTTAGATTTTAGACTGTGGTACCCTTGCTCCTCATATTTTGAGCTTGTTGGATATTGTGATGCGGATTTTGCAGGAAGTAGCACCGATCGTAAGAGTACTTCGGGCACTTTCTAACTACTGGGTATGTCTCTAGTCTTTTGGTTTTCCAAGAAGCAAAACTCCATAGCATTGAGTAAACCGAAGCCGAATATGTTTCGACGGGTTGTTGTTGTGCTCAAATTCTATGGATGAGACAAACCCTTAGAGATTACGGTCTTACGTTCCAACCAACAACCATTTGGTGTGATAACAAGAGCACCATACACCTATCTAAAAATCCCGTCCTACACTCTAGGACTAAGCATATTGATATTCGTCACCACTTTCTTTGTGATCATGTTGATAAGAAAGATATCTCTATAGACTATGTTGACGAAAAGCAATTTGCAGACATCTTCACCAAACCCTTAAATCGAAATCAATTTTGCTTCATTTGAAGGGAGTTGGTGATTATGTCACTAATTGAGCACTAGAACGCTTATCCTTGCACATACACATACTTAAACATTGTATCTAGCCTCTACACATTGATTATATCTCATGTAATTATATGCTAGTTCACATATTGTATGTGCATGCATTACCGTCATTAATATTCTTGAATATTGTGAGCATTTGATATGAACTTTGTTAGACATTCTAGAAACATTAAAAATGATCTTGATAATGGTGTCTTATATGTATGCACATTCCCCATGCTTGAATTATGAATAACTTAGTGAAATTTGTTAGCATGCTATATTGCTTGATTTTATCTAGTTGATTGAGTTATATAATTTATGGAAATACACATTGGATGTTTCAACTCTTATGAAATCGAAATGTTGATTGTGTCTATACTTATTGCAATATAACTCTCCTTGGATGTATTGAGTAGTAGGAGCCGAATATGTCGATGCCTTCATGCGTCACTATTCTAAGACACCAACATAGCAAGAAAGAATGAAATGAGTAAAAAAGGGAGAAAGTATTTGCAAAACAAAAAGAAGAAAGCAAAATAATATACAATATAAGCAAAATTATTTTAACACCGGTGGCTAGTAACCGGACTTCGGGGGTTTGTTGAGCAATGCGTGTGACATATGTTAGATAAAGTAACCACTTAGCACACCTTAACTTCAAAGGACCCGAACTTTAATACCATGATATCCTATGTTGGGTGTCTTCCTATGCTTTGCTTAAAATAATTCCAAAGGAGATGAATGTTCACAATATGTTAAGGACAACTCAATGTTTTTGATATCTAAGATTCTAGCATCAACCTATGATTCCTATACTTTATATGATGATTTCTTCTTAATATTTTCATGTAATGGGTGGATGATTTCATTGATCATGACATTGTTCATAACTTGGGTTTGTGGGGAGAATGCATTCATATGTTTCTCATTGTCAATTTCGTGTTTCTTTAATATGATAGTACTAATTCATGTCTTATTCTCTACTACATCAATGATATTCATGTCCTTTTCGATGGATGACAAAAGGGGGAGAGTACGAATTTTTTTTGGAGAGATTGACACTGAGATGCATAGTTTGAGGGAGAGCTTGATAGACATTGAGATGCATAGTTTAAGGGGGGCTTGTCACATTATTCATGAGCACACATAGCTAGAGGGAGTGTTGCATGATAATCCATGATCATGTGCATCATATGACTTGCTCTATATCTTTAATTCTCAATTTTTCTATACTTGTTTGCCATCATCAAAAAGGGGGAGCTTGTTGGCCTAAGTTAGTCCTCCAACTGAAACCAAACTTAATTTTGATGATGCTAAACAAGCCATACGGGTCTAATGTATCTATCTAGTGAGTTTCAGGACAATCAGAGGTCAAACGGCAATGATACGTGTCAAAACAGGGTTGGCACGGCTGGGCATGTCAGCAACATGGCTGGGCGTGTCAGAATACGAAATATGCAGAAGGGCCAAAGCCAACATGGCCGTGCTACATGACCGTGTCGAAAAATGTTCTCTGGAATATCAGTGAGGGGCCAACACGGCCGTACAACACGGCCAGGTCGAAAAATCAGTTTCTGGAAATTCTGTGAATAGTGCCAACACGGCCGTGCGGCTGTCAGTGCTAAAAAATGGTTTTTGGAAATTCTGTGATAGTGCCATGCGGCTGTTAGTGCAAAAAATGGTTTCTGGAAATTCTGTGAACAGTGCCATGCGGCCGTTGGTGCAAAAAAATGGTTTCTGGAAATTCAGTGAATAGTGCCAACACGGCCGTGCAGCACGACCGTGTCAGCGTGCAGCGTCCTTATGAAGCCCTAATTTGATCATTTTGACCAGTTAAACGTCTTGGTTTGACTTCAATCAATTTGGAAGAGTTTTTAATCCTTTGGAATACCAATTTGAAGAGGAGTTTCCAAATAAAAGAGATCTATCAAATCATTAGAGATTAGATTGAAGATTTGAAAAAAGATTTGAAAGAAGATTTGAAGATCAAGAGTTCCAAATTGAAGAAAACTCCTCAGCCCATATAAAAGGAGAGCCATCCCTTGGAGAATTTTTTTTGTGAAGCATCTATCAAAAATCTCCAGTGATTTTTCATCTTCCAAACATAAAAGCTTCAAGTGCGCGAAGAAGAAGAAGAAGGAGATTTGCAGATGTGGATCTCAAAAAGGTGACAACTTTCTCTACACACATCAGAATCAAGCATGGTTTGCACCTATGGAGTCATTGAGAGATGATCTACATCACAGTGACTTCTTTTTAGTTTTATTTTGGTGTTAGATCATATTTGTGAATAGCTTTACTCAAAAGATATCTTTGTGCTTTAACTTTGAAAACTATAGCTTGTACGGTGCGATCACTATCCAGAAGGGTGATCGGTTTGTTTTTCTCTTTTTGGTTATAAAAGAGGGTGAAAGCTTCAAGGGTTTGGGGTCGTATTAGAGGCAAGGAGCCTAGGCGGGGAGCCACTCCATTGAAAAAATCATTGCTTGCTTATTTCTACGATTTAGATTGGTTGATCGTGTGCTTTAATTTTTAATTTATGCCTACACCCGAATCACCCCCCTCTAGGGTGTGTTTTTCAGTGTCATCTCATCTACGTGGGGCCCGATGGGGATGGGTGGGTTTTGGGGCTGGTTTTGGGTGAGTTTAGGGGATTTTTATATCTGTCATTTTTCTTTTTTGTCCCATGCATTTTTTGCATTATAACCTGCGCTTTTCCCCCTTTTACCCCCGATGATATCTACACATACACCCACACTTCTCGCTCCTTTACAGTTGCGTGCATGCAACGCATCCTGGTTGTTTGATTTTTTTTGTACCGTGCACTGTGTGCATGAGTTATTTCTAGTATATGTCACGCCTCGCTCTCCTAAATACAGAAGATACGTAGCATGACAAGGCCACAGTAGTATTTAGACGCAGCCTTCAAGCCTTTATATTCCAAATAATGCTAGGCATTAATTGTGATTAAATTAAACCATGTACACAGGCCACTACGACAATACTGGAATAGTACAGAAGAAAGTAAAGTGCTCCAACAAAATTTAAATCCACAGACTAGAAAGAAGGAAAACGAAACATTACTTTATATTAAACAAGATACATTATACATATATCATATGTACAAGGGGTACAAAAGTGGGTACAACAAAAGAAAGAGAACTCCCAAACTAAAAGTACACAAAGTTTCCACACCCAGTACAACGCATCCTCTAATCTACCCCAGGAAAGTCCAACTGGACAAAGTCGCCCGCATGCTCTACCCCAGAACAGGAAATGATTTCCTGAGTCAGGTCTCGCTCAGCCTGCTCTGGTCCTACTCCTGGAAAACATAAATGGGACACGCCAATGCGTGAGCCGGTAGGAAATTCTAACATCACTAGTAGGATCCAATTTTAGAACCGGTCCGCCTAACTAATAGTCTATCTATTGGTGATACGATGTCCACATGAGTAAATCATAAAAGTAAACAATCATATCTTACAAGTGCTGAAAGTAAAAGCTGAGTAACAGAAAGTACATGACCACATTCACAGTTTAAATTAGTCGTAAAGTTAGACATTTAGTTATTATTTGGAAGCCCGAGTAAATCATAGGACACCAAAGAGCTGGACTTCACCCAGGGTGGGTGAATACAATGTTACCCCTAACAACGACACGAGCACTGTATGGGCCTCTCGTAACTCTCCCGTTTCGGGAGTGAGATGGTGTTTCCTCTACCACAGGATGCATCACGAGTACATCTATGGGGCCTCCCTAACCCCGCCCACTCCCCATACTAGCTGTTGGGAGTGCGAGTGAGACTACTATCCAGGTCAACTCCTTAATTCCTACAGTTTACACGCGCTTCCCCCCCGAACCTATATCTGGAGTCTTACCCATCATATGATGGATCGAGAATTCCAGATAATTATCACTCTGCCTCACTCTCAGTTTTATAGTTGTATCAATATATCATTTAGCGGTCTCAATTACCGATTCACAATTTTCCTTTTTCTTTCCATTGCATCGATGTTGTGTTGTTAACACGAACATCACATAAACATTCATTATAACCTCACACGATTCTTTTGTTTCCAATTAACATCTCTAACCCATGATTTCATAATTGCTACTATGGGCATAAAATATAGCCTTATAACATTCCACTATAACATAATTTACAATGGCATAACATTACATCCATAAGCATGAACTTTTCCCATAACATAATTTACCACATGGATAACAACATTACATCCCTAAACATGACCTTTTCATAACAATTTTAAAACAATATAAGTGCATGAATGCTATAACATGAATAACAACATTGCATCCATAATCATTCTTGAATAAACCCATTCATTTTATCTACCTCTTTAAACATGCTATTAATTTCCCAAAAAAGGAACCATTTTATGACTAAAAACATGGTATACTAAGAAGCTACAATGTTATTTTAGCTAAGGCATACTACAATGTTACCAAATCTTGTAAGGAAAACTATATTGTGTAACAACCCGTTTTCATCAACACATCTAATTACGTATTAATCTATTTTCACAGTTTTAACTATTTTATAATGGTTAGTCAGGAGTTTTATATCAAAATAAATTCAAAAATTTCTTATAAAAATATTTTGAAGCTTTAAACTAGTTATAGTGTATTTCAGTAAGTTTGGGTTTCATCAAATGCCTCTAAACAATTTTATAATAATTGTTACTGTTTTAGCTGAATGAATTAATTTTCTATATGAACATCATCAAAAAGTTTTCAAACTCCTACAGTATCATTCTATGATCATTTAGGGCTCCCCATTTTAATTTCGTAATTTTCTGACATCAAATCGATCTAGAACCTGCAAACCCGCTTTCTAAACGTTTTGGCCTAAAACTTGTATCTTCGTAGCTCAAACCCTGAAATGGATATCGTATTCGTGATCCTCGCAATGATACGAACCCGTGGCTATGTTTTCGTAATTTTTCGGACACGTTTAATCTCAGGGGCAAAATCGTAAATTCGTTACTAAATTTTACTAATGACCTTCACTAATTACTTTTTAACTTACCTTAATTACATTAGCTTTTTTTAAATTACCCTAACCATAACTAAAACGTGGGAGGGGACACGTTTAAACTTTTTCTAAACATAGTCTAAAGTTATACCTAATGACATTTATTACCTACCTAATGTATTAATTAGGTTTGACTTAAATACCTAATTCTTTATTAATTTCTAATTAATATAAAAACCCCCTCTCTCCCAGGCTCATAAGCCAGTAATCCTCTCATTTCTTACAACCCAGTTTCACTTTCACTCCCTCTCTCCCGTTCGAAAATTTCAAAGCCCATTCCCCTCTCTCAACTCTCGCTCACCCCATTCCCTCTCCTCCTCCCACCGTCGACAAGCCAAGGTTGCCCGCAGCACCACCAAAGCCCAGCGAGCCCACCCCCACATTACCGCCGCTATTACCCTCGCCTGAGGCCCCGTCGCCGCTTGCCATCGACATCGCCTCGTCGTCGCCCCACCGAGCTCCCCGCAAGCCCAGCGCCCCACGGCGAGGTCGCCGCCGATCCGCCTACGACACCGCCCACCGTCGCTTCGAAAACACCCCCGAACGCTCGTGTCTTCCCCTCTCGTCCGACAGCTTTCACCGCCTCGCCGCCACCGCACGACGCCGCCTCCGACTGAAGCGCCCACCGCCCCTCCTTCGTGCTTCGACGAGCTCCCGCAACCCCCGAGCGCCGTCCGCCTTCCCCAAGCACCCCCGCACCTCGCCGCTGCTGTCGACGCTGCGAGCCTCGACTGACGCCGTCGCCCGCCTCGCCGCAGCACCACGACCCCGACGCCACTGACCGCCGGCCCCCACGACGACGATGCCGCCTTCGGTGTCAATCTCCCTCACCCGCTCTCTCTCTCTCTCTCGCGTGGGGTAAGCGTAAATACGTATTTGAATACGTATAGGATGTACTGATAGCAATAAATTGATAGAAATTCCTACAGGCCTCAGAAAATTACGAGACTAGCTTCAGAAAATCAGAAATGACATTCTGGACCCTATGACGCTAGTTTCATCTCAATCAGACGAGTAGTTTTTCTAGAACAAATTTTTAACCCTAAAACTTAAATACGTCGTTTTCACTTGAAAATATATAACTTGTTATTTTCACGTAAACTGATATGCGAAAAAAATATATGTTGTAATACTCTTTGAGACGGTCATTTTGACAGCTCACTTGCAACTTTCTGATTAGTATTGCACTCAGAAGAAATTGTTGAATAAACACGTTACCTAATTAAAATTTTTTTTAAATTGATTTTGAGCTTTTTAAAAAATTATAAAAATTACCAAAAGCTTCTGAAAAATATTTCCTCCGGTAGTAAAATTATTTTCTTCATATCTAGCATATATAAAAAGTTATAACGCTTTTCGACACCGTTTCGATCGTTTATAAAATCAAAACGATCAACTTATTTAGGTAGGAAATGTCGTGTTCTTTAACCAATTATTCTTGTGTTTTCAGGTACCAGTTCTTGTGCACCAACTTTCATGGAAGCCCTAGATCCAGTCCCGGCTTGCTACCACAACCTCGAAGACTGTAAGTCATGACAGATTCTCGATTTAGAAAATTAGTTAGGTGTACTCGTACGAACTTAAGAATACCACTTATAGCCTCAGAACGGCTATTTGACTTGAACCAATCTAGAGACCTGATCTAATAGGAAAGTAATCAACTACAGATTACTTTGTCAACTTTCAACTTTGGTGGTTGTAGCACACAACCATCAACTTGGGTAAATTGTATGCTAAACAACCCTGCCATATGCTAGAAGCATGGAATTGCCACCCCGAATGTTGGACTTGTCTTTATCCTCTAATTCCTTAGCATCCACTGTGCTTTGGCACAGTCTGCTTTGGAATGAGTTCCTACTTTCTGGTTTTCAATAAGAAAGTCAACCAGTGGTCTTGGTTTGACTAGCATCATATGATACACCGTATGGAATATCCTGTAAAACATCCCGTATAACACTTGACACTTCACTGGGGTTTTGGGGGTAACTCATAGTTTGAGAGAGTATGGGAGTGACTGTAGTTCATCTTCCCATACCGCTGTCTGTGTTTCGGCATCCCGTCCCGCTGCCTGTGTTTTGGCAAACTACATGTACCGCTGCATGTGTTCCAGCATTCGTCTGGGTAAGCACACCCAGGCAAGAGATGAACTCGATGGTCACATATTGTACTCTCCGAATTGAGTCACGTAGTTCTAGTGTAGCTTGCACGATCACTTCTTTGCAGCACATACACTTTACCTACTACACTGTGCAGTCACCAGTGCCCTACTTGTCATACTTTTAGCTACAGCAGTAGCCTGTTACACTTGCACTACCATCGTGCAGTTGTTCTCTCCTTTCAGTTCTGTTTACTTTTCAGTTATGTACAGTTGTTGCTCAGTACTTTACTTTTCACTCTGGTCTGCTTAGTTATTTTTGTCATACTTGTGTACTGCTTTTTTTCTATATTTAGAATTGTTGTGACTTACCTACGTTTTCATTTATGGCACCGGCAGACGACGATCAGATCGAGGAAGTGGCCCCTGAGTTTGAAGAGCCAGAGTTTGACCCGGAGACTGCAGACTTCTAGCTGCTTGTGTTGTTATGCGTACTATATTATGTATTTCCTTTTCGCATTTCCTTTCTATATTTCCTTTATGTATTTGGTGAGAGAATGCTGCTTGTTGTTATACTTTAAATTTGACTGTAATAATATACGCTGGTTTGAGTATTTGGTACATCTCTGGATTGTGGCTATATTGATTTCACTGGTAAACTGCATACCTGCAATTAAAATCAAATAAGTAATGGCCCCCTGAGAGCAGGTCGTTACATATTGCTACTAAAACAAATCATACTACAAGCTACCAACTTCATAAAGTTGCTAGTTTGTTACTAAAACATGGTATGAAAGTTTTAAAAATTATGATGAGTACATAATCAACTTGACCACAAAATGGCACAAGGAATCATTCTAACCAATATGACACTTAGCCTAATCAATTTAGCATGTATAAACCTTAGCATATATGTTACATGAGCATAGCATGCCATTTTTGCAAGAAAAATATCAATCCAACTAGATTGCAATGTGAAGCATTCATAATATACTACACAAAAGCTAAAGCTTAAGATATGCACTTTCATTATTCTCTTTCTAGTAAGAAGATGAAGCTAAACATTTTAATAAAGCTAAAGCTTAAGATAATATACACATACGCACACTTGCATGAAATTAGTGTCTCATGGCCAAATTAGTATAAAATGAGGCTTACTAATCAACTTGATGACAACATGAATCATTCAAATACACTATATAAAAGCTTATAACATACAATTCATTATTACTTGCCTGAAACTTAAGCTTATAACATACACTTCAAATACACTATATAAAAGCTTATAACATACAATTCATTATTATTTATCTTGCCTGAAACTTAAGCTAAAAATTTCACCAAATTCAAAACTTAAAAAATTAACTAGAGTGATTTGAACCCCTATAATCACAAATCCTAAAACTAAATCCTAACTAGTATGCTAGAAATCCTACCTCAATTTGGTCATTCCTTCAATCTTTGGCCCTTCTTCTCCTTGAAGGCCTTTACGCTTCCCTCTTCTCAAGCTTCTCCGCAAGCTTCTTCTTCTTCAAATACTTGATTATGATGATTATTTTGGCCTTGGTGAATGAGGGATTTTGTGGTATGTTTGAAGGTTGTATGGAGAATTTTGATGAAAGGTGTATTGGGTGGTGGAAGGGGAGGTGTAGGTGGTGGTGTAGGTGGTGGAATGGTGGTGGAAGGGGAGGTGGAGCAAATGGAGGATGAAAGGGGGAGGGTATGGCCACAAGGGGAGAGAGAGGAGGAAGTTGGGAAAAAATTTCTCCTTCATTTTATTTTTCTCTTTTGTATTAACTCTCATTTAATCTCCACCACACAATTAGTCAAAGTGAATGTCAAATGTAATTAAATATTACATGCAAGATGACACCAAGGATGGCTATGCGTCATCTTAATAATTTTTCAAAATTTTTATTTTTATTGAAAATAGAAATACTTAAATTAATACATTATACTATTTCAAATACATGGTATTTCATTCAAATACTTATATATTTAAATCCAAATGGGGTTTAAAAATTATTTTAAAATTATTTTATCATTACAAAAGCTAGGAAAAATTCATAGAAATACCCAGAACATTATACCTACACATATGTCCAGAAATACGTACATTATACTCGTATATTAATGCTAGGGGTCTTACAGTATATATAGCAGAGTTTTTCCTTAAAACTCTCTCGGAGGTGACTACCTCCTCTGGGAGTCGACTACCAGCTGTGTTCGAGCAGAATTCCTTGACTTCCTCTCTCATTTATTCCTAGCTTGATTTTTAGGCTGAAGTCAACTTTCATTTGAATTAATTCAAATCTTTTCTTAGCTATATAAATAGAGAACCTTTGAGATCTCTTTCAATACTATTCATTCTTGAGCAAAATTATAATTCTCTCAAGTAATTCAAAGTTCTCAAAGCTCTCATTGCTCTCAAGTTCTTCATAGCCAAACAATTTTCAAATCTCTGATCTTATTTCGTATTTTCTTTCTGAATCTTTTTTAAGATCATTATTTTTGGCTATTGTAAATTGGTTTTTCAAAATCCTCTACTCTCATTTTCATATTCTTAAAGGATTTTTGAAAACAACAAAGTCCTTGATCACATCGAATCATTTCATATTCTTTGTGTGATCAAAGAACAATTTAAATTCTTTAGCCAATTAGAAGCACAATTGCAATTCATCTTGGCTATAGAATTGTTGGGTGTAAACCAATCTCCACTAATTATTGTGGTGAATTGGATTTCTATTTTTTACTTCTAGTCCATTGGAGATAAGGGTGTTGGAAATCCTAGCTAAGGCTAGGTGGTGTAAATCCTAGTTGAGACTAGGTGGTTGGAAATCCTGGTGGTGATACTAGGTCGTTGGAAATCCTTGCGAGTCAAGCCATGTAATTGTATTGCTAAGGTAATAATGGATTAAATCTCGATCTGTGACGGTCGGGGACTGGACGTACCCAGGTTGTGGGGAACCAGGATAAATCTCTTGTCTCTCTGTGTGATTTTCTGTGATTATCTCTTGTTATTTATTGTGTACTAACTTGTTCATTATTTATGTGTATGTCATTTGTAATCCTTTGTTAATAAAATTGTTATTGCAAAGTTTGTATTTTTATTCTGCTGTGAGATCTCTTCTATTATCATTATTCTTTTGATTGTTATATCTTCTCTTATTTGGAGATAATCGTGTTGATTAAGGACCAAGCGTAGATCACTCTAGTTAGTTCCTTAGGCAACATTGGAAGGGAAGTTAATCTTGTATTATCGTAGTTGAAAAAGTTTTATTCATACAACACTATTCAATCCCCTTCTAGTGTTGTTTTCCATCCACAGGATCCAACACTTGGTATCAGAGCAAGGTTAAGCGATGTCATCAACTTGTTTCCACAATGAAGGACTTAACACTCTTCGACCACCTCTCTTCGACGGCATAAACTATGCCAACCAGAAGATCTGTATGATGATACATCTCCAGTCAGTTGACATAGACATTCAGACAATCACGAAGAACAAATACACAACGTCGATCACCGAGATGGAGAAATGGTTTGCAGAAGAGAAGAAAGCAGGCAACCTAAATGCCAAAGCAATGAATTCTTTATTTTGTGCTGTAACCGGATCCGAATTCAACCGAATCTCCCAGTGTGTGACTGCTCATCAGATCTGGCACACACTTAAGGTAAGTCATGAGGGAACGACCACGGTAAAAGAGTCTCGTATTAATTTGGTTAATTCTAAGTTTGAAAGTTTTAAAATGGAAGAGAGAGAATCTATCGGTGATCTGAATATTCGCTTCTTTAATATAACCAATGAGTTTGCAGGGTTTGGGAAAAAGGTATCTGAGAAATGAAGATCTTGAGATCGCTCAGACCCGAATGGAAAGGAAAGACAACAACCATTCGAGAAGCTCATAACATAAGTGACCTCACTCTTGAAGAGCTGATTGGAAATCTTATGTCATATGAGATTGAACTCGAAGAAGATAAGAAGGCGGAAGAAAAGACAAAGAAAAGGAACCTAGCATTCAACGTCAACGAAGAAGACTCCGACTACACTGACAGAGAAGAACATATTGCATTCATCTCGAAATATTTCAAGGACATCATGTCAAGTAAGTTTGGTAAACGATCGTTACAATATTATCTGTTTTGGTTGTAACAAACCAGGACACGTAAAAAGAGATTGTCCATTAGAGAAGAACAACAGAGATACCAAACACCGTGGCAAAAGCAGAGACAACAGTGAGAGAAAGAACGATAGAAGAAACAAGCTTCGACGACCGAGAAATGAAGCATATGTAGCCTTTGACCAAAGTGATGACTCGAGCTCTGACGAATCGTCATCCTCATCCGACGACAAAGGATATAGAAGAGAGTCAGCTCATATATGCTTCTTAGCTTCCACATCCTCTCAGGTAAACTCACTTCACCATTTATCATTTAGTGAAGATGATACATTGTCTAATGATGATGAAGATATGGACTATAGAGGTGCATATAAGGAGCTTTGCTCACTTCATAGAAAAACTCTAAAATTGGGTAAAAAGGATGCAAAATATAAAGAAGAACTACTCAAAGAGAACAGTGCTTTAAAAGAGAAAAATGAATTGCTTGAAAAGGATATCGACTCTATGAAGAAAAAGATTGAAGGATTAGATAATCTTCTAGTGTCTATTAAAGACAAATATGACTCCACTATGAAGATTGTTGAAAATTTCAATAAAGGAAAATGGAAACTAGATAGTTTAATTGATAGCCAGAAAGCATCATCTAGTAAAACCGGACTTGGTTATGACTCTACTCATGCCAAGAAAAGGAATAAGCATACTAGGATGCATCATGCTAACATCGTGTTTTTGAGCATATGGAGTCCCAAGCATGAGACGTATCAAAAGAAACAAAGGTACGCAATTGACTTTATTCAAAATATTCATTTGAATAAAAATTAAAAATATGTTTCCCTTGAAGAAGCTAAACCATATTAAGTTTGGCTTCCTGCAAACTAATCCTATGGACTCGAGAATATAAGATTACCACAACGTTTATATCTTTTCAGGTACTCTAAACAAAGGAGGAAGACAAAAACATCTGTTCAAATACGTTGAACAAAAATCAGCACTTTGCGGAAAGAATGCTTAAAACTCATCGCTTCGCAAGTGTGTAAGGAATATATAAATGATTAACAAAAATTTATTGTTATGATTTTTTTGTGACTTCATATGTGTGTTTTGATGTTTTTATAAACACTATTTTCAAAACTTTTGACAAGACACTCAAACTAGCATGTTGAATCAACTTGGTTGAGAAAACTCTCAAACACAGCAAGGAGTCGACTACCAAGGGAGGGAGTTGACTACCAGAGTGTAGTCTACCGAATTGTTGTGCTCTTTATGACTAACTCTAAGCGGGTTTTCAATGCCTATTGGATTCATACCCACTAGGTGACTTATGCCCATTAAGAGAATTGATCTCAACCATTGCTCCCTTAGATCAATGGACCTTATTCATCTTTCTCTTCATAAAGAAACACAAAACCCCATCTCCCAAAACCCTAAGGTAGCCAACTACCTCTTTTGGAGCTCTCTCTTGGAAATTCTCTCTTGATCCTCTTGCATCTCTCTTCTTTGGAGCTCATATTCATCTAGGATCTCTCATTTTTTTCAAGGAGTTCTCATTTAACAAGGTAATATCCTTCCTTTATTTTCTATATTGCATATCTTTCATCTTAGAAATCATGCCTAAGAAGGTTGTTGTTATTAAGAAGAGGAAAGTTGATGAAACTACACATGCTCTTATTGAGAAGGAAGTGATTCAACCCTACCTTGTAAATTTTAGTAGCTATGCCAGATTTTTGAGCATCTCAAAAAGGAAAATCCTCTATGAAAGATTTGTCACCATTGAAGATGTTGAAAACTATGGCATAGACAACATCTTTGAATTTCAGAACTTGTTGAACCTCTTTTCTAAGAACAACTCTTATTTGTGCTACCCTAGACTTGTTCATCTCTTTTATGCAAACATGGATGCTGATCTGAAAAAAAATCCCATTTTCGAACCAAAGTGCTTGATAATCAACTTCATATAACTGTGAAATCTTTAGGACATGCCTTAGGAATTCTCTTCATCGGGAAACTGCTAGATGAAATAGAGATGGTTGGTGATAATGTGTTTAACAAGATGTACTTGCTAGGAAAATTCTTCCTAACCAAATTGCCTAGTAGTGATCTCCGATATCCTACTAGAAATTTAGCAAACATCCTGTCATATAACATCACCCAGAAATCTGGCAGTCATTCGGTGCTTTCTGAACGTCAAGCTAAGTGTATTTACGCTATGCTTGGCAATATCAAAGTCAATTGGGCTAGGATTATCATGGACTATATTATTCATTCTCCTTTATCTGAGAGAGTCATCACTCCCTTATCCCACAACAATTTTCTTACCATCATCTTCAATGCATATGACATTCCTTTGGATAATGAATTTGAGGTCTTGGAACCTGCTCTTATTTTTGATGTCCGTACTCTTGCTCGTATGGGACTTCACCGAGACCTAAACGAGAATGTTCTAGAGGAGAAGTTAGTAGGTGAATCGAGTTTCACTACAGAGAGGAAGAAAGGTAAGAACATTATTGAAGAAGAAGAGCTTGCACCTTCTGAAGATGCTCCTTCATACATTATTGAGCTTCAGGATATGCTCCTGAAGAAAATTGACTGGTTGAAGATTTCACAAGTAAAGGGCTTTGAAGATCTCAACAAAAAGGTGGAAAATCTGAAGGACCTGGTGATTAGCAGTAATCATATCACCGAAATGGTTCTTGGTGAAATCCTTGATGAGATCAAGGAATTGAAGGAGGAGAAGAAGAATGGTGGTTCTTATTAATTATGCTTACTCGCTTGCATGTTTGATACAATGCTTTTCTAAACAAATGGTTTGTAATAATTTCTTATACTCTGCACTTGTGGTTGTTTGATGGCTTAAATAACTTGGTCTGTAATATGCCGATACACTGATCTTACACTGCTTTAATTGTTATTCCATGCATATTATTAACTCTTAATATCTCCCATATAGCTTGCTTGATTAGAAATGAGATTGCATGGTGTGTGTGTGTATATATATAAGGAATATGGAGGTGTGATGACAACGCATGAATTTTTTCCTGTGCTGGCAGCGATTTGGGAGGAGGGCAAAAAAAATTTTAATTTTTTTTGCAGTGTGTTCTACAACTGGTTAACTAGCTTCCCACCAATTTTCAAGTCGATCCAACACTGTTTGCGCCTCCGTTCATCCATTTCAAAAACGTTGCGCTGACAATTCGGAAATTTGGAGCGGTTTTTTTGAAATGGATGAACGGAGGCTCAAACGGTGTTGGATCGACTTGAAAAACGGTGTGTGTGTATATACTAAAATTTTTTTAAAAAAAAATTTGTTTTGCCCCCCCAATCGCTGACGGCGCAAAAAAAATTCCTACGCGGTCAGCACACCTCCATATTCCTCATATATATATATATATATATATATATATATATATATATATATATATATATATATATATGTGGATTTAATGTAGAAAAGCTGCCACCTGATCAAATGGATCAGGTGCTAAGACACAAAAAATATGGGAAGTACAAGCCCCCACATGGGCTTGTACTCGCTGGGCCCCACCTTTTTGTGTCTTGCACCTGATCTATTGGATCAGGTGCCACCTGTTCTACATTAATCCATATATATATATATATATATATATATATATATATATATATATATATATATATATATATATATATATATATAACTCTTCTATGCAAATTTCTTTGAGTTGGTTTGATTATTTTAACTCATGCTATATATTTTGTCAAACACTTGGTTTAATTGTTTCAACCCTTGGTGTAACTTTGTGAAAATTGTCATGAATGTTCATATTTTTTTGTATGATGGCAAGGGGGAGAAAAATAGTAAAAGCAAAAACATAAATGAATAATGTGTTGCTAACCAGTTTTGATGTAGGGGAGTATGATATGATTTCATACCTCATCTAAGCAGGGGGAGTAAGTGTAGGGATTTTCAAGGTCCCTTAGAGCTAATTTTAAAATTATTCGTCCTAAGTCGGACGAACAAAATAAAATAAACAGCGGAAAAATAATTTATTAAACTATTTAATAAATATAGCCCTAAGGAAAAATTCCCTAAGCCAGGAAATCTACTGACTCGAGTTGGGTCTGACCAACTCGAGAAAGTTCTAACTACTAATTTAAACTAAATGCATTTTAACTTGACTCACCCGGAATCTTGCCCTGGAGCAGGCAAGATGTTCCGCACCGTCTTGTGCTCCATGATCTGAGCCGCCTCCCGAACCGCGTTGCGTCTCTCCTCCTCGCGAACTGGATCAGCTCCCGAAGCGCACCTTGCCTCCAAGCCCATCACTAGCCGTAGAAAGTTTCACTTGAGTAAACCCGCGTCGTAGACTTCCGAATCAGATTCGGACCTCCCCGTTGCCTTGCTAGGACTCGGTTGGAGGACAGAAAAATTTATAGAGGAAGAGAATAAATTTAAGTCTCGATTAAGTTTGCTCAAAATTTCCGGAGCTCCTTAATCGGTGACTTGGTGCAAAAAACAAAGAAGGGAGTGCCCACCTATTTGTATAGGAGGCAGACTCCGCTTCTTTTGTCATGAGCAATGTGGGACTAATAGCTAGGAAGAGGTTTTAGGATTAAATTTAATTAAGTTAGAATAGCTTTCACAAAGTCTAACTTCAATCAATTAATCCTCACTCACCATTGAGCTTCAGAGATGATACAAGTTATCATTTCGAAGGGCTAGTAATGGTGAACGCGTAGGAACAAACGGCGACGAAATCCGAGTTCGTTTGACCCCTCAAACAATTGCTCAAAGTTGAGCAAAAACCCATGTTTCGTAGCCGTCAAGGGTTTCACTTAAACCCTAATGAAACGACTTAAGTTGCGGGCGGCCCGCTAAGCTTAGCGGGCGCGCCCGCCTAAGGCAACTGGGCGCACCCGCTAGGGCGCACCCGTGCGGGCGCGCAGCCCGCTGTTGCCAGCGGGCTGCGCCCGCTAATTGCAGCGGGATTGGCCCGCTGGAACAGTGGGCGATGCCCGCTGGGTCAGCAGGCCGCGCCCGTTTAACCCTAGTGGGTTTATCCCACTTCCCTTTGCGCCTTTCTTGCGTTTCTGGGCTCATCCGAGCTCCGATTCCTACACGGTTTGATCCTCTGGATTCCACACGAAATCCCCTCCATTCCCAAATGCTCCAAATTCACAACCAACTTGTAAATTTAACATTCTCATTTCATCTTATGATTTCCTCTATACAATCTATCTGTTACTACGACGTGAATGTTACTCGGTGTGAGACCCTACAGCCTGACCCTTACTACAGGCCGAGACTCGAAGTCTCAAGATGACAGTGACCACTAGCAGTAGGTGTCGTCCCTGTTTCAGGATCATCGATTACGTGATTGGTTCGTTGGCAAGAGTGCTGACGGGATCACTCTGACTGTGACTGTGATAATTTCCGTAGTTTTAGTCCCTTCGTCATAACTATGTCACTGAACTAGCCTAGGGTATGGTTCTCTATCAACCCCATTAGCTAGCAGTGGTCAGTATACGTCGGTCTCTGGTACATACATGTTGTACGTGTTATAACATACCTTGGCCAAGGTTTTACCGAGAGCCGTACTAACCTGCGGCACTAACTTCCCATTAACGGAAGAGACGAATCCTCTGTTGATCACTACTTAGCTCATATGCTTCGAGTGTCACCCAGCCTAAGATCTTTCAGCAGGCCTAGCCTCGAAGCTAGATCTTTAGACCTAAGTGACACTGTTCACACATAGCTTCATACAATGATCTCAAGTCCTAAGGACCAACTTACCTATTATCACTTAGAGTTATTAATGATAGTTCAGTTAATGTTGAACCATTTAATAACTCTTTGTTTGGGTCGTTCAGTGGACTCATTCTCTAGTGAGCACCTGCGCCTTGTCTCCGACTTCGCCAAGCCGCATGGTTATGAGACCAACCAGACAGAGATGCAATGGTCTGTCCGATGTGCCGATATCCCTGATCTCGACACATCTATGACCACGAACGCTTTTAAGATTCAAGCTACTATCGGTCAGACATTTCTCATAATCGTAATCTACATTGCGAAACATGTGTGACCTAACATTGAATCCAAGGGAATAATCCAAGTAATAAATAACTCAGACAATACTTTTTACCAGAAAGAATACTTTCATTTATTGAACAAGATGTTTATTAAGATAAATAGCCACGAGGGCATACATTTCTCTACATCTCCCACTTGCACTCAGGCCTATTTATTCTGGTATCTCATACCATATTTACACGCTAGTTTCTCTAAACGATCACGTGCCAGCACCTTCGTGAATGGATCTGCTAAGTTGTCTTCTGAAGAGACTCTAAGGAGTTCTATATCTTTCCTCTGCTCTATCTCCCGTATCAGGTGATACTTGCGAAGAATATGTCTGGATCTCTTGTGGAATCTAGGTTCTTGAACCAGGCTGATGGCTGCATTGTTGTCACAATACAACGGTATTGGACTTTCAACTGCAGGTACCATCCCGAGCTGGTTGATGAACTTCCTCATCCAGACTGCTTCCTTTGCTGCATCGTTGGTTGCTATGTATTCGGCTTCCATCGCGGAGTCTGCAATAGTGACTTGTTTGGAACTCCTCCAACTGACTGCTCCTCCGTTGAGAGTGAAAATATATCCTGAGATCGATTTGCTATCATCTATATCACTCTGAAAGCTGGAATCTGTGAACCCTTCAACTTTTAGGTGTTCACTTCCATAAACCAAGATCAAGTCTTTAGTCCTTCTCAAGTACTTAAGAATTGTCTTGACCGCTTTCCAGTGCTCTTCTCCAGGGTTAGACCAATATCGACTTACTACACCTAGTGCATAAGCGACATCAGGTCTGGTACAAATCATGGAGTACATGATAGATCCCACAGCAGAAGCATATGGGATCTTGGTCATCTGTACCCTTTCCAAGTCAGTTTGTGGAGACATCTTCTTGGTGAGGGTTATTCCATGATTGGTTGGTAATGAACCACCCTTACTGTTTTCCATGTTAAAACGTTTTAACACGGTTTCAATGTACCTGGTTTGGGAGAGTCCTAGCATCCGTTTAGATCTATCTCTATGGATCTTCACACCCAGTATGTAGGATGCTTCTCCCAAGTCTTTCATGGAGAAATTGGTTGATAGCCATCTTTTAACAGACTTCAACATCTCTATGTTGTTGCCTATTATCAGAATGTCATCCACGTATAGAACGAGGATGACTAAAGAATTGTTATTACTGGTCCTTTTGTAGATGCATGGATCATCCTCGTTTCTGACAAAACCAAACTCTTTGACTGTTTTTCGAAGCGGATGTTCCAACTTCTTGAAGCTTGCTTGAGCCCATAGATGGACCTATGCAGCTTACATGCTTTTCCTTCGCTCCCACTGACTTCGAAGCCTTCTGGCTGAGTCATGTAAATCTGCTCCTCTAAATCACCGTTTAGGAAAGCAGTCTTCACATCCATTTGCCAGATTTTGTAGTCGTAGTAGGCAGCAATGGCGAGTACTATCCGAATAGACTTGTGCATGGCCACTGGTGAAAAGGTTTCGTCATAATCTATTCCTAGAATCTGACGATATCCTTTTGCAACCAGTCTAGCCTTGTGCGTTTTCACTTTTCCATCTGCACCAATCTTCTTCTTGAAGATCCATTTGCAGCCTATGGGAACATTTCCCTTGGGCACGTTTTTTAAGGTCCACACCTTATTCACGTGCATGGAATCTATTTCGGACTTCATTGCATCTAACCATTTTTAGAGTCTATACTCTTTATGGCTTCCTGGAAGTCAACAGGATCATCATTTACTATGATGCTATCCTCTATTCCCCCGTCTACGAGAAAACCGTAGTACCTTTCGGGGACTCGAGGAACCCTATTTGACTTCCTACTGACTGGTTTGGAGATGTCAAGTTCTGACTCTCCCACTGGTTCCGACACTTGTTCCTGTGTAAGTACTTCCTCCGGGCATTCATCCAGATTAATTACCTTGCCAGTGGATTCCTTCACAAGGAATTCCCTTTCCAGAAAAGTGGCATGTCTAGAGACAACAATCTTTTGTTGTTCTGGATGGTAAAAGACATAACCTAATGAATGTCTTGGGTACCCTATGAATTTACACAGTATTGATCTGTCTTCCAGTTTGTCTGGATTTTGCCTTTTGACATATGCAGGACAACCCCATACCTTCAAGTGATTAAGGCTGGGTTTCTTCCCGGTCCATATCTGATATGGTGTCAAATGCACAGATCTTGACGGAACTTTATTTAGAATGTATATAGCAGTTTCCAGGGCATAGCCCCAGAGGGAAGTAGTTAACTCAGCTTCACTTAACATAGACCGTACCATGTCTAACAAGGTCCGGTTTCTCCTTTCTGATACACCGTTATGTTGAGGTGTGTAAGGAGGAGTGACCTGAGAGAGAATCCCATTCTCTTTTAAGTAAGTGAGGAATTCATGGCCTAAGTATTCTCCTCCTCGATCTGATCGAAGAATCTTAATACTTTTCCCAGTCTGGTTTTCGACTTCGGCACGGTACTCTTTGAATCGCTCGAAGGTTTCAGACTTATGTTTCATCAAGAACACATGTCCAAACCTTGAGTGATCGTCAGTAAACGTGACGAAATATGAAAATCCACCTTTGGCTAATGTAGACATGGGTCCACATACATCGGAATGTACTAGACCCAAGAGTTCAATAACTCTCTCCCCTTGATTTGCAAAAGGAGTTTTGGCCATCTTACCTTTGAGGCAAGACTCGCAAGTGTCGAATGACTCATAATTCGAGAGGCCCAAGAGCCCCTCTTTATGTAACTTGCTGAGTCTCTTCTCTCCGATATGGCCTAGTCTACAATGCCAAAGATAGGTTTCATTAAAACTAGATTCCTTATGTTTTCTTGTATTAACGTTTAATACAACCTCATTGCTTAAAGTGTATATTCCATTACTGAGTGTCCCAAAACCTAGCAACTTTCCATCAAGGGCAATGTTCATGACATTTCCGTTGATAGTAAAATTATAACCATCTTTAGCCAAAGCTGAGACAGATATAATATTGCATAGGAAGTTTGGGATGTAGTAACATTGCTTCAAAAGCAAGTTAGCTCCACCAGCTAATGTGTGTTTAAGATCTCCTACGGCTACAACATCAACATTTGCTGCGTTTCCGACTTGGAGAATTATCTCATTCTTTTCAAGTTTTCTAATGATTCTCATTCCTTGTAACTGGTTACAGATGTGAGAACCTGCACCGGTGTCTAACACCCATGCATTAGAATTAACTGAAAGAACTACACTTTGCATTTTAGAAGTTAAGGCATAAACTTGCCCTTCCTTCATTTGTTCCCTTTCTGCTATAGATTTCTTAGACCAGTCACTATTAATATTATAACCAGTTAATAAGTTCTTATCTCGGATATTATTTATCTTACTCGTCATGCTGCAAAGATTAGAACTCCTAATTAGCATGTGTTCAAAATATTTTTAAAATATAATTAGAATGGCTTTTACCCAATTATACTCTCCCATTAATATACAGATCGTTTAATCCAAAACATTATTAAATGGGAGCAGGAATCCAACAACCTTGAGTCGCCCGACCTTGAGTGTAGCTCAACAAGTCGTTCGACTTGGCTGTAGGTAGACGAACTCTTTGTCGATCATATCGAATATGACTCCCTATTCGATTTTACCCCTAGTCATTTGTGATCATGAGTGTGCTCATCCGGATCACAATGGCTAGCCTAGTCGGACCCTTGTTTTCGTGTCTAGCCTGACTTGCCCCGCCGCTCGGTGTATGCACGACACGTCGGTTTGGGTCAGGACCTAGACTACATTCTTGGTTAGACTTACGTCGATGCTCGGAGGGCGAGACAACGGTTTCAGTCAGGTCAAGATGTTAATCAAGAAATCGGTTTCTATAAGATTGACATGTCACGGCTTGAGTGTAGCTCAACAACCGTAACATGTTTCTTACAGTTGCCAACTCCTAAAACAAGGAGGGCTACGATTTATCTTGAACAAGATTATTATCGTATTTGACTTAGGTATAGTCGATGGACTTACACAGTCATGAATCGACACCTTGCGGTCCAGCGGACGCGGCCAGGGAATTGACTAAGCCAGGACCACTTGGTACCTAGACTAGCTAGGTTGGTCCAGCAAACTTAGCCAAGCACATTGACCGACATCATGATCCATTGAAGGTGTTTTCATCAATTATATGTTGGTCCATCAACTAAAAGGCTTTTAATTAAAACTAGTTAATCCTTATCAACTAGTGGATCCCTAAAATTCAAAATTTTGGGTTTGTTAGACGATTTTTATTAAGTCCTTATCAACTATAAGGATTAGGAAAAATATGCGCTGCTACCCTAATCGTCCAATAGGTATACTTAAACAATTTAAGACATAGCAGAGTATCAAAGATTATCACATAAAATTTGAGGAAAGATTTTTAATGGCTATCCTAATAGTCTATTAGGCAATTTTAAACAATTTAAAATTTGCATGGCGTCAAAATTTATCTTATAAAATTTGAGAATTAATTTAATGGCTAACCTAGCAAGTCCTTCTTATGTCATCAAAATAAAACAAGAATATGCCATTAACCTAATTATCACATAATTAAAACATGCAGTTCTTTAAAAAGTAGTATAAGAACAGAGTAGATCTGGCTCTGATACCACTGTAGGGATTTTCAAGGTCCCTTAGAGCTAATTTTAAAATTATTCGTCCTAAGTCGGACGAACAAAATAAAATAAACAGCGGAAAAACAATTTATTAAACTATTTAATAAATAGCCCTAAGGAAAAATTCCCTAAGCCAGGAAATCTACTGACTCGAGTTGGGTCTGACCAACTCGAGAAAGTTCTAACTACTAATTTAAACTAAATGCATATTAACTTGACTCACCCGGAATCTTGCCCTGGAGCAGGCAAGATGTTCCGCACCGTCTTGTGCTCCATGATCTGAGCCGCCTCCCGAACCGCGTTGCGTCGCTCCTCCTCGCGAACTGGATCAGCTCCCGAAGCGCACCTTGCCTCCAAGCCCATCACTAGCCGTAGAAAGTTTCACTTGAGTAAACCCGCGTCGTAGACTTCCGAATCAGATTCGGACCTCCCCGTTGCCTTGCTAGGACTCGGTTGGAGGACATGAAAATTTATAGAGGAAGAGAATAAATTTAAGTCTCGATTAAGTTTGCTCAAAATTTTCGGAGCTCCTTAATCGGTGACTTGGTGCAAAAAACAAAGAAGGGAGTGCCCACCTATTTATATAGGAGGCCGACTCCGCTTCTTTTGTCATGAGCAATGTGGGACTAATAGCTAGGAAGAGGTTTTAGGATTAAATTTAATTAAGTTAGAATAGCTTTCACAAAGTCTAACTTCAATCAATTAATCCTCACTCACCATTGAGCTTCAGAGATGATACAAGTTATCATTTCGAAGGGCTAGTAATGGTGAACGCGTAGGAACAAACGGCGACGAAATCCGAGTTCGTTTGACCCCTCAAACAATTGCTCAAAGTTGAGCAAAAACCCATGTTTCGTAGCCGTCAAGGGTTTCACTTAAACCCTAATGAAACGACTTAAGTTGCGGGCGGCCCGCTAAGCTTAGCAGGCGCGCCCGCCTAAGGCAACTGGGCGTGCCCGCTAGGGTGCACCTGTGCGGGTGCGCAGCCCGCTGTTACCAGCGGGCTGCACCCGCTGATTGCAGCGGGCTTGGCCCGCTGGGTCAGCGGGCCGCACCAGCTGCTTCCAGCAGGCTGCGCTCGTTGTGAGCAGCGGGCCGCGCCGTTAACCCCGGTGGGTTTATCCCACTTCCCTTTGCGCCTTTCTTGCGTTTCTGGGCTCATCCGAGCTCCGATTCCTACACGGTTTGATCCTCTGGATTCCACACGAAATCCCCTCCATTCCCAAATGCTCCAAATTCACAACCAACTTGTAAACTTAACATTCTCATTTCATCTTATGATTTCCTCTATACAATCTATCTGTTACTACGACGTGAATGTTACTCGGTGTGAGACCCTACAGCCTGACCCTTACTACAGGCCGAGACTCGAAGTCTCAAGACGACAGTGACCACTAGCAGTAGGTGTCGTCCCTGTTTCAGGATCATCGATTACGTGATTGGTTCGTTGGCAAGAGTGCCGACGGGATCACTCTGACTGTGACTGTGATAATTTCCGTAGTTTTAGTCCCTTCGTCATAACTATGTCACTGAACTAGCCTAGGGTATGGTTCTCTATCAACCCCATTAGCTAGCAGTGGTCAGTATACGTCGGTCTCTGGTACATACATGTTGTACGTGTTACAACATACCTTGGCCAAGGTTTTACCGAGAGCCGTACTAACCTGCGACACTAACTTCCCATTAACGGAAGAGACGAATCCTCTGTTGATCACTACTTAGCTCATATGCTTCGAGTGTCACCCAGCCTAAGATCTTTCAGCAGGCCTAGCCTCGAAGCTAGATCTTTAGACCTAAGTGACACTGTTCACACATAGCTTCATACAATGATCTCAAGTCCTAAGGACCAACTTACCTATTATCACTTAGAGTTATTAATGATAGTTCAGTTAATGTTGAACCATTTAATAACTCTTTGTTTGGGTCGTTCAGTGGAATCATTCTCTAGTGAGCACCTGCGCCTTGTCTCCGACTTCGCCAAGCCGCATGGTTATGAGACCAACCAGACAGAGACGCAATGGTCTGTCCGATGTGCCGATATCCCTGATCTCGACACATCTATGACCACGAACGCTTTTAAGATTCAAGCTACTATCGGTCAGACATTTCTCATAATCGTAATCTTCATTGCGAAACATGTGTGACCTAACATTGAATCCAAGGGAATAATCCAAGTAATAAATAACTCAGACAATACTTTTTACCAGAAAGAATACTTTCATCTATTGAACAAGATGTTTATTAAGATAAATAGCCACGAGGGCATACATTTCTCTACAGTAAGTACACTTACTCAGTAGTTATCATTTCATATTATTTATTTGTTTTTCATTTGGGTGTCATCATCAAAAAAGGGGGAGAGTGTTGGGAAATCTAGTCCCATCCCAAAGTGGTTTTGATGATGATCACACCAAATGTTGTTAATGTACTTATCATATTATTTAAGATGTGTAGGTTGTGCAAATAAGCTAAGTGAAGCTCAAAGCATACTCTGAGAAGAAGAACTTTAACCACACTCTTAGAAGATGAAGATGAATTTAGCTCTCAATTCAACGTCTACATTTTAAAGCTTCAGTTCAAGCACAAGAAGAGCTCAAAGATGAAGCTCAAATAATGTGCTCAAGCTCAAGCTAAAGAGGAGCTCAAATTCAAGTGAATCCCATGCAACTACATCAACTTCAACCATGGCCTCAAAGTCTTCATAGTGTCTAGTCTGTGAGTTTTCTTTTATTTTTCTAGGATTATGTTAAAGCCAAGAAGAATATGCACACACACAAAATGTTTTTCGAAAATAGTTTTAAACTCGTTTTAAACTTATTTAAGAGCTTATTTTTTTCATAGGAGCTCAGTTTCAAAACTTGTAGTCAACCTTCAAGCACCCAGGAGTTGATTACATATCATATAGCAGAGTTTTTCCTGAAAACTCTCTGGGAGTTAACTACCTCCTCTGGGAGTCGACTACCAGCTATGTTCGAGCAGAATTCCTTGACTTCCTCTCTCATTTATTCCTAGCTTGATTTTTGGGCTGAAGTCAACTTTCATTTGAATCAATTCAAATCTTCTCTTAGCTTTATAAGTAGAGAACATTTGAGATCTCTTTTCAATACTATTCATTCTTGAGCAAAATTATAATTCTCTCAAGTAATTCAAAGTTCTCAAAGCTCTTATCGCTCTCAAGTTCTTCATAGCCAAACAGTTTGTAACGCCCCGCTCCCCAGGATACCCGGGAAGTACGAATCCGTCCCAGGTAATCCCAAGGCAGCGAGTGTTACGAAGGAAGGAAAGAAAAATAATACCATTGATTCAGCAGGTCCACTGTGCACTGCTGGGATAGTACCTGTAGTATTCCCACAACCAAACAAAGAGAACCAATAACTAATGAACAATACAGAATAACAACAACACCAACCAGAGCACAACACTAAAAGTACATCATCTGCATATACATGCTGCGATAACTGATACACCATCTCAGTTCTACCCCGTAAGTAAACCCCAAGCACAACAACTCTCTATCTGCTCTCCTCTCTCCACCCCCACACTCTCAACTCTGCCACTGAACTCCACTGCTCCACCTGCTACCGACTCCAAGAACCAACACCTATAAAGTCAACGAGGGCACGTCAACGCGTGTCCCAGTAGGATATCCCAGCTCCACGTAGTGTATCATTTACAGGCATGAGCTACTATGCATGGAATATGACGTACAGTACCATAGCATGCAAGGGAAGACGTAGCTACATAATATTAAGGTACTAGTAGGAAAACGTACCTGCTACACTGGTGTGTTGCTGCAAAAGAGGGTTAGTACTATGAATCATATATAAAGTAAAAGAGTCACGGCATGGGCCAAGAAGGAAATACACAAAATTCCACCAAAAATAAATTACACAAGTAAACAACATTTACTAATGCTACAAAATAATATGGGTTATCAATTAAATCGTTGGTTAGCGTTTTGGAACCTAGGTAGTGGGTAGGACACTTTTGCGACTGGACCTCCCTCCTCTAGTTGGGGGTGGGACTGGAACTCCCCCAGACATGCTATGGACTGAGCCAAACGTGCAATGCTGTTAACAAAGGAGCACTTTCTACAATCCTCCTTATATCCCCACTCCCCGCCTCATGGGCTACGTCAGGAGTGCAAACCACAACCGGTCCATCCCTCATACCCACCTACTACTTTGGTTTCCCCAAACCCCATGTCACCCTCCTTTAAGAGGGCTGAGTCATTTAACTAATTTATTCTAACATCATATCAACAATGTGGGAGTCATGTATGCATGGCTTCACAAATTCTCATATCAAAATGGGTCACGCACTGAAGTGTCATGCCCTTCATCCCAGTCACAACAATTCATCAACATATCATAGCTGAAGCCATGCCATACATGTCCCCCGATATCATGCATCCATCTTATAACTCATTCTACGTACATACACAAGGCCACATCTCCCATTTCCATGAATTTCTTTCATTGATGCATTTCATCAAACACATGACGGAGTCATACACATGGCCATTATAACACGAGTAAATCCAAGAGCAACTACCACAATGAACTCCTACTTCAAGTAACAATAATACACATGCATAATAGAGGAAAAATTAGCATCAAGTCATAGGTATAGCATCTCTTAAACATTTCAGCTTGCTGGAAATTGCAGGCAGTCACTTGACCATATATCATCAGTTGTCGTTGCAAATTTGTCAAAATTTTCTAAATGAAAGTTGTAGATCTATTAGTTCTGGATTCACATACAAATTTTAATGTAAAAATATTAAGCAGGTGATTTATGGTGAATTGTTTGGTAAAACCTGTTTAGTCTGTTTTTCAGACAGAATCTGAGGGCTGTAAAGATTGCTGTTTTAAGTTATATTGCAGTTCGAATTACAAAAATATGCGCTGTGACAAAGTTGTAGGAAAAGTTGTTAACTTTACAACGAGACCAAGAACATAAAATTCCATTGTGTGTGCATGCACTGAGGTCCATTTTTCTAAATTGTGACCAGTCTGAAAGAAATTCAGACATGTTGTAAATATTGAATTTTTACTCCTACGTATTGAATTGAACCTATGTCAAATTTTATATGATTTTGGGGTGGGATTTCATGAACTACATGAATATTTTTTTTCAACGTCTATTTTGATCTAGTTTAGGAGATATGCACGTTTTAACAAAGGCTTAAACTGCTGGAATTTTCAGAACAGCTCCATGAACACAAACGCTAAGTTAATTCACAAGGAAACATGCATGCAAATGAAATACAAGGTGGAGTTGGGAATCCTACCTCTCTTCAAGATGATGTGAACTTCTCTCCTTCTCCTTCTTCTTCTTCCTCTCATTTCCTTAGTTTTCCTTGATTTCTCTCTCTCTCTCTCTCTCTCTCTCTCTCTCTCTCTCTCTCTCTCTCTCTTCTTTTTGACCAGGTTACATTCGATCATAAGGGGGACATAAGAGAACTAAAACAAAATGAAAAGGAAAAGAAAAGACAAAAGAAGAAGATTGTAGAAGAAGGAAGAAAGAATTATTAAAGAAATGAGATATTTTCCCAGGGTTCAATAATTACAAGTTTGCCATTTCTTTTCTAAAAAAAATCTATCTTCTAGACATTCCACTATTTACAAGTTTGCCATTATTCAAAGCTCTTTTATAAATGCCCTTTAACTTGGAACATTAATTACATCTCATGCCATTCTACCTTACACACACCCCTACACTTAATTCCAAGTGTGCCATTACTTAACACACATCCCTCTACTATATAACTCACTCCCTACTAAATACAAGAATGTCATTCACATATAATAGTGCTTACTAAGACTAATAACAATACTAATAACAATACTAATAACAGCGAGCTAGTGAATTACAAATACGACATGCTAGCCTCCAAATAAAACCATAAGGATACACAATAATACTTCACTCAATATATTACTAAATACACATCCATAATAATACACCAAGAATCCTACACTCAACAGATTGCTAAATAAACATCCTTATTAATACAAGTACTAACATACTAATATTACTAATCCAACAATAAGTAATAATACATTAATATCAATATGCCAACATATCGCTACACAATAACACAGACTGCACTCTATTATTATACCCACTACACACGTATTCAAACATACACATACTATATATCATGTATATGGCACTTTGGGCCATTACACATTTTTCAAATCTCTGATCTTATTTCGTATTTTCTTTCAGAATCTTTTTAAGATCATTATTTTTGGCTATTGTAAATTGGGTTTTCAAAATCCACTACTCTCATTTTCATATTCTTAAAGGATTTTTGAAAACAATAAAGTTCTTGATCACATCGAATCATTTCGTATTCTTTGTGTGATCAAAGAACAATTTAAATTCTTTAGCCACTTAGAAGCACAATTGCAAATTCATCTTGACTATAGAATTGTTGGGTGTAAACCAATCTCCACTAATTATTGTGGTGAATTGGATTTCGATTTTTTACTTCTAGTCCCTTGGAGATAAGGGTGTTGGAAATTCTAGCTAAGGCTAGGTGGTGTAAATCCTAGTTGAGACTAGATGGTTGGAAATCCTGGTGGTGATACTAGGTCGTTGGAAATTCTAGCGAGTGAAGCTAGGTAATTGTATTGCTAGGCAATAATAGATTAAATCTCGATCTGTGACGATCGGGGACTGGACGTACCCAGGTTGTGGGGAACCAGGATAAATCTCTTGTCTCTCTGTGTGATTTTCTACGATTGTCTCTTGTTATTTATTGTGTACTAACTTGTTCATTATTTATTTGTATGTCATTTGTAATCAGTTGTTAATAAAATTGTTATTGCAAAGTTTGTATTTTTATTCTGCTGTGAGATCTCTTCTATTATGATTATTCTTTTGATCTTTATATCTTCTCTTATTTGGAGATAATCATGTTGATTAAGGACCAATCGTAGATTCCTCTACTTGGTTACTTAGGCAACAGTAGAAGGGAAGTTAAATTTTTATTCATACAACACTATTCAACGCCCTTTCTAGTGTTGTTTGCCATCCACAAGATCCAACAATATATACTTATGTCTAACATTTTCTCTCAAATAAAAGTATGCATGATATAAAAACCAATAAGGGAAGCCATGAATCTCTTGTTACAATTTCAGGTGTGAAGCAATCACATAAAGTTTTTCTCTTGAAACTTGATTCGCACCTCAATAGTATATTCCGATCCGAATTAAGATGAGCGTGTAAGTAGAGAAAATTTTAGAAAATATTGCAGAATTTTTGAGGCATCTGCATGAAGGGTTTATGGGTCCTTAAGGCTATAAAATCGACGTCCAACCTAAGTCGGGCGGACGACGAAAGTATAAAAGCAGCAGAAAACATATCTTAAAACAATTTTAAGAGAAGCCTTAAAGAATAACCCCTAGCCAGAATCTTTACTATCCCGGGGTTGGGTGCGGTTAACCCCTATGGATAGATCTATCAAACTATTGCAATTATAAACTCATGTAAATTAAACTACATACCCGGAACTTCGTTTTCGCAAAATACGAAGCGTTGTTTTTAGTAACCTTTCTTTGACCTCCGAAGCGATGCCCAGCGTTGGGGCTGAGCCACTTCTCCCGAGCCGAACCGTGTCCCGAGGTGAGCAACACCATTGTCGCCGAGCCAACCACGTGCTCCAGAAAGTTTCACCTTAAGTGGATACTCCGTCAAGGCTTCGGATCCGATCTAAACTCCTTCGTAGCTTTGCTAGAGCCCGATCAGGAGCACAGAAGAATTAGGGAGAAGAGGGAATATAAATTTAAGCTTAGATTCGAGCTTGCTCACGTTTAATGGAGCTTCTCATATCTGGAACTTGGTGCAAATTTCAAGGAGGGAGGTTGGCCCCTATTTATATAGGCGACTGACCCCTCTCCTTTCTCAATTACCGATGTGGGACTAAACGCGTTTGGAGAATTTTCTCAATGCACAACATGCATTTCACAAAGGCAATGTTTGATCAATTATATCTCTCCAACCATTGATCTCCAAGAGCAATGTCATACATCGTTGCGAAGAGGGTTGAATGGTGAATGCGTAGGGAAAAAACGGTGCTCCATTCCGAGTTCGTTTGACCCCTCACTAAAGTTGGCCAAAAACCACACAGTTTCACAAACTGCAGCCGCCAAAACCAATGGGCACGAAGCCCTAGAATGTGGGGCCCCTAGAATGTGGGGCCCTAGCGGGCGCCCGACCAAAATATGCAAATAGCCCAAAATGGGCTATTTGTATATTTTTGGCTCTATTTTCCAATTTTAGAGTCCATTTTGGATGCCGTTTGAACCTGGGTTTAGACCGGGACGTTTCCGTCATCCAAGTATACATCTTATGTGTTATCCTATATAAAATATACTAGTAAACATTTTACGACATATTCAAAACCTCTGCATCATAAGCAATTTTCCACATCCTAAATATTCTAAAGCTTATATCGCAAACTATTTGCGAGACAATAAATTCCCATGCATCCAATGTATAATCTCCTTAATATCTACCTATTACTTGACGAAGGTATCACTCTGTATGAGACCCTATAGCCTGACCCTACTACAAGTGGGGCTTAAAACCCCAGACGGCAGTGACCACGAGCAGCAGGTGCTGTCCCTGTTTCAGTATTATAATTATGTGGTTAACTCATCGACATAAGTATTGTCGGGACCACCCTGACTGTATCCGTGATTAATACCACAGTTTTAGTCCCTTTGTCAAAACTTTATCGCTTAGTCAAGCCTAGGTATGGTCAACTGTCAACCACAATAGCTCAAAGCCGGTTAGTCTCCATTGATCTTTAGTCAAACAATGTTGTACTTCTTCCAACATACTCAGGCCAGAGTGTTTACTAAAGATCGAACCAACATGTACGACACTAACTCCCCATAAACAGGAGAAACGAATTCTCTCTTGGTCATTACTCTCCTCGCACGCTTCAAAATTACCCAACCAAAGACCTTTTAACGGGGCTTGCCGTGAGGCTAGATCAGATATCTAAGTAACACCGTTCATGTATAGATTAGTACAATGGCCTCAAGTCTAGGGACCAACTTTCCTATCATCACCGAGAGTTATCATTGACAGATTAGTCAATGTTAACCATTTGATAACTCTCGTTGGGTCGTTCGGTGAACTCATACACTAATAAGCACATGTATCTCATCTTCGACTTTGCCAAGTCAAACGATCATGAGATCATCGTCACCACTCCATAGTGAAGATAGAGACACAATGATCTATCCGATGTATCGATATCCTTTTCTCGAAATATCTACGACCACGAACGTTTTTAGACTTATGCTACTAACGGTCAAGCACTTCTCCGTGATCGAGATCTCCATCTTGATACATGTTTGACCTTGCATTAAGTCTCAGAACTTTACTTAAGTTCCAATGATGATCTCATTATTATTATCTTAGGTAAATTCTTACCAAACAACTTACTGTTTTTTTGAACAAGATGTTTGTACACATACATATGGATAAATTGCCTCGAGGGCATACCCATATCCTAACACTGCAGAGTGATGTAGTATGTTATCAAGCTCACACAAGTAATCTTCATTATATGAGATGTGATTCATCTAAGGTTTCGTGAGAGCAGACACTAAACTGATGAGCGAGATCATTGTTTTATTGATATGAAGCTAGCCAACTGCATCAAAAGATTCACAACACATATTCTAACAATTAAATATAAATTCTGATGATGAAACTCTGAACCAATTTTAATTCCACTCTAGAGAGTTATATGCTAAACTTTTTCAGATAATCTGTCAGAAAAGTTGTAAATGACCAAAATAGGAAAAATAAATAAAGATCATCTCTTTCTTTAATCTTCTCTCAACGGATGCCTTATTGAAATATCACTAGTTTTACATTTTAAGCATGAAATTTTGACAAACCTTGAGGTGATTCTCTCTCTTTAGCAAGCAGCAATTGAGAACTTTTCGATGACTTCTGCAACCCTTAATCCAAAAGGAAGAATTTTTTGTAAACAAAATAAGTTAAAAGATCAAATCTAGTAATTGTATCAATTCAAATGAGGAGAGGGAGGGGGACAACGGGGCGACGGCCACCGGCGCCGCCACTGCTCCCCCTCTCCTCCTCCAGTTCATTTTAAAGGAGGGGATGGGGATCAGGGGGCGATGGCAGGGGCCGTCGCCCCCTCCTCACCCTCCCTCTCATCCTCTAATCATATTGAACCCTAGAATTAGGGTTTGAGAGAGGAAGAGGGAGTGAGGGAGGGATGAAGAGGGATGGGAGGAGGGAGCGATGGTCTTTGTCATTGCCCCTACTCCTCCACTCCTCCTCTGGTTCAATCTGTCGGAGAAGAGGTGGATTAGGAGGAGCGGCGGTTGTCGTTGCCCCCTTCTCCCTTTCCCTCTCCTCCTCTGATCATTTTCAAACGTATGGTTAGGGTATGAGAGAGAGGGGGAGGAAGGGAGAGATGGAAAGGGGGTGGAGGGAGCGATGCCCCGGAGTGACGCCCCCACCCATGCTCTCCACCCCTCCTCTAGTTCAATCTGAAGGCAGAAAGGAGGATCAGGAGTGGCGACGGGGCTGCCGCCGCCGCCGCCCCTTTCGATCATTTTGATCCATAGGGTTAGGGTTTGAGAGAGAGATGGAGGGAAAGGGGGGGAGAGAGGGAGGGAGGGTTTATGGAGTACCTTATGTAGGGGTTTTGGCGGACCCTCAGAGCTCGGATCTGTGTCCGTCCTAAGTCGGACGGACCACAGGGGCATAAAGTGCAGCAGAAAATAAAAACTATCTAGCTAAACAATTTAGCTTGGCCCTGAGGGAGCCAGAACCTAGCCCGATCTATGCCAACTTGGGATGGATCTGACCACCCCAAGAGGGATCTATTCTACAGCGACAAAATTAAATCTACACTAAAATTGCTTAACCACATACCCGGAATCTCGACCCTGGGGTGGGCAAGATGTACCGCACCGTCTTCTGACGCTTCTCGTAGCCGAATCGCCTTGACTCGATCCACCCGAGTCGCCTCGTACCATCGAACCGATTTGCCTGAGCCGACTCCCGCCTCCAAGCCGATCACACGTGGTAGAAAGTTTCACTTGAGTAGACCCGCGTCTTAGACGTCTGGATCCGAATCCAAACCCCCTTCGTAGTCTTGCTAGGACTAGTCCGGAGAATAAGAAGAAGAGAGAGAGAGAATAGTTTTAGTCGTAGATCGAGCTAGCTCAAAAATCCGGAGTGACTCGATCGAGGACTTGGTGCATCTTTCAACGAAGAGAGTGCACCCCTATTTATGTAGGGAGTCGGCACTTCCCCTTTCGCTGTGAGCAATGTGGGACTATAGTAAAATTGAAGGGAATTTAATTAAGCTAATTTAGCTTAATTGAAGTTTAGTAAGCTTTTCATAAAATCCAACTTCAACGAATTAATTCTCTTCATTCATTAAACTTTAGACACCAAACAAGTTATCAATTTGAAGGCTTCGAATGGTGAATGTGTAGGAACCAACGGCGACGAATTTCGACTTCGTTTGACCCCTCAAACAATTGCCCAAATATGGGAAAAAATTCAATTTTCGTAGCCGTCATTTTGGGGTTTCAAAAACCCTACAATCACTTAAGTTGCGGGTGCGCCCGCTAAGCTTAGCAGGCGCGCCCGCTAAGCTTAACGGGCACGCCTGCCCAAAGCAAGGAGGGCGGGCCGCCAACCCGCTGGGCAGCGGGCGTGCGCCTGCTGTGCAGCCAGCGGGCCGCGCCCGTTTGCCTTCGCAGATGGGCTTGTTAGCCCAATGGGTCTAACCCACTTTGCCTTGAATTGCTTTTGTGTTTCTGGGCTCGTTTGAGCTCCGATTTAGACGCGGTTTGAACCTGTGTTTAGACCGGGATGATCCCGTCAGCCATGTAACCCTTTCCAATTTATTTGTTCCTACAAATATTGTCGTAACCATTTTACGACACGTTTAATCTTTATTTTCATCAAATGCAACATTGTCCCTATTGCATCTACGACTTATTTTCACAACTAGCTTTGTGAACATAAACTATTCAATTTAATCAAATGAATCTCTCTGAATTAATCTTCCTATTACTAAGACACGAACGCTACTCGGTGTGAGACCCTACAGCCTGACCTTACTACAGGTTGGGGCTCGAAACCCCTAGACGACGGTCACCACGAGCAATAGTTGTCGTCCCCGTTTCAGAATCATCATAACGTGATCGACCCATTGACAAGGTATCGTTGGGTTTACATTGGCTGTGTCAGTGATCGACCCATTGATAAGGTATCGTTGGGTTTACATTAGTCAGTATACGGTGGTCTTTGTTGTATTCACGTTGTACTTCTTACAACGTACCCCGGCTGAGGATTAACACAAAGACCGTACTGAGCATGTGACACTAACTTCCCTTTAACGGAAGTGACGAATCCCATCTTAGTCATCTACTCGCCTCGAGAGCTTCAGGTGCAACCCAACCTAAGATCTTTCAGCAGGCCTAGCCTCGACGCTAGATCATAGGTCTAAGCTACACGGTTCACTCACAGGCTCGTACAAATGACTTCAGGTCATAAGGACCAGCTTACCTATCATCACCCATAGAGTTATTATAGACAGTTTAGTTAAAGTTAACCATTTAATAACTCTTAGTTGGTCGTTCAGTGAACTCATTCTCCAATAAGCACCGGTGTCTCGTCTCCGACTTCACCCATTCGAATGACTATGAGATCATCATTACCCTAAGGTAAGACAAAGACACAGTGGTCTATCCGATGTGCCGATATCCAGTTCTCGACACATCTATGACCACGAACCGTTTAAGACTTAAGTTTCTATTCGATCGCTTACTACTCATAATCGAGATCTTATCTGGATACGTATGGACCTAACTATAAGTCTATGGACATTATCTAAGTATATATATTCAAACGATTTCAGACTTAGGATAATGGACACCATCTATCTTATGGACAAGACATAAACTTAGGATAAATTGCCTTATGGGCATATATCCTCCTACACCTTAGGTGGGGCGGTAGCTGTTACGGCCCGTATCCATCCGTACGCGTATAGTCGTATTATATGTATTTATTTATATTAAAAGTATTTTAAAATGGGTTGTCAGGAGTTTAATATCAAAATTGGTTTCAAAATCCTTTATAAAATTATTTTGTAGTATCAAAATAGTTATAGTCTGTTTTAGTAATTTCAAGTGCCATCAAATACCTTAAAATAATTTATATAATATTTTATATTTAATTATTATTGTTATAGCTGTATCAATTATTTTTCTATATAAACGTTATCAAAACAATTTCAAACTTCTACGATGGGATTCTATGGTCATTTAGTACTCCCATTATTTTTACGTAATTTTCTGGAGTCAAATCGACCTAGAACCCGCAAACCCGCGACCTAAACGTTTTGCCTCAAAACTCGAACTTTCGTGGCTCAAACTTCAAAATGGACTTCGTATCCATAATCCTTGTGACGATACGAACGTGTGGCATTTTTTCTGGAATTTTTCGGAGTTATCTATGATTAATGGGTATCTCCCTCTCGCTTCTCCTCCCTTTCGCCACTTCCCTCTCCCCGCGGCCTCCCATCGCCGGCAACGTTCGTCGTCGATCTCCCTATGCCGTGCCCCCCACACCCCCACGGAGCTGTCTCCCCGACGAGGCCAACGTGTCCCCCAGCTCCTCTCTCCATCGTGATGTTGTCACCGTCGACGAGCAGCCCGCAAGCAGCAGCTGCTGCTGCCGTTGCTGCGTCCCGCCATCGCGCGCGTCGCGTGCCATCCATCTCCGGCCATCTGTCGCTCTGCATGGGTCCACCGTCGAGCCCTTCGCAAGAACTCCTCCATGCTCCGCCATGAGCAACAGCCCATAGCCCCGCACTCGCTGCCGACTGCTGCCGCCGCTCACCCATCCACCGTCGCCCGACCCCGTCGCCACCGTCTGACGCCATCGCCGTCCCGCTGGAGGTCGCCGCCACCGCTGTCATCGATCACATGAAGCTAACTGCATCGCTATGACATAAGACGTAAGAATGAAGCATTTTAAAATAAAATACCAAAATACGTATGTAATACGTATACATATAGGCTGATCGAAATAAATTCATAATAAATTGTGTAGGTCTCAGAAAAATACGAGGGAAGAGCCAGAAAAATCGAAACGACGAAACAGATTCATTGGTGCTAGTTTTATCATCAAAAGGCAACCACAATGATTTTTCAAAGACAAAACTCAATAAACCTACTTTCTCTTTAAAATTTATATCACAAGATTTTCACATACACTGACGTACGAGAAAAATATATGTTGTAGTGCTAGTTAATACGCTCAATTTGACAGCATGTTGGAAGAATTCTGACGTATGGTTTGATCTAAATAAATTTTCAAATATATTGTGAAAATAGTTTTCTTAGTTTAAAAATTAATTTTTGACACTTTTAAATTAATAAAAAATGTCTATTAATTATTTTGAAAGTCTTGAAAAATATATACTAGTTTTAGAAAAATATTCTAAGTTCATTTGCTTAGTTATAATCATGTTGTGCTCGTTTCTTAGTATACTTGCATGTTTTCAACCTTTGGTAAAATTGTAACTTGTACTTGTAAAATCATAAAAAATTGTGTGGAGTACTGTGTGGACTATTCAGACACTACTGATCAATCGTACGCCCCGGTAGGATGCTAATAAACCGAACAGACTGAATGGATGATGGAACTTAAATATAAATAGATTGTACACGAACTTTGACCTGGCACTTGACTTGACCTATGGGTTTAGGGTAGTCTATAGTCACAGAGGATGCAGGAGTGACTATGTTTGCTCGAAAACTGTACCTCACCTGTACACTAAGTGGAGGAAAGTACTTGACCGATCACCCAAGAAAAAGGATCGGTGAGTAGCACCGCGGGTAGCTCCCGATGGTGGGGCACATTTTAGTCACATATTATATCTTCGGGCATGGACTTAGCGCTAGAACAAATTGGTCATTAAATATTGTTTTAACATCTTCTTCTTACAGGTTGTTAATTCCTATCAAACGTTAAACTGCTACATGTTGTAAAATTTCTATCAAATGCTTAACTGCTACAGGTTGCAAAAATTAATATCAATTGTTTAACTGTTGTAACTCTTTCATATTAAACTGGTTAACTGCTTCTATGTACTCACACCAAGCTTGATTGTAGAGTTATGACTAAATTGATGGGGTAGAGATTTTAATTGGCATGCTTAACATTGTTTCACCCGGTGTCTAGGATCATTTGCATCCAAGTTTTGGATCACCCTGCTTGCGGGGATAGTGACCTACTTGGCCAAACCTGACAGGCCGTGAATGCATGGGCCAATGTTAGAATCCCAATCATCATCAATATAAACATTGATTATGGTTATATCTTGATTTTCAGCTTGTCTTAATTAAATTGCTTAACCATTCTATTGTGGAGATTATCTTACCGAGTAAACATCGCTGACAGACATTTCAATTTGTTGTTTTACGAAATGTCCGTCAGGTATCGATAGCGAGTTCTCTGAAGACATTGCTACAGAAGTCGAGCAAGCGCTCGAAGAATACGTGGAGTACTTATCCGCCGAAGACTAGACGATCACCTTCGCGACTACACATTTATATTTAGATTAATGTAATTTGTGTACTTTGTTGATTCGGCCATATTAGGCCTATATTGTACTTTAATTTTAGACGCTTTGGTATTGTAATAATGTCATCGGTACTATTTCTTATAAGCATGTAAGATCCTACCGTTGTTTTCACTGACGCGCTATTGTGTTTAAGCCATGGAGGAAAGAAAAAAGAGAAGATTTAAAAAAATGTTTCTCCTTGTTTTAAGCACATTGTGGGCCGTTCGTGTCCTCGCTTCTGGTAAAATGGGAAGCGGGATATGACAGGTTTCTGTGGTGGCCCATGCAGGTCATGCTTATGCGAATACTTTAAGAAATAGTTTAGACGACATTGATATCAAAGTGTCTAACTAGAATAAATTTCTTTCCGAACTTACATTACGGTTTGATTTGTAGCATGGCAGGTCGACCCAACACTCGAAATGTTAACAGAGCTAACGGTGTTTCTGACCATGACCTTATGAGAGTCATTAGGGAAATGTTGGAAATCCAACATCACCTTCTCCAAGTGAACCTTAACATGCTCCCCGAGGTGATGCATGAGATAAACAATTCCATGAGATGCGTCCCAAGGCGTTCTCTGGGAAGGAAGGCCCACTGGAAGCTGAAGAATGGGCACGAAGCACTGAAGACAACTTGAGCGCTGCCTGCATCCCCCAAGCAGGATGGGAAGAGGTAGCAAGGCTCTAACTAACTGACAACGCCCGAAACTGGTGGGACACCGAAGGTAAGCGTATAGTGCAGTCTATTGCATGGGCCACATTTTGCAAACGGTTCGACGCGAAGTATTTCCCTAAGACAACTAAAAGGGAACTTCAACAACGTTTCATCAACTTGAAGCAAGAATCAATGACTGTGACGAATACGATGCTGAGTTCTCCATGCTCAGTCGATTCGCCCCTCACATGGTCGAGAATCCAAAAGATCATGCCTTCTAGTTCCGCCAAGGTCTAAATTTCAATATCCAAGCTTCAATGACCTCTGCCGATTTGACCAGCTATGAGAAGATACTGGAAGCTATCTGTAACCATGAGACTGTTGACAAACAACGTAAAGCAGCCCAAGGAAAGCATTCGATAGAACCACCAAGGAACAACCTCCGACTAATGCAGACTACTATTTCAAGAGGCCTGCTGCTCCAGCCAATAACTAGACCGCTACTCATCCAAACAACAATCGAACCCCAGTGATGTGCTACCATTGCTAACGACTAGGGCATGTTAAGAAAGATTGTCACCTGCTACTGAACCAATGGTTGGCATGTGGATCATCGGAACACTCTGTCAAAGACTACCCACATCGCATCAACAAACAAATGACTCCGACTGCGGAAGCTTATGGATCAACATCTCGTGGACCACCCTTGCCTCCACAACAGAGGGTCTTTTAACAGGTCAGGATGAACCAGCCGAATCAGCCCAAGCGCCAAGTATTTACCATGACTGCCGAAGAAGCTGAGGCTACTGAGCCAGTAATCACATCTAACATCTAATATCTTCCTCCTTTACTTTAACTAGATGCTCATTGCTTTACTAAAGACTGCTAAGTATACCTTATCATACTCTAGGTACTGTCTTAGTATAATCTAAACCAGCCTTAGCTCTCTTTGATTCTGGAACCTTCCATTGCTTTCTATCAATTAAATTCGCTACAACACATACCATTCCTGTTGACCCCCTTTCTAATCGATGGAACATCAACACCGGGAATGCCATATTGAAGACTTCAGGTGGTTGTTGATCATGCCCTCTGGTGATATGTGGTCGCGAGCTCTTCGCTGACTTCATGATAATCGACATGCCAAACTTTGATGCAGTATTCGGAATGGATTGGTTAGGAACTTTTTACGCTACCATCCTTTGTCACAAGGAGAAGTTAATGTTTGAAATTCCCGACCATCCAGTGTTCGAATTTACGAGTGGGAGACGTTCGCTTGGTCCCATTCAATTTCGGGCCAAACCTATGGAGAAGATAATTGCATCATGTTAGCTGAACCTAAGAAGCCCAGAGTAGTTCGAGAACTCAATGATGTATTCCTTGAAGAAATTTCAGGATTACTGCCTAATCGAGATCTTGAATTTATCCTTGATCTGATGCCAAACACTCAACCTATCTCCAAAGCTCCTTATCACATGGCACCAGAAGAATTAGAGGAACTTCGTACTCAATTGGACGACCTATTGCAGAAAGGATGTATACATCCCAGCGTATCTCCCTGGGGTGCGCCAGTTTTATTGGTCAAGAAGAAGGATGTATCGAGAAGGATGTGCATGGACTATCGAGAGCTAAGCAAGGTCACCGTGAAGAACAAGTATCCATTGCCGCGCATCGACAACATCTTTGACCAACTTGGTGGATCTTGAGTCTTCTCCAAGTTAGATCTCTGAAGTGGATATCATCAAGTAAAGGTCAAGAGGGACGACATACCTAAGACCGCTTTTCGAACTAAATATGGACACTGCGAATTTGCAGTTATGCCATTTAGCATGACCAATGCACCAGCAGTATTCATGAACCTCATGAACTTAATCTTCTATGAGTTCTTAGATAAATTCGCAGTGATCTTTATTGATGATATTCTGGTCTATTCAAAAAGCGAAGAAGATCATGTTGAACACCTGCGGATCGTATTGAAGACTCTGCGCCGTCATCAACTCTATGCCAAATACAGCAAATGTGAATTTTGGCTCGATCGTATTGCCTTTCTTGGGCATGTGGTATCTAGAGATGGCATTTCAGTAGATCCTGAGAAAGTTGCATCTGTTAGAAATTGGCCAATCTCTCGGCCAGTTTCGGACATCCAAAGTTTTCTTGGATTGGCGGGCTACTACCATCGATTCATCCAAGAATTCTACAAGATTGCTGAGCCTATGACCTGCCTGACGAGGAAGGACATCAAGTATATTTGGTCTGAAGCTTGTGAGAAAGCTTTCGAAGGATTATAGACAAAGCTGACGACTGCATCAGTTCTGACCATACCAGACAGAACTGGAGGATTTGAAGTATATTGTGACAAATCTGGCAAAGGTCTCAGATGTGTACTATATCAACATGGTCATGTTGAAGCATATGCTTCCCGACAACTGAAGACTCATGAGAATAATTACCTAACTCACGATCTGGAGTTAGCTGCAGTCATTTTTGCTTTAAAGGTCAGGAGATATTTTCTATTGGGCGAGCAAGTGAAGATCTTCACCTACCACAAGAGTTTGAAGTATATCTTCACACAAAAGGAACTGAACATGAGCCAACGCAGATGGTTGGAACTCATGGTTGATTATGACATCGACCTTCAATATCATCATGTGAAGGTTAATGTCGTACCTGACGCATTGAGTCAGCTACTAACTGTTATGATGATGGGTTTTGAGGGACCCTTAGGGCACATTTCTACGCCAGTCCTACGTCGGACGGACGATAGAGGCAAAATAAAATCAACCAGCGGAAAAATGTTAAACTATTTAACATGCAAGCCCTAATGATATCAAGACCCTAGCCATCTCTACTATCTTGAGGTGGGTCTGACCACCCCAAGATAGATTTAATCTATTGCAATATTATAAATACTATGCTTAATTAAACTACATACCCGAAACCTTGCTTGCACTGGCAAGGTGTATCAAACCACGTCCCAAGCCGATCCCCGTCTCGAGCTGAACCGCTTCCCGAGCCGCTCCTGGTCCCGAGCCGAACCGCTTCCCGAACCGCACCGCGTCCCGAGGCACGCAACCCCCTTGTCGCTGAGCCAACTACGCGTCGAAGAAAGTTTCACTTGAGTGGATCCTCCGTCAAGATTTCGGATCCGATCCGAGCCCATTCGTGGCTTTGCTAGAGCCCTTTAGGAGCAAGGCAGAAATTTTGGGAGAGGAGAAAATATTTAATTTAAGCTTAGATCCGAGCGTGCTCCAAACTTTTGGGAGCCGCTCAGATTTAGAGCTTGGGACAAGTTTAGAGGAAAGGGGCATGCCCTTATTTATATAGGCGGCTGACCCCTCTCCTTTATTCTACTTTTGATGTGGGACTAATTATTTTGGAGTTAATAATTCAAGTTAATTTGCCTTTCATAAAGGCCAAACTTCCATGAATTTTAACTTCCTCACCGTTGAGCTTCACATTTGATACAACCTATTAAATCGAAGAGCGCTCAATGGTGAATGCGTAGGAAAAAACGGCGAGTCAATCCGAGACTGTTTGACCCTTCAATTGATCGTCCAAAGATCAGCCCAAATCTAGTTTTTCTGAAAAACTGAGCCATCAAAAAATCTGCACAAGTCTAGGGTTTCTGCACCCACATGTAGGGCCCACAGTGTGGGCCATACTGCACCAGCCAGGCGGGCTGGGTTCTTGGCACCCAGCCTGGGCGCAGGCACCTAGGCGCCAGGGTGTCATGCCATATATTGCACTATACATGTATTCTACTGTACACACATGAAATTTCTACCTACGATGTATACGTGGGCATGAATAAGCGTAGATATCGACATATGTGACTTAGTGCAAGGGGAATTAGGCTGTAATATGTGACTAAGGGAAGTGAATGCGAAGTGTGAAGGCGAGAGAAGTGTGAAAGACATCGTGGGTGCAAAACAACATGAATGTGTTAGACGCGTGTGTGCGATGCATGTATGCATGCATGGATGGGCGTGGATGTGTGTAGGAAGAGCCATGCAAGTGTGAAAGGGGTTAGGGGTCAATGGCAATCCCCGTAAATTTTTAGAAAGGTCAGGGGCAAAACGGTCTTTTTGACTAAAGCTGCTGTGCGTACATACTTAAGTGGTCGGTACATTAAGTAATGGCAAACTTGTAAATATCTACAATTTGAAGGGTAATTTTGGAAGGGTATTTTGGTCATTTAACCAAGTGCATGCTTATCCTTTGGAGGGTTCTAGTTATAGATATTTTTGAAGAAACTTCTCCTCTCTTCTTTACTTTACTTTACTTTTCTTCCCCCATTTTCTTTTCCCATTTTCCTCCCATGCTTGGCCGGCCACCCCCCTCCCATTTCCCCTCCTCCTTGAAAATAAAACCCTAATTTCTAATATCAATTAGAAGGGTTACAAGCTTGCTTCAAGATAGAAGAAGAGGGAGAAGAAAGAAGAGAAGAAAGAGAGGAAAAATCGAATTTTGGAGGTAGGATTCAACTTGGTTTTGGAAATTCAATTAGGGTTTTTTTATTATGTTTTCACATCATGTTTACTCAATTTGGATTAGGAGTAATCAAATTCATGTGCCATAATTTAGTTTCGTGCAAAATCCCCTTGAAATTATAATCAACATCACTTCCTTTGAAAAGCTGAAATTTTGATGTGTGTTCATGCTAAGATTCTGTTTTCTGTGGTTCGAATTGAGATTTGAAAAAAAATATGAGCTTGTAGATCATGAAGGTTTACCCCAAAATCATATAAATTTTGATATATGTTCAATTCAGAATTTAGGAGTAAAAATTCCATCTTTACAGCATGTCTGTTTGATTTCCAGCTTTCACACATTTCAGTAAAATTGGCCTAAACACCTGCACACATCATGGAATTTTATGATTTTGGTCTTGTTGGAAAGATAACAAGTTTTCCTAAAAATTCATCAGATGTGATTATATATTGAATTTCTGCCCCCAACATGCCCAAAATTGGCTTTCAATGCAGGCCCTGAAATCTGTCTGAAAAACAGAATTGACACACTTCACTGATTAATTCATCATAAATCATATATTTCATATATTTGCATGAAATTTTATCAGTAGATCCATAACTGCTATATCTTCAGCTTTCATTCATAAAGTTTTGTTAAATTTCCATGAGAAATGGATGATATATGTTGATCTTTATGGTTGTTCTTGCAATTTCAGCAAGCTGAATACACTAAGGGCTATTCTTATTCATTAAATGTGGTTAATTGGTCATCATTGTTCTTGCTTAATATGGTTGTATGGTGAAATGAATTTTCATGTCCTTGGCACATGTAAATGTTATTATGTTGCTTCGTTAAGAATGATGCCCGTCGGTGTTCGATGAAATGCCTGAATGAGGGCAAATGCTAGAAATGTGAGAAATGCTCAATCATGTGGATATGAATTGAAATTTGATATGAACTTGTAATGTTGGGAGCATGTCATGCATGGTACCAGATGTGATGTGATGATGGGTTGTATGAATACATGGAGGGCATGACACTTCGGTGCATGACCCATGTTGATGAGAATGTGGAGTGTGATGCCATGCAACATGACTCCTTCATTATTAAAATGATTAAATGAAACTCTTGAATGTCTCAGTCCTCTCTAATGAGGGTGAGTAGCAAAGTCCGGATTTTAGGTGGGATTTGAGTAAATTGTGGATATGAGGCCTGGACTGTGAAGTTGGGAGATGATTATGTGATGTGTGGAGTTTACACCCACTCGCCTTTACCGGGAGTGGATGGAATTTTTACACCCAATCGCCTTTACTGGGAGTGGAGGGGTCATACGGAGGTTGGGTTATGTGGAGAGCCTCACTCCTGCCAGGGACGAGGGAGGTGAGAGGCCCGGCGGACAGTGCCCGTGTCCACTGCGTCATGTGCTATATTCACCCCAAATTTGGGTTGAAATCCAGGTCCTGGTATCACACAGTTTACCCAAGTTCCAATTAATTTAAATATAAAATGATAAAATAAGAATTTTACTCCTTTTGCCGACAATACTTCCCCTTCCTTTGCCCTGTTTCTTTGTGACTCTGTGTTATGCCTCAGGCACTTGCACTCTTCTCATTAGATAATGTTTGCTTGAACACTTTTGTTGTTGTTGTTATTATTATTATTCGTGCTAACTCTTTCTTGTAGTAACTCGACATGGGACCGCAGGTATGATTCCTTTGTTTTAGCTATTTAATTTTCACTATATTACTTAATTACATGCTCTATTTCTCTTACTTGCCTTGTGATCTGGTAACCCTAAAACGGAGTTCCAAACCCAATTTGGTTCCTACTGGGGCACACATTGACGTGCTCCTTCCTACTTTTTAGGTAGCAGGATTAGCTTGGTTGGAGGTGTCTTGGAGCTGGGTTCAGGGGTAGCACTTGGTGTGAGCTGTCTAATGTTGTAAAAAAATAGAATGACGGTGTATATGTAGTAGTGTATCTGGGTTATGTATGTAAATAGAAGTTGTTATATATATATATATGTTATGATGTTGTTGCGCCTTTCGAACCTGTGTTTAGACCAGGACATTCCCGTCTTACAGGTAAACTTTTTATCGCATTTATCTCATTAAATATGGTTGTAAACAATTTACAACACATTTAACTTTGTTTGCATCAAATGCAAAATAGTACATATCTAAGCTTAAAATCTCCCACTTGCACTCAGGATCATTTATCCTGAATGCAGAGGCTAACTGCAAACTCTTTGTAGTTTTTATCTCTTGCATCGAATGCTCATTCTCCCAAATTTATACCTATTACTAGACGAAAGTCGCACTCTGTGTGAGACCCTACAGCCTGACCCTACTACAGGTGGGGCTCGAAGCCCCAGACGGCAGTAACCGCGAGCGGCAGGTGCCGTCCCCATTTCAGTATCATACTTATGTAGTTAACTCATTGACATGAGTGTTGTCGAGACCACTCTGACTGTGTCCGTGATGAATACCGGAGTTATAGTCTCTTCGTCAAAACTATGCCGTTTGACTTAAGCCTATGGTACGGTCAAACTGTCAACCCTAATAGCTCGAAGCCGGTTAGTCTCCATCGATCTTTAGTCAAATAATGTTGGACATCTTCCAACATACTCTGGCCAGAGTTTTCACTCAAGACCAAACTAACACTACAACTCTAACTCCCATTGACCAGGGAGAGACGAATCCTATCTTGGTCATTACTCTCCTCGCACGTTTCAAATGTCACCCAACCAAAGACCTTTCGACAGGCCTTGTCTTGAAGCTAGGTCAGATATCTAAGTGACACCGTTCACGTACAGGTTCGTACAATGACCTTAAATTAAAAGACCAACTCGTCTATCATCACTAAGAGTTATCATTGACAGATTGGTCAATCATAACCATATGATAACTCTTGTTGGATCGTTCAGTGAACTCATTCTCTAATGAGCACCTGTGTCTCGTCTCCGACTTCACCAAGTCGAACGACCATAAGATCATCGTTACCGCTACACAGTGAAGACAAAGACACAATGGTCTATCCGATGTTTCGATATCCTTTTCTCGAAACATCTATGACCATGAATGTTTCTAGACTTATGCTACAGACGGTCAAGCACTTCTACATGATCGAGATCTTCATCTCGATACATGTTTGACCTTGCATTAAGTCTCAGGACTTTACCTAAGTTTCTAATGATAACTACATTATGATTTAACTTATATAAATTCTTATCGTATAGCTTACTGTAATTTTGAATAAGATGTTTGTACAATTACACAGAGATAAATTGCCTCGAGGGCATACACTCCCAACATCTTGTTGGATCCTGTGGATGGCAAACAACACTAGAAGGGGGTTGAATAGTGTTGTAAAAAAATAAACTTTATCATTCTAATTGGTTTGCACAATTCAAAGCCTTCTAATGTTGCCTAAGAAACCAAGTAGAGTGATCTACGCTTGGTTCTTAATCAACTTAATTAATCTTCAAAACAAATCAGAGATAAAACTCTTCTGGTAGTCGACTCCCTAAGGACAATAGTCAACTCCCAGAGGGAAATTAAGCACAGCTCAGTTAAATAAATACTTAATGAAGATATATAAGATTGCACAACAGTATAAGAGAGAAGAAGATCCAGAAATTGATCTTGCAATATATTATGAATGAGTTACAAATGTAATACTCAATGAATCAAGATAAACAAAGTAGAGATAAACAATCACAGAGAGAATCAAACGCAAACACAAGGATTTTTATCCTGGTTTCCCACAACCCTGGGTACGTCCAGTCCCCGACCAATCCGGTACGAGATTTCCACTATTGCCTTAGCAATAAAAATACCTAGCCTTAACTAGGATTTCCAACCACCTAGACTTGTCTAGGATTGTACACTTGCCTCACAACCCGAGGACTTTACCTTGCCTCACAATCCGAGGACTTTTCACAAACACCTTGCCTACAACAAGGATTTTCAACCACCTTTATCTCCAAGGGACTACAAGTAAAATCAAATCCAATACACCACAATGAATTAGTGGAGATTGGTTTTTACACCCAATAATTCTATAGCCAAGATTAAATTTGTAATTGTGCTTAACGTGGCTAAAAGAATTTAAATAGTTCGTAGATAACATAAAGAATATGAATTTATTCAATGTGATTTAGAATCTAGATGTGTTCTTAGATCACACAAACAATATGAAATTATTCAATGTGATCTAGAATTTAGATGTTTCAAAAATCCTTTGAGAATATGAAAAAAACAAAAAGAATGATTTTGAAAACCAATTTGCAATAGCCAAATAATAATAATGATCTTAAAAAGAATTATAAAAGAATATAAGCAATAAGATCAGAAATTGAAAAACCGTTTTGGCTATGAAGAACTTTGAGAGCGATAAGAACGATGAGATCTTTTGAGGAATAATAATTTTGCTCAAGAGTAAATTGGTGAGGAAAAATATTCTCATAGGGTCTCTATTTATAGAGCTAAAGGAGAATTCGAAATGATTCAAACTCAAGTTTGACTTTTGCCCAAAAATCAAGTAAGGAATAAATGAGAGAGTGAATCAAGGAATTCTGGTTGCACAGCTGGTAGTCGACTCCCTGACTTTGATAATCGACTCCCAGAGTGTTTCAGAGAAAATCTGCTACAACTGGTAGTCGACTCCCTAACTTTGGTAGCCGACTACCAGAGTATCTTTTCAGGGAGAAGGCAGAAATCAAGGTTGTGAACTTCTGGGTGTTTGTAGTTGACTACAAGTTGAAACTTAGCTTCTATGAAAAGTATGCTCTCAAATAAGTTTAAAATAAGTTTCAAAAACATTTTAGAAAATCATTTTGTGTGTGTGCAAATTCTTCTTGGCTTTGACATAATCCTAAGAAAATGAAAAACAACTCACACACTAGACTCTATGAAGAACTTGAAGCCATGAATGAGCTTGAGCTAGTTGCATATGCTTCGCTTGAATTTGAGATCCTCTTTAGCTTTAGCTTGAGCACATTCTTTGAGCTTTGGAGTTGCGATCTAAATTCATCTTCATCTTCTATGTGTGTGGTTGAAGTTCTTCTTCTCGGAGTATGTTTCGAGCTTCAATTAGCTTATTGCACAACCTACACACTTAAGTAGTATGATTAGTAATTTAACAACATTTGGTGTGGTCATCAACAAAACATACCACTTGGGATGGGACTAGATTCCCATCACTCTCCCGCTTTTTGATGATGACACCGAAATGAAAAACATATGAATAATATGAAATAAAAACTGATGCGTAAGTAAACTTACTCCCCATGCTTAGATGCAGTTATTATGTATTATTCATTCATGTTTTTGCTTGCTTCACTTTTTCTCCCCTTTGTCATCAAAAAAATATAATAGTATACATACCAAGTGAAGAAAAAAAATTTCATAGGCTCCCCCTTAAAGTTTGCATCATTTCAGTTGGGTCTCCCGCTTAATTCATGCATGTAACTTGAGATTCATTGGGAGCTCTTCTACTAATCCCTTATAGTTTTGGTACCTGAAAATCAAACAAATAATTTTGGTACCCTTTCTTTATGGGTCCATGGAATTAGTTATACATAATAATGTAATCATCAACCAAGAGGGAACCGAACCCAGTTGGGTTGAGATTTCCCATAAGTAAATCTATAATCTCTACAAAAATGAACATTGTTCATAAAACTAGAAATGTAATTGTCTTTCATTTGGACGGCTCCAATTTTGGGAGTCCAAACTTTGACATATCCATTTTCAGTTTTAGGAACTCTAGCTTGATGATGAGAATTTTTAACATTTTGATTGGTCATGTTATAACCTAAGCCATGTTTGCTAGATTGGGGTCTTTGTGATCTAATCAAGCTATCTAAATTTTCTTTACCTTTATTGAACCTAGTAACATTATTAACCAAGTCCTCATGCTTTGCCTTAATGGCGGCCATGTTCTTTTCTAAGTCTCTAAACCTATTTCCTAGGTCTTTGAGTTCTACATTGAGCAACTTATTCTTTTCAATTAAATCCTTATTTTTGCTAATCAATTTTAGGTTCTCTTCTCTAATCTTTTCTAGCTCTTGATTAGTAGGATTAGAACCATAAGATTTATGCATCTTTTTAAGAGTTAGAAGCTCTTTGAGTTGGACCTCATATAATGCATAAATTTTATGAAATTCTTCCTCATAATCAATTTCATCATCATCGCTACTATCGCTATCACCAGAGTTATGGTAGGAATTTACCTTGGGGTCTTCCCATGCCATGAAGCACATGTAGTTCCGCTCGTTCCTTTTGCTTGCTTTTCCTTCATTTTCGGATGATGATGAGCTATCAGAATCCTCTTCATTATTGCTTCTATCCCAAGCTCCAAAACTTTTCTATTTGGCCTTTTGCCTTTGTATGACTTCGTTCTCTTATCTCTGATTTTCTTTAGAGGACATTCATTCTTCATATGGCCTGGCCTATTACATTCATAACAAATGACATCATTAGTGGAATTGAACTTACGGTTGTAGGACTTACGTGTTTTTAGGATTTTCTTGTATCCTTTGGAGATGAGTGCCATTTGTTTCTCCATCTCATCTTTGACTTCATTCTCGGACTCCTCCGTATCCGATGTTGCTTTGAATGCAAGGTTCTTCTTCTTTTCACCGGGTTCCTTGGTCTTTCGCTCTTGCAGTTGGAGTTCATACGCCATTAGATTGTCGATGAGCTCCTCTAAGGTTAGCTTTGAAGTGTTATTGCCTTCTTCAATGGCCGAAGTTTTGGATTGCCATTCGGGAGTGAGGGATCTAAGGATCTTGCATACATGATCCTCTTGTGTGTACTTCTTTCCCAATCCCGCAAGTGTGTTGACGATCTCCGTAAATCTCGTGTACATCTCCGTTATGTTCTCGTCTTTCTCCGTCATAAATTTTTCATACCTGCCAGCATAAAGAGAAGATTTTGAAGATTTAACTTTTTGGTTACCTTCATGCGTTACCTCAAGGAGTTTCCATATTTGGTGCGTGGAGGTAGCCATGGAGATGCGGTTGTACTCCGTTGTGTCAAGACCGCAATATAAAGTGGACACCGCCTTGGCATTTAGAGACACTTTGTCCTTCTCCGTCTTGGTCCACTTTTCTTCCTCAAGAGTGGGTTCTTCATAAGGATTCTCCACTATCTTCCATAGATCATAGGAGATAGAGAGAAGGTACATTAACATCCGATTCTTCCAAGATCCATAATTTGATCCGTTGAGAAGTGGTGGTCTGGTGGAAGATTATCCTTCGGGGAAATGATTGGTTGACGCCATATATAACCTCGCTCTGATACCAAGTGTTGGATCCTGTGGATGGCAAACAACACTAGAAGGGGGTTGAATAGTGTTGTATAAAAATAAACTTTTCGTTCTAATTGGTTAGCACAATTCAAAGCTTTCTAATGTTGCCTAAGAAACCAAGTAGAGTGATCTACGCTTGGTTCTTAATCAACTTAATTAATCTTCAAAACAAGTCAGAGATAAAACTCTTCTGGTAGTCGACTCCCTAAGAACAGTAGTCGACTCCCAGAGAGAAATTAAGCACAGCTCAGTTAAATAAATACTTAATGAAGATATATAAGATTGCACAGAATTATAAGAGAGAAGCAGATACAGAAATTGATCTTGCAATATATTATGAATGCGTTACAAATGTAATACTCAATGAATCAAGATAAACAAAGTAGAGATAAACAATCACAGAGAGAATCAAACGCAAACACAAGGATTTTTATCCGGTTCCCCACAACCTTGGGTACATCCAGTCCCCGACCAATTCGGTACGAGATTTTCACTATTGCCTTAGCAATACAAATACCTAGCCTTAACTAGGATTTCCAACCACCTAGACTTGTCTAGGATTTTACCCTTGCCTCACAACCTGAGGACTTTACCTTGCCTCACAATCCGAGGACTTTTCACAAACACCTTGCCTACAACAAGGATTTTTAACCACCCTTATCACCAAGGGACTACAAGTAAAATCATATCCAATACACCACAATGAATTAGTGGAGATTGGTTTTTACACCCAATAATTCTATAGCCAAGATTAAATTTGCAATTGTGCTTAACGTGGCTAAAAGAATTTAAATCGTTCGTAGATCACATAAAGAATATGAATTTATTCAATGTGATCTAGAATCTAGATGTGTTCTTAGATCACACAAACAATAAGAAATTATTCAATGTGATCTAGAATCTAGATGTTTCAAAAATCCTTTGAGAATATGAAAAAAAACAAAAAGAAGGATTTTGAAAACCAATTTGCAATAGCCAAATAATAATAATGATCTTAAAAAGAATTATAAAAGAATATAAGCAATAAGATCAGAAATTGAAAAACCGTTTTGGCTATGAAGAACTTAGAGAGCGATGAAAACGATGAGATCTTTTGAGAGAATAATAATTTTGCTCAAGAGTAAATTGGTGAGGAAAAATGTTCTCATAGGGTCTCTATTTATAGAGCTAAAGGAGAATTCGAAATGATTCAAAATCAAGTTTGACTTTTGCCCAAATCAAGCAAGGAATAAATGAGAGAGTGAATCAAGGAATTCTGGTCGCTCAGCTGGTAGTCGACTCCCTAACTTTGGTAGTCGACTCCCAGAGTGTTTCAGAGAAAATCTACTACAACTGGTAGTCGACTCCCTAACTTTGGTAGCCGACTACCAGAGTATCTTTTCAGGGAGAAGGCAGAAATCAAGGTAGTGAACTACTGGGTGTTTGTAGTTGACTACAAGTTGAAACTTAGCTTCTATGAAAAGTATGCTCTCAAATAAGTTTAAAATGAGTTTTAAAAACATTTTAGAAAATCATTTTGTGTGTGTGCAAATTCTTCTTGGCTTTGACATAATCCTAAGAAAATGAAAAACAACTCACACACTAGACTCTATGAAGAACTTGAAGCCATGAATGAGCTTGAGCTAGTTGCATATGCTTCGCTTGAATTTGAGCTCCTCTTTAGCTTTAGCTTGAGCACATTCTTTGAGCTTTGGAGTTGCGAGCTAAATTCATCTTCATCTTCTATGTGTGTGGTTGAAGTTTTTCTTCTCGGAGTATGTTTCGAGCTTCAATTAGTTTATTGCATAACCTACACACTTAAGTAGTATGATTAGTAATTTAACAACATTTGGTGTGATCATCAACAAAACAAACCACTTGGGGTGGGACTAGAATCCCATCACATCTCCCACTTGCACTCAGGCCCATTTACCCCGGTATCTCATACCGCATTTACATATAAATCTTTCTAGACTTCTCGTGGTAGAGCCTTTGTGAGTGGATCTGCTAAAACGTCTACCGTATAGACTTAAAGGGTTTTCTATGTTCATATTAGACCATACATTTGAATCTCATCCAAATAACTTATTTGGTCCCTTGGAATCCGTAATATTTAATTTTGCTGGATCTCATCCAGCTCATCGTACCTTACGACAATAATTTTAAAATAGTTACTAGTCATTTAGACGGTTCATAATCATTTCTGATAAAGTGTCAACCTCTTTGACTGCTTTGTCAAAATATATGTCCAGCTTCTTGATGCTTCACATGTATTTTATTCGCGCACACTGAACTTGAAAACTCTCTGGCCAATTCATATAAGTTCGTTCTAATAAATCATATTTAGAAAACGAACTATAAATGAATGCTCCAGTTTTCATGGTCATCATGAGCATTTTCATCGAGTTCGGTCCGAGTAGATCTGTACAAATCTGTAGGCGAGACAGTTACATCATAACTAGTTTATAGGAGTTAGGATGAAAACCGTTCTCAGCCAACACAAGTTGTACTTCACTACTTTCTTTCTGCACCTATCTTCTAACTTGAAGATTTTCTTGCAGTTGATAAGAAACACTTTCTTTTGGGCACATAAAATAAGTTCAATACTTTATTTTATGTGCACAGACCTTTTCAGTTTTCATCAAGTTATTAGTCAGTGTCCCTACTCCGAATTTCATTCTGGAAGTTGACTAAGTCATCATCAATTATGATGTCTAACTCGACTCTTCGTCTCACGAGACTCGAGTAATCCTTTAACTTCCTAACGATTGATTTAATGAATATCTTATTGATAATGTCCTCATGGAACCTTATCAAAACCTAGGCATTTCTATCTTGGACTTAACCCAAAGGGAGGATTGTAACTCAGAGTCACTGTCCATGCATCACACCATGTCTAACAAAGTGTGATTCATGCTCTCTAACACACTAATGTGTTAAGAGACTTGACCTGAGAGAAAATCACATTTTCTTTTTAATTTACGCAAGATTTATACAACTAATTATTTGACTCTTCGATCTGATCGAAGCAATTCAAATACTTCTGTAACTGTGTACTTCTGTTTTTATCAAACTTGTGTTTCATCAAGAACATGTGTCATAATAAAATAAGTATAACTCATGTAGGCTAATTTAGACTTAGGTCTGAATACATCCGTATGTATAAGACCGTGAGTTCTCCAACTCATTCTCCCATTGTCTCACAGAAGGTGTTGGGCCATTATAACTTTGAGACAAGATTCACAAGTGTTATACCTTTGAGACAAGATTCACAAGTGTCAACAGACTTAATAATACGAGAGGTCAGGCCCCTTTTTATGTGACTTGTGAAGCTTAGTCTCTTTGGTACGGCCTAGTCTATTTTGCCATATAAGTTTTGTTATTATCTTGCGTATTCATGTATTAACATTTAATACATTATCGGTATACAAATTATTCACATAAAACATTGCTTCAGAAGCAAGGTGACGACATTCGTCAAAAAATGTGTTTGACGTCCTACATGGTCCAAGAAACAACAATTATTCCTTTTTTCAACACGTAGATAATCTATATATTTTGTATAACTGGTATCTTGAAACCCTGACATCAAATATGTCACATTTTCAGTTCTTCCTACTTATGCCTTTACTAATGATAAAAAAATTATCTTTCTCAATTAACTTTCTTTAGTGTCTTCTTCCTTTTCTATATCTTATTTAGATATTATACGTGTTGGATATTGGACTCCCCGGATTTGGTTTTAGATGATGAACAAACATAAATATAACGTGAACTAACACTTTGTGAGTGCAGTTATGGAGATCGTCGCCAAATTCATTTGAATATCAATTACGACGTCTCAAGACTTCTCAAAGCACGTGATCGTATGCCTAAAGCTTCGTTGAAGCTTATGGACCAATTTAGAAGTCATGAAGATTCGATTGAAGCTATTGAAGACGGTATCGGCTGTTGGATATGGAAGACGTTAGTACACCCTTGTAGGGGATGTACGAGGGAATACGGACCTCGAACGTCGCGTACACGAAGTCGTGTGCAAAGGGAATATGTTCCCTTGCGGAGAGGATCTCTAGATTGATGGGAAAGTCGCATTATATATGCATAAGTGCATGCGACATATGGCTAATAAAGGGGTAATATCTTAAGCTTATGTTGTACCATGCAAATGGTACAACTTAAGCTTATAATATGCCATGTACGATGGTACACCTTAGTTAAATTGTTCCAAAGGAACAATTGCTCCTAAAATAACTACCTTGGGGGCTATAAATAAGACCCAAGGGTTAGCCATTTTCTTTACACTTTTGCATGGCATTCTTGCATGCATTTCATTCTAGCGAAGCTCTGCCGAAATCCTTCCTCTCTCCAAGTTCTTAATCTAAAAGTAGAGATTTAGATTGTGGATTTAGTAGCCTTACTCCGTTCGTGAGAAGACTCGATCCGTCGTGGCGAATCCGAAGGCGAAGTTCCTAGAATACCGTGCCGCATACGCAAGCGTAAGTCTCAACTTCATTTATCGATCCTAACTCTGTTTTGGCAGGATCCTACATTGGTATCGGAGCCATACGGGTTCGCCCCGGTCAAACCGCCGCCCCGTCGAAACTATGAACGAGTCGTTGTCTTTTTCACGAATGGGTATCCTACCATTACAGATATGGTAGGAATGCTTCGTGACGGAGAGAACGTAGCGGTTGTTCTTTTCACGTTAGGGTCTCCTATCATTACGGATATGGTAGGAACTCTCCGTGACGGGAAGAACCGACCGTTCACATAGTATGTTATTTTTCATTTTTGGCACACGGCCATTAGAAAATAACTAATTTCTCGACGAACGGGTGCTTCATCGACAAACGGGTGCTTCATCGAGGAAGATGATGGTAGTTATCTCCATCGGAGAAGATGAATTTTAGTGCATGTGCGCCATGGCCAAATGGGCTATGAAGGCCATGCACCCCCCTCCCCATGCGGAGGGGGTTGGCTACGGCCAATAACCATCACGGCCACCCCTCCGGCGGGGGTGTGCGGCCACCCCACACAAGGGGAGGCCGGCCATGGCCAAAGGGCCATGGCCGGCCAAGGCAAAAATGGCCTTGGCCATGACCGGCCATGGCCAAGGCATGGCCGGCCATGGCCAGGCCGGCAGTGGCCGGCCAAGGCCAGGCCGGCAGTGGCCGGCCCCGGCCCCGGCCAAGGCCAGGGGCCGGCCTGGCCGGCCCTGGCAGAGGCCAGGGCTAGCCCTGGCCGGCCTGGCCGGCCCTGGCAGAGGCCAGGGCCGGCGCCCTGGCCTCGGCCATGGCAGAGGCCCTGGCCGGCCTTGGCCGGCCTCGGCCAGGGCAGAGGCCCTGGCCGAGGGGCCAGGGCCCCAGGCCGGTCAGGGCAGAGGCCCTGGCCGGCCCTTGGCCAGCCTCGGCCAGGGCAGAGGCCCTGGCCGGATAAATTTCAGACCATTATCATTGGTCGACCAATTCGGGTGTTTTGGTCGACCAATTCGGCAAAAGGCCTTGGTCGAATATGAACGTGCCGACTAGCCCATACGGGGCCAAACGACAGTCGTCGGCATCAAAATTCTCTCATACGGGGGGAAACGCCTGGATCCATACGGGAGCCGGCGACGATAGTTTGCAGGGGGATCTGACCTTGGCACGGCTACGGCTCATTCCCAACAAATGGTCAGGATGTGCCAAATGTTTCACTAGTATCATAAGGGTACTAAGATGAAATATACATTTTTTATTGAAAAATACGTTTTCAAAAACGCTTTTCCGCTGCGAAGTACTATAAGAGTACTAACATTTGATAAAGTGAGGGAGAAATATTGAAAGTTACTCTAGATGGTGATTGGAAACATAGTGACCTTTCCGATTCTAGAGTAACATCTTCAATATTTTTCGAAAGTAACTTATCAAATTATAAATATCATTCCAAGTGGGAGTTGAAATTAGAACTATCCAAATGGGATATTCTACTTTCACTTCAAATGGGAATTGTATTTTAAGAATTTTCAATGCAATTTTTTGATCAAACCTTTGGTTTTATGTCTTTTGCAGCATTTTAAAAGTAAAATGTCTTCCGCTTCAAAGAATATCGTCGCTGAGTTAAACAGAGGTGAAAAACTCAACGGCGATAATTACAAACTTTGGTCCATCAAGATACAATACGTTCTAGAGGAGCAAGAAGTGCTCGAAACTCTAAAGAACGTTATGATTGAACCCGAGTTGGGCACTACGGCCCAACACCGACGAGACAAGGAAGTTTTTGATGCTTGGTCTCGGAAGAACAAGATAGCGCGCATTACGTTATTAAGCAGTATGGCTGATGACATAATGCGCATCTTCTGAGAACATGACCTAGCCATGGACATATGGTCCAAGCTAGAGGAGAAGTTCGGTGGCACATCAGTGTCCAAACTTCGCTCTTTAACTATAAGGTTCGATTCATATAAGAAACGTCCAGATCATTCCATGGGGAAACATCTGCGACATATGGCGAACCTTATCTCAGAGTTAAAGGACGCAGGTCATGTGCTCACTGATGAGCAACAAATCCAAGCTGTTATACGTTCCCTACCAAATGGGTGGGATCAAATGAAGATGCATCTCACTCACAATGAGAGCATCAAGACCTTCAGCGATGTTTCCAAGCACCTCGAATTAGAGGAAGAGCGGCTTGCGGCTGCCAAGCCAAGTGCAGAAGTGCACATGGTTGCTAGTTCCTCACACGGGAGAAAGAAACGGAAAGATCGTTCGAAGTTCACTAATGAACGTAATAAGCAACCTGAGTCTACCAAGAAACCCAAACATAAGGGTGGGCACAAGAAATGGCACAAGAAGAAAGACTTGAAGAGGATCAATTGCTTCAAGTGCAACAAGCTCGGTCACTATGCTCGTTCGTGTATGAGTGGAGGCGACGAGGTAACTTGTAAATATACTAGTTACATATGTGTTTCTAGTTCAATATTTCTTGTGGAATCTAATCCATTTTGGATAATTGATTCAGGTGCCACCGACCACATAGCAAGGGACAGACGGTCCTTCGTGGAGTATCACCGGATACCCCAAGGAACGAAGTGGATCTATGTAGGAAACAACACACGTGTTGAAGTGAAAGGCGTTGGGACTTGCAAGCTAGTCTTGGACAACGGCCGCACTCTCTTACTTCATGATGTCTTCTTCGCTCCAGATATTCGAAGGAATATAATTTATGTGGTCGTATTAATGGGTCTTGGCTATAACTGGTTTTTTCATGATTGTAATGTGGACTTAAGTTGTAATAATACTCTTATTGGTACTGGGTTTGTATTTAAAGGATTTATTGTAATGAGTACAATGTATGATTCCTCATGTAATGAAAATTTCCTTATTGCAAATTCTAAGACTTATGAGTCTGATGTGATTTGTTGGCACGCAAGGCTTGGTCATATTGGACCAACGCGTATGGATAGACTTGCCAAACGTGGCCTTCTATCCAATATTTCAAAGGTTGAAATGTCGACCTGCGAACATTGCCTTGTGGGGAAATCTTATCGCAAGCCGTTTGGAACCGGCACAAGGGCCGAGGTTCCATTACAGCTTATCCATTCGGACATATGTGGTCCGATGAATGTCAAGACAAGACGCGGAAAGTCCTATTTCATCACTTTTATTGATGATTTCACCCGATTCGGACATATCTATTTGATATCCCACAAAAGTGAAGCTTTGGCTTGCTTTAAAAACTATATGAGTTTAGTGGAGAATCAATTAGATCGCAAGATTAAGGTTTTGCGAACCGATAGGGGCGGTGAATATCAATCAATAAGTTTTAAGGAACTTTGTGATGAAAAAGGCATAGTGCATCAGGTAACTAAGCCTTATACTCCTCAACAAAACGGTGTTGCAGAAAGGAGAAATAGGACTTTAATGGAAATGGTCCGTTCAATGATGGCGCAAGCTAACTTGCCAATCACCTTTTGGGGTGATGCATTATTGACGGCCGCTTTCATTTTAAACCGTGTACCCTCGAAATCAGTTAGCTCCACTCCTTATGAGTTGTGGAACCAAAGGTCTCCTGACTTAAACATTTTGAAACCTTGGGGTTGTGCATCCTACGCACATATTTCCTCCCATAAGTATGGCAAACTTGGGCCCAGGGGAAGGAAATGTATCTTTATACGATACGCAGAAAACTCCAAAGGTTATGTTTTTGTTAGTCAGGAAGACAATGGTGGGCTAATTGAGTTTAAGTCGAGGGATGTCACTTTCTTGGAAAACGAGTTTCCAAGACAGGGCGAGATAAGTCAGGACTTATCTCTATTTGAGATTTATGATCAAGAAGGATTACCTCATTCGAGTGGGAGAATTCTTGGTGAAAACGAAAATACGTTTCAACCTTCACCAATGGATTATACGAATGACGATTATCCTATTCCATATGGGAATAATGATCCAAGTGGGAGCAATTCTAACGACATTCCAAGTGGGAGTGATATTAGAATTGATCTAAACTCAATTCAACAAGGACTTGAAGAATCTCAAATACGACGTAGTAGTCGTACAAGGTTGGCTCCTCTAAGATTTGAGGATGAATTTCCGCAAACCTTTATGACTTTACTACAAGAAGATGACGAGCCTGCTACTTTCAAACATGCCGTATCTTGCCCTGCTAAAGACAAATGGATGGAAGCGATGCAAGAGGAGTTAGAATCCATGAAAGTTAACCAAGTCTGGGACTTAGTTGACTTACCCAGAGGACGTAGAGCTTTTGGGAACAAATGGGTTCTCAAGATCAAGCATAAGGCTGATGGCTCTATTGACAGATATAAAGCTCGCCTTGTCGTGAAAGGTTTTACGCAACAGGAAGGGATAGACTACGAAGAGACCTTCTCACCTGTTGTTCGTTTTACCTCAATTCGCCTGATTCTGGCAATGGTAGCTTGCTTAGACCTCGAATTACATCAAATGGATGTAAAGACTGCCTTTCTCAATGGAGAATTGGACGAGGAGATCTATATGGAACAACCAACAAGGTTTGTAAAAGAAGGAAGCGAACATAAGGTTTGTAAACTTCTTAAATCCATATATGGTCTTAAACAATCCTCGAGGCAGTGGTATATAAGATTTCAAGAGGTTGTCTTATCAAATGGATTTTCCATGCTTGATGAAGATAACTGTGTATATATTAAGAGGAATAAGAACAAGTATGTTATTATGTCTCTATATGTAGATGACATCTTAATAGCCGGAAATGACAAAGGCTTTGTGATGGATATCAAGGCTTGGCTTTCATCAGTTTTTGAGATGAAAGATATGGGAGAAGCCGCATATATCCTTGGAGTTAAGATTTCAAGGAATCGTTCGAAGAAACTTCTTTCTCTTTCACATGAGACTTATATAAAGAAGGTTCTAGAACGTTTTAATATGCAGGACTGCAAGTCTATTGATACTCCAATAAGCAAGTGCGACAATTTATGTCTGAAATCATGTCCGAAGAACCAAAAAGAGAAGGAGATTATGGAAAAAGTTCCATATTCCAGTGCAGTTGGTAGTCTAATGTACGCTATGATGTGTACAAGACCGGACATCTGTTTTGCCGTTGGAATGGTAAGTCGTTACCAATCCAACCCAGGGCAAGTACACTGGAAAGCGGTTAAGAGGATAATGCGGTATCTCAAAGGAACTGCAGACTTTGCTTTATGCTATCAAGGAGATGCCTTGAGGCTCGAAGGCTACACTGATGCTGATTGGGCGGGTGATCTCGATGAGCGACGATCGACCTCAGGATATGTTTTTCTACTCGGATCTGGTGCAATATCCTGTAGTAGCAAGAAACAATCCTGCATCGCACTTTCAACCATGGAAGCCGAGTTTGTAGCATTTAGCATGGCAGTCCAAGAGGCTGTTTGGCTTAGGAAGTTCTTAGACAGGCTAATTAATGCAAGTGACTCAGGTGCTGTACCTATACACAGCGACAGTCAATCATCTATAGCCTATGTCAAAGATCCGAAATTCCATTGTAAGACCAAACACATAGATATCCGCTACAAATTTGCAAAAGACTATGATAAGACCAAGAAGGTAGACATAAGGTACATATCTACGCATGAGATGATAGCGGATCCGCTTACGAAGGCGATCCCCAGAGATGTGTTTTACAAACACTTATCATCTCAAGGATTGCGTAAGAGCTGAGTTGTACAAATGTAAATTCCCATGTCTGTAAATGATCAAAATTAATAAAAGAATAAGTTCTTTTTCAAACATTGCATATGAATTTCTTAATAAATGTTTGTGTACATTTTGAAATCTTAGCTGAATTCTAGTATGTCGGACAGATTGAGGTTGGCTCTCTCACATGAGCAACCGCCTTATTCTATCAGACGGATGGAATAGAGATGAGACCTGTTTGAAGTCAAAATCATCAGACGGATGATTTAAGAGTCATGACTTAAACAAAATGGTCGCATGAAAGATCTGCATCATATGGATGCTTACAAAAGATCTAAGAGGATTTTTTGAAATCCTATCTGTCTAAATGCGGGATGTGAGTCCAAAGGATTATTTGAGTAGAATAAGGGACTCAAAGTCAGACATTGTGGTGTCTGATCATCATCCTTACAACATCATTGAGACATACACTCCCTAGGAAAGGAGCGATGTTGTAATACGTGTTCATACCACGTATGCATTTCGACCACTGAGTTAGTAGCAATAGTGTTTGCTATTATGTGAGACTCAAAGGCCATATGGGCCTTAACTCTTACCCTCAAGGACTCCAATTGGTTCCTTTAGATTTGACGAGATGATCGCTATCTTAGCGTGTTGCTAATGGGCTATGATAATTCGGCTCGGCGGGGCACGTTAGAAAAGCGAATCAAGTCAAGATCAGAAGGTTCGCAAGAGGAGGAAGATTGATTTCATATTCACATTTGGAATTTAATGATTCAAAGCTGGCCAGCCAATTGTGATCCAGATGGGATTCAATTGTTGAATATAAAGTATAAGAAATGTGAAGAAATAATCTAGGGTAAAGCATGCGTTGAACTACTCAACTTTGCACCTTCGAGGTCGTTGTGTATCTCTAACAAGTGCACAATAACAGACTCTACGTGCATGACGGTCGCACGGTCTATTTCTCGGTATGATAGATGAAAGAACTAAGAGAAAGACGTTCTCTTACAATCCCCTCAAGTGTGAGTGGGAGATGTTGGATATGGAAGACGTTAGTACACCCTTGTAGGGGATGTACGAGGGAATACGGACCTCGAACGTCGCGTACACGAAGTCGTGTGCAAAGGGAATATGTTCCCTTGCGGAGAGGATCTCTAGATTGATGGGAAAGTCGCATTATATATGCATAAGTGCATGCGACATATGGCTAATAAAGGGGTAATATCTTAAGCTTATGTTGTACCATGCAAATGGTACAACTTAAGCTTATAATATGCCATGTACGATGGTACACCTTAGTTAAATTGTTCCAAAGGAACAATTGCTCCTAAAATAACTACCTTGGGGGCTATAAATAAGACCCAAGGGTTAGTCATTTTCCTTACACTTTTGCATGGCATTCTTGCATGCATTTCATTCTAGCGAAGCTCTGCCGAAATCCCTCCTCTCTCCAAGTTCTTAATCTAAAAGTAGAGATTTAGATTGTGGATTTAGTAGCCTTACTCCGTTCGTGAGAAGACTCGATCCGTCGTGGCGAATCCGAAGGCGAAGTTCCTAGACTACCGTGCCGCATACGCAAGCGTAAGTCTCAACTTCATTTATCGATCCTAACTCTGTTTTGGCATGATCCTACATCGGCAAGTTTTATTTATAGTCTTTAAGCTTCTTTCGTAGAATGTTAAGCCTTGAGTAGGTCTTACGTTTTAAATCTTCATAACGCTCATATCTTAGCTCTAGGATCTTAGTAGAAGTCCATACAATCCTTCTCGAAGCTTCGCGCTTCGATTCGCGACTTCTTGTGCATGTTAGTTGGTTCAAGAAGAAGAACTGACCGACTAGATGGTGATCTAGTCGGTCGGCAAAGCTTCTTGGACCGACTAGTTCTTCTCAGTCATTTTCAAGCTCTTTACTGTTTACAGTTAGTCGGTCTAAGTTGACTCACCGACTGACTAGTTTGTGAACTAGTCGGTCAGTGATGCTTCTGTGACCGACTAGTTGAGCTTTCCCTATTCATGCACATTTGAGCCTATGCTACTGTTTATCTTTAGTCGGTCTGTGTTCATTTATCAACCGACTAGTTGATGAACTAGTCGGTCAACTTTCCTTCTTGGACCGACTAGTTTAGTTTACTGTACATGCCAAATTTTTCACCATACTTACTGTTTATTGTTAGTCGGTCTATGTTCATTTGGTGACCGACTAGTTGGTGAATTAGTCGGTCAACATTTGTTCTTGGACCGACTAAGTCTCTTTTAGCTCAGACTTCAGTTTTATCTGTTAGTCGGTCTACGTTGAGTAACCGACCGACTAGTTGTGAAACTAGTCGGTCAGCTACTCTTCTTGGACCGACTAGTTCCTTATGTCTGTACTTTGATATTTTCTCAGTTCACCCATTAGTCGGTTTACGTTAATTGACCGACCGACTAGTTGATGAACTAGTCGGTCGGTGATTGTTCTTTGACCGACTAGTTGGGTTCAGAAAAGAGCCGTTGGAGCATTTAATGACTCGAATTTCTTTCTCTCTCTCCTCTAACCTATATATACTTGATCGGCTGCATTCATTGCTGCCAAGGCTGATATTATTGCAAGTTTAGAGATCAAGAGAAATCATTCCAAGCTCATTCAAAGCTCATTCAAAGCTCATTCATTCCATTCAATAATCTCTCCTAACTCTTACTTCCAAAGAGAGATTCATTGAGTGTGAAGCCTTCCAAGCCAAGTGCTTGATTCTAGGTCACCAACATCCCCAAAGCTCTCCATCGCTGATCTACATCTTGGAGCTAGGGTTTGGTGCCACTTCTTCCCCAAAATCATCCTTGCCCTAATTCGTAAGCAATACTCAAAGCATAGGTATTTTGTTCGGTAAGAAGTTTTCTTATTTCAATTCATATTTGAATTGTAAGTTTCACTCTCGGTTGTGAGAGTGTGGTTGTGATCCCGGGTTGTGGGAGTCACAAATTACATTTTGTATGATTTGAATTGTGGAGGTTTTTCACAAGTATTTCATAGTGGAAATCTTGAGTTAGGGTTTCTAACTCAAGTATCCGGAGGGGATCCAGGTGGTTAGGACGTAGGATCACCGGGAACAAGTCGGAGAGACTTGGGTGGATCCGAACCCAGTAACATCTTTTGTTAGCATTGTTAATTTTGTTGTTGTCATTCAATTTAAGCTTCCGTAAATTGATTTGGTAGTTGTTTGCACTATAATTAGGAATTATACTCCTTGTTATTTTAAAAGTACTATTCACCCCCCTCTAGTACTTGTGCAGTAGCTTGTAGGGCATTACAATACGACCCAACAAAATTATTAGCTATGCAAGCACCTAACGTATCCAAACACTTGAGCTTCACAACCTTGAGTTGACTCAACAAGTTGCTTGACTCAAGGTCTGATTTGGATACATGGTCTTGTACCGTTCATGCACTCATATTCGATTCAAACAATTTGATCAAATTTTTGAACCTTGCGGATCGAAACCGTTTTCCATACAACCTTGAGTTGACGCAACAAATTGCATGGAGAAACATGCTTTTGAACATCAACATATTCGAGCTGCCCCTTATAGAGGCGAGTGACAGGTAGCGTGCATTTATTTGTTGGACCCAGAACTTTAAGGAAATCATTGTCCTTAAGTCTGTGCTTTCAGAAGGTCATTTAATGTCAATGAGAACATAGTTTAGTCTATGAATTAGAATTTAAGTTGATATTCCATTAACAAGCTATTTTGACCAGTTAACTTATTCTCTTAGAATATAATGTTTTTGATTCCTTCGGTAAATATAGAACTATTGTAGTTTAGCATATGTTCAATATTAGATAAAGAAAGAATGGATTTTATCTAACTATATGCTCCCACTATTTTTGCGATCATTTAAGCCTAAATAATGAACGATTTAATTAAATTAAATTAATGTGCAAGAGATCCAATCACTCGGAGTCTCACAACCTTGAGTATGCTCAACAAATTGCTTGACTCTGCGTTTGGTAGATGACTCTTCATCAATCATATCATATATGACTCTCTTATTGGTTTTTACCCCTATCCACTTATGATCATGAGTGTGCTCATCCAAATCATAATGACTAGCCTAGTCGGACCCTTGTTTTCGTATCTAGCTTAACTTACGCCGGCGTTCGGTGTATTCATGACACGATGGTTTGGGTCAAGTCTAGACTACATCTCATGTATTGAGAAGTTGGTTTTCATAAAGTTATTATGACATAGCTTGAGTGTGCTCAACAACTATATCAAAGAACCTATAGTTGCTAATCTCTAAAACAAGGAGGGCTACGGCTAATCTTGAAAATGATTATTAACGTATTAGACTTAGGTATAGTCCAGGGTGTCATATAATCATGGTTCGCGTCATTGTGGTCCAGCGGAACACGGCCATGGAACTGACTAAGCCAGGATCACTTATCCCTTAGGCTAGCTAGGGTGATCCAACAAACTTAGCCAAGCATATTGACCGGATCATGGTCCATTGAATGAAACTTATCACTTTTATATGCGTGCCATAGACTAAAAGGCTTTTATTAAAACTAGTTAATCCTATCAACTAGTGAATCCTAAAATTCAAAATTAATTAGGATTTGTTAATAACTTTTATTAAGTCCTTATCAACTATAAGGAATGATTTATAGATGTGCTATCCTAATCGTCCATTAGGCATTTAAAACAATTTTAAATCATATCAGAAGCAATCTAAAAATTATCTTATAATTAGTAGATGGCTTTTAATGACTAACCTAAAAGGGTTTTCTTGTGTTATCAAATAAGCAAGAATAAAATATAGCCATTAAAATTACAACTTAATAACATCACATGAATAAGTTCATAATTATCACATAATTAATTTTATGTTTCTAACAAACATAACATGCAAATTTATCACATAAATTTATAACATAATTTTAAAACATAAAATTTTATCTAATAAAATTAATTGTTTCATGTTCAAAAATTTATCGCATAATTTTAATACGTGAAATTTATGTTTTAAAAATTATCAAATTAAAATTTTAAGCATAATTCAAACATACAAAATTTTATCTAATAAAATTTCACAGCCTTCATGTTTAAAAGTTATCAAATAATTTTATTGCATGAACACATGTTAAGAATTATCAAATTAAAATTAGTATGCAAAAATTTTTTATCACATAAAATTTAAAGCATCTAAAAAACTTGTTTGTTCCATTTTAAACATTTATCACATAAAGTTATAACAGATCTTTTATGTATTTAAAAAGCATACTAGTGCATTTATAAATTTCAGTCCCTATATCAGATGCAGACCTAGGCTCTGATACCACTGATGGGGTTTGATGGACCCTTAGGGCACATTTCTACGACCGTCCTACGTCGGACAGACGATAGAGGCAAAATAAAATCAAGCAGCGGAAAAATGTTAAACTATTTAACATGCAAGCCCTAATGATATCAAGACCCTAGCCATGATCTCTACTATCTTGAGTTGGGTCTGACCACCCCAAGATAGATCTAAGCTACTGCAATATTATAAATACTATGCTTAATTAAACTTCATACCCGGAACCTTGCTTGCACCAACAAGGTGTACCGAACCGTCCCGAGCCGCTCCCCATCCCGAGCTGAACCGCTTCCCAAGTCGCTCCTGGTCCCGAGCCAAACCGCTTTCCGATCCGCACCGCGTCCCGAGGCGAGCAACCCCCTTGTCGCTGAGCCAACCACGCACCGAAGAAAGTTTCACTTGAGTGGATCCTCCGTCAAGACTTCGGATCCGATCTGAGCCCCTTCGTGGCTTTGCTAGAGCCCTTCAGGAGCAATATAGAAATTTTGGGAGAGGAGAAAATATTTAATTTAAGCTTAGATCCGAGCGTGCTCCAAACTTTTGGGAGCCGCTCAGATCTAGAGCATGGGACGAGTTTAGAGGAAGGGGGCATGCCTCTATTTATATAGGCGACTGACCCCTCCCCTTTACTCCACTTCCGATGTGGGACTAAATATTTTGGAGTTAATAATTCAAGTTAATTTGCCTTTCATAAAGGCCAAACTTCCATGAATTTTAAGTCCCTCACCGTTGAGCTTCACATTTGATACAATATATCAAATCGAAGAGCGCTCAACGGTGAACGCGTAGGAAAAAACAGCGAGTCAATCCGAGTCCGTTTGACCCCTCAATTGATCGTCCAAAGATCAGCCCAAATCTAGTTTTTCCGAAAAACTGAGCCGTCAAAAAATCTGCACAAGTCTAGGGTTTCTGCACCCACATGTGGGGCCCACTGTGTGGGCCCCACTGCACCAGCTAGGCAGGCTGGGCGTCTGTCACCCAGCCTGGGTACATGCACCCAGGCCTGGGCCAGGCGCCCAGGGCGCCGAGGTGCCTGGGCCAGGCGCCCTGGGCCCCAGGCACCCAGGGCGCCTGGGCCAGGTGCCCAGGTCTGACCTGGGTCTGTTTGGGCTGACCTATGCCTAGTTTGGGTATGGGTAAGACCCTTTTGTGCTGACTTGACAGTTTTGGGCATATCTCGTGCATTTGGTGTCCGTTTTGGACGCCTTTCGAACCTGTGTTTAGACCGGACATTCCCGTCTTACATGTAAACTTTTCCTCGCGTTTATCTCATTAAATATGGTCGTAAACAATTTACGACACATTTAACTCTGTTTGCATCAAATGCAAAATAGTCCATATCTAAGCTTAAAATCTCTCACTTGCACTCAGGATCATTTATCCTGAATGCAGAGGCTAACTGCAAACTCTTTGCAGTTTCTATCCCTTGCATCGAATGCTCATTCTCCCAAATTTCTACCTATTACTAGACAAAGGTCGCACTCTGTGTGAGACACTACAGCCCGACCATACTACAGGTGGGGCTCGAAGCCCCAGACGGCAGTAACCGCGAGCGGCAGGTGCCGTCCCTATTTCAGTATCATATTTATGTGGTTAACTCATTGACATGAGTGTTGTCGGGACCACCCTGACTGTGTCCGTGATGAATACCAGAGTTATAGTCTCTTCGTCAAAACTATGTTGTTTGACTTAAGCCTAGGGTACGGTCAAACTGTCAACCCCAATAGCTCGAAGCAGGTTAGTCTCCATCGATCTTTAGTCAAATAATGTTGGACATCTTCCAATATACTCTGGCCAGAGTTTTCACTCAAGACCAAACTAACACTACAACACTAACTCCCATTGACCAGGGAGAGACGAATCATATCTTGGTCATTACTCTCCTCGCACGTTTCAAATGTCACCCAACCAAAGACCTTTCGACAGGCCTTGTCTCGAAGCTAGGTCAGAGATCTAAGTGACACCGTTCACGTACAGGTTCGTACAATGACATCAAGTTAAAAGACCAACTCGCCTATCATCACTAAGAGTTATCATTGACAGATTGGTCAATCATAGCCATATGATAACTCTTGTTGGGTCGTTCAGTAAACTCATTCTCCATTGAGCACCTGTGTCTCGTCTCCGACTTTGCCAAGTCGAACAACCATGAGATCATCGTCACCGCTACATGGTGAAGACAAAGACACAATGGTCTATCCGATGTTTCGATATCCTTTTCTCGAAACATCTACGACCACGCACTTTTCTAGACTTATGCTACAGACGGTCAAGCACTTCTACATGATCGAGATCCTCATCTCGATACATGTTTGACCTTGCATTAAGTCTTAGGACTTTACCTAATTTTATAATGATAACTACATTATGATTTAACTTAGATAAATTCTTACCATACAGCTTACTGTAATTTTGAACAAGATGTTTTTACAATTACACAGAGATAAATTGCCTCGAGGGCGTACATCTCCCAACATATGATACTCATGACTCAGAAAAGACTACAACTAGAGCTGCGAGAGATGGAGATTGAAATCATCCTACCTGGGATTGATGCTTCGTTGATGAATCTTCAAATTTAGTCTACCATCATCGATCGTATCAAAGCCGCTCAAGCTGGAGATGCAAAGTTGCAGAAGATCAAGTCACAAGTGGAAGCAGGTCTTCGAACGGATTTTCTTAAGACGGATCTTTGAGATATGGCAGCAGAATCTGTGTGCCTTCAGGCGATATCCGAGAAGAGATGATGAATGAGGCACATAGTTCCCCATAGCACCAAAATGTACATAGAACTTCGTCTAATTTTTGGTAGCATGGGATGAAGAGAAGCATTGCTCGAAGCATCGCCGAATGACTGGTATGTCAGCAAGTGAAGGCTGAATATCATCGCATCGTAGGATTTCTTCAACTACTGCCTATTCCCAAGTGGAAGTGGCAGGACATCACCATGGATTTTGTCACTGGACTATCTCGGAGTACAAAGTAGAATGATGCCATTTGGGTGATCGTAGATTGATTAATCAAGTCAGCACACTTTATACCATTCCGAGTAGGACAATCGACTGAATTATTCGCGAAGAAGTACATGGAGGAAATCGTGAGATTGCATGGAGTCCCAGTAAGTATTGTCTCTGATCGAGACACGAGATTTACTTCTCACTTTTGGAAGAGTCTGCAATCAAATCTGGGTACAAGTCTGAGTTTTAGCACTGCGTATCACCCGCAAACAGATGGACAATCAGAGAGCCCCATCCAAATACTCGAAGATATGTTGAGAGCTTGTATGCTTGGCTTCAAGGGCACGTAGGAAGACCACTTGCACTTAGTAAAGTTTGCATACAAAAACAGTTACCAAGCAAGTATCAGAATGGCCTCATTTGCAGAACTTTATGGAAGAAAATGTCGTTCCCCATTAAGTTGGGATGACATAGGCGATCAGAAACTTTTGGGTCCTGAGATGATCGTGGAAGCCGTTGACGTAGTGCGTACCATCAGAGACAAACTTCGCATTGCACAAGACCGATACAAGCACTGGGCCGATGCCAAGCACTGTCATCTAGAGTTTCAACCTGGAGATCATGTATTTCTGAAGATATCTCCTAACAAGGGAGTGATAAGATTTGGAAGAAGAGGAAAGCTCGGTCCGAGATTCATTGGACCTTTTGATATACTGGAGCGAGTTAGAGAAGTGGTTTATCGCCTAGCTCTACCATCTTCACTGGAAGGAGTACACGACGTATTTCATGTCTCCCAACTACGCTGTTATTTCAGTGATCCTACTTATGTAGTGGATCACTTAGAGATCATAGTGCGACCAGATCTTTCATATGAGCAACAGCTAGTGCAGATTCTGGATCGACGTCAGAAGACTCTCAGGAATAGCGTAGTCGACCTCATGCGAGTAATGTGGTGACATGACTCACCCGGTGAATCCACCTGGGAACGAGAAGATGAAATGCGCGAGTGATATCCATATTTGTTCACTGTCTCTTAGTTTCATTGTATCTTAGTTCTCTGTATTTTAGTATGAGAAATTCCGAGGATGGAATTTTTATAAGGTGAGTAGGATGTGATGGCCCGTATCCATCAGTACGCATATATTCTCATTCTACGTATTTATATATATTAAAAGTATTTTAAAATGGTTTGTCAGGAGTTTAATATCAAAATTGGTTTCAAAATCCTTTATAAAAATATTTTGTAGTATCAAAATAGTTATAGTCTGTTTTAGTAATTTCGAGTGCCATCAAATACCTTTAAATAATTTATATAATATTTTATATTTAATTATTGCTGATTAGCCGTATCAATTATTTTTCTATATAAACGTTATCAAAACAATTTCAAACTTCTGCGATGTGATCCTATGGTCATTTAGCACACCAATTATTTTTTACGTAATTTTCTGGAGTCAAATCGACTTAGAACCTGTAAACTCACGACCTAAATGTTTTGGCTTGAAACTCGAACTTTCATAGCTCAAACTTCGAATGGACTTCGTATCCGTGATCCTCACGACGATACGAATGCGTGGCATTTTTTCTGGAATTTTTCGGAGTTATCTGTGATTAATGGGTATTTTGGTGATATTATACTATTACTAATTACCGTTAAATAATCACTTTCTCAAATTACTGTTTTATGTTACCCTACTTACCTATCCTAATCACTTACCTAACCTTTTAAGCAGCCAACGAGGATCATCTTTCAGCAACTTTTCCACAAACCCCCCACCAACCTCTTAATGAGGCTTGACTTATAATAACCCAAAATTAATACCATATTAATTACATAATAATACTATACTATTTCCTAATCCTATTTAAACCCCTCCCTTCTTCCTCTAACCCACGCAGCGAACCCATCTCCCGCTACTTTCTCCCTCTCCCCACGTCCACCCTCTTCCTCCACATGCCCCCTCGTCTCCGCCTCTCCGACCATCCCAGCGCCGCCCTCCGCCGTCGAGGAACGACAACAAGCACCGAACCCGAGCCCTCCTCCACTAGTCTCCTCCCTCGTGCCACTTCCCTCTCCATGCGGCCTCCCATTGACGTGCGTTTATATTTCATATATTTGCGCGTGTTTTCTTCCGTGTTTCTCCGTATTTTCCGCCGTCTCTTATTCATTTTCTCGTATTCTCTCATTTTCTTTCACTTTTCTTTGTTTCTCCATGTTTGCAGGAGATTGCCCGCGTAGGGGACGTTTAACGACAATATCTCAAGTCCCCAGAGCAACGGGAGGAGTCACACGTGATCCAGGGGGCCAAATGACGAAGAATACATCTTTCAGCCCCTCACCCGGTCGGTTGGTCATCTCCAACCAATCGGGTGATGCACACGTGCACCACCCGGTCTCAGCCGGAGCTCAAGTGAAAGTCACCCGACCGGTTCACAGGCCGGTTCAACGGGGGCCAACTCTCTGTCTTTTCAACCCAAATTCCAACCGATCGGGTGACTCTCACCCGATCGGTTCATCTGTAGCTGATGCTGAGGAGTCGAGACACGGGCACCCAACCGATCCCTTCACCCGATGGCACCAAGATCCAACCGGTCACTCCAAGAACTCAACCGACTGGTTCATCTGATCGGGTGAAGTTCCGCCATTTTCTGTTTATTATTTGTAACAGACCACCCGATCGGTTGACTTGTCAACCGATCGGGTGGCGTTTTTTCTGCGGGTTTGGACCCGAACCATTAGGGTTCCGAAGTGGGGCTATAAATACACGAGGCTGTCCGACTTGAGGGGGATCTCCTGGAGTTTTTAGGGCTTTCCCACCCCCTTCTCTTGTGAGTTCTAGGTTAGTTTAGATTAGGTCTTTTGTTCAATAAGTCTTGTATTGGATTGACGATTCACTCAAGATAAGTATTTTCCTCTCTTTTTCTCCATTGTTTGTATTGTGTTTATTTTGCTTGATGGTGAAAGTTTATATGTCTTTTGTGATGTTTGTTTTTATGTTATTCACCATTGAGTAGTTTTGATGAACCCTAATACGGGTTAGGGTAGGATTGATGCTTGGTTGTTTCATTTGACTTGGTTGCATGGCATGTGTTCGATGAAATGCGTCAATGGGGATTTCTAGCAATCTGGGTCCAATTCGTATGGCAACACACTAGATGTGTTGGGGATTGGGGTCCGGTGCTTGTCCTGTCAAGATCCGCTTCGATGTATTGCTAGAAATCACATTTGACCTATTTGGCCATTAGGGTTACGCGGGGGTGTTTCATTGTCATTGGCGGGAGAAAGACCGCCTCTGACCGTCGGGCCAAGGGGGAATAAACTTGGCGGTTGACTCCCTAGCCATAGCTCACGCTCCGAGCGTTGACATCGAGTCCTTGCGCGCGGGAGCGGCTTGGACGAAGTGTTGGGAGATATTATTGTGGCCTTAATGCTCCCGGTTGCGGAAGGTGTTAATGGACATGGGAATGCCCACCGTCCGGAACCGGGTAGGCCTAGCGTGCTTGGCACCGACCGGAATATCGGGCCATGGACGCTAGGTACCACCTTTTGGGGCAATGTCTCACCCTGGGTCAAGTCAAATGCCAAGTGTCATGAGTGCTCTAGCCCGTGTTAGCGGGGATTCATTTCGTGTCTTTTTATTTCTTCTCTATATTTCTACACTTCACCCATATCATCCGCATAGCTAGCACACAACCTAGGCGAGGCTAGTAGCCACTCATGCCATCCACCTCCCTGAGTTCGATAAACCCGCACCCTACACTAACCGTGCACTTGCGGTAAAACGACACCGTGCCCATACCGTAAACGGGGCGCCGGTCAAGTTTTTGGCGCCGTTGCCGGGGAGGCGTTCGGTTTGATATTAGCTTAGCTTGGGTTCGTTAGACTACGCATAAAAACACAAAAAAAAATTCTTTTTCTTTTTTAAAAAAAAATATATATTCAATAACCAAGAAATTTTTCCCCCACTATTATATTATCTTTTTGTTATTCTCTTGTACTATTGACGCTCCTCTATAGTTTTCTTATTTTTGTTGTCCAGGTATCTTTGACATTGCCATGTGGAGATCAGATTTCGATGCTCAGATGGGAGGCTACGATCCCTATTCACTTGTGGTTTGTGAGACTTATGGGATGGCGGGGCACGTGTATTATGATTGCCCATTTACGCTTGAGAGCCTCCCCCACCCCAAGGCCAAACATTTTCCCACAACCTTAGCCCAAACACCTCCCATCCATTTCCTCAATCTTATACCCCTCCACAAACACAAGAAGAATCAAGCCTCGTGTCTCTCCTTGAAAGTGCCATGTTTAACCAAGGCCAAATATTACAAAACTTAATGGTACCAATCACCGAGCTGACACCGAGGAGAGGGGATGAAGGAGAGGATATACCCACTTTCATGGTTGAGACCACCATCTCATCGGCCACCATAGACACATCTCATGCCGATGCCCCAATTTTCCCACACTACCACTTGGATGACGAAGCATTTTTTGATGATGATAGTGAGGATGTGGAGATTTCTCTAGGATCTGTGGGAGAGACTTTTCATCTTTATTTGGATACCCCAATTGAGTCCTATGAGAGCACCGAGGAGACCACAGAGTTTATGCATACCGGCGAGGAGGATGTGCGTGAGGACGATGACACCACGACCACATACGAGTGGTCCGCTCCACATCCACCTCCACAGCCATCTCTGTCACAACTTCCTCCTTGGTCGGTGGTCAACCATGAAGATGTCATTCAGGACATCGGGCAGATGGTGGAGCATGAGCATATCGTCAAGGAGGATGTGCATGAGGGCTTGGATACGATGGTCCACTCCATGGAGCCCGAGCCACATCTACCTCTACCGTCACGCTCCACTTCTTCTGCGGCTGAGCATCTACTTGAGCATATTGCCCATATTCAGGGAGATTTTCATACTCACTCTCACTCCACATTTGAGTCTCGCTTTTCACGTCCTATTTCTTTAGACTCATATATTTTTGAGACGCCATATCTCTCGCAGGACACATGATCTACTTCCCTTGAGGTATGCTGCGGTGTGTCACCACCTGGAGAGCCACTTCTCATGGACAGCGAGGATTTGGTCGTCGCTAGTACAGAGGATAGCGAGCCATTCTCAGGGAGTATTCGTCACCCTTTTATTATTTTTCCATCTTATGTTGACGATTATCTCTGGGATACATTTATTTTGGGAAATAATTTCTTGCCATGGGCTAATGCACCTCGTCCTTTGCAGGCCACAGGTGGATACCTACTAAGGATGCTTGGAGGTGCATTGCTTGGGTCCATTGGCACATGTGGCACAACGCTTCTGGCGGAGCCACAGAAGGAGCAGTTAGAGCAGCTACCTGCCCCACTTCAGATCTTGGATCTGCCTATGCTCAGGTGTATCCTAATCCAGTAGTGTAAAAATTTACCTCTTTCTAGTTTAGATTTGAATAATCTCGTCTCCTCTCATTAGCGAGGGGAGTGTATCTAGGATTTTCTTTTGCATCTTAATAACCCTTCATGTCGTGCCCTTCTATCATTTCACCCCACATCCTCTTCCGAGGAGAACGAGCAGACTGTCTCTCCTGCATTCTGATTTCTTTCTTTTCCGATTTTCCCTTAGCATATTTCTGCATCACATTGATCATATCATTTTGCTAGCATTGTCATGTTCAGCTTGGGGGAAATCGACTTTTGTGTGCATGTTTTCGTGTGTCGTTGTCGTGTGTTTGTGTCTTTGAGTCCTTCGTTGCGTTTTATATCTTTTATTCTGTATGTTTCTTTTTCTTTATTTTCCAGTTTCGTTCGTGTATTTTTCGTGTTTTTCATTTTTTGTGTCGGTGCGTAACTCCCCTACATTTTCATTGCCCTCCCGTATTCACTACTATTGCATTGAGGACAATGCAAGTTTCAGCTTGGGGGAGTCGCACTTCGTGCGTCATTTGTCTCTTTTTCTTCATTATTTGAGTCGTTTTTCTCCGTGTTTTTCTTTTTTTCTTTTCTTCTTTTCTTCTTTTTATCTCTTTCTCCCAGAGATGAACCCTATGACGAATTGCCACAAAAATCACACGCACACCTTGCACGGCTTCGATAATCACATTCACTAACCTCAGGAAGCCGAGTCCTCTTGCATTTCATGCATCGCGGGTCCACTTAGCTTTTTGTGAGTCGTGCGTCATGCCTAGCTGTTTGGTGTGCTTCTACTTTGTGATTTTACTTTATATACCTGTCTAGGAATGACCCTAGATTATCATGCTTCGATTTGAATATGCGGTATTTATTTTCCCTGTCTGCTTCTGCATGCTATATATATATCGTGTACTTCATTTCGCATGTGTCGGGATTCCACAATTAAGGACTAGGATAACCCATTTAGCCCATGCTCTATTTAGCGAGAATAGTTTCCTTTGCCCAAGTGTTTAGATTCCAACTTCCTTTTTGTTTTACTTGGTGCAAATCCCCTCGTCGTGTACCGTTCTCCCACTTGGGAGAGTACACATGTATATATCCCAATATCCAAAAATCCAAAAAAAGAGAAAAGAAAAGAAAAACCCAAAAAGAAATGAAGAAAAAAAAATATGTATATCCAAAAGGCAAAAAAATACAAATACCCAAAATCCAAGAAAATTCCCGTGTGAATATTTTCCTACTTGACGAGAATAAATTGAAGGCGAGAATTTGCACCGAGTGTTCTACTCCACATCTTCTCAACCTCCATCGTTTTCGAAAACACTTGGCATAGGGACCTTCTAGCGATTACCTAGGCTATAGTGTGGTGATTTCCTAGTCCCTAGCTGTGGAGTCCCCGATGCATGATACGCTTCTATTCTTAAACTCTTCTCATGCATGCTTGAGCTAATACTCACCGCAATTTCAAATTGAATCGATATTTGGGTCTTTCTTTGGGTATGTGTATATGGAGCTTTATTGCATAATGTAGATAGTGACACCATCTACTAGCACACGACCACACTCACTCGCGCTTCACTGCGTGGGCCCACGGCACTTGTTTGGACTCACATTCATTGGTTTAGTGTTGTGTTTTTTCGTATGCTTGCTTCGTGTGGCGTGTTTGATTTTGTTGGCCCTTATGGGCGATCTAGGATATAGAGTTCTCTTTTTCTCTCCTTCTCTCTATTTTCTCTCTCCGAGCTCCTACTCTCACTCGTCTTCCTCGAGGACGAGGAAGAGTTCAGCTTGTGGGATTTTGACGTGCGTTTATATTTCATATATTTGTGCGCGTTTTCTTCCTTGTTTCTCCGTATTTTCCGCCGTCTCTTATTCGTTTTCTCGTATTCTCTCGTTTTCTTTCACTTTTCTTTGTTTCTCCATGTTTGCAGGAGATTGCCTGCGTAGGGGACGTTTAACGACAATATCTCAAGTCCCCGGAGCAACGGGAGGAGTCACGCGTGATCCAGGGGGCCAAACGACGAAGAATACATCTTTCAGCCCCTCACCCGGTCGGTTGGTCATCTCCAACCGATCGGGTGATGCACGCGTGCACCACCCGGTCTCAGCCGGAGCTCAAGTGAAAGTCACCCGACCGGTTCACAGGCCGGTTCAACGGGGGCCAACTCTCTGTCTTTTCAACCCAAATTCCAACCGATCGGGTGACTCTCACCCGATCGGTTCATCTGTAGCTGATGCTGAGGAGTCGAGACACGGGCACCCAACCGATCCCTTCACCCGATGGCGCCAAGATCCAACCGGTCACTCCAAGAACTCAACCGACCGATTCATCTGACCGGGTGAAGCTCCGCCGTTTTCTGTTTATTATTTGTAACAGATCACCCGATCGGTTGACTTGTCAACCGATCAGGTGGTGTTTTTTCTGTGGGTTTGGACCCGAACCATTAGGGTTCCGAAGTAGGGCTATAAATACACGAGGCTGGCCGACTTGAGGGGGATCTCCTGGAGTTTTTAGGGCTTTTTGCCCCCCTTCTCTTGTGAGTTCTATGTTAGTTTAGATTAGGTCTTTTGTTCAATAAGTCTTGTATTGGATTGACGATTCACTCAAGATAAGTATTTTCCTCTCTTTTTTTCCATTGTTTGTATTGTGTTTATTCTGCTTGATGGTGAAAGTTTATATGTCTTTTGTGATGTTTGTTTTTATGTTATTCACCATTGAGTGGTTTTGATGAACCCTAATACGGGTTAGGGTAGGATTGATGCTTGGTTGTTTCATTTGACTTGGTTGCATGGCATGTGTTCGATGAAATGCGTCAATGGGGATTTCTAGCAATCTGGGTCCAATTCGTATGGCAACACACTAGATGTGTTGGGGATTGGGGTCCGGTGCTTGTCCTGTCAAGATCCGCTTCGATGTATTGCTAGAAATCACATTTGACCTATTTGGCCATTGTAACGACTGGCTTTCATGTATCTGGATTTATTATATTATAATATATGTTTTGGTGGATTTTCTCCTCATGTGTGGTTTTCGTCTCCGTGACTTTCATTTTCGATCGTTTCGTCGTGTTTTCTCGTTTCTTCCTTAGGATCGTCGATTTCGAAGTATGTCATTCGTGACGGGCTTCATAACGGTCTTATCTTACTATTAGATCAAGCCTAGGAGTCTTAGGAATCGATCCCGGGGCTCCGCGCTCCGTATCGGAACTTTTGGTGCTCATTAGCCGGTGTAAGAAGGGGCACCGACCGACTAGATGACGATCCAGTCGGTCGGCAATCCTTCTTGGACCGACTAGTTGGCTTTCTAAATTTCTCAAGAGTTACTGTTTATCGTTAGTCGGTCTAAGAACGTTGGTTGACCGACTAGGTTGCAAACTAGTCGGTCGGCAATGCTTCTTTAACCGACTAACACATCATCTAAATTTTAGTATCTGTACTGTTCATTCTTAGTCGGTCTAAGTACGTTCACCGACCGACTAGATGTCAAACTAGTCGGTCAGTAGTTGTTCATCGACCGACTAAATCCAAATCCTATTTTCGTTCAGAAGTTACTGTTTACACTTAGTCGGTCTGCGTTGGTCGACCGACCGACTAGTTGCCAAACTAGTCGGTCAGTGGTTGCTCTTTGACCGACTACTCTGTGTTAAAACCCTAATTTCTGGGCAGCCGCCAACCCATCCTATTTAAACCCCTCCCAAACGTTTTCTTCTTACTCCACTCGACCCAAAACCCTAGTTTCTCCCCCATTGAGCCCCCATCTTCCTCAAACCCTTATTCCTTCATTCCAAGCCCAAGATCCATCATCTAAACCCTCCATCAACTCATTCTACCTCCCATCTTCCCCAAAATCTCATCAAATCCCCAATATCCCCCAAAAAAACCCCTAGTTCTCCAAACTTCTCCATTGGCTTCCAGATCTGGTCCATAGGTTCTCCGGAGTGTTTCTTCCGCCTCCTCACGGTAAGAAATCGATCTCTTGATGTTTTCATAACCTATTTGTATTTTTATGAAACCCTAATGAATAAATGTTGTTTTGATGGTTGTCCCTCCATAACAGCGATTTCCCCCGTAGATTAGCATCCGCGAGACGAACCTTCGTGATCGTCATCCCCGGTGCTAGGCAAGTGAAACTTGCCACTTAGGGTTTGGGCCATGTTTTAGGCCATTTCGTTTGTTGTAGGCGTAAAAGAGGCTAGGCGACGAAATGATACTCGCCTAGGCGCAAATTGGGGAACTAGCTTGACAACGAAGCTAGTTCCGACATATATCATGTTGCACAATTACCATGTCATGTTTACTTTCCATTAATGGTACGCGAATTAATTGTCATGTCATTGCATTCTTTAAGTGATCCCGTGATTGCGTAGCATCGCTACAATACTTGTGTTTCCTGGCTCGTGACCAGAAGCGAGCATAATGAGTTGCTAACCCCAACACTCGATATTGAATTGTGAACTAAGAAACAAGCTCCCGTGCGGGGGCAACCCTGGCTCACTTGCTGGGCTCATGTACAGGGACCCTGGCTTGTTTACGTGTGGGATGGGGTAAGAGTTAAGCGGTCATTCAACTGGGGGTCTGCCTGATCAGCAACTACAGTTGTAAGGCGTAAACTCTGGGGTGGGGGTAGTGTTTAGTGCCGATCAGTGTGAATGTTGTACCATTCAGCTGAAGGGCGTAAACATCTACAAAACAACGTGAAACGTGACTAGTGAATTGATTGAAATTGTTAGTAGCTTGGCTACTCTTGTCTTGTCCCGATAAATGTTCTCTTGTACTTATTGTTCACCATGTCTTGCCTGTGCATTCATGTTATAACTGCCATGTCATGCATACTAAAACTGCTAGGTTGCTAGTTGCCTTACTTTCAGTTTCTTTGCCCAAGTCTTTTAAGACTTACTGACATGTGCCCCTTTACTCTTTTGGGTGACACATGTTAGATCCTGAGCCTGAGTACCTTGTTGAGGACGAGGTGTTCGCTGACGCCGAGCCCGAGCTTGTGTTTGATGGGGAGTACGTGGACACTGGGGACCAGTCCTAGTGTCTTCGTTGTGTTTTCCTTTTTGTTTAGACTGTTGTTTTGTTGTCGGTGCGTAGCACCCATACTTTGTTGCGTTGTTGCTTTTGTTGGCCTTGTTCTGGGCCTTAGATTCTTTCTTTTAGCCTGGTGGCTTTTCTGGATGTTGGACTTATTTTCATGTTGGACAATCTATGAGATATGAGAATTTTATTTCTGTCTCTCCTTTTATTATTATTGTTGCTCCGTTGTGGTTACAGGGACATGCTTATGTTTTATTGACGCTTATCGGGTTTGGGGCTTCACGGCTCCACTCCCGTGCGGACCTTTTCACGTCTCGCCTCCATTTTAGGGAAGCGGGTCGTGACAGGTTTTGTTGGTGGCCCATGCAGGTCCTTCTGTAACTGCGATTTTTGGAATGACGATAATAATATTGGAACGTCCAATGAACTAAGTTCGACGTCCGAGTCATAAGCTATGAGTCTAATCTGATTCGTTTTCTGTGTCATTAGATGGCAGGAAGGCGATTCACCCGTGGTGGGGGTAGTGGTGCGCTCCCTCATGATGAGGAGCCCGAGCGGGAACCCACCAACGGTGAGATGATGCGGATGATGATGCAGATGATGCAAGTGCAGCAGGGCGTGCTCCTGCAAGTCCAGAATGCTCCACTTGCTCGAGCTGCCCGGGCTCTTCCGGATGCCCCTCGCTCTGAGCCGGGAGCGAAGCAATTTCGGGAGCTGGGTCCCGCATATTTTGATGGGTCTGAGGGTCCTCTGGCTGCCGATGAGTGGATTCGGAACATCGAGGATAATATGAAGATGGCCAAGATCACCCCGGCTGGATGGGTTGATTTGGCGAAGAGGCAACTCAAGGATAATGCCCGGAATTGGTGGGATGCGGAAGAGAAGATGTTGGTGGAGCCGATAGCTTGGGCTACCTTTAAGTCCAGGTTTGATGAGGAATTCTTTCTGAAGGCTGCGAAGAAGGAGATGATGCAACGCTTCATTGATCTGAAGCAAGGGAGCTTGACGGTGGACCAGTTCCACCAAGAGTTCACTAGGCTGAGTCGGTTCGCACCGAAGATGGTGCAGGATGCTGATGAGAGGGCTCAGGGGTTCCTGCAGGGACTTGCTTTGGAGCTCCAGAGTTTTGTGTCTTCCTCCGATCTGGACTCTTATCAGAAGGTTCTGGTCGCTGCGAGGAGGCAGGAGCTGAACCTGAGTCAGAGGAGAGGACATGTTTCTGGTGCTGGGAAGAGGCCTATGGAGCATGCCAGAGCGGTGGTTAGGCCTGGTTTCAAGTCTAATCAACCAGCTCAGTTTAAGAGGCCAGGAGGGCCTGTTCTGAAGACTTGCCATTTCTGCGGCAAGCCTGGCCACATCAAGGATCAGTGTCGGAAGTTTTTGGGCCAGTGTCTGGTTTGTGGTGATGCTTCCCATGTCGCGAGGGATTGTCGGCATGCGGGTCCGCTGCGGAGGGCACCTGTTGCAGCACAGCCGTTGCAGCAGCGAGCACCTGTTCCTGCTGGTCGTGGAGCAGCTCTTGTTCCGTAGAGGCAGGCTTTCCAGCAGGCTGTTCCGCCGAGGAGGCAGGCTTTTCTGATGACCGCTGTGGAGAGCGAGGCTGTGGATGAGGTTATCGCAGGTAATCCTCAATCTAGCTGTTACTTTCCTAGCTGGTTATGATTGTTAGATTGTGTTGTTTGCTTGGACATGGTTGTTGCTAGACTAGGGTTTGATTGTTAATTTCTTGTTAGGTGTGGTGTTGGTGTGCACATTTCCTGCACGAGTCCTCTTTGACTCTGGTGCATCGATGTGCATTATTTCTCAGAGCTTCGTGGAGAGGCGTTCCTTGTCGACGTCCCCTCTTCCCAAGAGTTGGAATATCGTTACAGGGAATGGCGTGGTCTCGGTGCATCGTGGTTGCAATTCTTGCTCGTTGGTGGTCTGTGGACATGAGCTTTTCGCTGATTTCATTGTCCACGACATCATCAACTATGATGCCGTTCTTGGGATGGACTGGCTTGCGAGCTTCTATGCTACGATCGACTGTCGAAGAAAGAAGGTGGTGTTCGAGATTCCCTGACATCCAGTATTTGAGTTCAGTCGTGGTAGCAGTTCGCTTGGTCCTGTCAGATTTCGGGCCAGGCCGATGGAGGTTGTGGCTATGCAGATGGAGTTGGAGTGGCCAGCTGTGGTGCGTGATTTTGGCGACGTCTTCCCCGAGGAGATGTCTGGTTTGCCACCTGATCGAGCTTTAGAATTTTCTATCGATCTTATTCCAGGTGCGCAGCCGATTTCGAAGGCGCCGTATCGTATGGCACCTGCAGAATTGGAAGAGTTGCGGAAGCAGTTGGATGAGCTCATGCAGAAGGGTTATATTAATCCTAGTGTGTCTCCGTGGGGAGCACCGGTGCTGCTGGTAAAGAAGAAGGATGGTTTGCGTCGTATGTGCGTGGACTATCGGGAGTTGAATGCGGTGACCATTAAGAATAAATACCCGTTGCCTCGCATCGATGATATCTTTGATCAGCTTGGAGGTTCGAGGGTGTTTTCTAAATTGGATTTGAGGAGTGGTTACCATCAGTTGAAGGTGAAGAAGGGAGATGTTCCAAAAACAACGTTCAGGACGAAGTATGGACACTATGAGTTTGTGGTTATGCCTTTCGACGTAACTAACGCGCCCGCAGTTTTCATGAATATGATGAATCTGATTTTCTACGAATTTTTGGATAAGTTTGTCGTTATCTTTATTGACGACATTCTGATCTATTCGAAGTCGGAGGAAGAGCATGCCTCGCACTTGAGGACGGTATTGGAGATCTTGAGGAAGCATCGTTTGTATGCTAAGTTTTCGAAGTGCGAGTTTTGGCTGGATAGAGTTGCTTTTCTCGGGCATGTGGTGACTGTAGATGGTATTTCAGTGGATCCCGAGAAGATTAGGGCCATCAGAGAGTGGCCTGTTCCGTCGTCTGCGTCTGAGATTCGGAGTTTCCTTGGACTTGCTGGTTACTATCGGCGATTCATTAAGGACTTTTCCCGTATCGCTGAGCCGATGACCAGGTTGACGCGGAAGGATGTACCTTTTGTTTGGTCGGGTGATTGTGAGAGTGCTTTTGGTATTCTGAAGGAGAGGTTGACGACTGCCTCTATTCTTGTTGTGCCTGATCACAGCGGTGGATTTGAGATCTTTTGCGATGCTTCTGGCAAGGGTCTCGGTTGTGTGTTGCATCAGCATGGGCATGTTGTGGCGTATGCGTCTCGTCAGCTTAAGGTTCATGAGAAGAATTACCCGACGCATAATCTGGAGTTGGCTGTCGTTGTGTTCGCTCTTAAGATTTGGAGGCACTTCCTGCTGAGTGAGAAAGTGAAGATTTTCACCGATCACAAAAGTTTGAAGTACATTTTTACTCAGAAGGAGCTCAACATGTGACAACGTCGATGGTTGGAGCTTATGTCGGATTATGAGATTGATTTGTAGTTTCACCCTGGCAAGGTGAATGTGGTTCCGTATACGCTGAGTAGGCTTCCAACGGTGATGATTTTGACCTCGCAGTGGAGATTGCAGCAGGATTTTTACGAGTCTGGTGTGGAGATTGTCCTTCCTGGGGAGGCTTCGTCGTTGATGTACATGCAGGTACAGTCGACGATCGTGGATCGTATTAAGGCTGGCCAGGCTGAGGATCCGAAGCTGGTGAAGATTCGGGAGCAGGTGGAAGCCGGTCTGCGGACTGACTTTTTGATTCATGAGGATGGCTTGCTGAGGTTTGGAGCCAGGTTGTGTGTGCCGTCTGGAGATATCAGAGAGGAGTTGATGGTGGAGGCACACAGTTCGCCGTATTCTGTGCATCCTGGTGGCACCAAGATGTACCAGGATCTTCGTCTGAATTATTGGTGGCATGGTATGAAGAGGAGTGTGGCTCGGAGTGTAGCCAAGTTCTTGGTTTGCCAGCAAGTGAAGGCGGAGCATCAGCGTACGGCTGGGTTGCTACAACCGCTTCCGATTCCGGAGTGGAAATGGCAACACATCACTATGGATTTCGTGACTGGACTACCTCGGAGTCCGAAGCAGAATGACGTGATTTGGGTGTTCGTAGATCGATTGACCAAATCCGCGCACTTTATTCCATTCTGGGCGGGACAGTCCACTGAGGCGCTAGCAAGGAGATATATGGAGGTAAAATTCTTTTACTCTCCATTTTATTTCCTTTTCCTAGTTTGGATAGTGACGTAACGTGAATCGTGCAGGAGGTTGTGCGACTTCATGGAGTCCCCGTGAGTATCGTGTTGGACAGAGACACGAGGTTCACATCTCAGTTCTGGCAGAGTTTGCAGAAGAGCTTGGGTACGCGTCTGAGTTTCAGCACGGCGTACCATCCACAGACGGATGGCCAGTCTGAGAGGACAATTCAGATTTTGGAAGACATGCTGAGGGCATGCATGTTGGATTTCAAGGGTTCGTGGGAGGACCATCTGCATTTGGTGGAGTTTTCTTACAACAACAGCTTCCAGGCGAGTATTGGCATGGCGCCTTTCGCCGCTCTTTATGGGAGGAAATGTCGATCACCATTGAGTTGGGATGACGTTGGTGATCGGGAGCTGTTGGGACCTGAGATGATCGTGGAGGCTGTGGATATCGTCAGGAATATTCGGGAAAGGTTGAGAATTGCTCAGGACCGTTTTAAACATTGGGCGGATGCTATACGTCGTCCTTTGGAATTTTAGCTGGGCGACCATGTGTTCTTGAAGATTTCCCCGAATCGAGGTGTGATTCGTTTCGGGAAGCGAGGGAAGTTGAGCCCGCGATACATTGGACAGTTTGACATTTTGGAGAGGGTTGGCGAGGTAGCTTATCGCTTAGCCTTGCTGCCATCTTTGGAGGGAGTTCACAATGTTTTCCATGTGTCACAGCTTCGTCGATACATTAGCGATCCATCTCATGCGGTGGATTTTTCGGAGATTACCGTTCGCCCCGATATGACGTATGACCAGCATCCAGTGCAGATTCTGGACAGGCGTCAGAAATCGCTTCGGAACAAGATTTTCAATCTTGTGAGGGTGATGTGGCGACACGGCTCACCTGGAGAGTCTACTTGGGAGAATGAGGATGAGATGCGAGAGCGTTTCCCACTTTTGTTTCCGGACACGTGAGTGTTTGGAAATTCTGAGGACGGAATTTTTCTTAAGTTGGGGAGGATGTAACGACTGGTTTTCATGTATCTGGATTTATTATATTATAATATATGTTTTGGTGGATTTTCTACTTATGTGTGGTTTTCGTCTCCGTGACTTTCATTTTCGATCGTTTCGTCGTGTTTTCTCGTATCTTCCTTAGGATCGTCGATTTCGAAGTATGTCATTCGTGACGGGCTTCATAACGGTCGTATCTTACTATTAGATCAAGCCTAGGAGTCTTAGGAATCGATCCTGGGGCCCCGCGCTCTGTATCGGAACTTTTGGTGCTCATTAGCCGGTGTAAGAAGGGGCACCGACCGACTAGATGACGATCCAGTCGGTCGGCAATCCTTCTTGGACCGACTAGTTGGCTTTCTAAATTTCTCAGGAGTTACTGTTTATCGTTAGTCGGTTTAAGAACGTTGGTTGACTGACTAGGTTGCAAACTAGTCGGTCAGTAATGCTTCTTTAACCGACTAACTCTTCAACTTATTTTTGGTATCAATATTGTTCACTCTTAGTCGGTCTAAGTACGTTCACCGACTGACTAGATGTCAAACTAGTCGGTCAGTAGTTGTTCATCGACCGACTAAATCCAAATCCTATTTTCGTTCAGAAGTTACTGTTTACACTTAGTCGGTCTGCGTTGGTCGACCGACCGACTAGTTACCAAACTAGTCGGTCAGTGGTTGCTCTTTGACCGACTAATCTGTGTTAAAACCCTAATTTCTGGGCAGCCGCCAACCCATCCTATTTAAACCCCTCCCAAACGTTTTCTTCTTCCTCCACTCGACCCAAAACCCTAGTTTCTCCCCCATTGAGCCCCCATCTTCCTCAAAATCCTTATTCCTTCATTCCAAGCCCAAGATCCATCATCTAAACCCTCTATCAACTCATTCTACCTCCCATCTTCCCCAAAATCTCATCAAATCCCCAATATCCCCCAAAAACCCTAGTTCTCCAAACTTCTCCATTGGCTTCCAGATCTGATCCATAGGTTCTCCGGGGTGTTTCTTCCGCCTCCTCACGGTAAGAAATCGATCTCTTGATGTTTTCATAACCTATTTGTATTTTTATGAAACCCTAATGAATAAATGTTGTTTTGATGGTTGTCCCTCCATAACAGCGATTTCCCCCATAGATTAGCATCCGCGAGACGAACCTTCGTGATCGTCATCCCCGGTGCTAGGCAAGTGAAACTTGCCACTTAGGGTTTGGGCCATGTTTTAGGCCATTTCGCTTGTTGTAGGCGTAAAAGAGGCTAGGCGACGAAATGATACTCGCCTAGGCGCAAATTGGGGAACTAGCTTGACAATGAAGCTAGTTCCGACATATATCATGTTGCACAATTACCATGTCATGTTTACTTTCCATTAACGGTACGCGAATTAATTGTCATGTCATTGCATTCTTCAAGTGATCTCGTGATTGCGTAGCATCGCTACAATACTTGTGTTTCCTGGCTCGTGACCAGAAGCGAGCATAATGAGTTGCTAACCCCAACGCTCGATATTGAATTGTGAACTAAGAAACAAGCTCCCGTGCGGGGCAACCCTGGCTCACTTGCTGGGCTCATGTACAGGGACCCTGGCTTGTTTACATGTGGGATGGGGTAAGAGTTAAGCGGTCATTCAACTGGGGGTCTGCCTGATCAGCAACTGCAGTTGTAAGACGTAAACTCTGGGGTGGGGTAGTGTTTAGTGCCGATCAGTGTGAATGTTGTACCATTCAGCTGAAGGGCGTAAACATCTACAAAACAACGTGAAACGTGACTAGTGAATTGATTGAAATTTTTAGTAGCTTGGCTACTCTTGTCTTGTCCCGATAAATGTTCTCTTGTACTTATTTTTCACCATGCCTCGCCTGTGCATTCATGTTATAACTGCCATGTCATGCATACTAAAACTGCTAGGTTGCTAGTTGCCTTACTTTCAGTTTCCTTGCCCAAGTCTTTTAGACTTGCTGACATGTGCCCTTTTACTCTTTTGGGTGACACATGTTAGATCCTGAGCCTGAGTACCTTGTTGAGGATGAGGTGTTTGCTGACGCCGAGCCCGAGCTTGTGTTTGACGGGGAGTACGTGGACACTGGGGACCAGTCCTAGTGTCTTCGTCGTGTTTTCTTTTTTTGTTTAGACGGCTGTTTTGTTGTCGGTGTGTAGCACCTATACTTTGTTGCGTTGTTGCTTTTGTTGGCCTTGTTCTGGGCCTTAGACTCTTTCTTTTAGCCTGGTGGCTTTTCTGGATGTTGGACTTATTTTCATGTTGGACAATTCATGAGATATGAGAATTTTATTTCTGTCTCTCCTTTTATTATTATTGTTTCTCCGTTGTGGTTACAGGGACCTGCTTATGTTTTATTGACGCTTATCGGGTTTGGGGCTTCACGGCTCCACTCCCGTGCGGACCTTTTCACGTCTCGCCTCCATTTTAGGGAAGCGGGTCGTGACAGCCATTAGGGTTACGCGGGGGTGTTTCATTGTCATTGGCGGGAGAAAGACCGCCTCTGACCGTCGGGCCAAGGGGAATAAATTTGGCGGTTGACTCCCTAGCCATAGCTCACGCCCCGAGCGTTGACATCGAGTCCTTGCGCGCAGGAGCGGCTTGGACGAAGTGTTGGGAGATATCATTGTGGCCTTAATGCTCCCGGTTGCGGAAGGTGTTAATGGACATGGGAATGCCCACCGTCCGGAACCGGGTAGGCCTAGCGTGCTTGGCACCGACCGGAATATCGGGCCATGGACGCTAGGTACCACCTTTTGGGGCAATGTCTCACCCTGGGTCAAGTCAAATGCCAAGTGTCATGAGTGCTCTAGCCCGTGTTAGCGGGGATTCATTTCGTGTCTTTTTATTTCTTCTCTATATTTCTACACTTCACCCATATCATCCGCGTAGCTAGCACACAACCTAGGCGAGGCTAGTAGCCACTCATGCCATCCACCTCCCTGAGTTCGATAAACCCGCACCCTACACTAACCGTGCACTTGCGGTAAAACGACACCGCGCCCATACCGTAAACGATGCGCCGGTCACCCATCGCCGGCGACGTTCGTCGTCGATCTCCCTCAGCCGTGCCCCCACACCCCTACGGCGCTGCCTCCCCGATGAGGCCAACATCACCCCCAGCTCCTCCCTCCGCTGTGACATCGTCACCGTCGACGAGCAGCCTGAAAGCAGCAGCCGTTGCTGCCGTTGCCGCGTACCGCCATCGCGCGCGCTGCGTGCCACCCATCTCCGGCCATTCGTCCTCCGCCTAGGTCCGCCGTCGAGCCCTCCGTGAGCACTCCTCCGTGCTCTGCCGTAAGCAACAGCCCACAGCCCCGCACTCGCTGCCGCCGCTCACCCATCCATCGTCGCCCAACCCCGCCGCCACCGTCTGACATCGTCGTCGTCCGCCTGGAGGTCGTCGCCTCCGCCGTCGTCGATCACATGAAGCCAGCTGCATCGCGACGACGTGGGAGGTAAGAATGAAGCGTTTTAAAATAAAATACGAAAATACGTATGTAAATACGTATAAAAATACGTATATAAATATGTATACATATAGGCTGATCGAAATAAATTCATAATAAATTGTGTAGGTCTCAGAAAAATACGAACGAAGAGCCAAAAATCCGAAACGACGAAACAGATTCATTGGCGCTGGTTTCATCATCAGAAGGCAAGTGCATCTCCTACAATGATTTTTCAAAGATAAAACTCAACAAAGCTACTTTCTCTTTAAAATTCATATTACAAGATTTTCACGTACACTGACGTACGAGAAAAATATATGTTGTAATACTAGTTAATACGCTCCATTTGATAGCTTGTTGGAATAATTCTGACTTATGGTTTACTCTAAATAAATATTTTAATATATTGTGAAAATATTTTTCATAGTTTAAAAATTAATTTTTGACCCTTTTAAATTAATAAAAAATGTCTATTAATTTTTTTGAAGTCTTGAAAAATATATGCTATTTTTAGAAAAATATTCTATGTTCATTTGCTAAGTTATAATCATCTTGAGCTCGTTTCTTAGTATAATTGCATGTTTTCAACTTTTTGTAAAATTGTAACTTGTACTTGTAAAATCATAAAAAATTGTGTGGACTATGGTATGGACTATTGAGACACAACAGATCAATCGTGCGCCTCTGATACGATGCTAATAAACTGAACAGACTGAATGAATGATGGAACTTAAATATAAATAAATAGTATACGAACTTTGACCTGGCACTTGACTTGCACAGAGGATGCATGAGTGACTGGGTCTGCTCGACAACTTTACCTCACACGTACACTAAGTGGAGGAAATTACTGGACCGATCACCCAAGAAAAGGGGTCGTTGAGTAGCACCGCGTGTAGCTCCCGATGGTGGGGCACATTTTAGTCACATATTGTATCTTCGGGCATGGACTTTGCACTTGAACAAATTGATCATTAAATATTGCTTTGACATCTTCTTCTTATAGGTTGTTAATTCCTATAAAACGTTAAACTGCTACAGGTTGCAAAATTGCTATCAAATGCTTAACTGCTACAGGTTGCAAAAATTACTATCAATTGTTTAACTGCTGTAACTCTTTCATATTAAACTGGTTAATTGCTTCTATGTACTCACACCAAGCTTGATTGTAAAGTTATGACTAAATTGATGGGGGCAGAGATTTTAATTGGCATTCTTAACATTGGTTTCATCTGATGTCTAGGATCGTTTGCGTCCAAGTTTTGGATCACCCTGCTTGCGGGGATAGTGACCTACTTGGCCAAACCCGACTGGCCGTGAATGCATGTGCCAATGTTATAATCCGAATCATCGTCAATGTAAACATTGATTATTGTTATATATTGATTTTTCAGCTTGTCTTAATTAAATTGCTTAACCATTCTATTGTGGAGATTATCTTGCCGAGTAAACCTCGCTGACAGACATTTCACTTTGTTGTTTTACGAAATGTCTGTCAGGTATCGATATCGAGTTTTCTGAAGACATTGCTGCAGAAGTCGAGGCAGCGCTCGAAGAATACGTGGAGTACCTACCCGCTGAAGACTAGACGATCACCTTCGCGACTACACCTTTATATTTAGATTAATGTAATTTGTGTACTTTGTTGATTCGGCCATACTAGGCCTATGTTGTACTTTACTTTCAAACGCTTTGGTAGTGTAATAATGTCATCTGTACTATTTCTTATGAGCATGCAAGATCCTACCGTTGTTTTCACTGACGCGTTATTGTGTCTAAGCCAAGGAGGAAAGAAAAAGAAAAGCTTTGAAAAAATGTTCCTCCTTGTTTTAAGCACATCGCGGGCCCGTTCGTATCCTCGCTTCTGGTAGAATGGGAAGCGGGGCGTGATAGTAGCAGACATCGTCAGCATTGATGAGAGAGCGCGCGACACAGCGGGAGAGAGGGCGACACATCAGGAGAGAGACTTCGAAATTTAAGAGAGCCCTTCGAAATTTTTTCGATACAAGGGGGGTTTTGCACCAGCTCCCCAATTTAGCGGTACAGCCTGGGCATCCCCCCAAGCACGTGACTCTTTTTACAAACTGCCACAGACTTACCCGTGGTCGAAGAGCAATGGCCTGATGTGTCCGTAGCCGAACGACATCGGCCACTGACATATTTTTCAACATTAGGTCGTGGTCGATGACCTTCAGCCACGGACGATTTCGTGGTTGGTAATCCACTATCGGGCTCGGATTTGTCCGTGGTCGAAAGATATCTGCTACAGACATATTTTTCATCATTAGTCTGTGGCATTTTTGTTTCAGCCACGGACTACTTCGTGGCCGATAGGTCACTTTCGGCCATGGATAAATCCGTGGCTAAAATTCCGTGGCGAAAAAATGACACATCCATTCTTCGGCTATGGACTTTCAGCCACAGCTTTATCCATGGCCGAAAGTGACCTATCGGCTACGGAATAGTCTTTGGCTGAAAGTCTGTGACTGAAGGACCATTTTTTACTAGTGATAGACGTATCCGTTCATCGATCCAACATGAACCGATCGTCATCCTCATATCATAGCAACTACACATGAACCAATCTTCATCCTTCATTATTGGATCGATCCTGTTGACGGCTAAATTTGTCAGACAGTGATGTGGAGCTAATGAGGACGCCTCTGGTGACGTGGCACTTCGTCAGCTGAGGAGGGGACCCGTGGATGACTGAGTCCGGGTCAGGGAGAGCCAAGTCCAAGTTATAGGATGATGCTCAACCTAACTCTGAGCTATCTGACGATCTACAACACAGAGAAACATCCGGAGGTCGGATATTGGTTCCGACCCAAATCCACTCCGATGCTTAAGTCAGTGAGAGGCTTAAGGAAACTCGGGGCCGCTAGGTCCGACCTAAATGGAGGTCGTCCGATCACTGTCACGCCGAGCTATGGAGGAAAAATTGTAATTAAAATGGAAGAGAATAAGTTGTCAGAGTATCTTGGTGTTTAGTATCTCTGGAGCTTGAACGTCATCGTCGTTTTCTCTGTTTATAGGTAATGCTTTCTCCTTCCCTGTTTATAGGTAATGCTTTCTCCTTTGTGTCGTTAGTGGGTAACGGCTCTGTCTTTATGGCGGCATGATCATCCTCGAGAATGGGGATAACGGCCGCTCATTTACTACGTCATTATTAACCAATCCTTTGATATTAGCGGGGCCCAACGGATAGATGAGCTGGCGCTTTGACTGGGTAATAGCCTGCTTTCCTCGGAGAGTTCTTGGGCCATTAGGCTGAGGCCCTGCACTCCGAATAGGCTTCTCCTTTCAGACGAAATATCTCTCTCCGCTTCGTGGACCGGCCCAATGTACTAACATAGTCTGAATGGACCAGATCCACATCAGCTTGCGGACCGGCGGTATTTTACGGGTAATTGCGTCTTATAAAGAAAAGAAATAAAAGCTAAATTTTCAGCTGTCAACAAGCATGTCGACCTCATATATGATCTACGTCCGGATAATTTCCCCGAAGGGGAGGGTAGAAAAGCGAGGAAGGTTCTCATCATTGGCATTACCTAGCAACAAGGGCATGCAAACCGAAGAAGATTACACAGGGGTGAGAGTGAGGGTTAACGTTGAGATAGAAGGCATGAGAGTAAGCGTCATTTATGGCAAAAGAGACAGAGGAGAGAGAGAGGAAAGGGACAACTGCTGGCGGAATTGGAATAGATTTTGGGGGATATATTGGAATCCCAAGTTTCTCGTGATCATCCCCCTCCCCTTTCCCTGTCTGCAACTCACCGCACACAGAAAGTTGATTCCCCCCAACACTCACCTCACACTCCCTCTTGTTACAACTTACAACAGCTGGAGTGAGAGAGGGAAGAACCCGCGTTAATAATTGTTTACTATGTAGTTGCCTTTTTCTCACGGTAGGCTACATTAATTTGTGATAAATGCTGGGCCTTTCCCAATGTTTAAACTGCGACAACGGTCTTTAATGGATGCATGCATGCATGCATGCATGCTGTATGTAACACACACACAGAGAGAGAGAGAGAGAGAGAGGGACTGTATAGCTAACTGCATCTTTGCCGGCATCGACAGAATGAGATATGGCAGTCTTCTCCATTTTGTTGCTGCCAGATTGGGCTCGGCTTCCTGGTAGTATATTAAATGGATTATAATTAAGCAGCTGGTGATGAGATAATGCTCGTCTAATTCTAGCTGAAAAATTGTTTGTAAACTAACAAGTTGTATGTAAACTAAGCAGCTGGAAGTTGGGGAGGGTGCATATGATGAAATATTTGACGAACAAGTTGTATTTAAACTAACATCTATTTCCTCTCTGTATGAAGGATGATAGCCCTCTTAAATATCATTTTGATAAATTAAACACAATTCTGGTGAATTTGAAAAGCATCTACGTTAAAAGTTAAAGATAAAGATGTTGCCCTAATTATTTTGTATTCTTTATTTCCATCATATGAGAATTTCATGAGCTCCTTCTTTGTTAGCAATGACACTATATCCTTGGAAGATGCCAGAATGGCTCTACATGCACAAGAGCTTTGTCAAAATGCATCAAGCAATATCAAAGAAGCAATGGCTAAAGGGGAGCAGAAACTTTAGATCAGAGCTATGATCGCTCTGTGGAGAAGAATGACAAGCAAAAGAAAAAAGGCAAGTTCAGGTCTAACTGAAAAATTAGAACCGCGGTGAAATCATGTGCCACCATTACATGGAAGTGGTGGTCATGAAATTTGCTTGTCCAAAGAAGGATAGCCGTCTCAGAAATTGAATAATCTTAACAATTCATTAGTTGATGGAGTTATTGTTGGTGGTGAAAATCGAAAACGTCTTAGGATCAATGCGGAAACCAACCATAATAAACTGATCAGGAATATAGAGCTAGCAAAAATCTAATCCCAATGACCCAACAAAATTCCCAAATGACATTGCAATAGAAAGTAGCAAACGAATCACAGCAACAAATAAATCAATCGTAGACACAAGAGAATTTACACTATTTCGATTGTAAACACCCTACGTCCAGCAATCTAATCTGAGACGATTCCACTAGTAGAGAGATCCAAATAATTAAGGTTACAAAGCACTTCCTCACACGTGAGTAATAACTTGTCAACGGAACAAGCTCTCATGAATCCACTCAAGAGGAAGAAATCAATGGAAGAAGAAGAGAAGGAAAAACCAAACCTTTCTATCAAGAACACAAACCCTAAAACTTTCTCCAATTTCCAATGGCGTAGCAAGAGGCTCTCTAAAACTCAATAGAGGCTTTGGAGGCTTAACCTAATCAAAAACAATAGTTAGGTATAAATACAAACCCAAAACAAAGCCAGAAGAAACAATCCAGCCGTCGGTTCTCGCGCATGGGCCCGCGCCAACTCGGCCCGAGTCGGCTGTCAGCTCGGCCCGCTCGGTCGAGCTGACATGCCCTAGAATAATCACTGATGGAGTCGAGTCGACTCGGTTGAGTAGCCTAACTGCTCGACCGAGTAGCCTTCCTACTCGACCGAGTGGGAAGCACCCGAGTTGGAGGGAAAACATCCCCAAGCTCTCTGCCTGCTCGGTCTGTCAGAGTCTTCATACTGCTCGGTCGAGTAACTTCCTGCTCAACCGAGTAGCCTCCTACTCGACCGAGTAGGAGTCACCCGAGTCGGAGAGAAAAAACTTCCCAAGCTCTCTACCTGCTCGGTCTGTCAGAGACTTCATGCTGCTCGGTCGAGTAACTGGCTGCTCAACCAAGTAGCCTGAAAAAAATAGCACGATGGATTTGAATCACACAAAAAAACACTCTACCTTGATTCAAATCTCATCACCAATGACTCCTGCACCTCCATGCTGCGCGCCATGGCACTCTCTTTAGAATCATCATCGTCTTGGAAAACGCGCCCCCGACGTCTCCTAAGCCAACAAAGAAATCAGTTCCATGCAAACCTGGAGCTTAACAGCAGTAACTGGCTTGGTAAACATGTCTGTGGGGTTCAAATCAGTTGGGATCTTCTGAAGCTCTATCTCCTTCTTCTCTAACTCAAGGAAGGAATCGCGCACCTCAATATGCTTCGTCCTCGAATTGTATTCCTGGTGCTTTGCCAGATGAATGTCACTCTGGCTGTCACAATGCACATGTGACAAACTCTGCGGCACCGCCAAATCTCTCAGCAGACTCCTCAAATACTTGGCCTCCTTCACAGCTTCCACCGATGCAATCAACTCGGCCTCTGTCGTCGATAGTGCAACCACAGACTATAAGACCGACCTCCATGATACAGCAACAGTGTCCAAACTGAACATATACCCCGTGGTAGATCACTGCATGTCTCTATCACCTGCGAAGTTGCTATCACAGTAACATGTTAGCACATTTTCGTCTCCTCTCCCATATAGGATCCCGACACTCGTTGTGCCTCGCAGATATCTCAGAATCCACTTGACGGCCTGCCAATGCTCTTTGTCAGGATCAGCCATATACCTGCTAACCACTCCCACGGCATATGCAATGTCTGGACGCGTGCAAACCATAGCATACATCAAACTTCCCACTGCACTCGCATATGGCACCAGAGAAATGTAAGTCTTCTCCTCATTGGTGCTTGACGACTGACTCGCCGACAGCGGAAAATGAGTTTCCAAAGGTGTTTTCGCGGGCTTCGCACTATCCATCCCAAACCGGGCTAGTACCTTCTGAACGTACCCCTTCTATGACAATCTAAGCTCATGCTTCTTTCGATCTCGAACAATCTCCATTCTGAGAATCTTCTTTGCGGATCCCAAATCCTTCATGTCGAATTCTTGCCTTAGCTTCTCCTTCCGCTTCTTCACCTCGGATATGCTATTAGAAGCCATTAGCATGTCGTCCACATAGAGCAACAAGTAAGTATTCAGGCCATTCTCAAGTGTGCGAACATACACACATTGATCCTTGCTGCTCCTTTCTAAGCCTACTCCCATCATGAAGCTATCAAATCGTTTGTACTACTGCCTGGGTGACTGCTTCAACCCGTACAATGATTTCTTCAACCTGCACACTGATCGGTCCATATTTTACACCTTTTTTTGAATATTTTCATGCCATTTTGATTTCTTATATTACGATTTTCGCGATTATTCGACGATATTGCGTTACTCTTTACTATTTCTTGTTTTTGTCGGATTTCAAGAAATATGAAGCAATGGGGAGCAAAAATGAGATTAAGGGACTTGCACGTGTATTGGAGCGTCGTCTATGGCCATATCGAGGAGCTAACAATGCTAGATAATGAGCAGGAGAAGAAGAAGACCGATAGAATTGACGAGGAGGCGAGGAGGAGAAGATTTGATTCCAGAAACAGGCCACTCGGCCGAGTACGCAGTCCACTCGGCCGAGTGAAGCCGCATACTCGGCCAAGTATGACTGATACAAAGACATCTGCATACCTGAGTGCCACAATGAACTCCACTCACACGAGAGAGTCAGAATTTCTGAAGAAAATCAAGGCAAACTCTCTGGAATTTTGGGAGAACAGTAGAAGACACTACTCGGCCGAGTAAAGAAGTCCACTCGCTCGAGTGAAGAATCCCACTCGGCCGAGTGATGCCGATGACACGAGCGCCCAGATTTTCAAACAGTTTCCCACTCTTTTGAAATCTTCTATCATTCCATTGGTCAAAGTATTTTTCTCATATTTTTTATGGATAGTAGACTTCATGATGGTTCCAATGTCGCCAAGAAGTCGCCAATCGGAGGTCAGATGAAATCTGGAGAATTTCTGCAAGTTGATGCTGCAGTGCTGGAATTCGCATATCAGTATCACTCGGCCAAGTGACACTTTCACTCGGCCGACAGTCGGCCGAGTGACCAGTTTTTGACAGTTTTTGACATAGTGCTATTTTCTGGAGTTTCTACAGGAATTCTCACTCGGCCGAGTGAGCTTTCCACTCGGCCGAGTCGCTGCTGGCCCAGAACTTAAGTTAAGCACAGATCTGATTTTGGGCGCGGGTTTCAGAGGGATTTTAGGGGTTATTTGCTAGGGTTTTGGGGGGGCTATATAAGAGTTTTGTAGCCGTCATTAGAAGGGAGTTCCATTATGTTTTCTTAGGGATTATTTTAGAGGTTTGGCCATGCCATAGGCCCCCTCTTGGATCTAAAAGCTTGTAATTGGATTAAAATTCTTCATCAAAGCTAAGTATCTTTGTTCTTATTATTTGAATCTTTGATTTGATATCTTTTCATATGCAAGCAATGTCTCTTATTGATTTCTATATCGTTATTGATATGCTTGGTTGATTATTGTTCTAGGGCATGTGGATGAACCCTATGGATCCGATCTTTGAATTGTGATGAATGAATTGAATTGTTGCTAGGATTGATAAAAGGTTAGGTTGTGATTGATTTACTACGAGTAGCTAGGAATTTCCATCGATTGGGATTTGCAAGAGATTGGATGCCAATTGATGGGAAGGCCTAGATATTCGATTTAGGTTTATAATCGAAATCCTCTAGATTTGGTTTGCAAGAGATTGGACCAAAGCTAGGATTTTTATTATAAATCTATACCCATATTCGTTTGCAAGAGATTGGACGAATACGAACTATCATAACCTAGATCGTAGCTCGAGTTTGCACGAGAGTGGGCTCGAGGTGCGATTGGACGATGATGTCGATCTTCATGCTAGTAACTTAGGTTAGGGTTTGCACGAAAGTGTGCCCTAATCAAGGTTGCTATAGACAGGCAATAGCGCGAGAGCGTGAGCTTGGTTCTACATTAAGTTGTGACTAGTTCACCTACATTCAAGCTTTGCAACATTGATATTCATGATCCACAAGGATAAGAAACGGTCCGTAGTGGGGATTTGATATCTCTAGACGCTTTATTATATTGAATTCTATTTGCTATTTGAACGATTGTGACATTACCATCAAAACTATTCTTATTCCATCGATAGCTAGGTGATTAAAGTGGGATACTGTCAATTGTCCTCTCTGTGTTCGATACCCGCTCACCACTATGCCGTGCGCTTGCGGTAAAACTACAGTCGTTTTCGGGTGTATATCCGGGCGCGATCATGTTTTAAAAACTTGATCGGCCCCGGATATACACCCGAGAAACGATTGTAGTTTTACCGCAAGCGCACGGTGAAGTGGCGAGCGGGTATCGAACACGAGGAGGTGGTGTTGGCTCCAATCTATCCTAGGTTGGTTCGACTACGAAGGTTTTATTGGTAGATGTGGTTATGATGTGATGTAATGGAAATGGTGATGGATGTCGGTGTCGGTGATAAAGATGTGGGATAAAATATCGATTCAAATTCAATATAATAAAAGCGTCTAGGGCTAGGGAATTCCCACTACGGATTGTCACTTATTCTTGTTGATCATGAATATCACTGTTGCAAGGCTTGAATGTGGGTGAACTAGTCGCAACTTAATGTAGAACCAAGCTCACGCTCTCTCGCTATTGCCGGTCTATAGCAACCTAGATTAGGGCCCACTCTCGTGCAAACCCTAACCTAAGTTACTAGCATGAAGATCGACATCATCGTCCAATCGCACCTCGAGCCCACTCTCGTGCAAACTTGAGCTACGATCTAGGTTATGATAGTTTGTATTCGTCCAATCTCTTGCAAACGAATATGGGTATAGATTTATAATAAAAATACTAGCTTTGGTCCAATCTCTTGCAAACCAAATCTAGAGAATTTCGATTATAAACCTAAATCGAATATCTAGGCCTTCTCGTCAATTGGAATCCAATCTCTTGCAAATCCCAATCGATGGAAATTCCTAGCCACTCGTAGTATATCAATCACAACCTAACCTTTTATCAATCCTAGCAACAATTCAATTCATTCATCACAATTCAAAGTTCAGATCCATAGGGTTCCTCCACATGCCTTAGAACAACAATCAACCAAGCATAACAATAACGATATAGAAATCAATAAGAGACATTGCTTGCATATGAAAAGATAGCAAATCAAAGATTCATATAATAAGAACAAAGATACTTAGCTTTGATGAAGAATTTTAATCCAATTACAAGCTTTTAGATCCAAGAGGGGGCCTATGGCATGGCCAAACCTCTAAAATAATCCCTAAGAAAACATAATGGAACTCCCTTCTAATGACAGCTACAAAACTCTTATATATCCCCCCCAAAACCCTAGCAAATAACCCCTAAAATCCCTCTGAAACCCGTGCCCAAAATCAGATCTGCGCGTAACTTAAGTTCTAGGCCAGCAGCGACTCGGCCGAGTGGAAAGCTCACTCGGCCGAGTGAGAATTCCTGCAGAAACTCCAGAAAACAGCACTCTGTCAAAAATTGGTCCTTCGGCCGACTGGAAAGCTCACTCGACCGAGTGAAAGTGTCACTCGGCCGAATGACACTGATATGCGAATTTCAGCACTGCAGCATCAACCTGCAGAAGTTCTCCAGATTTCATCCAACCTCCGATTGGCGACTTCTTAGCAGCGTTAGAACCATCATGAAGTCCACTATCCATAAAAAATATGAGAAAAATAATTTGACCAATGGAATGATAGAAGATTTCAAAAGAGTGGGAGGCTGTCTGAAAATCTGGGCGCTCGTGTCATCGGTATCACTCGGCCGAGTGGGATTCTTCACTCGAGCGAGTGGACTTCTCTACTCGGCCGAATAGGGTCTTCTACTGTTCTCCCAAACTTCCAGAGAGTTTGCCTTGATTTTCTTCAGAAATTCCGACTCTACTCGGCCGAGTGGAGTTCACTACTCGGCCGAGTGGAATTCACCACTCGGTCGAGTGCATTGTGGCATTCAGGTATACAGATGTCTTTATATCAGTCATACTCGGCCGAGTACGCGGCTTCACTCGGCCGTGTAGACTGCGTACTCGGCCGAGTGGCTGTTTCTGGAATCAAATCTTCTCCTCCTCGCCTCCTCGTCGATTCTATCGGTCTTCTTCTTCTCCTGCTCATTATCTAGCGTCGTTAGCTCCTCGATATGGCCATGGGCGACGCTCCGATACATGTGCAAGTCCCTTAATCTCATTTTTGCTCCTAATTGATCCATATTTCCTGAAATCCGAAAAAAACAAGAAATAGTGAAGAGTAACGTAATATCGTCGAATAATCGTGAAAATCGTAATATGAGCAATCAAAATGGCATGAAAATATGCAGAAAAAGGTGTAAAATATGGACCGATCACACACCAAAGCCTGTTTTTTGTCAACTCTGAACCCCTCAGGCTGCTGCATATAGATTTCCTCATCAAGGTCTCCATGCAGAAAGGCGGTCTTCACATCGGGTTGCTCCAACTCCATGTCCATGCTAGTAACTAGTGCCAATAACATACAAATGGACGTGTGTCGCACAACTTGTGAGAATATCTCGTTGTAGTCTTCACCCTTCCGTTGCGCAAATCCTTTGGCAACCAACCTTGCCTTGTACCTGACATTATTCCCATCTTGAGTTGAGCTTTCCTTGACCTTGTATATCCAACGACAACTAATGGCACGCTTCTCGCTAGGTAACGGCATCAAGTCCCAAGTGGCGTTTTGATGAAGAGACTCCATCTCCTCCTCCATAGCTCCTTGCCATTTGCCGCATCTTCAGAGACTATGACTCCACCATATGTCGCTGGATCCTCGTGCTCTAGGTTGAGTGCATAAGATGCCATATCATCGAAAGATAACCTACATAATCACATGCTCCAAATCTTTCCGGCGCTTTCTTCACTCTCTTCGATCTCTGCGTTCCATCATCACCTGCAGATATCAACGCATACCTGAGATGTACCGGGTGTCTGCACATGGTTCTCGACATGGACCTCATCATCTCCCTCAACTGGAGCATCGACCATCAACTCTTTGCCTGGTCGCTGAGTGGACTGGACCGAAAGATTAACCCTCTCCGGTGAAATCTCTTCTGCAGACGTGTCATCTTTTGAGTAAGAATGCTCCGCCCTGAGCATTGCATCCTCATCAAAAATGACATGTTGGCTCACTATCGCTTTTTGACCCTCTAGATCCCACAAACGATATCCCTTGATGTCGTGGCCATATCCAAGAAAGACACACTTCTTTGCTCTTGGATCCAACTTGTCGCCCCTCTCGTGCACTTATGCCGGACAACCCACAATGCGTAAGTATGAATAATCACCAGCTTCACCACTCCACATCTCCTCAGGGATCTTGTAGCCAATCGCTACTGAAAAAACTCTGTTCACACTACTAAAAAATGGCTTTTACCAACGTTTTTACGCCAGCGTTTTAAAGAAATGTTGGCAAATGTCTATTGGTATATCGACATTTGCCATCGTTTATAAGAACGCCGGCAAATGCTAGACTTTTACCAGCGCTTATAAGAACGTTGGTAAATGCTGGGGTTTTCCCGGCGCTTTTCGAAAAACACAGGCAAATGCTGGACTTTTCCCGACGTTTTTTTAAAACGTTGGTAAATGCTGGACTATTACCGACACTTTTTTAAAACATTGGGAAATGCTGGAATTTTGCCAGCGCTTTCCGAAAAACGTCGGCAAATGCTGGACTTTTCCCGACACTTTTTTAAAATGTTAGGAAATGTTGGACTTTTGCCGGCGCTTTCTGAAAAACGCCAGCAAATACAGGACTTTTCCCGATGCTTTTTTTAAAACGTCGACAAATACTAGACATTTTCGACGCTTTCTAAAAACGACAGCAAATGCTGGACCTATCCCAACGTCAGTGTAAACGTTGGTAGGAGGAAAAGGTTTAAGTTGCAGTCTTGTAAATTTTTAATGGCCACAAAACATTATTTAGCTTATCGAGTAGTTTCTGGGTTCCTTTTTACAAAGTGGCAAGGTCTGATCATGTTTCACTCTTACGTGTTGCTTAACTTGTTGGTGAGGAGAATGTGAAATTACTTTATTTTGTTCTATTGTTACTTTATCTATTCATATGGAATTACACAGGAACTAAGTTGCATGTGTGAGCGCTTAACTCTTTGAATTCTGCATTTAGGAAACATAATAGTGACATTTTATTAAATACATTTGTATTTAATTTGTATCAAACACATTTTTCAATGATTCAAGCAAATGCCGGGGAATGTCTTGGGTATTTCCCAACGTTTCAAGCAAATGCCGGGGAATGTCTTGGGCATTTTCAACGTTTCAAGAAAACGCCGAGAAATGTCTTGGGCATTTTCAACGTTTCAAGAAAACGCCGGGAAATGTCTTGGGCATTTTCCAACTTTTCAAACAAACGTCGGTGAATGTCTTGGGCATTTCCCAACGTTTCAAGAAAACGTCGGGGAATGTCTTGGGCATTTTCCAACGTTTCAAGCAAACACCGGAAAATGTCTTGGACATTTCCTAACGTTTCAAGCAAACGTCGGGAAATGTCTTGGCATTTCCCAACGGTTAAAGAAAATGCTGAGGAATGTCATGGGCATTTCCCAATCACTACTGAAGGAACTCTATTCACAATGTGCACAGCAGTCGAGAGTATCTCTCCCCAGAATTCCTTCCCCAAACCGGCTGAGTGCCTCAAACACCGCACTCTCTCCAACAATGTCTGATTCATCCTCTCTACCAAACCATTCGACTGCGGATCACTGGGTGTGCTAAAGTGTCTGCGGATCCCATGGAGTTTGCAGAAATTTCTAAACTCCCTCGAGGTAAACTCACCTCCATTGTCAGATCTAAGCACCTTCACGTGCCTTCCGGTTTGCTTCTCCACCATGGTCTTCCACTCTCGAAACATGTCAAAGTCTAGTCCTTAGACTTCATTAAGTACATCCAGACTTTGCGAGAGTAGTCATCAATAAACAAGGCAAAATACTTAGCTCCACTCTTGACGGCTCTGGGCACGGTCCCCACACATATAAATATACATAGTCAAGTGGTCCTTTGCTAGTATGCTTCCCCGTGTTAAACTGCAGCTTTGTCTTTTTACTGTACACACAAGATTCGCAGAATTCTACACTCTCATTCGAGGCTTCAATTAGTTTTCTTCTTTGGAGTACATCAAGCGTTTTTCCACACAAATGACCCAAACGATAATGCCATAACTTGGCCGAATCACCGAAAACTACGCTTGTAGTGCTTACGTCTGCTTCACCTTCAACTGTGGTACCTTGAAGGACATATAAGTTTCCAACCTTCTTTCCCTTCATCACAACCATGACTCCTTTCGAAACTCAAAGTTGGTCTTTTTCAAAGACCGACTTACATCCGGCATTGTCCAATATGCCTATGGAGATTAGACTCTGCCGCAAATCTGGGACATGCCTCACATCGGCAAGTGTACGCACTATGCTGTCATGCATCTTTATCCGAACGGTTCCAATACCCGCAGTTCTACACACTGCATTGTTTTCCATTAGCCATCTTGCTTGGAACGGTATGTCGCGAACCAACTCCTATGAGAAGTCATATGATACGAGCATCCACTGTCCATGAGCCACGCCAAGTTGGCATCACCTGTAATCCCTGCATCAAAAATATCGGTATATCTATCCTCATCATGAACCTTCTCACCATCAATCCCTAAAGATGACGAACCGGAATCCTTCTCGGTTTCCTTTCCTTTCTTCCTATTCTTGATAGGACAATGGTTCGAATAATGACCCTTCTTATGGCAATTGTAGCATGTGATGTTCGCGAACCTATCCTGTGAGTGTCTTCATTTGGAGTGGTAATTATTCTTCCTGAAGCCTCCTCTCCTTTCTTGTCGACCCCTCACATGCAATGCCTCCTCACGGTTACTCACATGATCTCTGCCTTGAACCTTGCCACATAGTTGCTCCATGTGAAGCACCGCCTTCACCTCTTCTACGATGAGAGTAGTCCGGTTGTAAATCATCGACCAAACAAACTGATTATACTCTTCAGGCAATGAGCACAACAAGATAACCGCTTGCTGCTCATCTTCAATCTTTACATCCATACCACGCAACTCTCGCACAATTATGTTCAATTCATCCATGTGATCCTTCACTGCTGAACCAGACTTCATCTTGATAGTATACAGCTACTGAAGCAAATATAGGCGACTCGTGAAGGATTTCTTCATGTATAGTCCCTCAAGCTTCTTCCACATATCAGATGCCGTCGTCTCATCCAAGACTTCCCTCAGAACATTATCTGATAACGACAACCGAATCGTGTTGTACGCCTTCCTCTCCATCTCTGACCTAGTGGATGCAGTCACCTCCTTATCGATATTCGAGACATCGAATACGATCTGGTAACACCCCGTCTGCATAAGAACATTCTTCACCTTTGTCTACCAGATCCGAAAATTATTCCGACCGGTGAACTTCTCAATGTTCAACGATGCCAAAGACACCATCTTTCCTTCGCCACTAACTTCCTTTGCAATAAAACCACAAGCTCTGATACCACTTGTTGGGGGTGTAAATCGAAAACGCCTTGGGATCAATGCGGAAACCAACCCTAATAAACTTATCAGTAATATAGAGCTCGCAAAAATCTAATCCCAATGACCCAACAAAATTCCCAAATGACCTTGCAATAGAAAGTAGCAAATGAATCACATCAACAAATTAATCAATAGCAGACACAAGAGAATTTACCCTGGTTCGGTTGTAAACAACCTACGTCCAGCAATCCAATCCGAGACGATTCCACTAGTAGAGAGATCCAAACAATTAGGGTTACAAAGCGCTCCCTCACGTGTGAGTAATAACTTGTTAACGGAACAAACCCTCACAAATCCACTCAAGAGGAAGAAATCAATGGAAGAAGAACAGAAGGAAAACCCAAACCTTTCTCTCAAGAACACAAAACCTAAAACTCTCTCCAATCTCCAATGGGGTAGCAAGAGGCTCTCTAAAACTCAATAGAGGCTTTGGAGGCGTAACCTAATCTAAAACAATAGTTAGATATAAATACAAACCCAAAACAAAGCCAGAAGAAACAATCCAGCCGTCGGTTCTTGTGCATGGGCCTGCGCCAACTCGGCCCGAGTCGGCTGTCAGCTCGGCTTGCTGAGTCGAGCTGACATGCCCTAGAAACATCACTGATGGAGTCGAGTCGACTTGGTCGAGTAGACTAACTGCTCGATCGAGTAGCCTTCCTACTCGACCGAGTGGGAAGCACCCGAGTCGGAGGGAAAACATCTCCAAGCTCTCTGCCTGCTCGGTCTGTCAGAGTCTTCATACTGCTCCGTGGAGTAACTTCCTGCTCGACCGAGTAGCCTCCTACTCGACCGAGTAAGAGTCACCCGAGTCGAAGAGAAAAACTTCCCAAGCTCTCTGCCTGCTCGGTCTGTCAGAGACTTCATGCTGCTCGGTCGAGTAGCCGCCTGCTCAACCGAGTAGCCTTCTAATCGACCGAGTAGCCTGGGAAAAACAACACGATGGATTTGAATCACAAAAAATAACAGTTATCAAGTAAAAATCTAATGTTGATCAAGATTTCATCCTTTTTGTTGTCGACCATCAACATGTTGTTGATGTTTAGATTTTGAACTTTGAGCGTTCCAATCACATGTGCCTTAACATGGATTGGTTTGTAACACATCAGAAGTGTGTGTTGGGTTGATTTTTTGTTGCTATATTTTGGCATTAGTGGCACTAGATCTGGAGTGTTATGGTTGAGAAATCTGACACTGTTTTGTACATGCATGAGTCATGGTGTAAGTCATGTCATAACATTGTTCACAACAAGCGGTATCTAGAATTCAGTTGCAGAATTTCTGGCTTCAGGTATTTAGATCTGATTTTGATGCTTCGTTCAGATTAATTTTATTCTCCCCGAATCTTGTTGTACCTTGATAGTTGCTATATATATATATTGGGAAAATATCCGCTCGAGATTTGTTTAAACTATTTACCCGAAATGGCTAAATGGTTCCTTAATTTATAGGATTACTTGTCCAAAGTGGTTCCTAGATGTATGTGCAGAAAATCTGCATGAGATGTTATTGAACTGTTTACCCGAAACAATTGATGAATTGATGGAGGCTGGTTTATAAGCCACTCATGCGGTTCTACTAGGGTTCATCTCTTTCGTGAAGATTGTTGATCGATATCCAGGGACGGAGGCCGACGGCTACGCATGTAAGGATCGAAGGGAGTTTGATCTAGTCGGTTTATGTAAGGGGATCTTACGGTTTCTACATCCTAGGAAGGAGGCTGACGGCTACGGGAGTAGGGATCAAAGGGAGTTTGATCTAGTCAGTTGTTACAAGGGGATATTCCTCTTCGAAGACAATATCTCTTCCTAAATCTACCCCGGCAAACTCGGCATCCTCAAGAAATCTGGCATTTCCAGTCTCAAAAACATTGTTATTACTGGGGTCGTAAAATTTGTAACCCCTTGATCTTTCAGCATACCCAATGAAATAACAAATAACAGTCCGTGTGTCCAGTTTCTTTTCATTCGGCATATAAGGCCTTGCCTCAGCTGGACATCCCCATACATGCATATGCTTTAGACTTGGTGGTTTGCCTGTCCAAAGCTCGCATGTTGTTTTATTAGTTGCTTTTGTTGGGACCCTGTTTAGGATATAAGCTGCAGTCTTAATTGCTTCTCTCCAAAGTCTTTCTGATAAGGAAGAATGAATAATCATACTTCTTACCATGTCTTTAAGTGTTCTGTTTCATCTTTCAGCAACACCATTCATAGTGGGCGAACCCGGTATGGTGTAATGTGTGACAATACCGCATTATTCTACGAATTTAACAAACGGTCATGGATGTTGTTCACTTGAACCATCATATCTGCCGTAGTATTCACCATCATGGCTAGATCTGACAATTTTGATCATTTTACCGAGTTGGAGTTCAACTTCAGCCTTAAAATTTTTAAACGTTTCCAAGGACTGAGACTTTTCATGTATGAGATAAATGTAGCCATATCTTGAAGAGTCGTTTATGAACGTTATGAAATATTGCTGACCATTACAAGCAACCGAAGGGAATGGTCTGCAAATATTTGTATGAATAAGTTCTAAGACGCCATTTGTCCTTTTGGCTTCAAATCTCCTTTTATTAGTTTGTTTACCCTTTATGCAATTAATATAGATATCAAAATCCGAAAAATCTAAAGGGTTGAGAATATCGTTTGACACAAGTCTACCAATTCTCCTTTTGGAGATGTGACCCAATCTCTTGTGCCATAACGAAGCCGAATTCTCATCAGTTAATTTTCTTTTTAAAACTTGTGTACCCAAATGCAAGGACTCATTTACTGTATGAATTGTTTCCAGCATATACAGATTATCAAAATCAGATAAAAAACCAAAACCAATTAATTTGGAATTAAGAGACAAGCTAAACTTTTGCATTTGCAAAAGAGCAACAATAACCAAACTTGTCTAAAGCTGAAATGGAAATTAAGTTTCATCGAAACGACGGTACAATAAATGTCTCAAATAAATCCAAATAGTTCCCATTTTTTTAAAGATAATCTGAAATTGCCAATTGCTGCAACCTCAACCATCTTGCCATCGCCCACAAAGATGTATCTTTCAGCATCACTTGGCTTTCGACTGTTCAGGCAGCTCTGCATAGACACAATGATGTTAGTAGTTGCACCAGAGTCTAACCACAATGTGTCTATAGGTACAGAAGTTAAATTAACTTCTGAACAAACTAAATTGAGAAGAGTACCTTTCTTAGCACGTCAGGCATGATAATTAGTGCACTGCTTCTTCACATGCCTTTCACCTCCACAAAAGAAACAACTATCTTTCTTAATTGGCTTCTTTTGTTGTTTCTTTGGTGGTGTTGTAATTGCAGCTTCTTTGCCCCTTTTCCTTTTGTTATCCTTAGGAGTAATGGAAATATTAGCACTTTTCAGTCTTGTCTTGCTTCAGTCTTTCCTCTTCCTGAACACAGTGGGAGATGAGCTCATTCAAAGACCAAGTCTCTTTTTGACAGTTATAGCTTACTTTGAACTGGTTGAACTGAGTGGGAAGGGATATAAGAACCAAATGCACAAGCAGGTCCTCTGAGAGGTCAAGCTTTAATGCTTCAACTTTGAAGCAATGTGAGACTGTTCCAGAATGTATTTCCTTATACTGCCTTTACCCTTATACTTCATTGAGATAAGACTTGTCAAAAACGTACCAATTTCAGCCTTTTCGTTTTTGACAAATCTTTTCTTAATATCCGCAATGAAACCTTTTGTTGTAGTGATCGTATCAGACATAGATCCCTAAAAATCTTCTGAGATGGCTCTCTTCATGATAATGACACACATGCGATTAGACTTTTCCCACTTTTCAAACTCCCTCTTTTACTCAGAGGTACTCTTGTCCGTAATGTGTGTGGGTGTGTATGTGGGGGGGGAGTCAATTCTAATTGCAAGGTCAAGATCTAGTATCCCAAGAACTATCAGTAAGTTCTCTTTCCAGGATTTAAAATTAGAGCCATTCAGTACCGGAATTGAGTTCAAGCTAGCAGTTATGTTTGCCGGAGTAGCAGCTGAAAAATAGGACAATAAACATAGACAAATATGCTCACATAAGAATTAATTTTGAAGCAAAATTCAAAATTCAAAATTACATGTTTCCATCTCAAGATATCATGTACTAGCTTAATATTTATCTTTGGATAATCTATTAACTAGTGAATGACATCTTGTGGTAGAAATCAAACAAAAGCAATAATAAGCATGCAAAAAATTAAATCTTCCTTTGGGCCGAATTAATGTTTGCATGCATAGAACTCGATAATCGTCACTTCTCTATTGCCACAGGTGCGGACAAAGTAATATAGAATGCTAATCTTCTGTAACGACCCACTCTTGGGGGGCATTACTTATTTTATTATATTTGCATGTCTGCAGATCACTAGTGAAAACAATATAGCCACTGTTAAGGCCAAAATTGACCAAGACAGTTGTCAAGTTGACGGAGACTCGAAGCGCTAAGTTGGAGTCTTTGTCAGCATCTAGAGTGGGACCCGTGGTTGGAGGAACCAAGGTCGGATGATGGCAGTTGAGGGTGATACGACCTTCGATCGACCCACGAGTGACCGTTGCGTCAATCGTTCGAGGTAGGAGAGTCGAGCGTTAGCTTTCGACGTTGGATGACGATCGTCGATCTGCACCACAGGGAGTCGTCAGGGGGATCGGATCTGGGTTCCGACCCAAATCCCCTTCGATGCTTAAGTTAGTAGGGAGCTTAAGGAAGAGAGGGAGCTTTGTGTAGCTGAGCTCGACCCACGGAGGTTCGTCTCTAGACTAACGAAGCAAGCTCGAATATAGAGTGGTAAAATGATAAGATAGAGTTCTATGTCTTAGATCTCGTACCTTGAAGATGGAACCCCTTTACCTTTGTCTGTCGGCCTATTTATAGGTAGCTCCTTCTTGATGAGGCGTAACCGCTCCTCATTGATTAGGGCACGACCTTCTCCGGGATTCGAGCTAACGGCTACCCATTTACTCGGTCCCATTAACTCTCCCTTGAATGTTGGTGCTAACCCAATGGTCGAACGACTCATTTGTCCAACTCAGCTGTATCCCGCTCGGAGCGCCAGGATATTGGGTCGCGGATGCTAAACGGGCCAGGTATGCGGATACCCAATCTGGGTACGTGTCCGTGCACTAACAGCCACGATGCAGAGATGTATAAAAATACTCAAATAGTGTCCAATTTATTAGAATCATACTGTACAATACACCCCAACAAAGATACATAAAGGAAAATAAGTACATATGTGAATGTAACTCTAAAGGCTGTGGTCTCAGGGTCGAACTCTGGCTCTGTCAACTTAGGAACATCTACCTCAACATGTACGTCGTCTGCGGTGCCACGAAGATGGGACCGTATATAAGTCACAACAATTCTAACAATAGAAATAAAAACAATGCACAAGTATAAATCAGGCTAAGTAAGGCAACATGCTAAAGAAGTAGCTATAGGCAAGTGCGACAAGTAAAGTAAATGCAGTCATGCATACTAGAGCGATAAATAAAGTACTGATGGCAGCACAAGTGTAGTAAGTAACGTACATGCCATGCATGAAGTAAAGGTGACTGTGCAAGCAATAACTGCACTAGAACAATGTGACTCAAGCCGGAGAGTATGTTATGCAACCATTGAGTTCATCTCTTGCCTGGGCTTACCCAGACGAATGCCAGAACACAGGCAGCTGTACATGTATTTTGTCGAAACACTAGCATCGGGACAGGATGCTGAAACACATCTAGCGATATTGGAAGATAAACTCCAGTCACTCCCACACTCTCTCAAACTATGAGTTACCCCAAATCCAGTGAAGTGTCAAGTGTTCTATGTACATGTTTCATACGGGCTGTTCCACAAGTTGTTTCACAATATTTTCCACAAGATATTCCACAAGATATTTCACAAGATATTCCACAAGATGTACCACATGATATTCCATACAATATCTCATTAGCATTCACTTAGTCATAGATGGCATGTAGTGGGTGATGTGACTGTTTTAACATGAGCAATCGTGCACAAGTATATCAATGTTTCATGCAAAGTTTCCAAGTGATAAGTAACAGAACATGATGGATAAGAGTGAACAAGAGTTATCATGGTGAATATGAGTTTACATGTGATGAAAGATTAAAGACACTTATTTGAAGGTATTTAGAATCAATGGTTGCGAACAGATGATAATTGGAATTCCAACATTGATCCATCCATACACGGCCAGTCAGGTTTGGCCAAGCGGGTCACTATCCCTACAAGCAGGGTGATCCAAACTTTGGCGCAAACGATCCTAGACACCGGTGATACCAATATTAAGAACGCCAATAATCACATCTGTTCCATTGATTATATTAACAAAAAGTAGAGTAGTTTATGTTTATTTAGATTTCCATATTTATTTAGATCTCTACCACGATGATAGTTAAACCAGGACCACTATTGACTTGCTTATTGAAAACCAGAAAGCAAAGCGGAGCTAAGAAATTTGAGGATAAAGACAAATCCAACAAACATATGGAATACAAAAATTATTGGTCTAAGTGAATAGTCGTTCTGTTGTTGATTATTTCCCTAGTCATTAGGTCTCTAGTCATTCGTTCCAGTCAATATTCGTTCTGAGGCTATTTATAAAATCCTAAGTTCATGCTTGTGCACTTATTTAGATTTCTAAAGTTAGAATTAGAGTGACTTACTGATTTTGAAGTCGTTGTCGTAAGCCGAGGATGAAACTAAGGCTATATGGGGAGCTCGTGCACGAGAAACGGTACATGCAAACATTAGAAATCATTAGTTAAAGACTACACTATTTTCCATTTATTTTTCTTAACGTGTTTGTATTCTTATAATAGCTTAGAACTCGTCAAAATACGTACTCATAATTTTTAGATAGGCTAGAAGTGAGTAAAATGATTTTATATAGGAAGAAAATATTTTTCGGAAGCTCATCGGTATTTTTAATAATTTTTGAAAGCTTAGAATCGATTAAAAACTTATTTTCTAAATTATAAAATAGGTATCTTCAAAGTTCAATGATTTATTCATGGTGAATGACACGTTGAAAATCTTCAAATAAGCTGTCAAAACGAGCGTCTCGTTTAGTACTACAACATATAAATTTCTCGTATGTCAGTGTACGTGAAATTCTCGTGATATGAATTTTAAAGCGAAATTTGCTTCATTGAGTTTTGACTTTGAAAAATCATTGTTGGAGATGTACTTGCCTTTTGGCTATGAAACCAGCGCCAATGAGTCCATTTCGTTGTTTCTGATTTTCTAAGCCTTCCCATGTATTTTTCTAAGGCATGTACAATTTATTACGAATTTATTTCAATCAGACTATAAGTATACGTATTTCTATATGTATTTTTATACATATTTTCTCACTTATTTCATATTAAAACCTATAACACGTCATTCTCACCCTCGAAGCATGCAGCGAAGAGTTTGGGGGGGAGAGTCGGCGACGGAGGCGGCGGAGAAGGCGTCGGATGGCGCGGGGTGGTCGTCGACGGTGGGGGCGAGCGGCAGCGGTGATGTACGGCGGTGGACGGCGCGACGAGAGGCGAGCAAAGGCAGGGTGTGGTGGGCTGCTGTCGTTGGTGCTCGAAGAGGAGTGATGGTAGCAGAGGTCCGGGCGGTGGTCGGGCTTGCTGGCGTGTGGAGCTTATGGCGGTGATGTGGGGGTGAGGTGCAAAGGAGAAAGCAAGGCAGAGGCGCGGGTGAGCGAATAGAGAGGGAAGAGCATATGGGAGGAGCAGGAACTGGGGGCAGCGTTGTCGTCGTGGTGGTGTTCGGGGGTGTCGATGGGAAGAGGAGACGGCAGCTGGGGCTTGAGGGTCGCTAGGTTGTCATCGTCGGTGGTCTGCTCGTCGGAGGAGGCGGTGGGCTAGAGGGAAAGAGAGGAGGAGGTGCTATGGGCTGAGGAGAGGGAGATAGTGGAGTCTTGTGGTAGCGGTGTTGGGGAGGTGTTAAGGCGGAGGCGAGGCGTCGACGGCGTGGAGGTTGTGTCGCCGTGAGCAATGGGAGAGGGTGGATGAACGTGAGTCGTGGGTCGCTGGGGGTGTGTGGGGCTTGTTCGGTGGAGGAGATGGGCGTGCCTGGGGTTGGGGTTGTCGGTGACAAGCTTCGTCGTGGAGAAGAGTTGAGCTGGGGGCGAGCTGAGCATGCATGTGTTGCGGGGTGAGCGAGAGAGTATCGGAGTGGGGGAAGAGAGATCGGAGTGGGAGGAAGAGAGCATGCATGGGTTCGGGCTGCACGTGAGGGTAATGAACAAAGAAGGGGGGATTAAATAGAATTTAGTAATTAATATACAATTAGTCAATGATATTAATTAGAGGTATTTAAGAGTTAGGTTGGAGGATAAAGACTAATTGGGGGTGAACTTGGTTTAGAGGGGATGAAAACGTGATCACATGTTTTCCTCAATCGATAGGTTAAAAGTTAATTAGTAAAAATTTAATTAGTAATGTAATTAGTAAAAAGGTAATTAGTAAAATATTGAAAATTACGATTTTGCCTCTGAGACTAAACGTCTCCGAAAAATTACAAAAACCGTACCACGGGTTTGTATCGTCGCCAGGATCATGAATATGAAGTCCAATTTCAGATTTGAGCGTCGAAAAAATAGAAAAAAAATCATTTAATCTTTTTTGAAATCGTCTGAAATCAAAAAAACGTGTATGACGAAAACAGACAGTTACATCTTCCTTTGGGCCGATTCACATTCATACGAAATTATGCACATAAAGAAATTCCTTTTATATTTATGAAATAAATTAATGCACAACAACATAGTCCACTTTGACGAGATGATGATTACACCAAGTCATTTCAAAAATATATACATTAAAATTTTAATTTTATTTTTGGCATAATTAATACGAAATTGTTGTAAACTCGGTAGTTACGGAACCCGTAGCTCTGTATTTATAGTAATAGGGTTACATAATGGGTGGATACCTAATACATAGATGGGCCTTCAAAATCCCGTTTATAACACTTTTCCTTATCCATCCATTGTTGTAAGCCGTAATGAGCGCTTCAGGGTTTATAGAGCTTATCTGACCATGGGTGTATGGATACTTCTGGATCCTAAGTTAAGAGTTCTTGCCTCGTTAAAATCTTTGCCATGGAAAACCCAGTGGGAAAAACCATTGACTAAGGAAAAGAGTACGAGTCTCTGTAACTTACCCTGATCGGCGGATATCATCAGAGGTGGATACTTCTGGATCTAGAGTTGATGTGGTTGCCTCGTTAAAACCTTTGGCTATAGAAAACCCAGTGGGAAAAAACCAATAGCCAAGGGAAAAAGAGTACAATTCAACATTAACTCCCCCTAAAGTGTACAAGCTTCAGGCTTGTAGATCTTTCAACTGTCTCATCCCAATCCCTAATACAAGTTTTCTAAAGGTACAGCGAGGTAAAGCTTTAGTAAATAGGTCTGCCAGGTTGTTGCAAGACTGGATCTGCTGGATGTCGATATGGTTGTCTACTTGTTGTACATGCGTCCAGAAGAGGTTGGAGAAAATGTGCTTCATCCTGCCAACTTTGATGTAGCCACCTCGTAGTTGAGCTATGCAAGCAGCATTGTCTTCGTAAATGGTGGTTGGTCCAAGATCTCATGTCTTCAGGCCGGTAGTCACGAGGATGTAGTGGGATGACTGATCGAAGCCAAAAGCATTCTCTGCTAGCTTTGCGGATCGCAATGAGCTCAGAGTGGTTGGATGAGGTCGCTGTTGAAGTCTGCTTTACAGATCTCCATGAGATGGCTATCCCACCGTATGTGAATACGAAGCCGGTCTGGGATTGCGGTGTGTGGGTCAGACCTGTATCCTGCATCTGCATAACCAACTAAGTTGGAGGATACGCCTTTCTTGAAGTATAGTCCCAGGTCCACTAACCCTTGGAGGTAGCGCAGAAGGTGCTTCACTCCGTTCCAGTGGCGCTTTGAGGGCGCTGAACTATATCTTGCTAGTAGGTTAACTGCGAACGCTATATCGGGACGCGTGGAGTTTGTCAGGTATATGAGTGCTCCAATTGCACTCAGGTATGATACTTCGGAACCCAGTGCTTCCTCCCCCTATTCCAGCGGTCGGAAAGGGTCTGTATTAACATCCAATGATCTGACAACCATTGGTGTACTAAGTGGGTGACATTTGTCCATAAGGAAGTTTTTCAGCAACTTCTTTGTGTATGTGGACTGGTGTAACAGGATTCCTACGCTTAGGTGTTCAATTTGTAAGCTAGGCAGAACTTCGTTTTGCCAAGGTCTTTCATCTCAGAAGTCTGTGTGAGACTCTTGGATATCTCAGCTATCTTTTCAAAAGATCCAATGATGTTTAGGTCGTCTACGTAGACGGCAATAATTACGAATCATGTTCCCTTTGCTCTTATAAAGATGCAAGGGCAGACTTCATTAGTTGTGAATCCTTGTTGCACTAGGAATTCACTAAGTCAGTTGTACCACATTCTTCCCGACTGTTTTAGACCATACAGTGATCTTTGGAGTTTGACAGAATAGACGTCCCGAGGTCTTTCTGTCATTTTTGTCGATAGTTTATATCCATCCGGAAGTCGCATATAGATATGCTTATCTAAATTTTCATATAGGTAAGCAGTCACAACGTCCATGAACTGCATATCCAGGCCTTCTAAAGTAGTTAGGCCAATAATGAAACAAAAATTGATCGCATCCATGACCGGGGAATATGTATCATCATAGTCTATTCCTGGTCGATGGGAAAAGCCTTATGCAACAAGGCGCGCTTTGTAGCGTACGATCTCATTATTTTCGTTTCTTTTTCTTACGAATACCCATTTATATCTCGCAGGTTTAACACCCTTTGGTGTTAGGACTACAGGTCTAAAAACTTTGCGCTTCGAGAGTGAGTCTAGCTCTACTCCTATTGTCTCGTTCCACTTTGGCCAATCCTCTCTGTGTTTACATTCTGCTAGAGAGCGTGGATCGGTCTCATCGTCGTATTTAGTGACTTGATTGACAATAATGAGCACAAAGTTATCATTGATGATTGTGTTTTTTCTGTCCAATACCTCTCCAGTACGTACATAGTTTAATGATATTTCTCCTATATTTTTCTCTTCAGGGGTGTTTAGGAGGGGATGGGTATCTGGGCTGAGCTCAGCATCCTGTGGTGGTATCGTTATCATTGCTCCAGGATTTTTTCTCTTCCGAGGGTTTTTATCTTCGGAGCCTGGGTGTCATCCTCTCTTTTGTTGAGTTACGGCCACTTCTGATGCAGGTGGATTGCATCCATCTTTGGGTATGTCAATCCTAGCTGGCGTGTTTTATCATGCCCTGATCCCCAGAATACCCTGTATTTGAAATTTTTTTCCAAGTATCCTGAAGAGTGAGGGTGATGAGAGAGGGAAAGTGAGAGAAAGAAGAAACTGAACAAGCAGGCCACTACGCACATGCTGGGATAGTACAAGTGTAGCTTCGTTAAAATATCAAACAACTCATAAATAACATAGAACAACGACAACACTTTTTATATACAACTTTCATTTACATACATAGTACGAATACACCACTAAACATACACCGTCACTCTCCACCTCCCCCGACAATCATATCACACCACGAGACATCTCACACCACGTGCTACCCCTGAACCCAACTCCAAGTCACCACCAACCAAGCTGACCCTGCTACCTGAAAAATGAGGAGGAGCACGTCAATGCGTGCCCCAGTAGGAACTAACCTGGATTTGGAACACCGTTATAAGGTTATCAAACCACGAGGCTAGGCAAGAGAATTAAGACATGTAACTAAGTAATATAATGAAAAGTGAATAGCTAAACAAGGAAATCATACCTGCAGTCCGTTGTCGAGTTACTGCAAGAAAGGGGTTAGCACAAATAATAATAGTAATAATAATAATACAAGTATTTAAGCAACCAGTATCTAATAAAATAAGTACAAGTGCCAGAGACATGCCACAGAGTCACAAGGAACTGGCAAGGGGAAGGGAAAGTGCTGCCAGCAGAAGGAGTATCGCGCAATCCTTTTTTTTTTATTTCATAATTGAGTTAATTAGAACTTGGGTAAACTGTGTGATACCGGGTCCTGGACTTCACCCCAAATGTGGGGTGAATATAGCACATGACGCAGTGGACACGGGCACTGTACGCCGGGCCTCTCACCTCCCCCGTCCCTGGCAAGAGTGAGGCTATCCACATATAACCCAACCTCTGTATGACCCCTCCACTCCCGGTAAAGGCGAGTGGGTGTAAGTATCCCCTCCACTCCCGGTAAAGGCGAGTGGGTGTAAACTCCACACATCACATAATCATCTCCCAACCTCACAGTCCAGGCCTCATATCCACAATTTACTCAAATCCCACCTAAAACCCGGGTTCTGCTAATTCCTCTTCATTAGAGAGGACTGAGATTTATTTAATTTTATAAGTTAACATCATAAGTGACACGTTAGGGGTCTCAATGGCATGGATGTGCACATGTCTCGTCAGCTGTCCATCATTAAACATAGGGTCATGCACTCACGTGACATGCCCTCTATCACCACACATCATCCACTCATAAACACGATGTTTCCATGCCATTCAAGTCTCTAATTTCACCAATCATCACCGTGGCTCAAGGCCAACACAAACATGTGCACGTTACTCAAATTTTCAGATATTACCTTTGTTGAGGCATTTCATCGAACACATGGTGGGCGTCATTCATATCATAATAAACAAGAATAATGATGGCCAATTAACCACAATTAATGAATAAGAATAATACTTAATGAATTCAGCTTGCTGAAATTGCAAGAACACTCATAAAGATCAACATATTTGATTCATTTCTATTGGAAATTTGACAAAACTTTATAAATGAAAGTTGAAGATATGACAGTTGTGGATTTGAAGATAAAATATCATGTAAAAATATGAACTATATGATTCATGGTGAATTAATTGGTGAAGTGTGTCAAATCTGTTTTTCAGACAGATTTCAGGGCCTGTATTGAAAGCCAATTTTAGGCATGTTGGAGGCAGAAATTCGACATATAAGCACCCTGATGAATTTTTAGAGAAATTTTTTAAATTTCCAACAAGACCAAGATCATAAAATTTCAAGATGTGTGCAGGTGGTTATGCCAATTTTGCTAAACTGTGTCGACACTGAAATTCAAACAGACAAGTTGTAAAGATGGATTTATTACTCCCAATTTCTGAATTGAAACATTGTCAAATTTTACATGATTTTGGGGTATAACTTCAAGATATACATCTACATATTTTTTTCGAAACATGATTCGAGCTTCAGTAATCAGAATCAAGGCAAATTCAGACATCAAAGTTTCTGAAATTTAAAAGAGATAGGTTTGTTAAGAATTTCAAAGAGAAAATTGTGAAATTGAACATGATACATGGATTTTTGATTATCCCTATCACATATTAAGTGAATCATGCTATAAAAACATATTAGCAAGAACAAATTATTGGAATTCCAAATCCAAGTAATTCCTACCTCAAATCTCAAATTCCTCTTCTCTTCCTCTTTCTTTCTTCTCCATCTTCTTTCTCCTTGAAGCAACCAAGTCTTCTTGACTTTTGGAAGAGAGAATTAGGGTTTTCTTTTGTTAAAGAAGATGGAAAAGTTGAGAGGGGTGGCCGGCCATTTTGGAAGGGAGAGAAAGAAAAGAAAGGATGAGAAGAGAAAAGAAAAGAAAAGAAAAGAATAAAGGAGAAAGTTCTCCAAAAATATCTATAACTAGAACCCTCCTAAGGATAAGCATGCACTTAGTTAAATGACCAAAATACCTCTCCATATTCTAGGTATTTACAAGTTTGCCATTACTTTACACACACAAAACTTTAGGATGTACGCGCAGCAGATTCAGTCAAAAAGACCGTTTTGTCCTTGACCTTTCTAAAAATTTACGGGGTTTTCTAAAAATTTACAGCAGATTCAGTCAATGACAACCCCTAACCCTTTTCACACTTGCATGGCCTTCCTACACACACCCATGCACATCCATGCGAGCATACATGCTTCACACACACACGTCTAACACACTCCTGTCGTTTTACTTCCACGACACCATTTGCACTTCTTCCCCATTCACATTTGCATTCTCTTCCCTTAGCCACGTATTACGACCCAATCCCCGTTCACTACATCAATACATCGATATCTACGCTTATTTCATGTCCACGTATGCATCGTAGGTAGAAATACCGCGTGTGTTCAGTAGAATACACGTATAGTGCAAAATTGGGCATGACATCCTACCCACCTTAAAATAAAGTCCGTCCTCGGACTTCCCAGGGTGTGAACCTTGCCGAGGTCAGCTAGGGATGATGGTCTCACTACCCATGAAGTACAAACAAGAATACGTATCTACACCACACTTATATACTCTATATGCTTCGCTATCATCCATACGCATCCGTATCGCACATATGTCACGGATATATCCTATTTCTCATCTAATAGCACACCCATACTACTATTTGCATCACTACATATACATACACATATGTCTTTCACATAAATATCTAGGCACACATATTCACACATTAACATATACATCACACATCACACATCACAATTAATTCTCTATACGTATTATTACACGTATTTAGATCACTACTCACATCCGTGTGCATACGACATCACATCGTATCCACATCATGACACCTTCAAGTTTATCGACTTATATTCTACCTGCTTAGATATATATACATATACATCTATATCTAAGCACAGACACACCACTATACACACCAATCTACATACATAGCTTGACATCAGGGTCACCATCACGGTGTTACATTGTAGGTACAACGGATCCTTATACACCCAATACATAATCATATGATTTCATTCACACTTATAGTCACATGAATATCTATATACACACGAGAATTAGTCACATTCAACATACATCGACGTGCACACACTAACACATGCATAATTACGTCACTTAAGTCAGCAATCATAACTATAGATAAATATACATATAATTTCACATTCGTAGCGATGCACCTACTGCCTCACACAGATAGGCACATATACTACACACAATACACACAAGAGTGCACAAACATACTACATTCCCAGTCATGTGCTATATATATAACTACCCTTGCTCATCCTACGTACATATTGCCATAATAGTCAAATAATTATAAACATCCATCTACACTCCATACACACGTATACACATAAATATACAAACAAATACAAACATTCCAATACTCACATATTAAACAGTATCATTCACTTACATATATACACCTATATTCCAGATCCATCACAGTTACATCCACATTGCATATGTATATACATACATACATACTCTGGTACGGTCCTATATATATACACGTATACAAACATAAATACACTTATCCAAGGCATACCGAGATACACCTGGATAAACAACCCTATAGGATAGACTGGCAGGTAAACAAACGAAGATTTGTATAAGTAGTTATATACATATTCATTCATCCAAGATACACATTATTACATATATTCCATACACACCACATATACATGAACACATCACTCGCATAATAGAAATTCATACAAATATGATACAAATTCACATATTTGCAACAAGCAATACCCCTCGTAGATATTCCATGAGCACATACTCATTATATACCCATAGATGCATAAGCATCAATGCCATATATAGATTTCTGAATCCAAATACATGTACATGTATACACACATAACTATTATACTGATAGTAGATATGCACACTGACATGCATATATGTATGTACTAGGACCCATGCACCAAGCACATACATTTCCATGTATGGGCACATACACACATTCACTCATACCATACATATCCGGCTATTATACACTCATACAGTCAAGCTACTCAACCACATTAGCAGGTAGTCGGTAGCTATTCATACCCTTATATATATAACATCCAATATATCCACACTTTTACTAGTATACTAATACATACACAAATAAGTGTATTTCAACATTCATACACATTCCAGTAGATGGTCACATCCCATATACGTATACATTCATATATTGATACATGCATATCAGAATAGGGGTCATTCACATACATACACATATAACCACTCATAAAACATACACCAATACACATTCAATAACAACAACGCATATACACAATTGCACCATACTTCCTACATTACACCTACATACATATAAGTACCCCATACACCAATACACAATCCCCCTCAGGGTGGCCGTCGGGCCGGCCCGGCCCGGCCCGGCCCGAAGCCCGCCGGGCCTGGCCGGGCCACGGGCCGGCCCGGCCCGGCTTGATTTAAAAGCCGGGCCTGGCCGGGCCACGGGCCGGCCCGGCCCGGCTTGATTTAAAAGCCGGGCCGGGCCGGCCCGGCCCGGGGGGTGAAAACCCCCCCAAGCCCGGCCCGCAGCCCGCGGCCCGGCGGGCCGCGGGCCAAGCGGGCCGGGCCCGGGCCGGTCACGGGCCGGCCCGGTTTTCATGTATTTTTTTTAAATACTTAAAAAAAATAAAAAAATCATAGAAATTTTTTTAAAAATATGTAAAAACAATATTAACTCATTATAAATTATTTTAACATTTGTAAAATATTTTACATGTCAAATATATTTTTTAAAAATTTTAAATACATGTTAGCTAATGTTTTCTTATTTAGAACAATTTTTTATTAATTATAACTTGTTCTAAAGAAGTAAAAATAAGTTTAGAATGATATTAAATTTTTAAAAATTTATAAGACCTATATAAAATATTTTACAAAGGTTAAAAAAATTTAAAATTACTTATATTATTTATAAACCTAAGTTAGATAATTTAGCCCGAAATTCACGAAGGTCCCGGTTTGAACCTTTAAATTTCATTAATTAAAATTTTTTTGAGGGGGGGACTTACATTGGCCAGCCTTACCCCTCGTACAATGGCCAACACATAGGACTTTTACAAGCTAATACAAGATAGAAAATAACAATACATGAAAAAAAAAGAAAATCATTCAGCGTCAGTCCCTTCGTCCTCAGAATCTTCTGAAAGGTCATGTTTGTCTTGCGAGCGGTCTTCAGCATGAAACCAGTCCTTTGCACATACCGCAGCTTCAACTACATCTTCTTTAAGCCTTGATCTCCTGTCACTCAGAACCCTGCCACTTGCACTAAAAGCAGACTCGGACGCAATAGTAGAAATAGGGATTGATAACAGATCACGAGCCATAATGGTAAGAATTGGAAACCTAGGTTCATACATTTTCCACCATCCCAAAATGTCAAAATTTGGATCATCCAATTCTTCCTCAGTGAAAGGATAAGAAATTTCTAAATATTTGGACAACTCATTTGACGAACTTTCTGAAGCTACGGTTTTTTGTTTTTTCTTCCCTAAAATCTGCCTCAGTTTGCATGTAATATTAGAACTAGCAGGAACAGAAGAAGTGTTTGATGAAGTTCCATATCTAGCTTCATACGTTGCAAACAGAGCTCTTAAGCTAGTTTTAAAATGCATTATATGATCTTCAACTTCAAATTGCATGTTTTCATAAAACGTTTCTAATAATCCAGCTACTCCATCCTCTTTATATCGTGGATCAAAAACCTTAGCTAATGAATAAAGCAAAGGAATAGGATTCCAATATTTTGCTAGTTTAGTACCCATTTCTTCGATCATAGGTTGAAGAATGAGGGTAGTGTCTGTAGTGTCTCTATACCTAGCTAAAGTGTCAGAAATTATAACTAATTGACCAAGCCCTAAAAAGGATGTTGAGTAATACATACCCGAAAATTTGTTTGTAGCATAATAAAAACCCTCAAAAAAATCACAAAGCTGCTCAATTGTTTTCCACTCTAATTCAGTAAGGTTGAAATCCGTCTCATACGGAATGTGGGTGCTAGCAAAATAAGTCAGTTGCATCTTGTTTTTAAGCAAGCAACGCATCATAAGATACGTTGAGTTCCACCTATGTGGAACACTTAATGTAAACTTCCGGTGAGGAAGTTGGCAATTTCTACATACTTCTTTATATAAATCTCTCTTATTGCTAGAAGATTGTATGTATAACATAAGGTTTCTACCCTTTTCTACCCAATCAGCCGCATATTTAAGCCCATCCTGTACTATCAAGTTTAAGATGTGACAAGAACATCGCCGATGAAATAAAAGACCATCCAGATCCGGGTTCAGATGTGTTTTCAAAAATGATATTGCAGTTGTATTGTTAGAGGAATTATCAAGTGTAAATGAAATGATTTTATCAGAAATGCCATACTCTCGAATAACAGGCATAAGCGCATTAGCAATAACAACACCAGTATGACCAAAGGGTAACAATTTAAATCCAATAATCATCTTATGAATAATATAGTCGTTGTCTACATAATGGGCCGTAACACAAATGTAGGATAAACCCCATTTTGTTGTCCATATGTGGACGTTAAAGCTATCCTAGATTTTAAGGCCGCAAAAGTTTGAATCAATTTGGCTTTGCCAGCTTCAAAAGCTGCCATAACATCTCTTCTAAGTGTGATTCTAGGCACCTTTTTAAATGCGGGGTTCAGGGCTACTTGGTTAAAACGTTCTACTGAGGAGCTTTCCCCATAACTTAAAGGTAATTCTTGGCAAAGAACTAGTCTAGCCATCTCCTTTCACATTGTTTCAGCAGAATACGAAAAAGCAGACAGAGAGCTAGAATTAGCTGTTAAGTTTAACGTTGTCTGTCTAGCCTCTCTTTTTTTATGTGCTTCTGTGTGTCTTTTTAGATGTGTTGTGCCATCTTTGGCTGCGCAATTGAAATCTGATCTACAGATTTTGCAAAAAGCCCTAAGTCCTTTTCCAGGCACTGTTTCTAGTGAATAGTTATCCCAAACAGCAGATTTCTGTTTTCTGCCTTGGGTTGCTTGTGAAGCAGTGGGGACAGCATTAGTAGAAGGGGTTGAATTGTGTGCAGAACCAGAAAATCCATGTGTACCCACTATGGGGCTATTACTATCGTGCCATTCATGTTGTTCAGTTGGAGTCATTTCCGGAAAGTCCGGTGTTTCAAGAGGGTTGTTCAGCAAATTTTGAAAAAAACCATATTCTTCAGTGTTAAAATTAGCGGTAACAGATCTACGTGGGTTGTTTGATCCGGCCATTATGCTAATTTAATAATAATAGGAAGTAGAAACCTGATTGCAGATAGAGCCGCAGTGAGGTAGCAGTCTAGCAGCTGATCGGATCCCTGAGTCGGAGCTTGAATTTGAGATGCGGAAGTGTAGAGGTAGCAGCCGTATCTTGAGAGCGCCGAGAGATGAGAGCAATAACCTGAGATTGTAGTAAAATTTGAGAGTAGAGAATTTTAGAGTTGTGAAGAAATTGGTATGAATGTGTGCGGTATTTATAGGATTTTTTAAGGCCCAAAAGACCAAAATAACCCTCCAATATGACCGTTTTATGGCTGTTGGGACGGTTTTTTGGTCATTTTGGCAGAAATTGACCAAAATACCCCCCCCAATATAGCTGTTTATGGCTGTTGGGGGGGTATTTTGGTCAAAAAGCCCAAAACCCCCCCCCCCCAACAGCCATAAAATGGCTGTTGGGAGGCCGGGCGGGCCGGGCGGGCCGGCCCGGCCCGCGGACCGCCGGGGGGGGGGGGGCAAATGCCCGGCCCGCCGGACGGGCCGGGCTTGGTCAACAGCCCGGCCCGGGTTGACCGGGCTGGGCCGGGCCGGCCCGAAAACCGGGCCGGGCGGGCCGGGCTCCGGGCCGGCGGGCCATTTGGCCACCTTGAAATCCCCCTTATGCCACTATATACGGAGGGATACATGCACTACATATACATCCAAATGGTCCTACAGGCACCATTCTACGGGTAAGCGTATACACACACACACATAGATATATCACAACTCCAATATGTTACATGTCATACATATATCCCTATCCCATTATAAGCACGGTATAGGGCTAAGGGCCTAAACTGAGGGTGGACGAGTCTAAAGCGCCCCTACCCACCATAGGATACATCTACGACAAACATCCTGGGGCATTACTCATACTACACGTACGCCAATTACTCATCTATATCGCTACATACACACCATATATGGCCATAGCACATTACCTATCTTCACGCAATAATACAACCCTTTACCATATACCCAAGTAAAACAATATACCAATTCTTATAGGCACATAGGCAGCACATACATATATTCTCAGTTATTTACACTTTTTAACACACTAGGAATTTATACCCTAGTAATGCAACACTAGCGATATATATGCACTAACTTTCCACATATATATCTACACCCTCTACCCATACAGGCTCACATATATCCACACATATACACTTTCTCCCATATGTCCTATACAACATGGACATTCCACTACTATATCCATACAAGGATAAATGTACACACATCGGTGCATTCCCCACATGAAACACAACTATAATTTAATAGATAGTAAACTGCATACATGCACTCATAACACATACGTATATAAATATATATATCCCCACTCACAAATCTACAGGTTATATATCCACACTAGCTTATATGTACCCACCTATATACATCCACGAATAAACATGTATATATCACCCATATCTCAGAGTCACACCAGTATACCACAGACCTACCTCACATATCTGTATCATGTACTTTTATGGAGGCAAAATATATATACACTCAAGTATTTGCCCATCTAGTATATACACCCCGTGCATATCCATATACCACTACAAACATTCAGGATACATGTAACCTTCATGCCATTCAAATATACAAGTATACCGCAACATGTATAGTTCAAATCTCTAAGCACAACAATGCACTTATACACGCTGGTTTACACAGTTACATATACACGTGTATACCTATAATATACATGTATGTCATAATATACTGCAGAAAGTTCATCCCCGTACTCCCAAAAGCTAGAGGTGCAAGGGTGGGCCACTTAAACTCTAAGGTCACTAAGGTCACTACCCACCTTAGGGTAAATCTATCCCAATCCAATACTGAAGCATTACATGTACTATCCTTACGCACATCGCAGTGCGGTGACCTGCATGGGCCGCCAAAAACTGTCACGCCCTGATCCCCAGAACACCCTGTATTTGAAATTTTTTTTCCTGTATTTGAAATTTTTTTCCAAGTATCTTGAAGAGTGAGGGTGATGAGAGAGGGAAAGTGAGAGAAAGAAGAAACTGAACAAGCAGGCCACTGCGCACATGCTGGGATAGTACAAGTGTATCTTCGTTAAAATATCAAACAACTCATAAATAACATAGAACAACAACAACACTTTTTATATACAACTTTCATTTACATACATAGTCCGAATAAACCACTACACATACACCGTCACTCTCCACCTCCCCTGACAATCATATCACACCACGAGACATCTCACACCAAGTGTTACCCCTGAACCCAACTCCAAGTCACCACCAACCAAGCTGACCCTGCTACCTGAAAAATGGGGAGGAGCACGTCAATGCGTGCCCCAGTAGGAACTAACTTGGATTTGGAACACCGTTATAAGGTTATCAAACCGCGAGGCAAGGCAAGAGAATTAAGACATGTAACTAAGTAGTATAATGAAAAGTGAATAGCTAAACAAGGAAATCATACCCGCGGTCCGTTGTCGAATTACTGCAAGAAAGGGGTTAGCACAAATAATAATAGTAATAATAATAACACAAGTATTTAAGCAACCAATATCTAATAAAATAAGTACAAGTGCCAGAGACATGCCACAGAATCACAAGGAACTGGCAAGGGGAAGGGAAAGTGCTGCCAGCAGAAGGAGTATCGCGCAATTCTTATTTTATTATTTCATAATTGAGTTAATTGGAACTTGGATAAACTGTGTGATACCAGGTCCTGAACTTCACCCCAAATGTGGGGTGAATATAGCACACGATGCAGTGGACACGGGCACTGTACTCCGGGCCTCTCACCTCCCCCGTCCCTGGCAGGAGTGAGGCTATCCACATATAACCGAACCTCCGTATGACCCATCCACTCCCTGTAAAGGCGAGTGGGTGTAAGTATCCACTCCACACCTGGTAAAGTCGAGAGTGGGTGCAAACTTCACACATCACATAATCATCTCCCAACTTCACAGTCCAGGCCTCATATCCACAATTTACTCAAATCCCACCTAAAAATCGGGTTCTGCTAATTCACCCTCATTAGAGAGGACTGAGATTTACTCAATTTTATAAGTTAACATCATAAGTGACACGTTAGGGGTCTCAATGGCATGGATGTGCATATGTCTCGTCAGCTGTCCATCATTAAACATAGGGTCATGCACTCACGTGACATGCCCTCTATCACCACACATCATCCACTCACAAACACGATGTTTCCATGCCATTCAAGTCTCTAATTTCACCAATCATCACCGTGGCTCAAGGCCAACACTAACATGTGCACGTTACTCAAATTTTCAGATATTGCCTTCGTTGAGGCATTTCATCGAACACATGGCAGGTGTCATTCATATCATGGAAACACAATAAAATTTACATGTGCCAAGGGCATGAACATTCATTCTACCACACAACCATAATAAGCAAGAATAATGATGGCCAATTAACCACAATTAATGAATAAGAACAATACTTAATGAATTCAGCTTGCTGAAATTGCAAAAACATCCATAAAGATCAACATATTTGATTCATTTCTATTGGAAATTTGACAAAACTTTATAAATTAAAGTTGAAGATATGCCAGTTGTGGGTTTGCATATAAAATTTCATGTAAAAATATGAACTATATGATTCATGGTGAATTAATTGGTGAAGTGTGTCAAATCTATTTTTAAGACAAATTTCAGGGTCTGTATTGAAAGCCAATTTTAGGCATGTTGGAGGCAGAAATTCGACATATAAGCAATTTGATGAATTTTTAGAGAAAGTTTTTAAATTTCCAACAAGACCAAGATCATAAAATTCCAAGATGTGTACAGGTGGTTATGCCAATTTTGCTAAACTGTGTCAACATTGAATTTCAAACAAACAAGTTGAAAAGATGGCCATATTACTCCTAATTTCTGAATTGAAACCATGTCAAATTTTATATGATTTTGGGGTATAACTTCATGATCTACAGCTACATATTTTTTTCAAAACATGATTTGAGCTACAGTAATCAGAATCAAGGCAAATTCAGACATCAAAGTTTCTGAAATTTAAAAGAGATAGGTTTGCTAAGAATTTCAATGAGAAAATTGTGAAATTGAATATGATACATGGATTTTTGATTATCCCTATCACATATTAAGTGAATCATGCTATAAAAACATATTAGCAAGAACAAATTATTGGAATTCCAAATCAAAGTAATTCCTACCTCAAATCTCAAATTCCTCTTCTTTTCCTCTTTCTTTCTTCTCCATCTTCTTTCTCCTTGAAGCAACCAAGTCTTCTTGACTTTTGGAAGAGAGAATTAGGGTTTTCTTTTGTTAAAGAAGATGGAAAAGTTGAGAGGGGTGGCCGGCCATTTTGGAAGGGAGAGGAAGAAAAGAAAGGATGAAAAGAGAAAAGAAAAGAAAAGAAAAGAATAAAGGAGAAAGTTCTCCAAAAATATCTATAACTAGAACCCTCCTAAGGATAAGCATGCACTTAGTTAAATGATCAAAATACCCCTCCATGTTCTAGGTATTTACAAGTTTGCCATTACTTTACACACACAACTTTAGGATGTACGCACAGCAGATTCAGTCAAAAAGACCGTTTTGCCCCTGACCTTTCTAAAAATTTACGAGGGTTGCCATTGACCCCCCAACCCTTTTCACACTTGCATGGCTCTTCATACACACACCCATGCACATCCATGAGAGCATACATGCTTCACACACACACGTCTAACACACTCCTGTCGTTTTACTTCCACGACGCTATTTGCACTTCTTCCGCATTCACATTCGCATTCTCTTCTCTTAGCGACGTATTACGGCCCAATCCCCGTTCACTATGTCACATACATCGATATCTACGCTTATTTCATACCCACGTATGCATCGTAGGTAGAAATACCGAGTGTGTTCAGTAGAATACACATATAGTGCAAAATAGGGCATGACATGTTTGCAGCAAGGACGTGTGATCTGACAATCTTCTGGTTGTCAGTAAATTTGTCCGGTAAAATGTGAGCTGTATTTTGTATTTGGAGGATCTTCAGGATCTCGTCTTCACATTGGTTTGTACGCGGATCAAAATGGGATAAAGTTTTGGTATCCCATGAAATGGTCTTTGAAGCTTCTTGCTTCTCTATGTTAATGCCTAGTTTGGGAAAAGTGCTTTCGTCAAACTTACAATCGGATAGACTTGCCTTAAAGGCGTCCCCCGTTAGGGGTTATAGCTATCTAATGATTGATGGTGAGTCAAATCCTATGTAGATACCCAGTCGACATTGAGGACCCATTTTGGTCCTCTGTGGTGGTGCTATGGGGACATAGACGGCGCATCCGAATATCCTCAGGTTAGAGATATCCGGTGGGTTCCAATATGCAAGTTGCATCAGGGAATAAGATTGACTTCATGACGGTCGTAATCTTATCAGCGATGCAGTATGTAAGATGGCATGTCCCCATGCGTTCACCAGCAACTAGCATGGCATCAACAATGGATGAGCAATCCATTATAGTCTCTTTATAAGAGATTCAGCTAACCCGTTCTGGGTGTGAACATGAGCTACATGATGTTCAACTTCTATGCCAATTGCTTGGCAGTAGTCTAGGAAGACTTGTGATGTGAATTTCCCAGCGTTGTCCAGACGCAATTTCTTGATCTGGTTGTCTGGAAAATGTGCCTGCAACTTTATGATTTGTGCCAGTAGCTTTGCAAAGGATACGTTGCGGATGGACAGGAGGCACACATACAACCATTTGGAAGATGCGTCAATCAGTACCATGTAGTACCGAAATGGGCCACTTGCGGGGTGAATAGGCCCGCAAATGTTTCCATGTATTCTCTCTAGGAAGCTCGGAGACTCTGAGTCCACCTTCAGGGGGGATGGTCTCGTAATTAATTTCCCTTTGTAATAAAGGGGACAAGGAGATGCACCCTTTTGAAGTAGCTTCATGATTTTCGAGTTAATTCCATGGGATTGGAATATGATGCGACACATCATGTTTCTTCCAGGGTGTCCGAGTCTATTGTGCCGGAGTTGGAATTCTGGTTGATTATCGCACTTCTGGTGCTCAAATGTGTTTGCTTCCATTGCTCTTATCTTTGTATGGTAGAGACCCGACGGGAGTCCCTCAAAACGCTCGACGGTGGGTTTAGCACGTTTTTATGAGTCGTTACATACAAGAATTCTCTGTTTTGTTTGTTCACCGTCTCTAGGTGGTATCCATTTAAACAGATATCTTTAAAACTTAACAGATTTCTATGAGAGCTAGGGGAGAAATGCGCATCTTTTATTAGTAGTTGTGTTTTGTTGGAGAGCATAAAATGTGATTCTCCTTATCATTCAATAATTCCTGATGGACCGGCGATTGTATTCACGGTTCCATCATATTTATGTATGCTTTGAAAAAAGCAAATATCTTGGAGGATCGTGTGCGTAGAGGCACTGTCCACTAGGCATTTATTATCCATCTAAATTAAGAGAGAAAACATAGCAGTATAAGGCACAAAAAGATTAGTATAAATCATTCAACATGCTAGAAATCAAACAACTAGAGAGTAAATTGTTTTCAAATTACAATGCATAGCAGAAAGTAGATAATGCTTCAGTCGAGCAGGTCATCATTTGAGAAGTCCTCAGCGATGAACCTGATTGGTGTCAGGTCTTCGTGTTCCACCAGGTTTGTCTCGGCTGGCTTCTGGCCAACTTTGTACAAGTCCTGGAGATGGCGTGGAGTCCGACAATTCCTGGACTAATGTCCAGTCATGCCACACCTGTGGTATTTATCTTCCCAGTCTTTTTTGGGGGCAGATGTCTGGCCGTTGTCTTTTCTCTTCCACACGTTTTTCTTCTTTCCCTCATTGATGGACTTTGGAGGGGGTCCTCTAGCCTGCTTCTTTATCGCCTTGCCCTTCTGGGGTTTGCCTTTGAAGTTGGTCCTCTTCTTCTGAGAGGAGTTATGATGCGATTCAGGCGCAGAAGCAGTGCAAGCAGGGCACGAGTTATGGGTGGCTAGAAGGAGGTCTTTATTCTGTTCTGCCATCAGAAGGCATGAGAGAAGCTCCGAGTATTTCGTTAACTTTCGTTCACCATACTGCTGCATAATTATAACATCCTTCTCGTGGAAGGATGTATACGTCTTCTCTAACATGCGCTCCTCCGTCACTTTCTCACCACACAACTTCAGGCGTGAGATGATACTGAAAAGTACCGAGTTATATTCGGCGATAGACTTAAAGTCTTGGAGACGGAGGTTCTCCCATTCATATCGCGCTCGGGGAAGGATAAAATATCTTTGATGTTTGTATCTATCCTCGAAGGCGGTCCATAACTCATAAGAGTCTTCCACCGTGAGATACTCGGCCTTCAGGGTCCGATCGATATGGCGTCTGATATAGATAATTGCTTTTGCTTTATCTATGTCAAAAACCTTATCACCTGCAGCGATGGCATGGCTCAGTCCCTGTGAGCGCAGGTGGAATTTTATATCCAACTGCCAGCTCAGATAGTTTTTGCCTGTAGCATCCAATACGTCAAAGTCGACGCTCGTAATTTTAGCCATTATGTCTAGCATGTTAAAATGAGCAATAATTAGATATTTTATAAAGTAAAACAAATAATTATGCATTTCAGACACAGATATTTGTTGTGTGGATCGGTTAATCACCATTTTAAATAAAGTCCATACAGTCCCATAAAATTGAAAATACAACTCGGAAACCCACTTGGGCCCCTATTCTTCTAGAATAGATCTTCATCTTCATGGGACGTCTGCCAGTCTTGGAATTAATACAATAATATCCTCACTACAATTTATCTTAAAAAATAGAAAAGAATGCGAGGGAAATAATGGTGATAGCTAGCCGATCCAAAACCACAACAAATATACACATACATCGCAGAAAAGTGCAGCAGGCATTTAGTTACATTGCAGACAATTAATCATCACAGTCAATTAATCATCACAGGCATTTTAAAATGGAAATGAAATTTTTTCGTTTAATAATTATTGGACCATTGGGCAACGTCATACACCGTTAGGTTAGTTGACTAACGGCAGAGCGGTCGCATGATCTTCCTAATTATTAAACGTATGATAATCAGATAATCCAAAAAATGCGATGAATTAAAATACGTGTAATAATCTAGAATTTAACGAAGAAAAAAATCTTAATTAAATTTGGAAAAGAATTTGAAAAAACAAAATTTTTGAGGACAAACTCTAGTTAGGGTTTTTAGATTCGATCTGCCATGCGATCCCGTGCAACCGGTTAGGGTTTCAGTCGCGTGTATTGCCGCTTCTGACGGCTAGGGTTTTAGACACGCGCGCGCACGGGGAGGGGGGCCGCCGTTGCAGGCGACGGGTTCCGCCCGCCATCTGCAGGCGGCAGTGGATGTCGCCGCTGCAGGCGGTGGGTTCTGCTCGCCGTCTGTAGACGGTGGGTTCCGTCCGCCGCTGCAGGCGGCGGTGGATGCCGTCGCTGCAGGCGGCAGGTTTTGCTCGCTGCTGCAAGGGCGACGGGGGCCGCCGCTTCAGATGGCAGCCTCGTAGGCCGCCGCTGCGGGCGGCGGCAACGGTGCGGTGATCGAGGGTGGTTTTCGCATGCGCGGCTTCTGGCCGTCTGGCGATGGAGAAATCCCTCTAGGGTTTAAAAATTGTTTAGGTAAGAAGATGATAAAAACATGATTTTTATAAAAAAAAATCTATTTTTAGTCTTCAAAACGGCGTTTTTTATCGTAAAAAGTTGATTTTTATTGATTAAAACGTCGATTTTTCATTTAAGGGTTGATTTAACATGCAGATCTAAGATTAAAATCCAATTTATACTAATCAAAACATCGATCCAAATATTTGGATTTAATTGTATGCGCATAAAATTTTAGATCTAGTGAATAAAAATTACCTCTAGATCCTACCCGCCGGATCTAGCGACGTTCGGTGAAGGAAGCCCGTTCGCGTCGCGTTCGTCCGTCGGCAGAGGTTCGGCTCAGCTTCGAGCATGCTGATAACGTGTTGTAAACTTGGTGGCTACGGAACTCGTAGCCCTGTATTTATATTAATAGGGTTACATAATGGGTGGATACCCAATACACAGATGGGTCTCCAAAAGCCCGTTTATAACAGAAATTTATTTTTTGAGGAGAAATATACATTAAAGCCTTTTATTTCCTCCTTCAATCCAATTTAAATTCAATTTTAGGCCACCAATCATACAACGTATGTACATAACCTTTTACATTCCGAAATAACAATAATCTTTAGATTAAAGCCCACTTTGGTGGGGTATCGTATTAATTAAAATTATTTCGAAATGTATAAACAAATATGCATATAAGAATTTAAATGGAATAGCTGAACTAATACACACAAAACATTGTACAAGGAAACATGTATAAAGATGGTCATTTATTTCCTCTTGTCATTTGTGTATTAATTTAACCAAAAAGGGCTCAGAAAGAGTTCAAACAACCCTAAAATAGGGCCCAACATGTCTAAATAACTCAAAAATAAGCCCAAAGTGTGCAAATAGCGAAGAAAAGGCCCAAATAAGTCCCAGCCCATATACAATTTTTCTGGGAAATTTTTTTTAAAAAAAAATTGTTTGGGCCTGTTTGGGCCAAGGCTTGCTAAGGTTTGTGGGGTTGCACCCTAGGGGGCCGCCGTCGCAGCCCCTTGCTTTGCGTCGGGCGCCGGCCGACGGCCGACGCCAGTTATTCCGACGGGGCCGGCCGACGCCAGTTATTCCGACGGGGGCGGCAGGTCGCCCCCTCTGACCCGCAGCAGGCGTCGCTGGCGCCTGCTCTCCCAACGGGGGCCGCAAGGCCGCCCCCTCTGATCCGCAGTATGCACCTGCATCCGCCGGTGCCTGTTAACCTAACGGGGGCAGCAAGGCCGCCCCCTCTGATTCACGTCAGGTGCCGGCATCCGCCGGGGCCTGTACTACCAACGGGGGCGGCAAAGCCGCCCCTTTTGGACCGCGTCAGGTGCCGGCCTCCTGACAAAGCCGATCTGCCTGACGAGGGGGGCAGAGCCGCCCATTTGATTTGTGTCGGGTGACAACCGGGGGGCCACCCCGATCTAGGGTTTGAATTTATTTTTTTAAAACAGGAAAAAAATTGATAAAACCCCCATAAAATTTCCAGATCTGATTATTCAAAAAAGTAAGCAAATAATTGAATCCGAAAATATGATTAAAATCATATTTTTATCGGATCTACGCATGAGCATGCAAAAAAATCTTAAGATCCACAACATGTAGGCTCTGATACCACTTGTAAAAACTAAAGATCTAGATTTGTGATGAACCATATCATACAAATCTAGATAAACACATGCTGAATCTTAAAACTTTACCTCCGCTGATTAGGAATTGTACTTGAGTCCATGAATTGACGACGATACGGATGATGCAACGGACGATCTTCCATATGCACACGAATCAACCATTGGAGAAATCCCTTGGTTTTCTCCCGGGTTCTCTTCTAGTGACGAGATGTAGAAAATACTGCCACTTTGTTCATGTGTTACAGGGATCACGACCACTCTTAATATAGGCTAGTGTCCTTAGCCCTAGAGTTTCTAATTCATCCCATCAATGAATTAAAGCCCACCTTTCTCTACACATAAAGTCTCACACCCTAATTGATACATTTAAGCCCACTTAACCGAAATAATTAGATCACTTATTATGGGCTTTGTTAATGACAGTGTAGCATACATATAATTATTTTCGCATATAAGCCTAATGTTGGATTAAGATCCAATTATGTTGGATAAATTCCAACAGAAAGTGTGTTGGTTATAAAACCTAAAAAGGCATCAAGACATGTCTATTTTTAATTAATCATTGAATCAATGAAAGCTTGAAAATAACCCCAAACCTATGAAAGGTCCAAATTCTTGGTGATGAGTCTCAGAATGCTTGGCAAGAAGCCTCAGAATTCTAAATCTACCTATTCCTCCCCAAAATATTCCACAAGTTTTCCAAACCTTTCCTGTTCTACATCAAATGTGGTATCAGAACCAAAAGATCCACACTTCCCCTTACTGATTTCAGATATAAAACGCACATAAAATCCCGAAATCCTAACCAAACCCTAGTCGCCGCTGCCGCCCCAAAAGACCCCGATGACTTATGTTGTCACCCCCAAGCGTCACACCACCTTTCGATGACACCATATGAAGTCTTCCGCATAACCACCATCGACTGGTGCCCACATGTACGACCGTTGCAACAATTTGACATTCACCGATGCCACCACTGGTGAGGCCAGGGTCATCGACCCCTAAAAAGTTCCCCACCTTCCAGCAAAGCTACAATAAGAAATTGGTGATGAATCACTTACGAATCATTGGAAATGTCGTCAACACTAATCACGCCTCCCTACTACATTGTCGACTCAGACAAGCCAACCTCGACACTGTACCAAGCCGTCATGCTGAGCCACATCAAGCCATCAACCTAGTCATTACTGATGGTCGGCTCAATCCGAGCCCACTGATGTTGACCCGAGCTAGCTCGAACCAACTGAGCTGGTGCACCAACCTGAAGCCAACTCCAGTCGAGTCGCATTGACCCAGTCAATAGCTCGGATTGATCTGTGGCTCTACAATGAGCCATGACAATTTCGAAGGATTTTCGTTGAGTTTTTGAATAGTCCTGCTATTTTAAAGAATCTGGATCCATTTGAAGTCCATATTCAGTGTCGTTCATATTGGTGGTTAGGTAACTCAACCAAGTACGTGTCTAACTCCAATAAACTATTGATTTCTGTCCAATTATGCTACTCATGACTTCATTCACCAGATAGTGAAGTTCTCAAGATGGGAAGAATGATAGGTATCTAATCAAGATATCATTCTTTAATTTGAATTTGAAGTTTTTATTTTTATTTTGAGTTTGAGTCCTTTGAGTCTTTAGTTTTTTGAGTCTTTTAATTTATGTTAAATGTTTTAATTAATTTAGAGTTTAGTCCTACATCGGTTGGGAGAAGATAGAATATTGGATGTAAAGCATATAAAAGGCCTCAAGAATGGTTTATTTTTGATCTATCCATGAATCAATGAAAGTTTGAAAACTTTAAATCTCCAAAACTAGTGAAAGGCCCCAAAATTCTTGGTGAGGTAAATCTACTCGTTCTTTCCCAAAATATTTCTCAAGTTTCCGAAATCTTTTCGGTTCTACATCACATGTAAAGCTACAATAGTGTAATTTCTGTTCCATAAAGATATCACTTGCATATTTTTTTAATAGTAATCATTAGCACCTAACCAAGAAGAAATTTACGCAGTTAATTAAACATTTTTATTATACATATCGGCTACATGTATATTATTACTCTTAATTTTTTGTTTGATATGTTACTGTTAATAATCATGGATTATATAATTGCAATTGAAACAAGTGCCAGCCTGAATGCTTGAGGGCTGGCCTGAAAGCTCGCAGGCAGGCCCGAATGCCCATAGGGCCAGGTTAGGGATGCTATTTAAAAGGCACAGGTCACAGCCGAGGCTAAATTTTAGGCCCGAAGTATATTGTAGTCGAAGCTAGGCCCAGATAAAATTTAAGGCTGAAGTATAACGGGGCCGGGGCGATGGCCTCGCCTTGGACCGGCCTTTTTTCATCCCCAGTAGGAGCTGAAAGATAGACCTCTTTCGTTTTAGTCCGATGCTAGTGCTTATCCCAAACCCGACCACGGCCCAGCCCTATCTCTGGTCTATTGAAAGCCAATTGGCGGGAACGCAAGCACCGAGTCAAATAAAGCATATGATATCATGAATAAGCTAAAGAGTAATGATTTAGGAGCCTTGACCTAAAGAATTAATTGTTAAATATAATTAGTTTAGTTAGCTTATTAATTCCAATGATTATTTAACTCTCCGGGCAAAAAATAGTCGCTACGTAGTATTGGAACGTTCATCTAATTGATCTGTTAACATCATTTACTTTTCTTTTATGAAACTTACACTTCTTTTTACACAAGATTGTACGGATCGTTGAGCTGACACCTGAAATTATTTTAAAAGTTGTTAGCTTGATATACATAAATAGGAAGCTAATCTGTCGCGTTCCTTTTGAGAGTGAAATACAATCTGCCATCTATTTCTAGTTATTTTTGAGTTGATAGGTTGTTGTTGAATTGGATTGCTTGATGCTTGCTTTGCTCCAACACTGCAAGATAGGATGAGCGCGTTTCGGCCATCGATGCTCGGGTTCGGTCAAAACTTTTCCGACGCTCAAACGAGGCTGAACTTAGCAAAAGCAACTAAATTCTATAGCAAGCGTTTGTTATGTTTCTCATACTTTCTATTTTGGGAAAAACACCGCTATTTATTGGCGTTGTACATGCGTATGATAATTATCTTCACCACCATGTTAGAGCCTGTTCTTTTCTTGGATTGATGGGGGGAAATTCCTATTCTGGCACTATTTATCTACTGTTCACCTGAAATTCTAATTAACTTTCTCAATGTGTGTTCTTTTGTTGAAGTTGTGATTTGGGGTAATTAGCTGAGGTGGCGGTAGAAATCAAGAATCGTGAGGGGCTTTGGAAATCTCCGAAAAAACCGGCGATTACATGAGAAAGTTGGAGGGTTGTGGGTCCCCCTCTCTCTTCCAACCAATCGGAGCAAAGCACATGCATCTTTTTTTTGCGTTGGTTTCGCTGCATCGCGTGAAAACGCGTGGGGCCCTCGCTATATAAACATTTGATTACAAATTTCGTATCCAATTAATTATATTAACTTTTAATTAGATAGTGTTTCAGAGTGTTTTCTCACTACAAAGCGTTGACCGTGGACTACCCGGTCAACGTGGTCAAGGGGTCCGCTCGGGTCCCTCGGGGGCTTCTAGTCGGTGCAGATGGGGCGAGGGGAAGCCTCGGCCCTGGTTGAGACGCTCGGCCTCGGACGGATGAGCACGGCCTCGGAGGTGGGACGACGAGGGGTAGCCTCGATCGACCGGTTGGATGCGTGGTCGGCGGGGGGCGAGGGGGAGCCTCGGCCCTGGTTGAGACGCTCGGCCTCGGAAGGATGTGCTCGGCCTCGACGATCGGTCGGTGAGGGGAAGCCTCACTCGTCCGGCTGAGTGTGTGGTCGGCGAGGGGCGAGGGGAAGCCTCGGCCCGTTGATCAGCTGTCCTTCTGCGTAGACGAGAACGCTCGTCAGGGGGCCGGACCTTGGTTCCGGCCAAATCCCCTCCGATGCCTAAGTCAGACAAAGATCTGAAAGAGGAGGCCCGGCGGTGACGGTTTGACTCGTGAAGAGATCGGAACGGCGTCTCACGGCGCGAGCGGGGGAGGAAGGAGATGAAATGGGGGAACTAGGTCGTTGACGGAGTACCTTAGGTTTTTTATACCTGAGATGCGGTCCCCTGCTTCGTCGTCTTCCTAGCCCTTTTATAGAGCTCCCAGCGCGATTACCTCTGGCCCACTTCCCTCGCCCGCCCTCAATCGTGCCCCCTCAATCCGCCCCCCCCCATCGCTGCCCCCTGCGCCATGCCCGCACCTCCCCATTACCGCCATTTAATGGTCGCGGAACCGGGGGAGCGGTTATCGCAGGAGTGGGCGAGTAACCAGCGGGTTACCGGGGCCGGGTCGGATCGATAGTCGGGGGGTCCCTTATAGGGCCTTGTAGAACGGGCCTGTATACGCAGATGGGCTCTCGGCCAGCAGTCGGGCTCCTGGGCTCGTGTCTTTTGGGTCTTGGTCAAATAGGCGTAACAATTGCCCCCATCGGTCGGGTTGATCGGCCTCGGCCGGTTCGGCTCGGCTGATGTGACTTCTGCCGATTTTGACAAGCTCGCCAGTCGATGCCGACTCATTTATTAGTCGTCATCATGAGTGGGCCCGTTCGATATTTTTAAGGCGCGGGCTCCGAAGCACCGTCGGCCCTCTGATGCCGCCACGTGTAGCTGCAGGCTTATCCCCACCATTCGCGGGGTCGTCTTCAGTTGAGAAGCTGAGGGGTTCGAGTGCCGCCATCGGTGGGATCGATCGGCCTCGGCTAACTCGGTACAACCGCTATGCCTTCTGGGGTTCCGAGTGGCGCTTCAGTCGAGGCGTGGTCATAAATGTAGGTCATGATGAGGCGGATCGATTGGACTTCCCTTGGCGCCGATTTCGAAACGCCGCCAGTTCTTCGAGGCCTGCCACGCGTTCTTGTCAGTCGCTTTGAATTCACCCCTGCGCCCGGTATATAAGATCTCCTGCCGCGTTGATCTCCACTTCTCTCTCGCTCCTCCCATTGTTCTTGAGCTTTCCACAACTCGGAGTTTCCCGTCGCCTTCGCTTCCTTGTCTTCTCCAAACTAGTTAAAAGGTAATTCCTTCCTCGCTTTCGTCTTATGGCTGCTCTTAGGATAGGCGGTTCTGGCCAAGGGGCGAGGGATTCTCCGGAATTCAGGCGGGGTGAGCCCCGGCTAGCGGGATCAGGTTCCTCCGCTGGGAGTCGTCCCCTCCGAGATAAGGGGAAGGAGAAGCTTTTCCCAGACTACGGCCGTGATGACATCTCTCGGTATCCCTTTGCCAGTTCACCCCTTGTTCGATCGCGGTACTGACGGGCTTCGTAACGCTCTGCTGTACCCGCGGTCTGGAGCCGTCTCTTCCCCTTCTCTTCCACTTTTACCAGGTCCTGACGGTCGGACCGGGGTCATGGCTGCAACTTCGAGCCCGTTCGATGAGGGAATGCCTGATCGGGTTACCCCGCTGGTCGGGGGATTGGAGCTCGGATTATGTCTTTGTGGTCCTCTTGGGTGATGCCCAGATTTTGACAAGTTGGGGCGCGTCTGTCCAGCCTCGCCCGCTGCTAGCCCTTTCTGATGTTGATCAGGCAGCCGTCGCGCTGCTGTCGGCTCTTCCTTTGGAATCGAAGTCCATCTGGTCTTTGTTGGACGACCTACTCCTAAAGGCTGTCTTGTGGTCTCCGGGTAGGTCGCTTTTTCATCCTCGAATCGCCCTGTGACTTATCCTGATTTCGGTTTCCTTTGCAGGGATGGCAGGCCGCGAGTTCGTTCGTGACATCGATGAGCTGATCCGTCGTGGAGCCGCTCGGAGCCGAGGCAGTACCTCCGAAAAGGCGCCTCGACGGACCGTTGAGGAGGAGGTGTGCCGAGCCGAGCCCTCCGTGGGCAAGGTAGCGGCCGTGCCTCCCGCCTCTTCCTCTGGCGATCTCCTCCCCGGGGGCGTCGTAAGGGCCGGACCCGCCCCATCAGCCCGAGAGGCAGGGGGTAATGACTGGTCCGGTGCAGTCCCTCCTGCCCTTGGAGCGTCCCCTCCCGTCCTCGAGAGTGGAGATGGGGCAAGGTGGAAGCGCTCCCCTTCGTCGCTCGTGGAGCCTCACGGAGGGAAGAAGAGGAAGGAGGATGCGGAGCCCTCCAGCCCAGCCTGTTCCGCGCCTCTTGCAGCTACCACTGGGGATCTTCAGGTGGCTCTGACAACCACCCCTGTCGCAGCGTCCCCGCTTCCGTCTCCGGGAATCGGAGCTCTATTGGCGGGCCATATGGCTTCCCTCGATGTCGCCCTCGGGAGTTCGGTGTTCGTCGACCGAGCCCTGGCCCAGCAGGTGGCTGAGAGCTCCGTCTTCCCCCGGGACCGCAGCACCCTCGAGAAGATTCCCGCCGACAAGGTGTCGGACTCTTTGGTTTGGGCCCTTCAACAGGTTCGGCCACCTTGCAGTCCTTTCTTTTCCTTCACTCTCTTCTTAGCTCATGTCTCGTCTTCCAAGGTTCGACGCTCGCCGTGGAGTTGCAGCGGCGAGCCATCCTCTTGAGGAAGCTGGAGGAGTCCTCCATGAGGGCCCAAGAGCGAGCCGGGGCGGCGGAGGTATCGATGGTGGAGGCCCAGATGGAGTCCCGGCGTCTCCAGCTCCGCGTGACCGAGCTGGAGGGACGAGTGGGTGATCTCCAGGGAAAGTTGGAGGACGCCCTGCAGTCGGCTGAGGAAGCGGCGGAGTCGTTTCGCCTGGAGAGGGAGGAGCTTCAGAGGGAGTTGTCTGATCGGCGCCAGATGACGCGGCTCGCGGAGGAGGTGGAGAGGGGCGTCGTTGGGACCCTGGGGAAGAGAATCTTTGAGGTTCTCAGGGAGGCCTTCGGTACGTATGGAGACCTCATCGCCCCTCGGATCGTCGATGTCGTCCAGTCTTCCTTCCGGGAATGTGCGGAGCGCGTTCGGCAAGCCCCTCCGCCAGTCGATCCTCCTCGCTCCGAGCAGGGCGAAGCGCCCGAGGATGTGTCCTCTCGAGCCCGGGCTCCCTAAGTCGTCCCCTCTGGCCTTATCCTCCAATTTTTTAGCATCCGCTTCGCTTTGGGCCAGTCTACTTGAAATGGGTCCCCGCCTCTGCCATCTCCTCTGGCTTTGCTATCAACTCCCCGCTTCAGAGCCAACAATTGCTGGTTGCATGGATGTTCGCTGAGGCCAACAACTATGGGTCCTTAGCCAACCAATTTCGCTCTGTCGGTGTCGCCCTAGTTTCTGTTGGTGATGAACTTTGTTGTCCGCCGAGGGTGGATTATTTGTCGAGAGGTTCCCTCAGTCTTTGATTCCTTGTAAATAAGACACAATTTTGTATCTTGGTTAACCATTATAAACGAAATTGACTTACTCGGATTTCTCGCATATTACGCTTTGCTGTCTCGTCCTCGGTCTAGGACTGGGGGAATTTCCTTTAACTTCACGAGTGGTGGAGCCGGTCGGCGAGGGCAAAGATCCTCGGCTTAGGACCGGTCGGCGTCCGCACTGGCTGAGGGAGTTGCCCCCAAATGAGCGCAAGGGTCGGTCGGCGAGGGAAAAACCTCCTCGACTTAGGACAGATCGGCGTCTGCGCTGGCCGGGGGGATTGCCCCCGGACTTAAGTGCGTAGGAATTGGTCGACGAGGGCCAGGCTCCTCGGCTTAGGACCGGTCGGCGTCCGCACTGGCTGGGGGAGTTGCCCCCAAATGAGCGCAAGAGTCGGTCGGCGAGGGAAAAACTCCTCGACTTAGGACCGATCGGCGTCCGCGCTGGCCGGGGGGATTGCCCCCGGACTTACGTGTGCAGGAATTGGTCGGCGAGGGTAAGGTTCTTCGGCTTAGGACCGGTCGGCGTCTGCGCCGGCTGGGGGAATTGCCCCCAGACTTATAAGCGCCTCCCTTCTAGTAAGGCAGCGGTCTTCATTCTTTCGCGCCCTTAGTGAGACGTTGATTCCATCGAGGATTTAAGAAAAGACAAAAGGGAATGTGATTGTACTCTTAAGTGTCCTGTCGGACTAGTACATTTGGAGGAAAAGGAAATGAGGCTAGACAGAGGGGTGTAAACCTAGATAACTCCCTCCTACTAGGCTGTAACCGGGGGGAGAGACCTCGCCCGCTCACTCTATGATGCGGAGGGGTCCTTGGACGGTGTTGATCTTCTTCCCCTTGTCTGGCTGCGTGGAGGTCCCTTCTCCGTGGGCCGGCTCGTCGGCTAGGCTCCTGGCGTGCCCCCGGCTCATCAGCTTCTCAATGTCCTTCTTCAAATGCCAGCAGTCTTCAGTGTCGTGGCCGTCGTCCTTGTGGTACTTGCAGTATTTCTCCCTATTCTTCCCACCTCTTTTTGCCCTCGGTGGGGGGCGATCGATGTGTTCTTCCTTCTGCACTTGAGCGAGGATGGAGTCTGGGGTGGTGTCTCTCGCGCCTTCTCCGTGCTGCCTGTTCCTCGGCCTCTTCTCGGTCCGGTGTCCTTCGGGGCTGCCTCGTCCGCTGTCGCCGCGCTTGGTCCCTCGAGTGGCTTTTCCTGCATCTTCGGCCAAGGCCTCCTCGGTCAACATGAAGCGCTCGGCCCTTGCCATGATCCCGGGGAGGTCCTTCGGGGGATCGTTGTGCAGGGACTTCTTGAGGCCTCTGTGGCGAAGCCCTTTCTTAAGGGCCGTTTGGACCACCAGGTCAGGAGGGCTGTTCACGTTCAGCCTCTCCGCATTGAAGCGGCGCATGAACTGCCGGAGCGGCTCGGCCGGGCCTTGCACTATGTTGAACAGATGTTCAGCATCAGGCTTGATCTGCCTCCCCGCCATGAACTGTTTGCAGAACAACTGGGTGAGCTCCTCGAAGCTGTCGATGGAGCGGCTGGGTAGGCTGCGGTACCAGGTCCTCGCCGCTCCCCTGAGAGTAGAATAGAAGCCTCGGCAAAGCAGGTCATCGTCAGCTCCTTGGTAGGACATGTCCCCCTCGTAGTCCATCACATGGTGTCCCGGGTCTCCTATCCCGTCATACTTCCCCAGTGCCGGGATCCTGAATCGAGAGGGGACCCGCGCATCGGTTATTCTCCGCGATAGGGGGCACCGGTCTCCGTGGATGCCCCCGGGAATTCGACAGTCGCCTGCCGTCGGTTCGATCGGTGGCGGAGGGAGCACAAGCACCGGTGGGGCTGGCTCTGTGACCCTCGCCACACTGGGGGCCGAGCTGATCCGGCGCTCCCGGCTCCTCCGGCGGGAGCTCCCGCTCCACCGCGATCGGTCTCTTGAGTGGCGTCGATCGCTTCTCCTGCGGTGGGATGACCGTGGCCGACGAGACGACGCGGTCACCGATTCATCCTCCGTGTCTTCGGTTTCTCTTCGGCTCCTTTCACGATAGGGGGAGGAGGCGCGTGATCTCGCCTGACGGGAGCCGGACAGCGTGAACCGACGATCCACGTTCGGTTTTTGGGTCCCGTGGTCGTCGACCACAGCGGACCGTACGAGCGGGGGACCCCCCGCCCAGCGATGGCCATCGCCCGACGCTCCCCCGTTGGATGGCGCAGGGCCGACGAGCTGCTGTACCGTCGCGACCAACGTCTGGAGGCTCGCGTTGGTCTCCTGGGCCAGGGCTCGGAGCTGTCCCTGTGTGGCCAGTTCCGACCCGCCGGTCTCTTCGGTTGAGGGGGCGGGGCGATCGTTGTCGGGCGTATCTTCGGGGTGGCCGTTGGGTGCGCCATTCCCCTCCTCCGGGATGGGGGGCATGCGCTTCCTACCATTGTCGGATCGTGTCATCGCTGGTGTGGTTTGCTTCTTCGTGGGACGGTTCGGTTCCCACAGACGGCGCCAGATGTTTCAGAGTGTTTTCTCACTACAGAGCGTTGACCGTGGACAACCCGGTCAACGTGGTCAAGGGGCCCGCTTGGGTCCCTCGGGGGCTTCTAGTCGGTGCAGATGGGGCAAGGGGAAGCCTCGGCCCTGGTTGAGACGCTCGGCCTCGGACGGATGAGCACGGCCTCGGAGGTGGGACTACGAGGGGTAGCCTCGATCGTCCGGTTGGATGCGTGGTCGGCGGGGGGCGAGGGGTAGCCTCGGCCCTGGTTGAGACGCTCGGCCTCGGAAGGATGTGCTCGGCCTCAGTGATCGGACGGTGAGGGGAAGCCTCACTCGTCCGGCTGGGTGTGTGGTCGGCGAGGGGCGAGGGGAAGCCTCGGCCCGTTGATCAGCTGTCCTCCTGCATAGACGAGAATGATCGTCAGGGGGCCGGACCTTGGTTCCGGCCAAATCCCCTCCGATGCCTAAGTCAGACAGAGATCTGAAAGAGGAGGCCCGGCGGAGACGGTTCGACTCGTGAGGAGATCGGAACGGTGTCTCACGGCGTGAGCGGGGGAGGAAGGAGATGAAATGGGGGAACTAGGTCGTTGACGGAGTACCTTAGGTTTTTTATACCTGAGATGCGGTCCCCTGCTTCGTCGTCTTCCTAGCCCTTTTATAGAGCTCCCAGCGCGATTGCCTCTGGCCCACTTCCCTCGCCCGCCCTCAATCGTGCCCCCTCAATCCGCCCCCCGTCGCCGCCCCCTGCGCCATGCCCGCACCTCCCCATTACCGCCATTTAGTGGTCGCGGAACCGGGGGAGCGGTTATCGCAGGAGTGGGCGAGTGAACAGCGGGTTACCGGGGCCGGGTCGGATCGATAGTCGGGGGGTCCCTTATAGGGCCTTGTAGAACGGGCCTGTATACACAGATGGGCTCTCGGCCAGCAGTCGGGCTCCTGGGCTCGTGTCTTTTGGGTCTCGGTCAAATAGGCGTAACAGATAGGTTATTAATTGATTAATTTAGATTTTGTTGTGAAGGGAAAAGTAGAGTAATAGGTGTAGGGGGTTAGGAGCCCCCCCTACCCTCATATATATGGCTTTCAATGGTGCGCCGGATACCCAATGGGTCTCATGGGCCTATTCATAACACTTCCCCTTATCCAACCAACATTGCATAAGAGGTGGATTCTTCAGGATCCGAGTTAGGGTAACTGACTTGTTAAATAAAGAACAGTTTATCCATAACTTCCCATGTTTTAGGGATGTGTCTAGGGGTGGATACTTCAGGATCCAGAGTCAACGAGGTTGTCTCGTCAAAATATTGTGTCACGCCCCGTTCCCCAGAATACCTGCCATTTAATTTTTTTTAAAAAAATTTTCCGAGTATTCTGAATAGTGAGGGTGATGAGAGAGGAAAAGAATGGGAAAAGAAAAATCAAACAAGCAGGCCACTGCGCACATGCTGGGATAGTACAAGTAAAACTCCACAGTAATATCAAACAACCTCATGAAACAAAATCAACACTTTATATTTAACATGTTTCATTTATATACATAGTCCAAGTGTAACAATACATATACACCACTCTCAATCTGCCAAGACAACCCAGTCACAGTACAACCCTAGCTCACACCAACAATACCCCTGAAACCCAACTCCAAGCCATCACCAACTTTGTTGTCCCTGCTACCTGAAAAATAGCGGGGAGCACGTCAATGCGTGCCCCAGTAGGAACCAACTTGGATTTGGAACACCATTCTAAGGTTATCAAACCACAAGGCATGGCAAGAGAATAAAGCATGCAAACTAAGTAACATAATGAAAAGTAAATAACTAAGTAGGGGATCATACCCGCGGTCCAATGTCGAGTTACTGCAAGTAAAGGGTTAGCACGAATAATAATAATAATAATAATAATAATAATAATAATAATAATAATAATAATAATAATAATAATACTACTACTACTACTACTACTACTACTACTACTACTACTACTACTACTACTACTACTACTACTACTACTACTACTAACACAAGTGTTCCAGCAACCATTATCTAATAAGATAAGTACAAGTGCCTGAGGCATGACACAGAGTCACAAAGAATAGGTAGAGGAAAGGGAAAGTGCTACCATCAGAAGGAGTAACACACAATTTATTATTTTATTATTTTAGAATTGAATTAATTGGAACTTGAGTAAACTGTAAGATACCAGGACCTGGACATCACTCCAAATTTGGGGTGAATATAGCACACTGCGCAGTGGACACGGGCGCTGTACAACACCGGGCCTCTCAGCTCCCCCGTCCCTGGAAGGAGTGAGGCTCTCCCACAGTAACACAACCTCCGTATGTCCCCTCCACTCCCGGTAAAGGCGAGTGGGTATAAAAATCCCCTCCACTTCCGGTAAAGGCGAGTGGGTATAAATATCACATATCACATAATCATCTTCCAACTTCACAGTCCAGGCCTCATATCTACAATTTACTCAAATCCCACCTAAAACCCGGGTTTTGCTAACTCACCCTCCTTAGAGAGGATTAATTGAGACTTATTCAATTTCATAAGTTAACATCAAAAGTCATATTATAAGGGCCACGATGGCATGATTTTACAATGTCAACGATTTTCATTTATATCGATTTGGGGTCATGCACCTAAGTGTCATGCCCTCCATCACAACCACGTCACATATTAACGTGGGTCATGCACCAAAGTGACATGTCCTCCATCACAACTCATTGATATATCACTTATGAAATCATGCCATACATGTCTCGCAACATCACAGATCCATAACATCGTTCTTTGGAGTACATTTCTCATATTTCTCAAATTCTAATTCATTGAGGCATTTCCACAAACACGTGATGGGCGTGTCATGTATGTTCATGTTAGCAAATCCATTAGGAATACATATCAAGAATCTACCTTGCATGTTACAACAGCAATCATGCACTATAGAGAGTGAATTAGCAACACTACACAATTCATAACACCACTTTAGTACTCCAGATTGCTGGAATTTGCAGAAGTTGACAATACATGGGCATATATCATCAGTTTGCATTGAGAATTTGACAAATTGTTCCAAATTAAAGTTATATTATTCCTGGATTCAGATATAAAATTTCATGCAAAAGTATTAAGTATGTGATTTATGGTGAATTATTTGGTGAAATGTGTCATGTCTGTTTTCCAGACATATTTCAAGGCATGTAAAGATTGCTGTTTTGAGCATGTTTTAGCTAGAATTTTGAAATATAAACACTCTGATGAAATTATAAATAAACTTGTTAAGTTTTCAATGGATCAAGATCATCAAATTCTATTGTGTGTGCAGGTGTTTAGGTCAATTTTTCGAAACTGTGTCAACACTGAAAATCAAACAGACATGTTGTAAAGATGGAATTTTTGCTCCTAATTTCTGAATTGAATACATATCAAAATTTATATGATTTTGGGTTAGAACTTCAAGATCTACAAGCTGATATTTTTTTCGCATCCTAATTTGAGCTACATTAACTAGAATCAAGGCAAAATCAGACATCAAGATTTCAGAATTTCAAAGGGGATAACTTTGCTAAGAATTTTCAAGGAAAATCCATGAAAATTGGACTATAGCATATTAATTTGATTACCACTAATTCATATTGATAAAACATGGTATAAAAACATGATAAAATGAAACCTTAATTATATTTCAAATCCAAGTTAGATCCTACCTCAAGAGAGTTCTTTCTTCTCCTCTTCTCTTTCTCTTCCTCTTCTTCCTTTTCTTCTTCTTCTTCTTCTTCTTCGAAATTGGGGGGTGGGAATTAAGTAGGAGGAGAGGAGATAAGGATAAGGGAAGAAAAGATAAGAAAAGAGAAGAAAAGAAAAGAAAAGGAGAGAAAGAGGGAGTGATTTCTAGAATAGGCTTATCCTCCTTCTTCTTCTTCTCCTCTTCTCTTTCTCTTCCTCTTATCCCTCACACATTCAAGTATTTACAAGTATGCCATTACTTTATGCACACACCATCTTAGGATGTATGCACAGCAGCTTTAGTCCAAATAACCGTTTTGCCCCTAACCTTTCTAAAAATTTACGGGGATTGTCATTGACCACTAACCTCTTTCACACTTGTATGACTTCTCCACATACACCCCCCTATGCATGCATACACATGCATACATACACCACGTACACACGTCCAACACATTCTTGTTGTTTCACGCCCCCGAAGTCATTTGCGCTTTTCCCGCACTCACATTTCGCATTCTCTACCCGTAACCACGTATTACGGCCCAATCCCCCTAGTGCTACGTCACATACATCGATATCTACGCTAATTTCATTCCTACGTATGCATCGTAGGTAGAAGTATCATGTGTGTTCAGTAGAATACACGTATAGTTCAAAATAGGGCATGACACATTGACTATGGAAAACCCTGTGGGAAAAAACCAATAGCCAAGGGAAAAGAATACAAGTCTGTGGTTGACTCCCCCTCATCTGAACAAGCTTCAGGCTTGTAGATTTACTATGAATTTATACATCAGTCTAATATGTATCTATACATTCATAGTTCTCTCATCCTGACCCAGTTTACATTTTCTCACTCTCCTCATCCCAATCCCATTTACAAGTTTCTCAAAGGTACCAGTTGGCAGGTATTTGGTAAGCAAATCCACCAAGTTATTACAAGATTGGATCTTCTGAACCTCAATCTGCTTTTGCTTCTGAAGATCACGCGTCCAGAAGAATTTGGGAGAGATATGCTTCGTCTTGTCGCCTTTGATGTAGTCGTCCTGTAGCTGGGCTATACATGCTGCATTGTCTTCATGGAGTGGAGTAGGCGCAAGGACACCGGTCATCAGGTCGGTGGAGGTAAGAATGTGCTGGATCACAGAACATAGCCAGAAGCTCTCTTTACTTGCTTCATGGATTGCTAGAAGTTCTGAGTGAGTTGATGAGACGGTTGTCCTGGTCTGCTTCACAGATCTCTAGGATATGCCAGTGCTGCCATAGGTAAACATGTATTTGGTCTGAGACTTCTCTGTATGAGGATCGGACCTGTAACATGCATCAGCATAACCAACTAAACCTATTGTTGCCCCTTTCCTGTAAATCTATTGTTGCCCCTTTCCTGTAGAATAGACTTAAGTCTATGGACCCTTGGAGGTAGCGCAGAAGAAGCTTAACTCTGGTCCAATACCGCTGTGTAGGTGCAGCACTATATCTGGCTAGTAGGTTGACTGCAAATGATATGTCAAGGCGAGTGCAGTTGGTCAGGTAAAGAAGTGCACCGATTGCACTTAGATAAGGCACTTCAGGGCCTAGTACTTCCTCCCCCTCTTCCAGCGGCCGGAAAGGGTCTTTATGCACATCCAATGATCTGACGACCATTGGGGTACTAAGGGGGTGGCACTTATCCATTTGAAACTTCTTCAACAAGTTCGATGTATAAGTTGACTGATGTAACATGATCCCGTCGTTAAGATGCTCTATTTGAAGACCTAAATAGAATTTTGACTTTTTGAGGTCTTTCATCTCGAAAGTTTCTGTCAAGCTTCTAGAAATCTCAGAGATCTCTTCAGGAGATCCGATGAGGTTCAAGTCGTCCACATAGACGGCTATAAATATAATGACAAATCCTGTTGCCTTTGCTCTTATAAAGATGCAAGGGTAGACGGGGTCATTTGTAAATCCTTGTTTTGCAAGGAAATCACTCAGTCAGTTATACCACATCCTTCCAGATTGTTTTAGACCATATAATGATCTTTGCAGTTTCACTTAGTAGATGTCACGTTGTCTCTCTTTTAGTGCTGCAGGCAAAGAATAAACGTCAGGTAATCTCATATAGATGTCTCGGTATGCAGTCACGACGTCTATAAGCTGCATATCTAAACCCTCTTGAGCTGTCAAGCCAATGAAGAATCGAAAGGTGATCACGTCCATGACCGGGGAGTATGTGGCTTCAAAATCCACCCCTGGACGTTGGGTAAAACCCTGCGCTACAAACCTTGCTTTGTAGCGATGATCTCATTTTGTTCATTTCTTTTTCTAACAAATACCCATTTATAACCCACAGGTTTTACACCTTTTGGTGTCTGGACAATAGGTCCGAAGACCTTGCTTTTTGTGAGTGAATCCAACTCCACTCTTATTGTCGATTTCCACTTTGGCCAATCATATCTGCTTTGAAATTCTGTCAGAGAGTGTGGTTCAATATCATCGTCGCAGTACTCAACGTTGATGGCAATATTACACGCAAATGTGTCATCTATAATTGTGCTCTTTCTGTCCCAATACTCCCCAATTCGTACATAATGCATCGAAACTTCATTTTCTCCCGGTTTTTCCTCTGTTTGAGGGTTTGGGAGAGATGGGGAGCATGGCTTATAGTAGCATCATGTGGTGGTATCGTTTTACCATTGCCAAGGGTCTTACTCTTTCGAGGGACTTGGTCCTTGGATCCCGGTGGTATTCCTCTCTTTTTAAGATGTCCAACCATCTTTGCTGCAGGCGGATTGCATCCATTTTGCGGTATGTCAATCCTAGCTGGAGTGTTAGCAGCAGAGACGTATGATCCGACAATCTTCTGGTCGTCAGTAAATTTGTCCGGCAAGAGATGGACAGTGTTTTGGATATGGAGAATCTTCAGGACCTCATCCTCACACTGGCTTGTGGGCGGATCAAAGTGACTTAGTGTCTTTGTATTCCAAGTGATACTCTCTGAAGCTTTAGGCTTCTTGGTTTGTAAGCCTATTTTTGGAAATGATGTTTCATCAAATTTACAGTCTTCTAGACGTGCCTTAGGAATATTATTATGGAGGGCGTGTCAAACCCAACATAAATGCCTAGATGATGTTGTGGACCCATCTTTGTCCCTTGTGGTGGTGCTATGTAGACGTATACTACACAACCAAATATTCTCAAGTGTGAGATAATTGGTGGAACTCCAAGTGCTAATTGCATAGGAGAAGATGTCTGACCTCCAGAAGGTCTTAATTATATTAAGGATGCAGCATGCAATATTGCATGACCACATGCATTCACTGGCAACTAGAATTGAAGTAATAATGGATGAGCAATCCATTGCAGTCTCTTAATTAGAGATTCTGCTAACCCATTTTAGGTGTGAACATGTGTTACAGAATGTTCGACTTCAATGCCATGTGCTTGGCAATAGTCTAGAAAGACTTGTGATGTAAACTCCCCCGCATTGTCCAGACGAAGTTTCTTTATCTGGTAGTCGGAGAAGTGGGCCCGCAACCTGATTATCTGAGCTAAAAGCTTAGACAGTGCTAAGTTATGGGTGGACAGTAGATACACATGTGACTGTTGGATCTGGATCCTAGCCTAGAGGGGGGTGAATAGGCTTTTAAAAATAATTCGTGCAACCCACGAATAAGCACACGCAGTTATAGCAGCAGCAGGGTAAATAAAATGCAGACACAGAGTACACAGCAGATTTACCCTGGTTCGGTCGTCCCAACGACCTACTCCAGCCCCCAAAGCAGAACTAGTATTGAATAGCGCAATAGGTACAAAACCACAAGTTAGAGCACGCTCAGAGCACCCTCTACGTCTCTACACTCGCCAGGCTCTCAGTACCCCACACACAGTGTTTTCTCTCACTATCAATCCTAGTAAAGCTTTCTACCAGCTAGTCCCAAACTAGCTGGGTCCCACTTGTCTAGTCCCAACTAGACAAGTCCCAAAATAGTCACAGAAAATATGTAATGTTTCCCCTACAGAGAACGTTACACTAAGCACAAATAAAAGAGTTTAAGAGTTTAGAAATGCTCAGTTTGTGTCTGTGTAGGTGTCTCTGTCAATCAGCACGTCGTCAGCTCCAGTCTGACGCAAACGGTGTCTCAATCCAACTCCTGGATTGCAAAATACACACTGGTCTGGGTGTAAAGAAGATTCAGTTCAAACCCTTATATCAGCCGTCAGTGCACATAGCAATTCCCTTAATAATAATGCTGTCGGTCCGCAAAGCAAATGCGTTCAGATCCTTTTAAGAGCGGCCGGTGCGCAAAGCAACTCCCTTTCAATTCCTTTCCACGTCAGCACGAGAATCTAATTCTCGTTCGTTTCGATTTTAAACGCATGGGAAAGATCTCAGTCGTTTGATGCGTTTTCACGAAGCACATCAGCCGTCCGATGGGCTAGGGCATGCAGGAGCTCGGATTACGTCGACATCGTCGGCGTGGGCTTCTTCTCTGACTTGATCAGCGACATGGATGACGAGGGCTTCAGCAGCGGCGGATCAGCAGCTTCGATGATGTCTCCTTCACGGCATTCTCCGAGCAACGTTGATGAACGGTAATGAGGGTTTTGCAGCGATGAAAGCTCCTTCGATGATTGACGGCGACTACGTTCTCTAGCGGCGGCAGAGCTTCTTCTCCGATGGTGAGGCCACGGTGCAGGGCTTCGACTTGATGACAGCAGCACCGTTGATTTACTCCGAGCGATGGCGGTAGCTTCTGCACTCGATGACGACGACGACGAAGCGAACTCCCTGCGGCGAGGACTTCAAGATGGTGAGCGCTCTAATAACGGCGATGAGGTCTCACAGCAACGACAGCGTCGACATGCGGTGGGGTTCTTCGGCAGCGTCCTTGGTTTCTCGACGGCGTCGGTGTCTTCTTCACGATGTGTAGGCTCCGGCGGTCCGTTGAAGATGATGGCAAGATGATGGCCTCGAGGCAATGTACGATTTGTTGTAGCTATTTGTAAATGATGGCTTACGGTGATGCTTAGGGTTCTTTAATAAGTGGTTGTCACCTTTTTTTGTATGGCTGTAAGTCTCTCTTTCAATTCTTTGATTGCCACATGACTTTTTGTAGCCCCCTCTTCAATTTTTTGTTACGGCCTCTCTCAACCTTTTTGTTATTGCTGCACACAAAAATTTTGTAGCCCCTCACAATGATATTTATATTGTAGAACTAGGGTTTTCATGTTGGCAATAGATAGGATATTTGAATTGAAATATGGCTAGGAATAAGTTTGGCTAGGATGAGGACACAACCAACTAGGAAATTTGTAATTGGCTAGGGATTGGGTTGAATCAATCAATTTGGGATTCTATTTGATCTTGTAGCAAAACTAATGGGATTTGGAAGAATCAAATATTTGTAAATCTTACTAAAAGATTTGATCAAGTCTATCTCATCCCATCTCATCCTATGTTGGACCAAGTCCAATTTTGCTCTCCATTGACCAAGTCAAACTTCTTTGTGCACACACACTCGATCCCTTTCTCCCAATATACTATACGAATAGCAATTCCGCCAAATAGTGAAAGTATATTATTTCGCCAAGCCTGAAACACACTAAGCACACACGTTAGATATAACGACACATTTGTCATCATCAAACCAAGCTCCTAGATCATTTCTCCCAACAGTGACCACTTAGTAGATGCGTCTATCAGGACCATAAAGTACCTGAAAGGACCACTTGATGGGTGTATAGGCCCACAAATGTCTCAATGGATTCTTTTCAGAAAGCTTAGAGACTCCAAGTCCACTTTAAGTGGAGAGGGTCTCGTAATGAGTTTACCCTAGTAACAGAGTGGACATGGGAATTTACCTTTTTGAAGAATCTTCAGGCTCTTCAAATTTATACCACTTGAGCTTTTTATGATGCTGTACTTCATAACAGATCCATGGTGTCCTAATCTACTATGCCAGAGTTGGAATTCTGGTGTTTGGGGGCACTGCAGGTGCTATGTTAATAATGCTTCTGGAGAATGAATACTTGTCTGGTAGAGTCCCGTGGGGAGTTCCTCGAAACGTTCCACAATGGTTTTTGTACCATTTGTAAGATACGTTATGTGCAAGTATTCCTTTCTATTATCCTCGACCGTCTCTAAGTGATACTCGTTTAAACGGATATCTTTAAAGCTTAGGAGGTTTTGGATTGATTTAGGTGAGTATAACGCATCTCTAATTTTGATGAGTGTGTTATTGGGGAGCAATATAATTGCTTTCCTTGATCCTTCTATTATATCAGCTGGTCCTGAGATTGTTCTCAATGGACCAGAATAGCTACTAATGCTCGTAAAGTAGTCTGTATTTTGAAGGATTGAGTGCGTTGATGCACTGTCCACTATGCATATGGATTCAATATCTCTAGATTCGATAAAGGAATCTAGACGACGGTTGATGAAGGATGCCCTTTACGCTCCCCATTGAGAAGAATACGATCTTCTTAAAACTGAGCGTTGAATGAAATCCCTCCTTGAGCATCGTCAGCTTTTCCTACGAGAGTGATCGTGCTGATAACGTGTTGTGAAGGGAAAAGTAGAGTAATAGGTGTAAGAGGTTAGGAGCACTTCTACCCTCATATATATAGCTTTCAATGAATATGTGGATACCCAATGGGCCTCATGGGCCTATTCATACAATTAAGTATTAATTAGATAGTTTATTAATTAATTAATTTAGATTTAAGTATTTAGTTTAGGTTTAAATAGAACAAATTAAATTTGAGTGGACCACACACCACTTTCTTCATCCAACTTTCTTCAACCAAAAGAACACACTACACGGAGTGTGACCCACATTCAACTTTCCACCTCTACAATCTAACTCCACTTTCCAACAAAAGAACACACTACACCAAATTTTTCTCTAATCAGATTCCACACTTCTCAACTTTCCCAATTTATATTTTCCTACAAAAGAACAGGCCCTTAGTGATACAGTAAATTCAACTCTTATTCAAACTGTACAAGGGCCCGCTGTTATCGGGGTGGCCACGTGCCTTTGGGCCGTCAATGGGCCTTACTTGGTATGGGTTTTTCCTACGTAGTGAAATTGGTCTTTGATTTATTCTAGTTAAATTAGCATGGCACATGACACATATACATACAAAGGGCCCCAACCACTGGGGATCAACTTTTTCCTTTTGTGGGCTTTAATGATAAGTCATTTGATGTCTTTTCACCTTCTTGTGTTGTGGGGTCTCCTTGTCGGGATGCTTTATGTCCTTTTATGCAAGACACATGTCATCCATTCGATAAGAGTCTCTTTGGCTTCTTGACTCATTTATCATTCCTTTAAACAAATAGATATAAAGGAGGCTCCATTGGAGAGACATTATTAACACTTAGGAAATTTTCTAGGTCATGGGGTTTCTCATTGCATCTTGGATTAGCCCAGTTGTTTCGCTGGTTTGGTTATCTAGATTATTCGGCTTACACCTTTCTTTCCATTGATAGAAGGTATCGACACACCAGATCTCTCTTCTTCTTTCTCAGTAGTGAAACTTCTCGCTCAGAGCATGATGGATGATGTCTATGGTTAACGAGAAAGTCTTTAGCAGTCACCCCCTAAGGTCTCGACTACATGTCATTGACATTGACATAGATCACCAGACAGAGGCTGAAAAATTTAGCAGTAAACCAGACTCTAATGTTTTTAAGGAACAAAGTCAAACAAGCTAGAAGTTTGAGGCCGGTGGGGAAAATGATAAGCTGATAGGGGATAACAATGATTATCATATTAAGAGTTGGCTACCATTAGGGATATAATCTTTAGATATTCTGACTCGCCATACTGAGTACCAAACATTGTATACATATTCATATGCAAGTATAAGCCTCAAAGCCTCTTGGTCAAACAAACTCAATACCTCCAACCCCTTTACACTACCTAGCTACCCTTATTTAATGGGAGGATTTTATTTCTTGATGAGATACTACTAAGTCACAAGATAATGCTGCAGTTAAGCTTGTTACCTTTGAGTATGCAACTGGATATTAATAAGGACTCTGTACTACATCTTCTTCGTAAATGATGGTTGAACGTAGGACTTCTAGTGGGATAGAGAGGTATAAGAATAGATCTTTATCTGGACAAGAACATATGAGGAATGGTTGTCACACCCTATTCTCCAAAATACCTCGGAAATATGAAGCTCTCCCAAGATCATTTGGAAAATGGAAAGTGATAAGGCCGCGACATTATTTAGACCCCAGGATTTGACCCCTTGACTTTAAATACTACTCAGCGTAAAGTGAATATGATATAATAAATCAAAGTGAATATGATTGTCGCGCCCCGTTCCCCAGAATACACGGAATGTAAAATTTTTTTCTTCCAAGTATCCTGAAGAGTGGGGATGATGAGAGAGGAAAAGAGAGAGAAAAAAGAAATTGAATAAGCAGGCCACTGTGCACATGCTGGGATAGTACAAGTGAAGCTCCACTATAATATCAAACAACTCATAGAACAACAACAACACATTTTATATAACAAGTTTCATTTATATACATAACCCAAATACATCATTTCGCATACACCAACACTCTCCACCTCCCAAGACAACCACGTCACTCTACCAGCTACAGCTCGCACCAAGTATTACCCATGAAACCCAACTCCAAGTCACCTCCAACCATGCTGACCCTGATACCTGGAAAATGGGGAGGAGCACGTCAATGTGTGCCCCAGCAGGAACCAACTTGGATTTGGAACACCGTTCTAAGGTTATCAAACCACAAGGCAAGACAAGAGAAGTAGGGCATGTAACTAAGTAACATAATGAAAATTAAATAGCTAAACAAGAGGATCATACCTGCGGTCCAATGTCGAATTACTGCAAGAAAGGGGTTAGCACGAATAATAATAATAATAACACAAGTGTTCAGGCAACCTTTATCTAATAAGATAAGTGCACGTACATAAGGCATGACACAGAGTCACAAAGAACAGGCAAGGGAAGGGAAAGTGCTGCCAGCAGAAGGGGTAACACGCAAATTCCCATTTTATTATTTTATAATTGAATTAATTGAAACTTGGGTAAACTGTATGATACCAGGACCTGGACATCACCCCAAATTTGGGGTGAATATAGCATACGGCACAGTGGACACGGGCACTGTATAACACAGGGCCTCTCAACTCCCCCGTCCCTGGCAGGAGTGAGGCTCTCCCACAGTAACACAACCTCCGTATGTCCCCTCCACTCCCGGTAAACGCGAGTGGGTATAAATATCACATATCACAAAATCATTTCCCCCAACTTCTCAATCCAGGCCTAATATCCACAATTTACTCAAATCCCACATAAACACGGGTTTTTACTAACTCACCCTCATTAGAGAGGACTGAGACATTCTAAAACCTCATTTAACATCATATATAGCACTGAAGGGGATACGTTGCATGGTTTCACATTCCACACTCATATCAACATGGGTCATGCACCGAAGTGCCATGCCCCCCCATCGTAGTCAAATCACATATCAAATGGGTCACGCATCCAAGTGTCATGCCCTGCAACATAGCCATTTCAATTCATCACACATAACATATGAAACCATGCTTTACATGACCCCATCATTACTATTTCACAACATATTTCATAACACAAGTGTTTACACGCCCATTTCTCATATTTTCCAACTTCCATTTCATTGTGGCATTTCCACAAACACGTGGTGAACATGACATGTATTTCCATAAGAACATTAGCAAATCCATTGGAAAAACATATCATTAGACTACCTTCCATGTGGAAAACAATAATCATGTATCCTAGAGAGTGGATTAGCAAATAAACACAATTTACCACACTATTTAACCATTTCAGCTTACATGAAATGTACATGCAGTCATAGAAGATAGCTGGTATCACACAATTATAGTCAGAATTTAGAAAGACTTTCCAAATGAAAGTTATAGATATATTAGTCCTAGATTCACAGAGAACATTTCATGCAAAAATATTGAGTAGGGATTTATGGTGAATTATTTGGTGAAGTGTGTCAAGTCTGTTTTCCAGACAGATTCCAGAGCCTGTAACGATTGCTGTTTTTGAGCATGTTTTAGCTAGAATTACGAAATATAAGCACTCTAATGAAATTATAGATAAACTTGTTAAGTTTCCAACGAGACAAAGAACATAAAATTCCATTGTGCGTGCAGCTAATTAGAACAATGTTTCTTAACTGTGTCAATACTGAAGATCAAACAGACATGTTGTAAAGATAGAATTTTTACACCTAATTTCTGAAATGAACATATATCAAAATTTATATGATTTTGGGGTAGAACTTCAAGATCTACAAGCACATATTTTTTCGAAATGCAATTCAAGCTACAGTAACCAGAATTACAGGAACAACACAACAAAATTTCAGGATTTCTAAGGGGTTGTTTTTACTAAGAATTTCAAGGGATAATTTGTGGAATTGAAATATGGCACATGAATTTTCACCATCCCTAATACATATTAAGTAAAACATGCTATGAAAACATAATAGAAAGAATCAATTAATGGAATTCCAAATCCAAAAGGATTCCTACCTCAAAACTTGAATTTTCCTCTTCTCCTTCACTTCTTTTCTTCTCCACCTTCTTCCCACTTGCAACCCCTTAAGATTCTTGATTTTAGGAGTGAGTAATTAGGGTTTTGGAGTGAAGAAAATGGAGAAAAGAGAGGGGATATGGCCGGCCTCATTTGGGAGAAAAGAGGGGAAAAGAAAAATGAAAGAAAGAAAGAAAAAAGAAGGATAAAGAAGAAGAAAGAAGCTTCACTCAAAATATCTCTCTCTAGAATCCCCCATTAGATTAAGCATGCATATTTTTAAATGACTAAAATACACATCCATCATCTAGGTATTTACAAGTTTGCCATTACTTTATGCACACACAACTTTGGTATGTACGCACAGCAGCTTTAGTCCAAATGACCGTTTTGTCCCTCGCCTTTCTAAAAATGTACGAGGGTTGCCATTGACCCCTAACACCTTTCACACTTGCATGTCTTCCCTACACACACCCATGCCTGCCTACACAAGCATACATGTACCATGCACACACGTCCAACACATTCTTGTTGTTTTGCACCCACGACGTCTTTCACACTTCTCCCGCATTCACATTTCGCATTCTTTACCCTTAGCCACGTATTACGGCCCAATCCCCCTTGCGCTACGTCAAAGACATCGATATCTATGCTTATTTCATGCCTACCCATGTATCGTAAGTAGAAATACCCCGTGTATTTAGTAGAATAAACGTATAGTTCAAAATAGGGCATGACATCCTACCCACCTTAAAATAAAGTCCATCCTCGGACTTCCTCGGGTGTGAACTCTGCCCAAGGTCTGCTCGATATGATGGTCTTTCTACACATGAAGTATGAACACGAACAAATACCTACCCCACACTTATATACACTATATGCTTCACTGTCATCCACACACATCCGCATCGCACACATATCACAGATACATTCTATTACTCATCTAGTATCACATCCATATCACTATATGCTTCACTACATATACATACACATATGTCTTTCACATAAACATCTAGGCACACAAATTCACCCACCACAAATAAGTCTCTATACGTATTATTATACGTATTTAGATCACTACTCATATTTATGTGCATACTACATCACATCATATCCATATCACGATACATAAGGCATTCATATATGGCATGATTTCATATACACCATAATACATCAGGCATATTCGACTTACATCCTACCTGTTTATATATTTACATATACGTCTATATCCATTCACAGACACACAACAATACATATTAATCTACGCACCATGACTGGACAAACATGGTTATTACCACGGTGTCACACCGTATGTTTACCAGATTCATACACATCCACTACTTAGTCATATGAGCTCACTCACATTCATAGGCACATAAATATCTATACACACACAATTTTTAGTCACATCCATACATACATTCACGTGCACGTACTAACACATGCATGATCAAGTCACGTAAGATTCACAATAATAACTAGAAATAAATATATATATAACCTCACATCCATAGCAGTGCACCTACTGCCTCACACAGATAGGTACATATACCACATATAATACACACAAGAGTGCACAACCATAATACGTCTCCTTATATGCCATATCTAACTAGATTGACATTTCACATGCACATACTGCCACAATAGTCAAGTAAATATAAATATCCATCTACACTCCACACACACACGTATACCTATACATGTGCAACCAATTACGCACAGTCCAATACACACATATCAAACAGTTTCATTCACCTACATTTATCAAACATATATACACCTATATTCCATATCTATCACAGTTACATCCACATTGCACATGTAGATACATGCATACATGCTCTGGTACAGATCTATATATACACGCATACACGCAGTAATACATCTATCCTGGGCATACCAAGATACATCTGGATAGACAACCCTATAGGATAAATCAGCAAGTAAACAAACAAGATATGTATAAGTACACACACACACACACACACAGAGTCATTCATCCAATATACACACCGTTACTATACTCCTACTGCACATTACACATACATGAACGCATTCCTACACTCCATTGCGACATGTATAATAGAAATCCATACAACTATGATACATATTCACGTATACGTAATAAGCAATACCACACATAGATTTTTCACAAGCACATACTCGTTATACACCCACAGATGTACAAGTATCAATACCACACATAGATTTCTGAATCTACATATAGCCAAATACACGTACACTTATACACACAAGACTATTATTCTAATAGTAGGTATGGGCACATACATGCATATATATTTATTAGGATCCATGCAACCATGCACATACATTCCTATGTATGGATACACACATCCATACACATATATTACACATATCCTGCTATTACACACCCATACAATCAAGCTATTCAAATTATGCTAGCAGGTAGTCAGTAGCTACCCATACCATTATATACATAACATCCAATATATCCACACTTTTTCTAACATGCTAGTATACACACAAATAAGTGCATTTCAAAATTCATACACATTCCATAGATAGCCACATCCAATATACATACACATCCGTATACTAATACATGTATATCAGAATAGGAATCATTCACATATATATATACGTACAACCACTCATAAGACATACACCAATACACATTCAACAATAACAACATATATATACGATCACACCATGCTTGCTACAGCACACATGCATACATATGAGTATCTCATATACCAATACACAATCCCCCTCCTGCCATTTTATACGGAAGGGTACGTACACTACCTATACATCCAAATGGTCCTATAGACACCATTCTACGTGTAAGCATATACACACATAAATACATATACCATAACTCCACTCAACCATGCAAACCCACAATCATTCCATTTATACTTGCACTCTATGGTCTCAAATCCTTATATCCATCACATCATGCATGCGTTACACGTCCAACATATATCCATTTCCCATAATATGCACGGTATAGAGACAATGGCCTCCACTTAGGTGGATGGGTCTAAATTATCCCTACCCACCTTAGGATACATCTACTCCAAACACACTGTGGCATTACTCATGCTACCCGTACGCCGATTACTTATTTATATCGCTACATACACACCATATATGGCCATGGGACATCACCTATCTTCACGCAATAATGCACCCACGACCATTTACCTAAGTAAAACAATATACCAATTCCTATATGCACATAGACAGCGCATACATATATTCTCAGTTATTCAAATCTAACACATTAGGAAATCATACACTAGCAATACAACACTAGCGATATATATACACCAATATTTCAACCCATATCTACACCACCTACCCATACAAGCATACATATATTCACACATGCACTTTCCCCGTATATATCTACAAGACCATATGAACACTCCACCACTCTATCCACACAAGGATAGATATACGCACCTTGGTACTTCCCTACACGGGGAAACAACCATAATGTAATAGATAGGGAAACGCTTACATGCATTCATATCAGCTACGTACATATCTTCACTCACACTCCTACAAGGCATATGCCTCCACTAGCTTACATGTACCCATTAATATACATTCACGAATAAACATGTATATATCACCTATGTCTCAAAGTCACACAAGTATACCACATACCTACACACATATCTGTATCATGTGTCTATATAGAGACGTAGTATACATACACTCAAGTATTCACCCACATAGTATATACGCCCACGTCTACCCATACGTGCAACTTTCATGCTATTTAAATAGAAATATGTATATATATACTGAATACAAGTATACATGCGAAGCATATCATTCAAATATCCAAGTAAAACAACTGCATTTATATACATGTATTCTCATTATTATATCTGTATACACTGATACCAACTAATATATATCTACCGTATACTACACTGTAGGAAGTTCATCCCCTGACCTCCTAAGCTAGGGGTTCAAGAGTGGACCACTTAAGGCTCTAAGGTCACTACCCACCTTAGGGCTAACCTATTCCGATCAAATACTGAAGCAGTACATGTACTATCCTTACGCACATCGCAGTGCGGTGACCTGCATGGGCCACCAAAAACTGTCACGCCCCGTTCCCCAGAATACCCGAAATTTAAATTTTTTTCTTCCAAGTATCCTGAAGAGTGGGGGTGATGAGAGAGGAAAAGAGAGAGAAAGAAGAAACTGAATAAGCAGGCCACTGCGCACATGCTGGGATAGTACAAGTGAAGCTCCACTATAATATCAAACAACTCATAGAACAATAACAACACATTTTATATAACAAGTTTCATTTATATACATAACCCAAATACATCATTTCACATACACCAACACTCTCCACCTCCCAAGACAAGCAAGTCACTCTACCAGCTACAGCTCGCACCAAGTACTACCCCTAAAACCCAACTCTAAGTCACCTCCAACCATGCTGACCCTGATACCTGGAAAATAGGGAGGAGCACGTCAATGTGTGTCCCAGTAGGAACCAACCTGGATTTGGAACACCCTTCTAAGGTTATCAAACCACAAGGTAAGACAAGAGAAGTAGGGCATGTAACTAAGTAACATAATGAAAATTAAATAGCTAAACAAGAGGATCATACCTGCGGTCCAATGTCGAATTACTGCAAGAAAGGGGTTAGCACAAATAATAATAATAATAATAATAATAACACAAGTGTTCAGGCAACCATTATCTAATAAGATAAGTGCAAGTGCCTAAGGCATGACACATAGTCACAAAGAACAGGCAAGGGAAGGGAAAGTGCTGCCAGCAGAAGGAGTAACATGCAAGTTCTCATTTTATTATTTTATAATTGAATTAATTGGAACTTGGGTAAACTGTATGATACCAGGATCTGAACATCACCCCAAATTTGGGGTGAATATAGCACACGGTGTAGTGGACACGGGCACTGTATAACACCGGGCCTCTCAGCTCCCCCGTTCCTGGCAGGAGTGAGGTTCTCCCACAGTAACACAACCTTCGTATGTCCCCTCCACTCCCGGTAAAGGCGAGTGGGTATAAATATCCACAATTTATTCAAATCCCACATAAACCCGGGGTTTTGCTAACTCACCCTCATTAGAGAGGACTGAGACATTCTAAAACCTCATTTAACATCATATATAGCACTGAAGGGGATACATTGCATGGTTTCATATTCCACACTCATATCAACATGGGTCATGAACCGAAGTGCCATGCCCCCCCATCGTAGTCAAATCACATATCAAATGGGTCATGCACCCAAGTGTCATGCCCTGCAACATAGCCATTTCAATTCATCACACATAACATATGAAATCATGCTTTACATGACACCATCATTACTATTTCACAACATATTTCATAACACAAGTGTTTACAAGCCCATTTATCATATTTTCCAACTTCCATTTCATTGTGGCATTTCCACAAACACGTAGTGAACATGACATGTATGTCCATAAGAACATTAGCAAATCCATTGGAAAAACATATCATTAGACTACCTTCCATGTGGAAAACAATAATCATGTATCATAGAGAGTGGATTAGAAAATAAACACAATTTGCCACACTATTTAACCATTTCAGCTTATATGAAATATACATGCAGTCATAGAAGATAGCTGATATCACCCAATTATAGTCAGAATTTAGAAAGACTTCCTAAATAAAAATTATTTATATATTAGTCCTGGATTCACAGATAACATTTCATGCAAAAATATTGAGTAGGTGATTTATGGTGAATTATTTGGTGAAGTGTGTCAAGTCTGTTTTCCAGACAAATTCTAGAGCCTGTAAAGATTGCTGTTTTGAGCATGTTTTAGTTAGAATTACGAATATAAGCACTGTGATGAAATTATAGATAAACTTGTTAAGTTTTCAACGAGACCAAGAAAATAAAATTTCATTGTGTGTACAGCTAATTAGAACAATATTTCTTAACTGTGTCAAGACTGAAGATCAAACCGATATGTTGTAAAGATAGAATTTTTACTCCTAATTTCTGAATTGAACATATATCAAAATTTATATGATTTTGGGGTAAAACTTCAAGATCTACAAGCACATATTTTGTTGAAACCCAATTCAAGCTACAGTAATCAGAATTACAGAAACAACATACAACAAAATTTCAGGATTTCAAAGGGGTTGTTTTTACTAAGAATTACAAGGGATAATTGTGGAATTGAAACATGGCACATGAATTTTTACCATCCCTAATACATATTAAGTAAAACATGCTATGAAAACATAATAGCAAGAATCAATTAATGGAATTCCAAATCCAAGAGGATTCCTACCTCAAAACTTGAATTTTCCTCTTCTCCTTCTCTTCTTTTCTTCTCCACCTTCTTCCCACTTGCAACCCCTTGAGATTATTGATTTTAGGAGTGAGTAATTAGGGTTTTGGAGTGAAGAAAATGGAGAAAAGGGAGGGGATATGGCCGGCCTCATTTGGGAGAAAAGAGGGGAAAAGAAAAATAAAAGAAAGAAAGAAAAAGAAGGATAAAGATGAAGAAAGAAGCTTCACTCAAAATATCTCTCTCTATAATCCCCCATTAGATAAGCATGCATCTTTTTAAATGACTAAAATACACATACATCATCTTGGTATTTATAAGTTTTCCATTACTTTATGCACACACAACTATGGTATGTACGCACAGCAGCTTTAGTCCAAATGACCGTTTTGCCCCTCGCCTTTCTAAAAATTTACGAGGGTTGCCATTGACCCCTAACCCCTTTCACACTTGCATGGCTTCCCTACACACACCCATGCATGCCTACACAAGCATACATGCACCACGCACACACGTCCAACACATTCCTGTTGTTTTGCACCCACGACTTCTTTCACACTTCTCCCGCATTCACATTTCGCATTCTCTACCCTTAGCCACGTATTACGGCCCAATCCCCCTTGCACTATATCACATACATCGATATCTACGCTTATTTCATGCCTACTCATGTATCGTAAGTAGAAATACCACGTGTATTTAGTAGAATACACGTATAGTTCAAAATAGGGCATGACAATGATATAATATATCCAGCAGGCCAATGCGAATGCGAGGACAATACGGATAAAAGAAATAATGCACATGCTCCAAAGAAGAGAAAGATCACAGAGTCGTAAAACAATATACATATACATTTATCTGTTTCAAAATGGTACATTTAAAGGTACACAAATTCATACATGAGAAATCTGAAAGCGAAATACATAAAAATTTCACAAGTAAAAGTATACACCCTGAAACACGTACAACTCACGCCCATGAAAATATAAAAAGATGAAGACCAGCTATGTGTCACCTCTGAGGATAACAAAGCTGCTCTGAGAGTCTCATGTTCTAACCTGGGAAAAGGGGGCGGACTCATTAACGCATGCCCAGTAGGAAAAACACAGTTCGAGATATGGAATATTATATTAATATTGTGTTATACTATTATGGCTTCAAGCGTTCAAGAGAGCAATAAAGAACAATTCTTGATAAAGTTTACTCATAAGCAGAAATGATAACATGTAACGATCTTAGGTATGCAATATACTAATGATTATTACATCCTCATAACATCATCACTTATTTGATATTCAAAACTGATATTCTTGTGAGGCTAATATGATTTCCATAGAATCAAAAGGTGGCCTCCCATAGATTCTAGAGGTGGCTTGTTGAGTATTGGACTTCTCCCTACTTGGTTTTGATGATGAGCAAATATAAATACTTGTGACTAATCCCCTACTTGCAGTTAATCCATTGCCTAAGCCTTTCATGAAGATCAATTAGAAATGGATGACACTCAAGGATCAATCAAAGCTCGTAAAGTCGATTGGATGATCAAAGATGAAGATAGAAGCTTCAAGAAGACTTCAAGATCTTTCAATAGAAAGAAGAGAGGCAAAAACAAATGTAATCGTTTTATTCTCTCTTTTTTCTCATTAGTATGTAGCTTAGAAGTAGAATTATGTTGGAACACATACACACACACCTTCCATTCTATCCTTGAAAAGCTTTAGAACTTATTTCCTAGGCCTCCATTTCATAATTCTCAAGCATGTGTATTTTGGACTTTCAACAGGTGACTGATGAACGCAATACAGGCGCATATCTCCTTATAGGTGCCTGAGATTTGTTCTCCAGTCGTATGTTATGCACATACTTTTAACTTGATTTTTGGGCTTTCTATTCTTATCTTTCATCAGGCGACCGTTGTACAAAGTACATGCGCATGTCCAGATACATGCGCCTGTGACTTGTTAGGCAGTCGCTTGTCTCCCTTTGCCCAGAATCCTCAAGTTTTGACATCTTTCGCACTTACGCCTGCAGGCGATGTAAGAATAATTTACAGGCGCCTGCCCATGGCACATTCTCCTATATATGACTTTACAGTCACCTGTCCCAGCTTGTCAAACTTTCCAAGTTTGAAAACTTTCGCACTTTCGCCAGCAGGCGATGTAAGAAGGATTTACAGGCACCTGCCCATAGCACAGTCACTTGTATATGCTTTACAGTCGCATGTCCTGTCTTTCCAGAATTCCTGAGTTTTCACCACTTAACGCATTTAGGAATTTAGTCGCATGTTGGTTTACAAGCGCCTGTCCAACCTTCATCAGTTGACTGTCCTACGTGGTAAGTTATCGTTTGAATTCTCACATATCCTCTAACACAGTGCAGCAGCCGACTGTGAGTTCTTCACCAGTCGACTGTCTAGTGCATATTTTCTATCTGTTGGCTTTTTCCACACGGATTTCAAAAAGGGTTTTGGGTATTTTGCTTGAGCATTTTAGAGAACCTATTACAGGGTCTCTAATTGTTCCATTGAGAAACTCTTAGATGGTCTTGCATTCATTTGTAAGCTTAATCTCTCAAGCTCTCTCTTCCTCAACTCTCAAGCCCTAGAAATCTCAACTCTAATCTTTTCTTTCCACTTAAACCAAAATCTGAGCTTTAAGCTTTGGTGAAGACAAGTGCAAGTGCTTTCTCTCATCTTGAAAGAGACATCAACACACACTTGCTCCTTCAAGTTCTGCTTCATGGCAAATGTGTTTGTAAGTGTTTACATTTCGAATTTCATTATCTCATATTTCGATTACACTCTTGGTTTGTGAGAGTGGGTTTGCTTGATCCCAAGTTGTGGAAGTCAAGGACATCGATTATACATTGATTACACTTGTAGGGTTGCTACAAGTGGGTTTAAAGAAAACCTTAAGTTAGGGTTCTAACTTGAGTATCCAGACGTATCCAGGTGGAATGGACATATGATTACCGGGAACAAGTTGGAATTGGACTTGGGTAATTCGAACCCTTGAAACATCTATTTACTAGTTTGTTTCATTTTATGTTAATTTATAATTCTGCATTTATTGTTGGTTTGGGATTTAAATTGGTATAACTATCGTTTAAATTTTATAAACACTATTCAACCCCCTTCTAGTGTTTTCTTCATAGACAGAGTCCTTACAATTAGAATCAGAGGTCAAGTTTATAGCTATGGCATCCACCAACAACAAGGTTCCTCCACCTCCTTTTACAACAATCATGATCGTGATGGTGCTTCTATTGTATTCGAAGGACAATCAACGGTTCGTCCTCCGTGTTTGAATGGCAAGATTTTCGGCTAATGGAAGTGCCAGATGGAGACATTCATAAGGAGTGCTTCTGTTTGGAGAACCCTCCATACGGATTACGTTATACCCACCGAAGAAGATTTTGACAAATGGACTCACGCTGAGATGTCTGCCGATATGAACAATGCCAAAGCAATGAACGCTCTTCATTGAGCGTTGGATCCGGACGTGTCACATCCCGCTTCCCAAAAACGACGGAAGCGAGGATGAGATGAAGGTCCGCTTGGTCTGGAGCGGTGAAGCTCGAGCCCAATAAGTGTCTGTAGTGATACACCATTCGAAGTATAGGTTCTTGCATGCATTTCAGAACAATAAAAATAACATTTCATTAAATTAAAAAGGGCACTTCCAGAATTATTTGTACAAGAAATAAAACAACTGGGCCTCAACATGGCCAAAAAGGAAACTACAACAAAACACTAATCCTACTACAAGGTACTAAAGCTAAAACTCAAAGTATTGACGGAAAAGGAACTCTAGTCTTCCGCAGAAGGTGGCTCAACGTCTACGGCGAACTCTGGCTCTCTGAGGCATGCGTCTTGAAGGGATCCTACTAGCCCTCAAACTCAGAATCTGACATACATCCAAAAACCATGAATGTATGTCAGCAAGGGTCTGCAAGGAGAGGTTAGAAACCCAAGGCAAGATATATAAAAGATATGAATTTAAGAGTCATTAAGTAATTAAAAGAAATGACTACAATAAGTTTAAACATGCCAATTTTTAATGAAACGAAACGAGACAAACCTATCATGCAGTTCTAAGCAATTTCAAGAAGTAAAGTAAAGTTTTCTTTGAGTTCGTTAGCATGTCAATTTACTGAGACCACGTTATGTTGCAAGTTTCATGTCAATAGTTCACATCTATCGTAGGGCTCTCGCCTTTAGGTCGTGATGAGTGGATCATTCTTCTCACGGGGGTTTACCGTGATTGACGCTACCCTATCGCATGCGGGTGGTGCTCTTGAAGAGAGGACCCTTTCATACGCCTAGTTGCCGCTCAACCCTAACCCCCACCCCAATTTTGTGCTGGAACATTAGCCAGCCTAGTCGACTCACACGACATCACGAATTCACTATTCCGCCTTCGAGGCGCACGATTTTCACGATGTCACAACTTGTTAAACATTCCAAGACATGCAGCATTTTACGTTATCAATATTAATTTGTTTATACAATATTTTCCACAAGTAGGAGTGGGTTGGACAACATTTACAACAATCTTAAAATAACATTGAACATGAGTTTTCATTGAATATGCTACAGAAACCAACTTTCTTCGCTATTGATTGAAATTAAAGTATATTGAATTATATGTCGTTGGGTCACAAATTTAGTCCAGAATGTCATGGCATCATTTTCATGCATCATTTCATGTATGGTTTTCAAGTTATACAGCATAAGTTAAAAGTGACGTATTAAGCATCAAACTTCAAAAATTCATATCTAATTGCACACTTGCTTGTTTTCGCGTTCTTGGCGTCGTCGGAATCATCTCGACGGGTACTACGCTAATATGATAACGGTTCGCTGCTTTGATAAAACATAAATTCAGATTAAGCTGTTTTTGAGCATAATACCATTATAAAAAGTTCTTAATCGATCCGTTTTTATTAGGTTCTCTACATTACGGTGTGGGTTAGAGTGTGTTAAAGGCTAGATCTACTAACCGGTAGTGCAGCGAAGGATCGGGACACAGCGATGGGTATCGGCGACGCGTACGGTGCCAAATAGCGACGTCGAGCTTCGGGAAGGAGGGAGAGGGGCTGTCTGCAGCTCTCGTGCGGCTGTACTAGCGTCGAGGGTGATCAGCAACGGCTCTTGTGGGTGTCCCAGACTGCAGAGGGGAAGCCGTCGGGGTGTTGTGTCGGCGTGTGGAGGAGAGGAGGATTGCGCTGGGCTGTGATGCATGCGGGGCTTGATGTGCATGGAGGGGAGCAGATCTGGGCATTAGCTTGAACGCACAGTGATTCGGGATATAAATTGTATGTTTTTACCCCCTAACTACCCCCATTTTGTGCTAAAGATTAAGCTTAAAGTGGCTCTTTTTGGGTCATGGGAGTCTTAGGGACAAGGCCCGCTCTTCACGAGTATTTTTACCTATCCATGTTTGCTTTCGTAGAGCTTTGCTTATACCCTGAGGAGGCTGTCGCGTCGGATCTCGGAGAGGAGAGGGTTGCACGCATGAAGATGAAGAAGAACTGGGCGGCGTTCGTTGGCGTGGGGGGATGTCGCCTGGTTTGTGTGTGAAGAAGGAGAGATCCTGGGCGCGCGCGTGTGTTGTGCGAGGTGAAGAAGTGAGGAGGCTGCTGCTGCTCTTTGCGTGGAGAAGAAAAGTTGAGGATAGGGGCGGCGGCAGCTTGTTGTATTGTAGGGTGAGAAAGAAAAGAACCTAGGGGTTTTTAATATATAGAAGTAGAGTAGGTAGGGCTGATGTGCATTGATGTTAGCCTAGGGCTTTTTTTTATATATATTGTGTGGGGTGTTGAAACAGCACGTGAATGGGTTCTCCTTAAGTTCACTAGGGTTTAAAATATAAGTTGTTGTGTGAGGTTTTGAAATGCACAGCATGTGAAAAGATGAAGGAGGTTGCTAGATGTGTGTGTGGAGTTTTGCAAAGAACTGCACGTGAGCTTGTCTGGGTTAGGGTCTAGGTTTAGCTTACTAATTCTTTTTTAAATAAGGTTCGGCCTCTCTCTCTCTCTCTCTCTCTCTAAGTGTGCTGTGTGTGTGCGCATGAAAAGCTGGGTGCGTGAGTCACAAATGGGTTTGGCATAGGTCCAAAAAATGGTCTAGAGTAATTTAGGAAAGGATTTGAATTCTTATTAATAAGATTCTAATTAATAGGTTATAATAGGAAATAGGATTTGAATCTTATTAATAGAATTAGTATTAAAAGGGTTTAATTAGGAGGATTTAGAGCTAATAAATAGGTTTAAAAAGGAAAGCTCATTTGGGTTTTGAAATTTGAATTTCGAATTTTGAATCAAAAATTTAAAACAAATTTTAATAAGAGACTTTTAAAATAATTTACTAGAAAGGATAATAATAATAATAATAATAAGTATGAAAAAGAAATGGATACGGGTACGGGTCCGGGTCCGGGTCCGTTACGACTTAACTACGGATACGAAGAATGATATACAACACGAGAGAGAAACGAACTACGTATCGCTAAAACCGGTTGTTACAGGATGAGTTCAACAAGATATGCACTTGTAAGAGTGCATATCAAATATGGAACCATCTCATCGTCATCCATGAGGGGATGAACAAGGTAAAATTGTCAAAGTTATATGTTGATATACAAAACTTCGACATGTTTCATATGCAGGAAAGTGAGAATGTTACAATGATGTACGGTCGTTTCACCGACATCACCAATGAGCTTGAAGCTCTCGGTCAAGTATACACACAACAAAAGAATGTAAAAAGATAATCATGGGTGTTGAATCATCAGGCCGACACTCGAGATAACTCGTCTGACGAGTGACTACGGCCCATAGAGCACACGAGAGAAGCCTGATACCGACTTAGTCAATGCCAATTTACTAGTTGCCTGTTGCACTCCCCCACAAATTGAACGTGGGATTGAAGACGAGCTCATAAATATTAGGAACATGGTATATGGTTACTCCTATTAAAGGAGGGAGATCATGGCACCATAATTGGTGACGTTATCCCCCAACGTCACTGAAAAGACCCAGGAATATATAAATACAGGAGGTTAAAACTCCTAAGGTACTGGATCTAATACTAAAACTCCCAAGGTATCCGTCGATCTAATACTGGACAACTCCCAACTTCTCCAGTATCACCTGTGGAACTTTTGAATATGGATCCTTTCGAAGAACAGGGAGGCAGGGTTCCATTTGAAGCCACTTCCCATTTGCAGGAACTACGATGTGTTGAGAGGGCGGGAGACGCTCCATTATCT